>CM053034.1:178378328-178988328 GCA_028564925.1 Lithobates sylvaticus | reverse complement strand
TGGGGGGGTGCATGCATATGTGTGGGTGGGCGGTGGGGATTCACAGTGGCGGCATTTGATGGCACAGTGGCGGCATTTGATGGCACTGGTCAGCAGAGGGAAGAGCCATACACCTTTATGCAGAGAACCTTACATAAGGGAACTGCTTACCTTATGAACTACACACATGCATACCTCCCAACTTTATGACATGGGAATGAGGGACACCTATCAGCAAAAGTATGCATGGGCATAGGACACACCCCTTTCCACACCCCCTTAAAGGAGAATTGTACAAAAAAAACAAAAGATTGGTTAAACCCACAAGTGGTTTTTTTTTTTACCACTACTCTTCCTTTATATTGGCTTTTGGAATTTACAAATGCAGCAATTTAGAAATCAGATGAAAGGTTTAGTGCTGGAAAACTCTTTTTGATAGATAAAAAGTGCATTTTATATACATCTATATAGATCTGACTAAAATGAGGGACAAATGAGGAGGAATGAGGGACAGAGGAACATTGCTTCAAATCAGGGACAGTCCCTCAAATCAGGGACAGTTGGGAGCTATGCACATGCATGATAGTACATGTGTTCAGTCTACAAAATACCTCTATGCTCTGGGGATGGGCAAGAGAGAGACTTAGAATGGTCCGGGAAAAGCCGCTCTCGGTGCTGCATGAGGGTCATAGCCACAGATCCTCGTTCTTAGGGGGATTGTTTACCTAAGGCCCAGAGTTATCTGCCAGCAAGAGTGTGAGGTATCCGGCAGCCCAGACCACATCTCAGTTCCTCTCTCACTGCTGTTGGGAAACCAGGGCATGCCTAGGATCATTGCTGCAGATCAAAGAAATACAATGGATAGTGGCGCAGGTTATAGTATATAGCATGAGATCAGAGTCCATACAAATGTCCTTTGAGCTGTTAAGCTCTGTTGGAGGAAACAGTCGATGCAGACAGGGCAGCCTTGCAGGGGGAGCCGAAGCAGACTCCAAACATGTAGAGAGAAAACAAACAGGAAACAGACACCTCTTAGTTAAGACTGTATAGTTTTAATAGACAAAGTCCATTAAAAACACTCACACTTAGGTTTCATTACTCAGGCACAGGTTAGTCCGGTTACACCAAGCTCCGTCACAGCTTCCAGCAGAGGGGGTCAGGTCCTGTGAATCCTTCTCATGGCCGGCGTCCTGACCAGCAGGAATCTTCCAGACTAACCTGTGCCCGAGTAATGAAACCTAAATGTGAGTGTTTTTAATACACTTTGTCTATTAAAACTATACAGTCTTTACTAAGAGGCGCCTGCTTCCTGTTTGTTTTCTCGCTCATTGCTACAGATCGCTGGACTTCATCTTCTTCCAAACAAAGCTGCAGGGGGCCCTCTGCACCACAAGAGACTGCGACCTGACCAGAAGATTTAGTGAGAGGGCCACCGGCCCAAGTTTATCTCTGTAATTTTCTCACAGGACCACTGAAAGCAATATCCCAGTACATCTGACCTTATTTTTGACCCGACCTTGGATTTAAGTAACAAATAGCAACTTACATCTTCCGCAAAGAAGCTGAGAACAGGGATATTTGACAGCAACCAATCTGATTGCAGAAACTAAATATTCTACAGAGACAAGCCAGCACTCACTTATTCCCATGCATGCAAATTCTCTAGGGGAATTCATCAAGTGCACCAACATTCTTCAGGGGCCCCAATGATAGCCAGTAGATAGATCTGATTAGAGACTTGCACATCTTGTTATCTCTCACTGTACCCCTCATTAGTCGCTTTAGTCTATCCTATCATGACTGTTTGATTGTTGCTTTCTTATAATCAGCCTAGGCCTAATTAAACTGCTGTCAGTGCACATGAATAGTATATTCTCACCTGTTTGTAGTTCCAACCCCTTGTCTACTCATGGTTACATTACTGGTGGCATTGTTAATGTTTATGCTGGTTCAGAGGCTCAATTCTAATGGTACCTCACATCCTGTTAGTTATTAAGTTCAATGCCAATCAACCGGTATTATTATGTTTAATCCAAATGATGTCCATTTTGTTACTTAAAGTGTATGTAAACCCGATTCATGAAATTTGAGCTGGGCACATACAGTATATCTGTAGTGTTGTCTTATCTCTCGTGAGTGTACAGCTTGTATAACAGTGTCAATTTTCTGTCCTCTCAAAATAACTCAACACACAGCCATTAATGTCTAAACTGCTGGCAACACAAGTGAATACACCCCTAAGTGAAAATGTCCAAATTGGGCCCAATTAGCCATTTGCCCTCCCCGGTGTCATGTGACTCGTTAGTGTTACAAGGTCTCAGGTGTGAATGGGGAGCAGGTGTGTTAAATTTGGTGTTACTGCTCTCACTCTCTCATACTGGTCACTGGAAGTTCAACATGGCAAAGAACTCTTTGAGGATCTTAAAAAAAGAATTGTTGCTCTACATAAAGATGGCCTAGGCTATAAGAAGATTGCCAAGACCCTGAAACTGAGTGCACATGCTCAGCGTCATATCCAGAGGTTGTCTATGGGAAATAGACATATGAGTGCTGCCAGCATTGCTGCAGAGGTTGAAAAGGTGGGGGGTCAGCCTGTCAGTGCTCAGACCATACGCCGCACACTGCATCAAATTGGTCTGCATGGCTGTCGTCCCAGAAGGAAGCCTCTTTTAAAGATGATGCACATGAAAGCCTGCAAACAGATTGCTGCAGACAAGCAGACTAAGGGCATGGATTACTGAAACCATGTCCTGTGGTCTGATGAGACCAAGATAAACATATTTGGTTCAGACGATGTAAAGTGTGTGTGGCAGCAACCAGGTGAGGAGTACAAAGACAAGTGTGTCTTGCCTACAGTCAAGCATGGTGGTGGGGAGTGCCATGGTTTGGGGCTGCATGAGTGCTGCCAGCACTGGGGAGCGACAGTTCATTGAGGGAACCATAAATACCAACAGGTACTGTGATATACTGAAGCAGAGCATGATCCCCTCCCTTCGGAGACTGGGCCACAGGGCAGTATTCCAACATGATAAGGACCCCAAACACACCTCCAAGACGACCACTGCCTTGCTAAAGAAGCTGAGAGTAAAGGTGATGGACTGGCCAAGCATGTCTCCAGACCTAAACCTTATTGAACATTTGTGGGGCATCCTCAAACGGAAGGTGGAGGAGCGCAAAGTCTCTAACATCCACTAACTCCATGATGTCGTCATAGAGGAGTGGAAGAGGACTCCAGTAGACATGGGAGCCGTCAAAAAAATTGTTTTGTTTCGTTCTGTTCCGTTTAGTATAAAAAAAAATTCGTAATTTGTGTACGAAATTTAATTCGGATTCGTACGAAATACGAATTTCGTACGAATCGTTAATTTGGATAACGAATAACGACACTCTACAAATAATAACGAATTATCCGAAAACTTATTAACGTTACATAACACAAGTCCATTGTCTATTGTTCACCGATCACTCAGAGGAAGTACGAAGTACGAAATTTCGTTTACGAATACGTACGAATCGTTACGAATCGTTAATGATCGCTATAATTTCTTTCATATTAGTTGAAATTAGTTATTTGGTAGTTTGGATTCGGATAATTTGGATCCAAAATTCGTAAACGAAATTTTGTATTTCGTACGGAATTCGTATTCGTAAAAATTCATAATTCGGATTCGTACGAATGTACGAATTACGAAAAATTTGTACGAATTTCCGATTCGTAAGAAACTAATCGCACATGTCTAGACTCCAGTGGCAACTTGTGAAGCTCTGGTGAACTCCATGCCCAAGAGGGTTAAGGCAGTGCTGCAAAATAATGGTGGCCACCCCAAATATTGACAGTTTGGGCCCAATTTGGACATATTCACGTAGGGGTGTACTCACTTTTGTTGCCAGCGGTTTTGACATTAATGGCTGAGTTTTGTTCTGTTTTGAGGGGACAGCAAATTTACACTGTTATACAAGCTGTACTCTCACTACTTTACATTGTAGCAAAGTGTCATTTCTTCAGTGTTGTCACATGAAATGATATAATAAAATATTTACAGAAATGTGAGGTGTGTTCTCACTTTTGTGAGATACTGTATATACATACATAAACACACACATATGTGCACTTGAGCTTTTGGGGTGCAAACCCTAATTCAATAGGCTGCACACTACTATGGTAATCCTACATCCCCCAGGTGAGTCGGAGAGTTTCATATTCTTGGAAAGGTCAAGGCAGAGATCAAGAGGACCCATGCTTTACAGTGACCCCTGCGGAGTAGCGCTCATGCCATTAGATCTCCACCCCCTCCTTTTTTCCCACAGCCTTCATATCATGAGGACATGGAAAATGAAACAATACATAGAATAATACTGCTAAACCAGGGGTTTGTGTATTAAAAAGCAAATAGACTCACAAAGATATCGTACAAAGCGGATCACAAAGCATGTAAAGCAGTGTGCAAATCACTTTTCTTTTAGTAAAACATGCAAGTGCCGTAGTGAAGATTCCACATCCAGGGGTCCCACCACCAGTTCGGTTAAGTAGCCACTCACCAGCTAATGTTGCTTCTCTTTAGATTAAGATCAGCAAAACAGTGCTTTGAATTCCTGTAATCCTATGCAACTACTGGCAGGTCTCCTCCTCCTCCTGTCACTCATATCATAAGATCATTCGAAAATAAATCAACAAATAGCATATGATTGCTAACACCAAGTGACAATGCTTATTCACTGTGCTGTATCTATGGAGGAGCAACATTCACACCCTAGGATGCTCTTCCGAGCATCCTAGGAACTAACAACTCTGCATACAACTCCACATACAGAGGAGTTGTTATGTAGTTCTCAGATGTGAATGCTGAAAACATTGTTTTAAGATTTTGGTTCAGTGTGAAATTACAAAGACACTGGATTTCTAGCAGGGTCAAGAGGAAGGTTTCTGTACTTGTAGAAAATGCACTCAAAGAAAGAAAATTAATGCAGACATCACATCTAAAGGCTGGTAGGCTGCAATATATTTATTTATTTTTATTCTTGAATTTAGATATACTGTAACGTGATAGAGAGACAGCCCCGTACAAACCCTAAAGTGGTTGCATATTCCTTCCGGCTCCAACAATATTGAAGACAATAACTATTGTGGTGGTGATAGGATCTATAAACATGTTGGCTATTGGTAAAAGAGGCCTAAAATCTTGTCTTCTGTGCAGATAATGAGGGTCTCCTCTTCACGTGCTCAAGCTTGGGGTTATAAAGCAAAAGAGTTGCCAGTACACAAAACCCTGATTAGCTGCCAATGGCAAAAGCTCTTAATACATTACTGCTCATCACTCCTGCTTAGTTTGTTCAAGGTAGGTACTCTATGGGCAACTGAGGTGGACCGAATCAATAGCTTGGAAAGAATGCTGTCGCAGGAATCGGGTAAAGAGGAACAATTCTCCAAGACCTGGACCTCATGGTCTATGTTTCGATACTCCTCTGAATTGATTCCATGGGCAACAGAGGACTCTAACATAACATCTGTCTGACTTAAGTGGAATGCCTCCTTCTCAATATCTACTTACCTTACTGCTTTGACCCCTCCATTTTCACCATCACTCCCCCTCCTCTCTGTACATCACTCCCCCTCCTCTCTGTACATGAAGCAACGATACACGAACACCCGAACCATAATCTCTAGATTTGACAGACGGGAACTCTGTTCCCCCCCTACAAGAAATGGTGTTTAGCACAATAACAAAAGCCCTAGCATATTTATAATGGATGGGCACCGCTTGTTGAGCAGATAATGGTGCTCACAGACCCTCAATATGTCTTGATAGATGATATGGCTACACAGGCTTATATACTAAATGAACTCAGTTGAAGCTAACAAATTCTTTATACAATGTGACGTTATGGTACCAATATTGAAATGTCTATTTCTACCTTTATGTCAATGTACGATATACATATGTAATGTACATCTCTCTTTTCTTAATAAAATAAGATTAAGACTAAAGGTAGGTACTCTAAAGCTACCTACAGACTTTCGATAGGGCATCCAGCTACTAAAAAACTTTTTCACAATAAAGGTCTCTACTAGTCTGCATGTTTATATTAGTTATAAGTGCACGTTTATACCTATAAAGAGGCATACAGTGCAATTGACTGGGAACTCAACCTGGCCAATTGACTCACAACTTAGAAGGCTTGGCCAGGAGATGTCCTTCCAGGTCAGGAGCTACTTGTAGTCCTTTCCTAATCTGGCCATTGTTGACCTTTATCTGTTTTCCATACAAAAATCTATTTTATATTAAGGCACAGTACCTGCTTTCACAAGATGTCTTGTCTGATGTTTGCTGTCTCCTTTTTGCTTTCTTACTGGCTTTCGTAGTCGTGGATGTTGATGTCCTGGAATTCCCGCACCACATAATTATGCCTTCAACTCCTCTCATGCCGAGTACTGATCCAATAAGCGTCTTTTTAGTCGACCTAGTTCTCCGGATGTAACCAGTAAATGTGCCAGATTTTGCAGTGTTCTTTTGGCTGGTGGCAGAAAGAGACTATATATAACACATTTGGTTTTCTTACCCATCAATTAAGTTTCTCTTGGCACTGGTCCCTATACTAGCTATGTGGAATGACTACATGCAAACAATTTGGGAGAAGCAAATTCTCATCCTGTTTCTGGGGTCTTGTTTTATTCAAGTAAACCTTTACTAAAGAAACATGGCAGCTATCATTGACCTTCTCTAATGCAGGCCCTCTGGCTTGTCCTGTGTTAGTGACTGTTAAAGTGTTACTAAACCCAGGACCCTGTATTCACTATATATGGTCTCCCACAGTACACAGAACACGGAAATGCAAACGTTTTAGTAAATATAAACTGCTAAATACCCTTTCTTATCAGTGTCTGCTTAAAGCTTGTAGGAGGAGCTTTCATTCTCCCCTTATACTCTGTCTGGAGAGTGCTGATTGACCCTGTGCTGATCACATGCACTCTCCCAAGAAAAGAAAAACTCTAGCAATACACACCAAACTGAGCATGTGCAGCCTGACTCCTAATGCTTTATTCCAGTGATGGCGAACCTTGGCACCCCAGATGTTTTAAAACTACATTTCCCATGATGCTCATGCACTCTGCAGTGTAGATGAGCACCATGGGAAACATAGTTCCAAAACATCTGGGGTGCCAAGGTTCACCATCACTGCTCTATTCTATCAGTAGATGGGTTGGAGTCATGCAAAGAAGAGGATGATCAGAGCGACAGGACCACGCAGCTTAGGTTCCACAGTGAGTATAACAAGCACTCTTTACTGCATATACACACTGATTTTACTGTTGTCAGTTTAGTAACACTTTAGGTAGAATGAGATATTGTCAATGGCAGCTTCCATGTTTAAATCAGAAAAGGTTTCCTTTAACCACTTGCCGACCAGCCACCGCCATTATACGGCGGCAGGTCGGCTCGTTCCCGCGAATCGCCGTACTGGTACGTTGGCTCCTTTAAGAGCCATAGCAGGCATGCACGCCCACTGCATGGCGGGAGACCTGATGTGCGTGGCCAGGGCCAGCGGCCGCGATGTCCGCCGGCCACCTGTGATCGTGGGCACGAGAGCTAGAACGGGGATTTGTGTGTGTAATCACACAAATCCCCATTCTGACAGGGGAGGAGAGACAGATCTGCTGTTCCTAGTTATTAGGAACAGTGATCTGTCTCCTCCTCCAGTCAGTCACATCCCCCCACAGTTACAAACACACACAAGGGAGCACATTTAACCCCTTGATCGGCCCCTAGTGTTAACCCCTTCCCTGACAGTGACATTTACATAGTAATCAGTGCATTTTTATAGCACAAATTGCTGTATAAATGTCTGTGGTCCCAAAAAAGTGTCAAAAGTGTTTGATCTGTCCGCTGCAATGTTGCAGTCCTGCTAAAAATCTCAAATCGCCACCATTACTAGTAAAAAAATGAAATAATAAAAATGCCATAAATCTATCCCCTATTTTGTAGACGCTATAACTTTTGCGCAAACCAATCAATATACACTTAATGCGATATTTTTTTTTTACCAAAAATATGTAGAAGAATACATATTGGCCTAAACTGATGAAGACATTTTTTTTTCGTTTTTTTAATTTGGGGGATATTTATTATAGCAAAAAGTAAAAAAACATTTTTTTTTTCAAAATTGTAGTTCTTTTTTTGTTTATAGCGCCACCAAAAGAAACCTCTATTTGTGGGAAAAAATGGACGTCAATTTTGTTTGGGTACAGCTTCGCGCGACCGCGCAATTGTCAGTTAAAGCGATGCAGTGCTGTATCGCAAAAAATGGTCTGGTCATTAAGGGGGGTTGAAGTAGTTAAAGTGACTAAACCAGTGAATAAAAGATTTACCAATAAAGAAGTTAGTAGATTGTAAGCTCCATCGAGCAGGGCCCTCTGATTCCTCCGGTATTGAAGTGTATTGTAATTTTACTGTCTACCCTCATGTTGTAAAGCGCTGCGCAAACTATATAAATCCTTTATAATAATATTAATAAATACTGACCTCTCCTGCTGCCCGTGCCCCTGTTTGATGGAGAATTAACTGCTTGCTGCCCGCCCACCGTCATATGATGGCGTCCCAGAACGGCCGCTCTCTAGGCCCTCTCTTATCAGTGTATATGAGAGGAAAACATGCTGTGCTGGTCTGGGCTCCTGTGTCTGCCCCGGGACCTATTTTTAATGATTCACCTCCCATACTACTGTGATCAGGCAAGAATTATATTTATATGTTATATGTACTGCTAATTGTAAGTATACGTTTATATATGCTTATGTTGTTTTGTACCTTATATTTCAGGGCGAAACACCCAGTCCTGAGGAAGCGAGAATCTTCGTAAAACCTGTAGACTTCTGAGTATGGAGGACCTGTGGAGACTTTTATAGAGGAGTTATGCTCATGTTATGTGGATACTGTTAGACTATGGACATACTGCTGAGATATATGTTTGGATGATATACACGCTACAGTGTCCCTCTTTGCTCCATCTCAGGGCTGGGTGGTATTAAATATCTAACTTTAGTGGTCTGGGGTGTTGCCTTTCTTTTTATACTGATTTTAATATTGTTTTGTAATAAAATGATTATGGAGGTTAAAAAATACAATATAATAATGTTATTGTGGTAACTTGACACACACAAAAAAAATAATTATATATGGAGATCACTAGAAAATAATTTTTCAATAATCCAAAAAAAAGGAGATCTTTATGAAATAAAAAATAAAAAAATGACTATAAAAAATAATTCTAAACATTATTATGGAGTTTTTCTTGTTAAAAAAAAAAAACATTATTATGGAGATCTGGCTTTAAAAAAAATAAAAAGATTATTCATGAGATTTTTAGATTGTAAGCTCTAACAAGCAGGGCCCTCTGATTCCTCTTGTACCAAATTGTAATGTAATTGTAATGTTCTGCCTTTATTTTGTTAAGCGCTGCGCAAACTGTTGGCGCTATATAAATCCTGTAAAAATAATAATATAATAATAATCACGAGAATTAATAAAGAAAAAAGTTTGTCAGAACTCTGTGTGAATATCAGCAGCAAAACAACTTCATACTTCTAGCATTATAAAGCACAAAATAATGCGCTGCATTAAAAGATCACAGAATTTGCAGCGTGAGGAATGTGCTATCTCCATTAAGAACGCTAGTTTTAGCACACTTGCATACTTGCTTCTGCGCATGCGTCGTTTTTGGTACCCGAGCGTTTTTTCCGATAGGAAATTTTTCCCTAGGAAAAATATAAAAAATCTAAGTTCGTCTGAATTTTCGACAAAAAAAGTCACACACGGAATATACGATGAAAAGCTCCCATCGGACTTTTTCTGTCGGAAATTCCAAACGCGGCATAAGACACATTGTCAAGCCAATAGTCTAATATCTATTACATGTCCTTTATTTGTACTTAGAGGTCATACATTCGATTCTACCTACTCTGTTTGATAAGAGCCTCTGTCAGCTCAAGACTTCACCAGGGAAACAAAATCTCAAAGTATTGCTTTTCCTTCATATCTATCAGACGAAATCCACTTCTGTTTCTTAAAAGAACTGAGATGCCGGGTTGCCATGGTTATGCCAGATATTGGGAGCCTGGATGTAAGGATGCCGCTTTGTGAAGAACAGTCTTTTGGTTGATTTACCTGGGATCTGCTGCATCCCCGGGAAGGCTGATCTGCTTATCCGTCAGGTCACCAGCGATGCCCGTTGTACCTCATTGCTCCAGGGAATGCAATGTTTGCAGGCAGTTATTTGAAGATTCTCGGAGCTGTCACTCCAACCCCTTGGTGAAATCGACTGAAAGAACAAACATGGAAATCAATTTTACAAGTTCTGATTTTTTATTTTTTTCGGAGATCCTCCAAATACAACAAAGCTGCACATGTTTTACTTAAAATTACATTTAAAAAGTAATAAAGATACACTCCACCAGGGGCGTAGCTAGAGAATTTGGCACCCAGGGCGGATCCTATATCTGGCACCCCCCCCCCCCAACTTTAAAATGTAAAAACACCCCACTGTGCCCCCTGCATACCTCTGCAACCCCCAATATCTCTTTGTCACTGCTGTGTACCCCCTCTCCCCAACTGCACCTCTACACCCCTTTACATTACACAGCCCCCCGCAGCTCTGGACCCCATTACACTACACAGCCCCCCCCCCCACAGTTCTGGACCCCTTCATATTACATAGCCCCACCACACTATCTCTGGATCCCTGTACATTACAGAGCCCCCCACCCCAGCTCTGAACCCTTGCACATTACACAGCCCCCCCCCACACACAGCTCTGGACCCCTGCACATTACACAGCCCCCCCACCCCAGCTTTGGACCCCTGCACATTACATAGACTCCCACCCCAGCTCTGAACCCCTGCACATTACACACCCCCCCACAGCTCTGGACCCCTGCACTTTACACAGCCCCTCCCCACAGCTCTGGACCCCTGCACTTTACACAGCCCCTCTCCACAGCTCTGGACCCCTGCACATTACACAGCCCCCTACAGCTCTGGACCCCTGCACATTACACCGCCCCCCACCCCAGCTTTGGACCCCTGCACATTACACAGACACCCACCCCAGCTCTGAACCCCTGCACATTACACAGCCCCTCCACAGCTCTGGACCCCTGCACATTACACAGCCCCCCTACAGCTCTGGACCCCTGCACATTACACCGTCCCCCACAGCTTTGGACCCCTGCACATTACACAGCCCCCCCCCCACAGATTTGGCCCCCTGCACATTACACAGCCCCCCCCACAGCTCTGGACCCCTGCACATTACACAGCCCCCCCCCACCCCAGATTTGGACCCCTGCACATTACACAGACACCCACCCCAGCTCTGAACCCCTGCACATTACACGGCCCCCCCCCCCACAGCTCTGGACTCCTGCACATTACACAACCCCCCTACAGCTCTGGACCCCTGCACATTACACCGCCCCCCACAGCTTTGGACCCCTGCACATTACACAGCCCCCCCCACAGCTTTGGACCCCTGCACATTACATAGCTCCCCCACAGCTCTGGACCCCTGCACATTACACAGCTCCCCCACAACTTTGGACCCCTGCACATTACACATCCCCCACAGCTTTGGACCCCTGCACATTACACAGCTCCCCCACAGCTCTGGACCCCTGCACATTACACAGCTCCCCCACAGCTCTGGACCCATGCACATTACACAGCTCCCCACAGCTTTGGACCCCTGCACATTACACAGCCCCCCCACAGCTCTGGACCCCTGCACATTACACAGCCCCCTACAGCTCTGGACCCCTGCACATTACACCGCCCCCCACCCCAGCTTTGGACCCCTGCACATTACACAGACACCCACCCCAGCTCTGAACCCCTGCACATTACACAGCTCCCCACAGCTTTGGACCCCTGCACATTACACAGCCCCCCCACAGCTCTGGACCCCTGCACATTACACAGCCCCCTACAGCTCTGGACCCCTGCACATTACACCGCCCCCCACCCCAGCTTTGGACCCCTGCACATTACACAGACACCCACCCCAGCTCTGAACCCCTGCACATTACACAGCCCCTCCACAGCTCTGGACCCCTGCACATTACACAGCCCCCCTACAGCTCTGGACCCCTGCACATTACACCGTCCCCCACAGCTTTGGACCCCTGCACATTACACAGCCCCCCCCACAGATTTGGCCCCCTGCACATTACACAGCCCCCCCCCACAGCTCTGGACCCCTGCACATTACATAGCTCCCCCACAGCTCTGGACCCCTGCACATTACACAGCTCCCCCACAACTTTGGACCCCTGCACATTACACATCCCCCACAGCTTCGGACCCCTGCACATTACACAGCTCCCCCACAGCTCTGGACCCCTGCACATTACACAGCTCTGGACCCCTGCACAGTACACAGCTCCCCCACAGCTCTGGACCCATGCACATTACACATCTCCCCACAGCTCTGGACCCATGCACATTACACCCAACCCCCCCCCCCCCCCCCCCCCCCCCCCCAGCTCGGGACCCCTGTACGTTATACATTGCCCCTTCCTACCTTACTGGGGCATGTATGCAGAGCTGGAGACACAGCAGTGCTGACCAGAAGGCGGACCGCCCCCCCCCCCCCCCCCGCCCCCCCCCCCGCCCCCCCCCCCCCCCCCCCCCCCTGTTGGTACACCACTACACTCCACTCAAACATCACCTTGTGTTTAAATGACCCTGTCATCAAAACTTTAAATGAAAGAGGGCACCTGTAAAAGAAGAATATAAATACCTTTCATGCAGACAGGAAGCAACATTTTTGCCATCTCAAAGTGTGTTCGTTGGACACTTTTGGGTGTGTCAGACTGCGTCCCTGTTGTCCAATCTGGTTCCTCCTGCAGGTTGCATGGTCACTACTGTGTTCTATAGTGGCATAGTACCTAGCAGGAGGAACCACGGTTTTAAGCTGGAGAAAAACTATCCAACACATTCAGAAATGTTAGTTTGTAGCTGCGACCAGAGCTCTTCACTCACTGCCTACTGTACAGGTATTACTATTCTTCTTTACAGGGTGCCTTTGTTTTATTTTATTCCTATAGCAACAGCGTTACTTTAGCCTTGCTCAAAAATGTGGGATACCTACTGTGCACAGTGTCTTTAGCTTTTAATTTGACAATTTTCTTGTGTGCCTGGCTGCCCCACCGAATCTATAGGTTTGCTTGCACGAGTTTCCTCTGGATACTTCGGTTTTCTCCCACATTCCAAAGACATGTGGGTAGGTTAATTGGCTCCTGTCTAAATTGGCCCTAGTACAGTATCTCACAAAAGTGAGTACACCCCCTCACATTTTTGTAAATATTTTATTATATCTTTTCACGTGACAACACTGAAGAAATTACACTTTATACAATATAAAGTAGTGAGTGTACAGCTTGTATAACAGTTTAAATTTGCTGTCCCCTCAAAATAACTCAACACACAGCCATTAATGTCTAAACCGCTGGCAACAAAAGGGAGTACACCCCTAAGGGCTCTTTCACACGGACGGACCGTATGTCCGTTTTTCATCCTTCCGTTTTCGGATGAAAAACGGACATACATGTATCCCTATGGGATAGCGGGTGTCAGCAGATGAGCATCCGCTGACACCCGCTCTCGTCCGTGTCCGCTATGCTCCGTTTCTGCAGACGGAAGAAAACCCAATTTTTTCATCCGTCTGCAGAGCGGATCGGATGACGACGGACTCTACGGTCCGTCGTCCCCCGATCTCCCATAGGGTAGAGCGGCGCTCTGACAGGTCCGTCCCTGCACGGAGTCCGTCCCTGCATCTTCCTGCTCAGCGGAGATCGCTCCGACGATCCCCGCTGAGCAAGCGGCTATCCACGGGGCGGATCTGCACTGATCCGCCCCGTGTGAAAGAGCCCTAAGTGAAAATGTCCAAATTGGGCCCAATTAGCCATTTTCCCTCCCCGGTGTCATATGACTCGTTAGTGTTACAAGGTCTCAGGTGCAAATGGGGAGCAGGTGTGTTAAATTTGGTGTTATCGCTCTCTCATGCTGGTAACTGGAAGTTCAACATGGCACCTCATGGCAAAGAACTCTGAGGTTCTGAAAAAAAGAAGATTGCCAAGACCCTGAAACTGAGCTGCAGCACAGTGTCTAAGACCAGACAGCGGTTTAACAGGACAGGTTCCACTCAGAACAGGCCTCGCCATGGTTGACCAAAGAAGTTGAGTGCACGTGCTCAGCATCATGTCCAGAGGTTGTCTTTGGGAAATAGACATATGAGTGCTGCCAGCATTGCTGCAGAGGTTGAAGGGGTGAGGGGTCAGCCTGTCAGTGCTCAGACCATATACCACACACTGGTCTACATGGCTGTCATCCCAGAAGGAAGCCCCTTCTAAAGATGATGCGCAAGAAAGCCTGCAAACAGTTTGCTGAAGACAAGCAGACTAAGGACATGGATTACTGGAACCACGTCCTGTGGTCTGATGAGACCAAGATAAACTTATTTGGTTCAGATGGTGTCAAGCGTGTGTGGCGGCAACCAGATGAGGAGTACAAAGACAAGTGTGTCTTGCCTACAGTCAAGCATGGTGGTGGGAGTGTCATGGTCTGGGGCTGCATGAGTGCTTCTGGCACTGGGGAGCTACAGTTCATTGAGGGAACCATGAATGCCAACATGTACTGCGACATACTGAAGCAGAGCATGATCTCCTCCCTTCGGAGACTGGACCGCAGGACAGTATTCCAACATGATAACGGCCCCAAACACACCACCAAGACGACCACTGCCTTGCTAAAGAAGCTGAGGGTAAAGGTGATGGACTGGCCAAACATGTCTCCAGACCTAAACCCTATTGAGCATCTGTGGGGGTGGAGGAGTGCAAGATCTCTAACATCCACCAGCTCTGTGATGTCATCATGGATGTGTGGAAGAGGACTCCAGTGCCAACCTGTGAAGCTCTGGTGAACTCCATGCCCAAGAGGGTTAAGGCAGTGCTGGAAAATAATGGTGGCCACACAAAATATTGACACTTTGGGCCCAATTTCCAGTTACCAGCATGAGAGAGTGATAACACCAAATTAAACACACCTGCTCCCCATTCACACCTGAGACCTTGTAACACTAACGAGTCACATGACACTGGGGAGGGAAAATGGCTAATTGGGCCCAATTTGGACATTTTCACTTTTGTTGCCAGTGGTTTACACATTAATGGCTGTGTGTTGAGTTATTTTGAGGGGACAGCAAATTTACACTGTTATACAAGCTGTACACTCACTACTTTACATTGTAGCAAAGTGTAATTTCTTCAGTGTTGTCACATGAAAAGATAGAATAAATTATTTACAAAAATGTGAGGGGTGTACTCACTTTTGTGAGATACTGTATGTGTATGTATGAATAGGGACCTTAGATTGTAAGCTGTTTGAGGGCAGGGACTGATGTGAATGTACAATATACTGTTTATGTAAAGTGTTGCATACATTGTCAGCACTATATAAATACCAACAATACATAAATAATGTCCACACTCTTCATGCCTGAATGACCTTGCATGTAGGCAGGGGCAGACTGACAACTCATGGGGCCCCCGGGCAATAGGAGATTATGGGGCCCCCTGGCAATAGGAGAAGATTATGGGGCCCCCGAGCAATAAGAGATCATGGGGCCCCCAGGCAATAGGAGATTATGGGGCCCTCAGGCAATAGATTATGGGGCCACACAGTATACAATACACACACAGTATACACACACAGAATACACATACACACTGAAAAGGTACTGGAGAGGCGGGGCAGCTATAATCTTGGGATTTAAAAAAAACACAGATTTTTACATACTGTCCCTGGTTTTATTGAGGCTGGCAACCCTGATGGAGCCCCTTAGTGGCATGGGGCCCTCGGGCAGTGCCCGAGTGCCCGAATGGTCAGTCCACCCCTGCATGTAGGCTTAGGAAAATTCAGTCCCTGTGTTCTCTGGGTGCCAAGAACAGCACCACAAATCTCGGGAAGGATGGATACACTGTGCAGAACTTAAATCCTCAGAAATCCTGGAGCCTGCCATATGCAACATACTGGTTTTAACAAGTGGTGTCGGGGAACACCCTAATTACATCTCATAATGCAAATCCTTTCTACAGGGCCGTAACCATGTGTGATGGGGGCGTACTCAGCAAAACTATTTAGGAGCCTCTCTAATTGTCACTTCCTATAATGATACAGAATACTTATTACTCATAAAAAGGTTCATATATGAATAGACTTTCAACACATGTATTTTTTAATTAGGGGCCCATTTACACAAGATTTTGATAAAGCTTATGCTGCCCCTCTCACTGTCACATAGACATCAACGCTGCTCATTAGGCTTCATGTACACGGGACGTTTTTACAACCTCTCCTGAACAATTTAACTTGACAGATAGTAAACCATGTTTAAAATGTCCGTCTTGCCGCGTTTACATGCCGCGCTTAGCTGCGTTTTGCTGCGTGTTGCCGCGTTTGTGTTTAGAAGCGTTTTAAAAAACCTCCACCTCCAATTTGCTTACTTTTGCAGAACAGGCTGATGTTAGGCTTAATGACCACAGTTGTAGGCAGGACTTTCAAGCATGCTCCTTAACCTCCCCAGTGGGCAGCATTCAGCAGAAGTGATGGTGGCTGTGACCTCAGGGGGACATGACATGACATGAAATGAATGTCACCTCTATTTACATATCAATGCCGCAGTCCATGACTTTTTACACAAAGCTGGGCAGCAACAGCAGAAGTTTACACTGAGATATCGGGACACAGCACGGGACTAAAACTTCAAGGGATAGGGGAATTTAACCACTTTCAGACCGGACCATTTTGCTGGCTTAAGACCAGACCACTTTTTGCGATTCGGCACTGCGTCGCTTTAACTGACCATTGTGCGGTCGTGCGACGCGGCTCCCAAACTAAATTGATGTCCTTTTTTTTTCCACAAATAGAGCTTTCTTTTGGTGTATTTGATCACCCCCTGCGGTTTTTATTTTTTGTGCTATAAACATGTATAAAAAAAGTTTTTTCCTCAGTTTAGGCCGATACGTATTCTTCTACATATTTTTGGTAAAAAAAATCGCAAGAAGCGATTATTGATTGGTTTGCGCAAAAGCTATATCGTTTACAAAATAGGGGACAGTTTTATGGCATTTTCTTTTTTTACTAGCGAACAGCGATTTTTATTGTGACTGCGACATTATAGTGGACACATCAGACATTTTTGACACATTTTTGGGACCATTGTCATTTATACAGCAATCAGCGCTATACAAATGCACTGATTCCTGTGTAAATGTCACTAGCAGTGAAGGGGTTAACCAGGAGGTGGCAGTGTAGGGGTTAAGTGTGTCCTAGGGGCTTGTTGCTAACTGTGGGGGGTGTGGCTGTGTTGTACACATGACTGATCTCTGCTCCAATCACAGGGAGCAGAGATCAGTGACACTGTTGCTAGGCAGAACAAGGAGATGCTTGTTTACTTTAGCATCTCCCCATTCTTCCTCCCCGTGAGATGATCACGGGTAACCCCGGGACGATCAATTCCGCGGGACCCGCGATCGGACTCACGGAGGTCCTGACAGGCAGAGCGCACTGATGGCACGGCGGCAAATTCAAAGGGACATACCTGTACGCCCATTTGCCTGTCCGTGCCATTCTGCCTACGTACATCTGTGTGCGCCGGTCGGGAAGTGGTTAAACTGGGATAGTTGGCAAGTATGAGGCAACTGCTTTGGGCCCCACTACAATGATGGGGCCCAGGGCAGCTGCCCCTTTTACCCTGCCTTAAAAACAGTCCTGGGGGGGTCGAATGATGATTTGCCAGGGGACACCGAATCCTGGGCTGTTCCCGAAGCCCGGTCTCTCCCAACCTTTTCGCAGCCGCCCAGCAGGGCTATCCCTGGAGCCTGTGGCCGCCCAGCTGGGCTGTTCCTGGAGCCCGCGGCCACCCACTCAGCCTCTTCGCAGCTGCCCATTCAGTTCATGGCATGGCTGGGGGGCAGAGACTGGAGGTCAGCTGACTGGTAAGGAATGTGAAGTGGGAGGGGCTGGAGGAGACCCTATGTCCTGATTTTGGCATAGGTGTCATTGCTACGAGACACCACAGACAGGGCTGGTGCAAGGATTTTTGACACCCTAGGCAAAACCTCATTTTGCCGCCCCCTTGGCTCCTCCCCTGACTCCACCCCATTTCCCCTGCCCATATAAACCCCACCTTTTAAGTGCCCATCAAATGCAGCCTCACAGCCCCTATCAAATGCAGCCTCATCAGCGCCCATCAAATTCAGCCTCACCAGCGCCCATCAAATTCAGCCTCACCAGCGCCCATCAAATGCAGCCTCACCAGCGCCCATCACATCCAGCCCACCAGCGCCCATAAAAATGCAGCCTCACCAGCACCCATCAAATGCAGCCTACCAGCGCCCATCAATGTTTGCTTGCTTCCAATCATTCGGGAGTCGGGACACAGACACAGTCCTCCGCCACTGCTGTGCCGGCCCTAACCACAGAGCTGGAGACACAGTGAGTAACACTACCCGTGATTTGAGTTGCCATTTAAAGTCCCCACTACAGTTCTCAGATCAGCAGATGACCTTGATCAAGAGCACCTAAGTTGGCTGATCAGAACTCCCCCAGCACTGCCACTCATCCCAAATGCCCACCAGCACTGCCACTCATCCCAAATGCCCACCAGCACTGCCACTCATCCCAAATGCCCACCAGCACTGCCACTCATCCCAACTCCCCTCATCCCCCACCAAGGAGTAAGAGGAGGAATAAAAATAGAGACTACATGGAAGGGAGAGGAAAAGAGGGGGAGAAACAAGGAAAAAGAGAGAGAAAGAATAAGAGAAAGAACAAGAAAGTCGGCTAGAGAGAGGGACCGGGAGAAAAAAAACAAGAAATTAGGATAGAGAGAGATAAAAGGGAAAGAAAGGAGAACAAAGAGAGTCGTACATCCTAAAATGTACCATAAGGGGTTTTAATACTGTACGAGTGGAAGGGACTCAGGGAGCGCTAAATGTCTGTGGGTTAGGGGCGAAAATTACTTGTCTTGCCTTGGGTGCTGACAACCCACGCTACGAAAATTTGTCTGTTAGGAGTCCCCACAACTTGGGAAATTTTATCAAGGGGTCACGGCACTAGGAAGGTTGAGAACCACTGATTGCCAACACATGCAGATTGCTTATCCTATTTCCTCCTGTTTCCCTTTTGGACAAGAGGGAAAGGTTTTTCATTTTCTGAGTATAGTTGCATGTTATGGACTGTGAGTGAATTTAGAGCATTGTAGAAGCTGATTATTGGTGTCAGGAAAACCTGCCAGATAAAGAAATGACACTTATGCCGCGTACACGCGGTCGGAATTTCTGATGGAAACAGTCCGATGGGAGCTTTTCATCGGATTTTCCGACCGTGTGTATGCCCATCGGTCTTTTTCTGTCGGAATTTCCGACGGACTTTCGATTGAGAACCTGTTCTTAATTTTTCCGACGGAAAACCTTTTTTTATCGGATTTTCCGATCGTGTCTATGCAATTCCGACACGCAAAATTCCGACGCATGCTCGGAAACAATTTGACGCATGCTCAGAAGCATTAAACTTCCCTTTTATAGTGCAGTCGAACATTTTTTAAGGCGTGGTGTTATTGACCGTCGGAATTTGGTATGACCGTGTGTAGGCAGTTTGAGCGAAATTCCGTCGGAATTCCGTCGGGAAAACCATCAGAGCTTTTTCCGACGAGAATTCCGACCGTGTGTACGCAGCATTAGTGCTTTGAATTGAGACAAGTACACATTATAGAGGGATATGCTTTGTTCGTATTTCATGTCAGAGGTTTACAACCACTTTAAAGCCTCCTTCACACATATGATTACATGCAAACACCAGATTCCAGTGGTGAGAATCAGTGGGTTCTTTCAGCTGGGGTGACAGGTATGCGCTGCTCAGCGTGGAAAAATAAGAAACAGGTTGAGAGGAGCGGTGTCTGTTAGCATGTATTTGCACATCCAGAGGTTACCTGTGGTTAGTAATGGATGAGCGACTCTGAACGCAGACAGATATGACCGGGGTCACCATCCACCCCTTACCACATGTAACCGCTGAGTGCACGGCTACATGCAAACAGCACTGGCTCCTCTCAGCCTGTCATTACTTTGTATAGGCTGAGCAGGTACCACTGTTCACATATTGCTAGTAAAAAATTAATAAATTATAAAAAAGCCATAAATCTATCCCCTATTTTGCAGCCGCTATAACTTTTTACGCAAACCAATCAATATACGCTTATTACAATTTTTTTTACCAAAAATATGATATACATATTGGCCTAAACTGATAAGGACATTTTTTTATTTTTTATTTTGTATATTTATTATAGCAAAAAGTAAAAAAAATAGTTTTCTTTTTCAAAATTTTCATTTTTTGTTTTTGTTTATAGCGCAAAAAATAAAAGCCGCAGAGGTGATCACATACCACCAAAAGAAAGCTTGATTTGTGGGGAAAAAAAGGACATACATTTTGTTTGGGTACAATGTTGCACGACCGCGCAATTGTCAGTTAAAGCAACACAGTGCAGAATCACAAAAAATTGCCTGGTCGGAAGCAAATCCTTCAGGTCCTTAATGCCGCGCACACACAACGGGACTTTCAGGCAAACTAGGTCCAATGGTTTTCCCGACTGACTTTTGGCGGAGTTCCAACGGACTTTCCGAACGAACGGACTTGGCCACATAAGAATGGACTAAGTCCAGCCGAAAGTCTGTTCGTTCGAACGTGGTGACGTAAACAGGACAACAAAAATAGCCAGTAGCCAATAGCTGCCCTTGCGTCGTATTTGGTCCATCGGACCAGCACACAAAAACGTTCGACCAGACGACCAGACGACCAGACGAACGTTTTTCCCGATTTAAGTCCTTCGTAATTGAGTCCGTCGGATAGATTTGAAACATGTTCTATTTCTAGGTCTGCCGGAATTTTTTACCCAAAAACGAACACACACGATCGGATTGTCCGACGGACTAATCCCGTCGGACGTAGTTTGCCGGAAAGTCCGGTCGTGTGTACGCGGCATTAGTGGTTAAATCTACATCATATTCACACTTCATTTTCTTTCTTTTTATTCTCTCTAATCTACGGTATTTATCCTTAAAAATTGTCCCTGCACAGCAGCATTTTGCTGATTATGGCATATCTGTTTAACATCCCCTTCCCTTCTATATCTCTATCCCATTATCACTGTATTTTCTTTGATTTCTCCTCCATTTTCTTTTCTTGCTCCCTTTCTCACCTATCTATCCTACCTCTCTTTCTTTTCTCTACATTCTATTCTTTTCTCTCTTTTCTCTACATTCTGTTATTTTCTCTCTTTTCTCTACATTCTGTTATTTTCTCTCTTTTCTCTACATTCTATTCTTTTCTCTCTTTTCTCTACATTCTGTTATTTTCTCTCTTTTCTCTACATTCTATTCTTTTCTTTCTTTTATCTACATTCTATTCTTTTCTCTCTTTTATCTACATTCTATTCTTTTCTTTCTTTTATCTACATTCTATTATTTTCTCACTTTTCCTTTTCTCACTTGCTCCACTACCTATCTATCTATCCTTACTAAATGGTAGATTTCATGCATTTTCTATGCCTCTCCATGGATTAGCAAACAAGACGTGCGCCGACTGTAGCCCCCATCTGTTTCCCAGTCTGTTTTTCCTTACACCCCTCTACACACGTGCGATCGTCTGCCTCCACGATCGTCTTCGTCCCACACAAGTCTGCCGTTGTCACCTGTCCATGATTTTGTGCCCTGTGTATGTGGACCCCCTTGCGTGCCCCCTCTCCCCCCAGCGCCCCCCTTCCCAGCCCAGGCTGCACCAAATCTTTCTAGGAGACACCAGGCAGAGAGAAGGCAAGAGGCTGGTGACCAGCAGGACAGGTAAGGGCAGGAAGGAGGGGGGTGTTGGGTCACAGGAGGGCAGTGGAGGTAAGATATACAGATGTGTTGGTGGGAGGAGAAGGGGATGAGCTGGGACTGGGAGGATGCTGGAAGATGAGAGCAGAGCTTTGTGTACCTGCCAAGGAGAAGAGCTGCAAGAATAACCTCTCCAGCTCAGCACCAGGTACCTTCACCCATTGCATTTATACCACCAGCCTGTGTGTGCATGGCATCCCCTGTGGCATCCCTGGCCTGTCTGTCCCCTCTCATCAGCCTCCCTCTTGCAATTGATTGGAATGCCATCCTGTCCCCTCTTGCTGTTCTGATTGCTATATTTCATATCAGTCTGACAAGTACTATTAAATCACCCAGGGACCGTTATTAAATCACCCCGGGACCGCCAGTGCCACAGATGCTTTCCTGCTTTGAAATATGTTATTTTCCTTGACTAGTATGTGTGTGACAGCCGACACTGAGTATAGATCATACAACATATGATTTCATAGCAGCCTTATCACTATAGGGAATGTGCGTGTGTGAGAGAGGGGGCGTTCAATAATGAACCATCTGCTAATGGTTTTCACATGACAACTTAGTATATTTTAGCCAATAAGGACCCATACACACATTTTCTGCAGATTTTTGTCTTCAGATTTACCAACACCATATAATATGATTATGATTTATCAAACCTTAAGAGTTTAAATTTGTATTCAATCAGGCAGACCCTTGCACTACATGGTTTTGGTAAATCTGAAGACAAAAATCTGCAGAAAATCTAATAGTGTGTATGGGGTCTAAGGCAAAAAAATAATTGTGAAAAGCGCTGTAGTCCTTAGCAACTGCGCGTATTTAACCCTTTCATCAGTCTGACCTAATCAAGACGGTGAAACAAAATATAGTATTATTTCATTTTGCTGTATTAATTGCACCAATGAGTCCTAGATGTAATAAAACATAGTGGGAAAGGAAAGAAGCCTGTAGCAACCAATCGGCTATTATCACAAAAAAGCGAATACCTGATGAATTGCTGATAATTGCATCTTTCTTTTCTAAGAAAAAGGAAGCTTTCATTTCTTTCCTAAAAAGCATGCCTGTTCCGGGTCAGTGACATTGGAGGCACTGAAATCAGAGGACAACCAGTCATCTAGCATGATTAGAGTAAGGACAGCAATGGCAGCCTTCATATTTCTGGGAAAGCCCAACTCCAGGAATTACCCTTGTAGAGGGGCCGCCCTGTACTGCAAGGGTTAACTTCCAGTTCAGTCTAGGGGTGCAGAGAGGAGGTTTAATGCGTACCTTATTCCACATGCAAGCTGGGTCCCTCCAGAGGTGGGGCCTGGCCTGCACAGCCTTCTCTCTAAGGGTCCTTTCACACTGGCGATCCGCCCAGCGGACTCCGCTTTGATCAATCCCCGCTGAGCAGCAGGGGAGGGCTGGCAGCCTTAGGCCAGGGGGGGGCAAGTCCAGTCAAGTGGTCCATTGAACCACCAAATCAGCTCACCATCCATGCCCAGCTGGTTTTTCAATGCAGCCTCACCAGCGCTCCTCAGTGCAGCCTGATCAGTGCCCATCAATGCAGCCTCATCAGTGCCACCTCATTAGTGCCCATCAATGCCGCCTCATCTGTGCCCATCAATGCAGCCTCATCAGTGCCCATCAATTCAGCCTCATCAGTGCCCATCAGTGTTGCCTCATCAGTGCCCATCAGTGCCGCCTCATCAGTGCCCATCAATGCAGCCTGATCAGTGCCCTTAAATGCAGCCTGATCAGTGCCCTTAAATGCAGCCTCACCAGTGCCCTTAAATGCAGCCTCACCAGTGTCCATCCAATGCAGCCTGATCACTGGGGCAGGGTAAATGGGGTGTATGGGACGGGATGGGATGTGGGGGTCAGCTGGGGGTGTCAGGGTCTCTCACCTGGCAGCTCAGCTTGCACGCCACGGCCAGCGCAAGCCAGCGCCCAGCTCCACAGCCTGAGCTAGTCACGCGCACCCTGCCTACAAGGCTCTGGTCTCTGGGGGTTGTAGTTTCCTCTGCACTGCTTGGGAGCTTGAGTGCGGACTACAACTCCCGTAATACAACGCCGGCCACCGTAGCCGTGCCCCGGCCCAACTTCCTACAGAAGAAAGAAGAAAAGCCAGTGGGCACCGGCCGTTTTCAATGTAAGTTAGGGCGGCCTGGGGGGCAATTGCCACTCTGCCCCCCGATCCAGCCCTCCCCTGCTGAGCAGGCAGATGACAGGTCCGTCTCTGCTCACTGTGCAGAGACGGACCTGTCAGAGCCCCGCTCTCCTCTATGGGGAGATTGGATGAAAACGAACCGAATGTCTGCTTTTATCCCATTCTATCTGATTCGTTCCGCCAGACAGGTGGAAAAATAGGGTCCCCATCCGTCTGGATTTCACGGACAGGATCGGATATCGGCGGATGTCAGCGGACATGTCATCGCTAACATCCGCCGCTCCATAGAGGTGAATATGGAGGAATGGAGGAGAGAGCAGAATAACCTCAGTCTACTGTTTCTCATTTCACTGTCCAATCACATGCTGGGGGAAGGACAAGGCCTGTAAATGTTACTTAAAGTGGTTGTAAACCTCAGACATGAAATATGAACAAAGCATATCCCTCTTCATTGTATACTTGTCTTAATCCAGAGCACAAAGTGTCATCTCTGTCTGTTGCCCCATCTGTTGCCCCATTCCTCTATCTGCATGAGTCACTTCTGACAAGTTTTTCTAACACTAATGCCACGTACACACGAGTGGACTTTTTGACGGACTAGGTCCGATGGTCTTTCCGACAGACTATCGACAGGGTTCCGACAAACTTTCCGAATGAACGGACTTGGCCACACACGATCACACTAAAGTCCGATGGATTCGAACGTGATGACGTACGACTGGACTAGAATAAGGAAGTTCTTAGCCAGTAGCCAATAGCTGCCCTAGCGTCGTTGTTTGTCTGTCGGACTAGCACACAGACGAATGGATTTTTTCATAGGAACTGGGTCCAGCGGAATTCCGGCGGAAAAATTTGAAGCATGTTCTATTTCTAAAGTCTGTCAGATTTTTCAACAGCAAAAGTCTGATGGAGCCCACACATGATCGAATTGTCCGACGGATTAGTTCCGTTGGACCTTTGCTGTTGAAAAGTCTGGTCGTGTGTACGCAGCATAAGAGAAAAAAGTTGACAGGGGAGGGAGCTCCAGAACACAGCCTGTGATTGACAGCCCTTAGCTCTGTTCTGTTCTCTGTGAGCTGTTTGAAGGGAGGGTGTTTCCCTTCCCTCCAATCACCTCTCCCCACTGTGCCCTGTGCATAACTTCAGATTTTTTTTTTTAATTTGGGATATTTATTATAGCAAAAAGTAAAAGATATTGGGGGTTATTTACTAAAGGAAAATCCACTTTGCACTGCAAGTGCACTTGGAAGTAAAGTCGCTGTAGATCTGAGAGAGACATGCAAGGAAAATAAAAAAACAGCATTTTAGCTTGCACATGATTGGATGATAAAATCAGCAGAGCTTCCCCTCATTTCAGATCTACCCCTTAGATTTAAAGCGACTGCACTTCCAAGTGCACTTTCAGTGCAAAGTGGATTTGCCATTCGTAACAATAACCCCCATTGTGTTTTTTTTTTTCAAAATTGTCCCTCTTCCCACCAAAAGGAAGCTCTATTTTTGTTTGGGCACATCATCGCACGACCGCGCAATTGTCAGTTAAAGTGACGCAGTGCCGTTTTGCAAAAAATGGCCTGGTCATCGAGCAGCCAAATCTTCTGGGGCTGAAGTGGTTAAGCTGCGCTTTTCAGCTGCTAGTGGGGCACTTTTAAGAAGGGGTTAAAAGGGTTAAAAGGGGTTAAAAACGCTGCTCATTCATTTAATTTCAAACCGCCCCAAAGAAGCTGCCTGCAGGACTTTTTCTAACGTCCCGCAAGCGCACCGCCCCAGTGTGAAAGCACTTTACAGGCGCTATTTCTATCGCTAAAACGCCTGAAAAGGGCCTCAGTGTGAAAGGGGTCTAAAGAGAAACTTCATTGAGCCTCTCAGGTGGCTCCACCTCCAACCCCCTGGAGCCGGTGTTCTGCCGAGAAAGGTCCCCCCGGCATATAATGACCCCCTGTACTGCGCAGGCGCAGCGCTTGCGTGGTACGAACCACAACGGAGCCGACGAAAATAGCCGAAGCTGAACACCTGTGAGTCAGGGCCCCTCGCGGGCTCGCTTCACTCGCCACGCTTCGGGCATGGCCTCGCTTGGCTCATTTGCATGATTTTTGCACATATTGTCAGAGGCAAAGCAGCCGCGGAGGACTGTGTCTGGGCACTGGTATGCTGCATTTGATGGGCGCTGGTGAGGCTGCATTGATGGGCGCTGGTAGGCTGCATTTGAGGGGCGCTGGTGAGGATGCATATGCATTGATGGGCGCTGGTAGGCTGCATTTGATGGGTGCTGGTGAGGATGCATTGATGGGCGCTGGTAGGCTGCATTTAATGGGCGCTGGTAGGCTGCATTTGATTGGCGCTGGTGAGGCTACATTTGATGGGCGCCGGTAGGCTGCATTTGAGGGGCGCTGGTGAGGATGCATTGATGGGCGCTGGTAGGCTGCATTTGATGGACGCTGGTGAGGATGCATTGATGGGCGCTGGTAGGCTGCATTTGATGGGTGCTGGTGAGGATGCATTGATGGGCGCTGGTAGGCTGCATTTGATGGGCGCTGGTAGGCTGCATTTGATGGGCACTGGTAGGCTGCATTTGATGGGCGCTGGTGAGGCTACATTTGATGGGCGCTGGTGAGGTTGCATTGATGGGCGCTGGTGAGGCTGCTTTTGATGGGCGCTGGTGAGGCTGCATTGATGGCTGCTGGTGAGGCTGCATTAATGGCTGCTGGTGAGGCTGCATTGATGGCCGCTGGTAGGCTGCATTTGATGGCCGCTGGTAGGCTGCATTTGATGGGCGCTGGTGAAGCTGCATTGATGGGCACTGGTGAGGCTACATTGATGGCTGCTGGTGAGACTGCATTGATGGCCGCTGGTAGGCTGCATTTGATGGGCGCTGGTAATGCTGCATTGATGGGCACTGGTAGGCTGCATTTGAGGGCTGCTGGTGAGGATGCATTGATGGGCGCTGGTAGGCTGCATTTGATGGGTGCTGGTGAGGATGCATTGATGGGCGCTGGTAGGCTGCATTGATGGGCACTGTTAAAGCTGCATTGATGGGCGCCGGTGAGGCTGCATTTGATGGGTGCTGGTGAGGATGCATTATGTTTGCCGGTGAGGATGCATTGATGGGCACTGTTAAAACTGCATTGATGGGCGCTGGTGAGGCTGCATTTGATGTGCGCTTCATTAAAAAGGTGGGGTTTACATGGGCAGGGGAAAGGGGATAGAGTCAGGGGTGGAGCCAGTTAGTATACCTGTAGTCCATACTGTCAGCACTAGAAGGAGATGGCTCAAATGCCCTTCTGGCAGGGAGGTTTCCTGCACCGTTCCTGTGTCAACTTTACTATGACAAGCCTGGGATCACACAGGAGCTGTGTGGAAAACCGCATGCAATTCAGACAGGAATCGCACCGTGTTCCTGCTCAAATCGCATGCAATTATTTGCAGTGCGACTTGCACCCATTCATTTTGTATTGACGCAAATCGCACTGCAGCTTTGGGAGCATTTTCACGAGTACGTCAGTATGAGTACTCATGAAAATACTCGTTATCGGCACCGATACCTATACCGGTATCGGTATCAGTGCATCCCTAGTTCTATCCTCTCCATACCCTATGCAAAAGGAAATAAATACAGCTAGATATACTTATTAGGCTGGTCCAAAGTAAACATTATATTCAGGCTTTACACCGTAGCAACAAGTCAGTAATCGTATTTCATTTTATTTACTGGTCTGTGCTGATGCAAAGTGAAATTTTGATTGGTTCTGGTAAGCCTTAGCAGTTTGTACATCGTTATGTGCTTGTCAGTACAATGATTGCTAGTAGTTTCTCATTCATATTTAATGAACTATCCCTTTATAATTGAATGTGCAGCAATTACCCCCTGGTGTGTTGTAGTTAAATTCAAGTACCTCCTAATGTGTTTATATTACCAGTATTCCAGAATTGTGTACACATACTAAGCAAGCTTTTATGGTTCTAAACAACAAAAAAATAACCACATTTATTTTGCAGATCATTTTTTTGCAAACGCTGTTATTTTAAATGTACTTTGAGAAAGAGAATTAAATCCTGAACCTCCCCTACTGAACCAGCCTATATATAAGCAATGGGGGTTATTTACTAAAGGCAAATCCACTTTGCACTACAAGTGCAAAACTAAAGGTGCATCGTGCACTTGGAATTGCACTGAAAGTGCACTTTGAAGTGCAGTCGCTGTAGATCCGAGGGGGACATGCAAGGAAAATAAAAAACAGCATTTTAGCTTGCACATGATTGGATGATAAAATCAGCAGAGCTTCCCCTCATTTCAGATCTACCCCACTGATTTACAGCGACATCACTTTCAGTGCAATTTCAAGTGTAGTTTGCACTTGTAGTGCAAAGTGGATTTGCCTTTCGTAAATAACCCCAACATAAACAATAATTGTTTATGTGCTGAGAGCATCCCTCGAATTTACGCTGTTCATATATATCAATCTTCTTCTGTTGTGGCCGCTTTCATATATCCTTTAGTATATGTACCTTTAACACAGAACTGCAACCAAAAATGTCAAGATAGAAATGAACAGCCCGTTAGGCCTGATTCACACCTATGCATTTTTAGTGCTTTTTGCATTTTGCAGATTTGCACTACAGTTCATTTAACCACTCCCCCCCCCCCCCCGGCATATAGCAGAATGATGGCTGGGCGGTGGTCCAGTTTTCCTGACTTGGCGTCATATGACGTCCAGCAAGATAACAGCCGTCGCGCGCCCGTGGGCGCCCGCGGGGGCATCGCGGCGATCGGTGGTGCGGTGTGTCAGTCTGACACACCGCTACACTGATCTCGGTAAAGAGACTCTGACGGACCAGGACCACCAGGATGCCGCCAGGACCACCAGGGATTGCCACCACACTAGACCACCAGGTATGCCACCCTAGACCACCAGGGAAATGCCAATCAGTGCCCAGGCAGCTGCCAATCAGTGCCCATCCCCAATGCCTGCCAGTGCCATCAGTCATGCCTATCAGTGCCATCTATCAGTGCTGCTTATCAGTGCCCAGCAGTGCCGCCTATCAGTGCCCAGCAGTGCCGCCTATCAGTGCCACCCATAATTACCCATCAGTGCAGCCTTTCAGTACCCATAAGTGTCGCCTATCTGTGCCCATCAGTGCCCACCAGTGCCATCCATGAGTGCCCATCAGTGCCGCCTATCAATGCCCATCAGTGCTGCATATCAGTGCCACCCATCAGTGCCATCTACCAGTGCCCGTCAGTGCCACCTATCAGTGCCACCTCATTGGTGCCGCCTTATCAGTGCCCGTTAGTGCCGCCTTATCATTGCCCATCAGTGAAGGAAAAAACTTACTTATTTACAAAATTTTTCTTATTTGTTTAGCAAAAAATTAAAAACGCAGAGGTCATCAAGTACCACCAAAAGAAAGCTCTCTTTGTGGGAACAAAATGATGAAAATTCTGTTTGGGTACAGTGTAGTATGACCGCCCAATTGTCATTTAAACAGCGACAGCGCTGAAAGCTGAAAATTGGCTTAGGCAGGAAGGGGGTGTAAGTGCCTGGTATTGAAGTGGTTAACATGGTTCCCTATGGAACACGTTCTGTAGTTCAAATATGCAAAATGAAATAAAGCATTAAAAATGCATAGGTGTGAATCAAGCTTTAATGTTACAAAAGCAGGTTTCGCAGCAATACTCACTGCAATGCAGAGCTGTCCCTTACAGTACTTCTTTTTCATCACTAGATGTGCTCAGTCTGACAGCCAACATCTTCAACTCCCTTCCTCCAGGTTTTTACAGCCCCCACACACACCTTTTTTGTATTAATAAATAAAGAGCTGCACTAATTTGTGCCTTTTAGATCTTAGAGTTCAGATTTAGGTTTATATGAACAATTGGGACACATACAAATCCTAGCGCAGCTGTGGATTTTGCTGATAAGGACGCAGCTGTAAAAAAACTGCTCTGGTGTGTCCTAGTTAAAACATCTGTAAATTTACAGCAATTAAGATATCTGACATAGTAACAGTCAGCGGGGACACCGCTGCTTCTGGCAACCTAAAGAGCTGAGTAGGCTGGATGAGATCTAACAGTCCTAGTTTTCTTAAACACATAATAAAACACACAAAGGCAGCGCTAAAAGGATCAAACAATATTCAAAAACAATGAACAAAACAATACAAAACAATACAAAAAGCAAGTGCGCATTGATGGAACCAATGGTGCAATTAAGATAATAAAGTCCCAATGCCTCAGTCCTGCAATGTATAACAACACCGTTGTGAGTGAAAATCATATTGAAAATCAGTCCGAAATGGTTTCAGTTTCACAGATATGAAGGAAAGCTGCCACCAACACCCCCACGAGTGAAAAACGCCCCCCTCTACACTAAATTCTTACCAGATCTTGCTAGATCATAGGCATACACAGTACAGGGGGTCCCCGAGTTACGAACTCGTTAGGGACTGCACGCCTGTACGGAAGTCGGAAATGTTCGTAAGTCGGACGCACATGCGCAGACCGACAAATACAGAGATTTCCGGACATTTCCGATGTTCCGTCTAATGCCGTTCTGCGCATGCGCGGCAAATTACGGACATTTCCGGCATTTTCCGAGGCTCCGTATGGCCGCGCATGCGCAGAATGGCCGAAAGACGGCGAAAAACAGCAAAAAATGGCGGAGGGTCCCCGCAGCGCCCCGTTCGTAAGTAGGGGTTGTTCGTAGGTCGGGCGTTCGTAAGTCGGGGACCCCCTGTAGATCTTTAATTAAACAATCTCTCCACAGATCAGACTGCAGTCAGGAGGGTGGATCACATGCTAATTGACTCATCCCAAAGGAAAGAAATACAACTTCATAGCGTAATCTTGTTTAAAATGTTATTATGATCAACCTCCCCCCTAAAAAACGCACTTACAAAAGAATATAAATAACAAGCATAATCATGTATCCAGTCAGTGCACTAGTAAGGATCCTGTAGGTGTCTCCTATCATACACTTCAACGCTCTCTGGCGCTGCTGGTATCCTCATTTGGCGTGCTGACGTCAAAGTCGGTTGTCATATGGCCCCCGCCCCTGACGTGTTTCGTCATCACAACATTATCTGAGGGTGTGGCCATACGACACGACCTACCAGCTTATATAACCGCTGCCTGTGGTGAATGTCTCCCGATCGGGATATCTCTGCATATCACAGATCATTCAAATAATTTAGCCCTCTATGTCTCGAACGGACAACACTCTGCACCGAGACAAGAGGGAAATTTATAATTGAAGCTGGGTATGTACGCTCATCAGTTATATTGCATAGAGCACTGTACCCAACTTTATCATATTTGTAAATAACATTAGCATACAATGACAGCATTATATAACTTGACCTCACAATTATAACAATACATGACATAATAAATATGCATGATATAATAAAAATTAGGGCTGTTACTGATTAAAATTTTCGTGTTTGATTACATTTTTTTTTAATCGATTAATCGACTAATTTTGATTAATTATAACGCACATACAGATCCAACTACTTTTAGCTGATCTCCTTGCATTGCAACTCTGCATTAGTCAGTGGTAAATGTGATATACACTATATACAATCACCCAACACTAGTTAGTTTCCACAATCCATGACTTAACTTCACAGTTCACACAAATATGTTTTAAATTCAAACTGTAGCACTGACGTAAGTCATTTTATTTTCCACAGTAGCGTGACAATCCCTCCACCTCCGGTCTAACTAATCACTCTCACCTTATGGCATGGACCCCTGTGCAAACAGGTGGTCATGCAAGCGGGTATCAAAAGGGTTAACACGGACCATAAACTTCTCTCACGTCTCCTTAGATCTCAGCAAGGACACCAGGTCATGGGTAGAAAGAAAAGATCTAAGTGCTCACCGCTTAAGTATAAGATTTAATTTTTGTGTTCAAACACAAACTACTCACATAATGATGATAAAAACACAGCATGTAAAGCCGACAACCGTGTTAGTTCCGTAGGGCAGCAGCAGGAGACATCATGCGTAGCTCCTCCCCATACGTTTTACGTTCAATCAGAACTTCAGCGTCACCAGACTCCTCCCTCTTCCCTTCGTTAGCAGACAGAGGCACTTGGGGAAGGGGGTGGAGTCCGGTGACGTTGATGTCCGTGACGTCACCGGATCTCTGACAGAACTCCCTGAAGACCCGGAAGCCGGCGGAGAGGTGAGTACTGATCAAAAGAATTTTGATTGATCAAAAAAATCGAGGAATTAATCTTTAATTTCTACAGCCCTAATAAAAATGACTTATAAAAGCCTAAGAATTTATATTAAAAAGTAAAATGATTATAATCTTATAATTAGCAGTCAGCAGGGACACCGCTGCTTCTGGCAACTCAAAGAGCTGAGTGCGCTGGATGAGATCTATCGGTCCTAGTTTTCTGCTACAAAAAGGAGGTCAGAAAAGATAAAAGATGCTGTGAATCCAGACATGGAGCTTGAGTTGAAAAGCTGTGTTCACTGCACCAACCTTAGCTACAGATACACTATATAGCCAAAAGTATTGGGACACCTGCCTTTACATGCACATAAACTTTAATGGCACCCCAGTCTTAGTCCGTAGGGTTGAATAATGATTTGGCCCACCCTTTGCAGCTATAACAGCTTCAACTGTTCTAGGAAGGATGTCCACAAGGTTTAGGAGTCTGTGTATGGGTATGTTTTACCATTCTTCCAGAAGTGCATTTGTCAGGTAAGGCACTGATTTTGGACGAGAAGGCCTGGCTCGCAGTCTCCACTCATCACAAAGGTGTTCTATCGGGTTGAGGTCAGGACTCTGTGCAGGCCAGTCAGGTCTTCCACTCCAAACTCGCTCATCCATGTCTTTATGGACCTTGCTTTGTGCACTGGTGCGCAGTCATGTTGGAACAGGAAGGGGCCATCCCAAAACTACTTTAACAATGTTGGGACCATGAAATTGTCCAAAATGTCTTGGTATGCTGACGCCTTAAATGTTCCCTTCACTGGAACTAAGGGGCCAAGCCCAACCCCCACACCATAATCCTCCCTCCACCAAATGATATTGGATATAGGAATTTGACTGGCCTACACAGAGTCCTGACCTCAACCAGATAGAACACCTCTGGGATGAATTAGAGTGGAGACTGCGAGTCAGGCCTTCTCTCCAACACCAGCAGTGCCTTACCACAAATGCACTTCTGGAAGAATGGTCAAACATTCCCATAGACACACTCCTACACTATGTGGACAGCCTTCCCAGAAGAGTTGAAGCTGTTAATAAAAAGTTGCAAAGTTAAAAACAATGTAAAATGCACTCACATAGTGCTCAAAGGGTGAGGGCTTGTCAGGTACAGCAATAGAAGAAGCCGCTGATGAAAAATTTGTTGTTAGCCACGAGTGCCCTTTGTCAGTGGGAGCTGAAGCCTTGAGGATACTCGGAAAGACGCCGGCAGGGTCTCTCTGCGTGGAGGTGTTCCGGAGCTGTAATCCTGGGTGCCACCTACCACTGTGTTGACCAATCAGAAAGTGTTTCAGAGGCAAGGCCATAGCTAGTGAGCCAATGAGGAGAGGGCAGAGGTGGGGCCAAGCCACTCTCCATGTGTGTGAATGGACACACAGAGCAGCGGCTCTGGGACGAGCCTGCTCGGGTGCCCCCATAGCAAGCTGCCTGCTATGGGGGCACTTGGCAGGAGGGAGGGGCCCGGAGCACCCAAGAAGATGAAGATCTTCTGAACCACTGCACAGAGCAGGTTAGTATGACATGTTTGTTATTAAAAAAAAAACTAATATAAAAATATAACATGCAAAAGTGTTGTGTTATACCCTTCAATAAATGTAATGAAAAATACATGTTGATCCTGTGGAAAATCTAGTGAGCTGTAAATCATTGTGCTGCTGGTAAACTGGCTTTGCCTAGTTCTCCTCTATGGATACAGAACACCACCCTCTATGTCATGAAGATGAAGAAGAGATGTTCTGTAGTTCAATACACTTCCTGTACAAGATTGACAACATTGCTACTCCACAGTACAGTGAGAGAGCGTTGTCACCCTAGAACAGGAAGTATGTTACTGACAGGGTCATCAGTTGAAAATGACGGAAAACCAATGCAACCATCAGATCTAAGGCCTGGCAAGGTGCAATATAATAGAATGTTGTTCTTGGGTTTGGATACTTTAACCACAGTGATGTAAATCACTGAGCAGTGGCGGCTGGTGCTCCAGTTTTTTTTGGGGGGGGGGGGCAGGCGGCAAACAAACCACCCGACCGCCCCACCCGGTTAATCGATCAAACCCCCCCATCGCCCAGTCGATCGTCAAACAACCCCCCCATCACTCGCCCGTCCACCCACCAGCCCCACACTTACCCCATCCAGGTCACGGGCAGCTTCGGCGGCTTTGCTCTGAGTTTCCTCCTCAGCGGCTTCCCGGGGGCTTTTGCTCCCGGCCAATACAGTTGCTTCTCCTCTCGGCTAATCGGTCTTAAGACCTGCTTCCTGATCGGCCGGGAGGAGAAGCAGGAAGACAACACTGAATATTTATTTGCTATTGTTACACAACTGGGTGGGCTCGGGGCGCAGTGCTCTGCGCCCCAAGCCCACCCTTTTTGAAGCTAATTAGAGCCTCAGGCTCTAATCATGTGCTTAACCATTTAAAGACCGGGCCTCTTTTTCAGACTCGTGGTTTTTTTTGCTAGAAAATTACTTAGAACCCCCAAATATTATACATTTTTTTTCTAACACCCTAGAGAATAAAATGGCAGTCATTGCAATACTTTTTGTCACACCGTATTTGCGCAGCGGTCTTACAAGCGCACTTTTTTTGGAAAAAAAATAAGATAACAGTAAAGTTAGCCCAAGTTTTTTTTATATTGTAAAGGATAATGTTACGCCGAGTAAATTGATACCCAACATGTCACGCTTCAAAATTGCACCCGCTCGTGGAATGGCATCAAACTTTTACCCTTAAAAATCTCCAGAGGCAACTTTTAAAAAATTCTACAGGTTGCATGTTTTCAGTTACAGAGGAGATCTAGTGCTAACGATTGCGGCGATACCTCACATGTGTGGTTTGACCACCGTATGCGTATGCGTTCGCTTCTGCGCGCAAGCTTGTCGGACGGGGGGGGCTTTAAAAAAAAAAATCTTATTTATTTTACTTGATTTTATTTATTTTTTCACTGTTTTAAAAAAAAAACTAATTGGGTCACTTTTATTCCTATTACAAGGAATGTAAAAAAAAGCATGACAGGACCTCTTAAATATGAGATCTGGGGTCAAAAAGTCCTCAGATCTCATTCTTGGACTTAAATGCATTAGAAAAAAAAATGTTGTCATTTGAAAAAATGACAACAGAAAAATGGCCCATTAAGTTTAAGACGTATGGGCGGAGGTGACGTTTTGACGTCGCTTCCGCCCTGCTATAGTATTGAGACGGGTGGGTGCCATTTTCCCCTCACTCGTCTCCATACCCATCCACAGACTGGTCCTGATCGCCTCCGCCGATGCCAACAGCTCCGGTAAGGCGGCGGAGGGGGCGGGAGAGCCCCTTCTCCCGCAGCCAATAACGGTGATCTTACGGCGAATCCACCGCAGAGACCAACATTTTAGTAAACAGGAACGCCAGCTCAAAAGATGGATACCTCGGTTGTGGCAGCAGCTGCTGCCGTTACTGAGATATCCATCTTTAAACTGCCGACGTATATGTACAGGAGCCGGTCGGCAAGTGGTTAAGAAAAAAAAAAATACCCCATTGAAATCCATGTGTCCGGCACCGTGCATGTAGATTAGGGGCTGGGCGCATGAATTAGGGGGGTGGTGCCCCTGCACCCCTAATGGAGTGGCCACCACTGTCACTGAATGAACCACTGAACTGCACACCGTCTATTCTCTTTTAATGTACTTGTTCAGTGTCAGTGGTAGAATTGGTAGAATTAATCGCAGGCTTGTTTGTACACAGGACTTTGAAATTTATCTCATTGGCTGGACAGGTGTCAGGAAATATAGAGCACTATGCACGGTCTCTCCTCTTGCACCAATACATCTTCATTACCCAGACAGGAAATCGCAGTCCTTGCCTTTGCTAGTTTAACCAAAGAAAATATTAGGAAGCAGATTCCCTTCTGCAATTAATCACACTGACTGCAGGTCTCAGTGGAGGAAACTCATCCTGCTGCATGGAGCTTGTGATCTGCCAGCAGAAATACTCATGACCTGCATATTTTACACTGGGCACCGCTAGTAAAGGATTACACTTTTCCTTTGATTTGGGAAATTTTTGGCTTGCCAGGAGAGCAGCACGCAATTAATCCAAGAAATTCTGATAGGCAGCTGAGGAAAACAACCTCTTGTCAGAAACCATGAAATCAGACCGAGACAGAAGTACAGTTAAATCACACTTGTTTAATAAAAAATGTAAAAAGAACAAACGTAGTCAAAACATAGCCAAAGTTCAGTAACCGGAAAGGATAGTCAGCCAAGCCAGAAGTCAGGGATCAATGTAGTGGAACAGCAAGCAGGATCTGGAGCCAGAAGGGATGTCAGCAAAGCAAGTCTTTAACCACTTTCAGACCGGACCATTTTGCTGGCTTAAGACCAGACCACTTTTTGCGATTCGGCACTGCGTTGCTTTAACTGACAATTGCCCGGTCGTGCGACGTGGCTCCCAAACAAAATTGACGTCCTTTTTTTCCCACAAATAGAGCTTTCTTTTGGTGGTATTTGATCGCCCCTGCGGTTTTTATTTTTTGCGCTATAAACAAAAGAATAGCGACAATTTTGAAAAAAACACATTCTTTTTTACTTTTTGCTATAATAAATATCCCCCAAAAATATATAAAAAAAATATTTTTTCCTCAGTTATATGTATTCTTCTACATATTTTTGGTAAAAAAAATCGCAATAAGCGATTATTGATTGTTTTGCGCAAAAGTTATAGCGTTTACAAAATAGGGGATAGATTTATAGCATTTTTATTCATCATTTTTTTTTACTAGTAATGGCGGCGATCAGCAATTTTTATTGTGACTGCGACATTATGGCGGACACATCGGACATTTTTGACACGTTTTTGGGACCATTGTCATTTATACAGCAATCAGTGCTATTTAGATGCACTTATTCCTGTGTAAATGACACTGGCAGTGAAGGGGTTAACCAGGGGGTGGCAGTGTAGGGGTTAAGTGTTCCTAGGGGCGTGTTACTAACTGTGGGGGCGTGGCTGTGTTTTAGTGAACACTGATCTCTGCTCCTTTCACAGGGAGCAGAGATCAGTGTCACTAGTTGCTAGGCAGAACGGGGAAATGCTGTTTACTTCCGCATCTCCCCGTTCAGCCTTCCCATGAAACGATCGCGGGTATCCCCACGGCGATCAAGTCACGCAATGGCACGGCGGCAATCTTAAAGGGATGTACCTGTACGCCCTTTTGCCTGTCCGTGCCATTCTACTGACGTACATCATCGTGCGCCGGTCGGGAAGTGGTTAAACAGGAACACAGGAGAATGTCTCTGTGATGTTGACCAAGGCGAAGGCAGAGATCCTCTGGACTGGACGGCTTAAGTAGGCAGGACTGACGAGCAGGAAATCATCAACAGCTGAGTAACTGTGGAGAGATAGAAGCTGGCAACTAGCCAACAGCTGAGCGGCCAGCTCTGTGAAGAAAGGGCTGAGCCCAGCCCTGACAATATGGCGTTGGAACACCAGGTTAGTTTTACCTCCGCAGGTAGGCCCCTTTCACACTGGGGCGGTTTTCAGGCGGTACAGCGCTAAAAATAGCGCCTGTACACCGCCTGAAAAAAACGGCCCCATTCACTGCAGTGTGAAAGCCGGTGGGCTTTCACACTGGAGCGGTGCGCTAGCAGGACGGTAAAAAAAGTCCTGCTAGCAGCATCTTTGGAGCGGTATAGGAGCGGTGTATTCACCACTCCTATACCGCTCCTACCCATTGATTTCAATGGGACACCGTGGTAATACCGCACCGTAGCGGCACTTTGCGGGGGATTTTAACCCTTTTTCGGCCGCTCGCGCGGGGGGTAAAACCGCCCCGTGAGCGGCCGAATACCGCGCCTAAAACGATGGTAAAGCAGCGCTAAATATAGCGCTGCTTTACCGTCGCCGCGGCTCCCGCCCCAGTGTGAAAGGGGCCGTAATGCAGAGTTTGCGACTTGCATCATTTTAAAATTGAGCAGGCAGCTTTTATGTGGATAATGCTTTCAAACCCACTTCAGGGCAAAAATAAAAGAAATAGAAGGGAACAAAAGCACCAAACTAAGAGGTTCGAATCCAAACGTTCATTTTTACTGAAGTAGAATCAACAAGACCAATAAGTCCAGCTAACACGTTTCAGGAGCCCAGAATTGAACCCTTCATCAGTGCTTGTGTTGTACGTAGATTTGCTACTGGGTGTACAGGTATTAAAACTGTGGTGCAAAAATTGACAGAAATACTCTTCAACAGCTGGTGGTAAGCTATGGTTGATAATATCTGCTGCTGAAAAATTTCTGTAAATTCTTGCTTCACAGTTTTAATATCCCTCCACCCAATAAAGATTATACACTATATTACTAAAAGTATTGGGGCGCCTGCCTTTACACACAAATGAACTTTAATCCCAGTCTTAGTCCGTAGGGTTCAATATTGAGTTGGTTCACCCTTTGCAGGTAGAACAGCTTCAACTCTTCTTGGAAGGCCGTCCACAAGGTTTAGGAGTGTGTCTAAACCTTGTGCACTGGTCCAAATCATTTGGTGGAGGAGGGATTAAGGTGTGGGCTTTTCAGGGGTTGGGCTTGGCTCCTTAGTTTCAGTGAATGGAAAGCTTAGGGCGTCAGCATACCAAGACATTTTGGACAATTTCATGCTCCCAACTTTGTGGGAACAATTTGAGGGTGGCCCCTTCCTGTTCCAACATGACTACGCACCAGTGCACAAAGCAAGGTCTCTTCACTGGAACTAAGGGGCCAAGCCCAACCCCTGAAAAACAACCCCACACCACAACCCCCCCTCCACCAAATGATTTGGACTAGTGCACACAGCAAGGTCCATAAAAACATGGATGAGCGAGTTTGGGGTGGAGGAACTTGACTGGCCTGCACTGAGTCCAGATCTAAACCCGATAGAACACCTTTGTGTTCAGGCCTTCCTGTCCACATCAGTGCGTGACCTCACAAATGCGCATATGGAAGAATGGTCAAACATTCCCATAGACACACTCCTAAACCTTGTGGACAGCCTTCATAGAAGAGTTGAAGCTGTTATAGCTGCAAAGGGTGGGCCAACTCAATATTGAACCCTACGGACTAGGACTGGGATGCCATTAAAGTTCATTTGTGTGTAAAGGCAGGCGTCCCAATACTTTTAGTAATATAGTTCATATGTGTGTAAGACCCCTTTCACACTGGGGCGTTTTTCAGGCGCTTTAGCGTTAAAAAAAGCGCATGTAAAGCGCTTGAAAGAAGCCTCATCTGCAATCCCAATGTGAAAGCCCAAGTGCTTTAGGCTACTTGCACACTGAGGCGCTGGGCGCGCTGGCGGTAAAGTGGCGCTATATTTAGCGGTGCTTTACCGTTGTTTTAGCGGCACTTTTTGGGGGGTAAAACTGCCCCGCTAGCGGCCGAAAAAAAAAAAAAAGGGTTAAAACCGCCTGCAAAGCGCCGCTGCAGTGGCGCTTTGCAGGCAGATTTGGAGCGCTGCCCTATTGTTTTCAATGGGAAGGGGCGATTTAGGAGCGGTAAATACACCGCTCCTACAGCGCTCCAAAGATGCGGCTTGCAGGACATTTTTCAGCGTCCTGCAAGCGCACCGCTCCAGTGTAAAAGCCCTCGGGCTTTCACACTGGAGAGACAGCAGCGGCTGAAGGCGCTTTGCAGGCGCTATTTTTAGAACTTTAGCGCCTGCAAAGCACCTCAGTATGAAAAAGGCCTTAAGAGCCCTTTCACACTGCCAGCGCTCGAAAAATGCTTAAACTAGCAGCGCTTTACCAGCGTTTTTCAAGCGCTAGTGGGGCGCTTTTAACCCCTGCTAGTGGCCAAATAAAGAGTTAAAAGCGCCCACAAAGCTCCGCTGCCAAAAGCGCTTTGCAGTCGCTTTTCATGCGCTTTGCAGACGTTTTGCAGGCGCTTCCCATTGATTTCAATGGGAAGGGGCGCTGTAGGAGCGTTGTATTCACCGCTCCAAAAGAGCTGCAAAAAAGCTGCTTGCAGGACTTTTTTTGATGCCCTGCCAGCGCAGCGCCTCAGTGTGAAAGCACTCGGGCTTTCACATTTGGATTGCAGTTGAGGCTTCTTTCAGACGCTTTACATGCGCTTTTTCTAACGCTAAAGCGCCTGAAAAACACCGGAAAAACGCCCCAGTGTGAAAGGGGTCTAAAGGCAGGCGCCCCAATACTTTTGCTAATATAGTGTATATATTTTTACAGAAATTGGACAACTTGTATATCTTTGCAGAAAAAGCTACGATTATTATTACCGGTATTTATTTATTATTATATATTATTATCCATATTGAAGCCAACGCTTCAATATGGCTTTCTCTGCAACTCAGATCTGCTTTTAAGGAATATGCACTCTCATTATTTCCTAATTCTCATTTAATGAATGGGAACATTCACGGTCTATAAATAAAGATGATCTGCCAAGTGGTAAAATGAAAAAAGCCTTTGAGATTTGTAATCTAATCTCTGAATAAGGATTCCTCGTGGCTGGGAGAAAGGATATGTAATGGCACTCTAGCTCGGAAAAGACTGGAAAGCCTGTTCTCTGTGAGATCCTGAACATATTTTTCTGGCACTTCTCATTTTCCCTGCAATATAAGACACCCCTCCAGTCTGCGGTTGCCTTGGAGACACACTGCACCCCCCTCTGGGTTCCCTACAAAGTCTGCCGCTTTCTGCCACTCATGGGAATGTGATGTCTTTGATCAAAGATCTTTAAGTCGTAAAGCTCAGCACTCTCACTAGTCATGATCACAATATAAATTAACGTGATTAGACTGAGAATCACTCAGGGGAGAGATACAGCGATGCAGAGTATTGTTGATTACAGAAACGCTGAAGAGCAGTTCCGGCGTTATGGGTATACCGGTACCTAATCTGGGTGGAGCCTAGGACGGCTTGATCTGTCACTGGATTGTCAGTAATGTTAAGGAATCCCAGCAGTGAGATCTCTACCACCCCCCAGCACAGTTGCGTCAAACCAGGATTCGCTAAAAATAAACCTTTGTACACTTAAGGCATCCTTTCTCAACTTTTTTGCCCCGAGGAACCCTTGAAAAAAATGTTCAGGTCTTGTGGAATCTCTGCTAAAATCAATTCATCAGGGGTCACAGTGGGATAAATGCCCCTTTACATTTGTGATCAGTGGGAAGAATGCCACCCATGCAGACAGCGAAAATGATCACTGCCATCGTGCAACTGGCTCTGCCAAGTGGCATTAGTCCCGGGAGCTATGCATGGGAGGTCAATGAGCCACAGCTCAAGGATCCCTGAACAATTTATGAATGAACCCTAGGGTTCCACAGAACTGTGGTAGAAAATGGCTACTCTAACAGTTAGTTTACATTTGCGGTTGAGGGGGAGTAGTAAAAACACGCGGTTCAGTTGTTTTTTTGAGCATGGGCTCAATGAGGTATAATAGGGTCAGGACCGTTTTTAAAGCAGGGCAAAAGGGCCATCTTTGTATTGGGGCCCAAAGCAGCTGCCTCATACGTGCCAACTATCCCAGTTTAAATTCCCTTATCCCTTGAAGTTTTAGTCCCGTGCTGTGTCCGGATATCTCAGTGTAAACTTCTGCTGCTGCTGCCCAGCTCTGCCCTATTGCCATGTACAGATGACTCACCTGCAGACCCTGTGTTTACATGTAAATAACCTGCATTGATATGTAAATAGTGGCAGCATTAATATCTAAATAGCCGTGGACCTCAGCACTGATATTTAAATAGAGGCGGCATTCATATGTATATCATGTCCCCCTGAGGTCACATCCACCATCACTTCTGTTGAATGCTGCCCACTGGGGAGGTAATTGTTGTCATCAAGCCTAATATGTTCTGCAAAAGTAAGCAAATTGGAGGTGGAACCCTTCTTCAAAATAACATGGTGCCACAGTACCCTGAATTTTTTTGCATGTGAATATGCAGGCAAGCAGTGAGGAGATGGTGGGCTGTAACCTTTATCAACCAGTGAGCAGTAATGCTGTGCACTAACCTCTTGCAACCAATCAGTGAGCAGTAATAATGTGCAGTAACCTCTAACAACCAATCAGTGAGCAGTAATAATGTGCAGCAACCTCTAACAACCAATTAGTGAGTGGTATACATGTTCAGTAACCTCTAGCATTCAATCAGTGAGCAGTATTGATGTACAGTAATCTCTAGCAACCAATCAACAAGCAGAAGTCATGTGCTGTAACCTCTAGAAAATAACAATGAGCCATAATGTGTGCGGTAACTTCTAGTAGCCAGTCAGTGAGCGGTAATGATACACTGTAACCTCTGTCAACCAATCACAATCACTGCCTAATCTGATTCAGTAAACTAATTTCGAGTCTAGCTGCTATTTATTGTATGTCTCAAAACAGGTGGAGAGCGAAATTGCGTGAAAGAGGGGGCCCAAGAAAATGTTTGCCCAGGGTCTAGTCAATATTAAAGACGGCCCTGAATAGGGTAATCTGATACAGCAATGTAAATGTTAAACACAGGTACCAGGTAGCGTAAGCCACCTATCCCATATTTTGTTGCATTTGGAAGGGCATCCCCTATGAAGATAAAACCAGCTTTTTGTAAGGAAGTGTGGAATTAACATCTTTCAACCAGGGAAGAGTAGGAGTCGCCTACATCCAGGAGCGTGCAATAAGCTTCCTGGGGCTGAAAAAGGTCACATGCAGAAATATAGTTAAAAATGTGTCTGTATCAGGGTCAGCTAGAAGCAGGCAGGGTTTGGGATCTAGTTGGAGAGGGGAACCCATCCGGTCATGTAGGAATTTTATAATTTGTGACCAAAAGGCCAAATCAGGTGGTAGAATGTGTATTCATTTTTATCTAATTTTTGGCTGATGTTCTGTTTTATGGATGTTAGGGTTCATCATGAAGTTACATGACATTCAAAAATGCACAGGTTCCCAAGCATTATGCACTCATGTGGTCACGGGACTTCTAATGTACAGAGTAGTGTTCCCTAAATCAAAATTTATACTGGCAAGGAATACAGTAGCTTTGATGACAACTCAAACAAGGTTGTAGTGCCTATTTTTGTGCTTATAAAATATGACTTTATGTTTGTTTCTTTCACTTAGGCAAAATGTTTTCCCTTGGCGCTCATTCTCTTCTCGGGCTGATGGCTCAGCTACTTCTTCTCTCTCCTTTGGCCCTGGGAACTGATTTCCGCTCAGCTTTCTCTGTCGCCCGTACAAGCAGCATGGAAGGGGGCCCTGAAATGGTCATCACCTTCGACAAGGTTTCTGTGAACATTGGGGGGGACTTTGACCCAAAGGCTGGCATTTTCCGATGCCGCATTCCAGGGGCTTACTACTTCTCCTTCACTGTCGGGAAGTTCCCCAAGAAGAACCTTTCAGTAATGCTAATGAAGAACAAGAATGAGGTCCAGGTTATTGCTTATGATGAACATCATCACAATGAGCGCAAAGTTGCCAGTCAGAGTGCAATGCTGCAGTTGGATTATGGAGACACGGTTTGGCTTCGGCTACATGGAGATCCAAAATATGCCCTCTACAGCAATGTTGGGCCTTATACGACCTTTAACGGCTACTTAATCTACCCAGATACATCTTATTATTTCCAGAGCGGCAGTGACAACCACAGGCTGCAAGACTCACAAAACATAGTGACATCTCGAGAGAGTTCCTCAGAGCACAATGAAGTCTACAACAAGAATGCAATGGCAGCTGACCAACCTATAGTAAACAGAGATCCTCGGTCAGCCTTTTCAGTTGCCCGAACCAAAAGCCTCATTGGATCAGATGAAGGAAAGACACAGCATCTGCCAATCACTTTTGACACAGAGTTTGTCAATATTGGAAGTGATTTCAATTTGTCTTCTGGAGAATTTTGGTGCCGTTTGGCAGGGGCCTATTATTTCTCTTTCACCATAGGAAAAATGCCCTACAAAACCATGTCTGTTAAGTTGATGAAGAACCAGAACGAGGTTCAGGCAATGATTTATGATGACAGTCACTCAAAAAAACGAGAGATGCAGAGCCAAAGTATAATGTTGTCTCTGCAGCTTGGAGACACTGTGTGGCTTTACAGCCACAAGCGCGAAGGGTATGGCGCCTACAGCAACCATGGAAAGTACATTACGTTCACTGGTTTCCTGGTTTACCCGGAATTGGCTCCCAAGCAACCAATGCCTGAAACAAGGCAAAAGTCAGAAATTGTTCTCACTGAAATCTAATGGATGCTGCCACAGTAATTGACCTTTACTTGGCTGATTTGACAGTAGAGGAACTAGGCACATGCTTAGCAGTGCCACAAAAAACTTTAAATAAGACTAGCTTCATCCACTTTTCTCTGTGATACACATATATGCTTATTATTACAGTTCTCATTTTGTTACAGGTTCATTTAGGGCAGGGGTCTCAAACTGCTGTTGTGAAACTACAAGTCCCATCATGCCTCTACCTGTGGGAGTCATGCTTGTAACTGTCAGCCTTGCAATGCCTCATGGGACTTGTAGTTTCGCAACAGCTGGAGGGCCACCAGTTTGAGACTCCTGATTTAGGGTAACACAATCCATTTTGTCCTTGGCCATGACTGTAGCTAGATACAATTCTGAAATATAATTTCTCTCCTGAACATACACTGTAAGCAAGCGATTCATAAGTGTTTTTTTCACCTGATATGAAGAAAGCAAACTTTCATAACTTAAAGGTTACTTTGATAATGAATGTTATAGAAATGGATAGAATAGATCAATTATACATCTAGCTGACCAGGTAGTCTAAACGTTTCTGCTTTATTGGTTAAGAAGTGTATAGGTATAACCAAAGCTTTCTATGTGACACACAATATAAAGTAAACAAAAAACTTCCCTTACGTTCCTTAACTCAGTGTTTCTCAACTCCAGTCCTCAAGGCGCCCCAACAGGTCATGTTTTCAGGATTTCCCTCAGATGAAACAGCTGTGGTAATTACTAAGGCAGTAAAACTGATCAAAACACCTGTGCAAAATAATGGAAAGCCTGAAAACATGACCTGTTGGGGCCCCTTGAGGACTGGAGTTGAGAAACACTGCCTTAACTGAACAAAATCTCCCTTCATATGGGTCTCACTAGCTCCCCTCACAGACACTGCAGCTCACAGTGGGAAGGTTTCAGCAACAGAAGCAGTAATGTCAACCCAGAAAGCAGTGGGCAGGGCTAGGTGCTGATTGACAAGCTACAGGTTTATAAATCAGCAGTGACAATGGTCATAGCCATACCCCTTGACACCTTGACATTTGTTCAGAAACCTAAAATTAGAAACCTTAGAGGTTCTAAAGAAAAAATAGAATTTTGGGCAAGAGCTACCAATCAGATGCTTTATTTTTAATCCAGGTCTGAAAATCAAGATTTAACAGTAAACAAAGCAAATGTGTGTAGCAGTATTATACCATGGGGCAGGGGCGTAACTATAGGGGGTGCAGCAGTCGCAAACGCAACCGGGCCCTGTGCTGCAAGGGGCCCATGTGGCCCCCTCTACATATGGCTGGTGGCAGCATAGGCGGTTAGGCACTGGGCGCACGGGTGGCTGGAGGTGGGGGGTGACTAGCAGAGCTCCATGCTCGACTACCGCACTGGCTGCTCTTTAGTTGTGCATTCCCCACACAACCTGTGTCCTCTGCCGCTCCTCCGGGTCCCCCTCTCCTGCTCCATGCAGTGCTGCTCAGTCCGGTGTCTGTCCTCCCCAGCCAGAGTCCCGCCCCCCTGAGTCCGGTGTTGTATCCTTAACCGTCCCCCATCACAAAGTGTCCGAGGTGTACTGCGCATGCGCAGTACACAGGACACCCTGATTCCGAAAATTTCAAGCCCCACCATCCAAGTGGACATAGAGTTACAATATAAAAGAGCCGAGCGCAGCGAGGCCGTGCCCGAAGCGTGGCGAGCGAAGCGAGCCCGCAAGGGGCCCTCTAAGTTTGACTAACCCTATGTCCGCTTGGATGGTGGGGGCTTCACCTCGACTCACGGCGCAGGCGCCGTTCATCTTCCGACAATTTCCGAAAATCTTCATGCTCCGTACTGCGCATGCGCTGCGCATGCGCAGTACACTTTGGACACCTAGTGACAGCCGGACACTTGGTGATAGAACACCGGCTCACACTGCACTGCATGCTTCTCCCGGGCAAACAAACTTTAAGCACACAGATGCAGAGCAGCCCTATGAGAGCCGGCTCCCCAAAGGACACCGCAGGCTTGTCTGCCAGCACCCCCCCCCCCCCTCCTCCCCCCGTCATACACAGATGTTGACAGGTCTTTCTGGGAGATATGCCCCCTAAGGACAGGGACCCCACCTCCCCTGGGGACAGAGCCCAGTTCTCCCTAAAGGACAGGGACCCCATTTCCCTTGGGGACAAGGACCCCATCTCCTCTGGGGACAGGTCCCACTTCTCCCCAGAGGACAGGGACCCCATTTCCCTTGGGGACAAGGACCCCATCTCCTCTGGGGACAGGTCCCACTTCTCCCCAGAGGACAGGCACCCCATTTCCCTTAGGGACAGGGACTCCTACTTACGTGGGTACAGGGACCCCACCTCCCCTAAGGACAAGGACCCAATCTCTCCTGGGGACAGGGCCCACTTCTCCCCAGAGGACAGGGACCCAATTTCCCTTTCCCTTCTTCCTCTTTGTCTCAAAGGTGTAACATCATAGGTCTGTTTAGACCTCTGATATCTTACCAAAGTCCCCCAACGGGACTCCTAAAAATTTTTAAAAAATAATAAAAAAAACTGCTGATACCAGTGGTGGAACTACAGAGCTCACAAAAGTCGTACCTGTGACCGAGCCCTGGAGTTCCACCACCGGACTTGGAGGGAAGGGCCTCGGCTGGGGTTCAGGGGGGCCCTTCATGGTTTATTGCACCGGGGCCCTGAAGGTTCTAGTTACACCACTGCCATGGGGTATTGGTTCTATCTGTTCAGCAATCAATCGCTAGTGTTTTTAGCACTGTGCAGTGGTGGCTAGTGCTAAACTTTTTTGGGGGGGCAGCAAACAAACCCCCCCCCCCGGGTCCGCACTTACCCCTCCAGGGTCACAGCTTTCCCGGCTTCTTCTCCCGGCTAACCCGGTCTTCTTTAGATCCGCCTCCTGACCTGATTGGTCGGGAGGAAAAGCCGGAAACCGATAGCAAATATTGATTCGTTAGTGTCACAAGTGGGTGGGTTCTGCACCCCGAGCCCAACCTTTTTCAAGCCAATTAAAGCCCCAGGCTCTAACCATGTGCTTAAAAATTAATCTAATAGGGGGTGCGGCGCCCCTGCACCCCTTTTGGACGCTCCTGGTACTGTGTTACTAAAAAATGCCTGTGCAGTTCAGAATTGTATTTCAACTGTATGAATGGTACTTGGATGACTTGATCATTCCTCACAGCCTGAAATGACAGGTGCCAGATAAGATGAATGGATACCGAGTAATGCAATATGACTGATGCTTCTTTGAGTTCTCAATGTACCCTCAGCTCTGCAAGCAACAATAACGACTATAGAGAAGCCACACTGTCTATGGTGCTGAACTTTTTGGTCACAGGTTGGGACAAAGATTACCTTTTTTGATTTTCTGGAAGTATTAGTTGACTAGCTGTTTTTACTTTTTCTGGGCCAGTTAACTTAAAGGGTTGAATTTGATAGCCAAGTACCAGGACTTTTAGAAGGATGTCAGCAAATGCTGACCACATATGTATTGTATATCATGATGGGTTTCCTTTACTATCCAACTCTAGCAGTTGGACAAAAGCTACACTTGCGGTAGAACGATTGGTCACTCATGATCACACAGTGCTGCAATTTAATTGCATAGCAGAAACTATCAGCGATTGATCTCTCTTCTTCATACTCTTGAACAGGGATGGACTGACAACTCATGGGGTCCCGGGGCAATAGGAGATCATGCGACCCCCTGTGTCCCCGCCCACACTCAAGCTACCCCCACACAAAAGCCACACCTATATATTGGTGGCTGATTGGCATGGGACCCCCGGAAGCAAGTGGAGATAACTGGAGTATCAATGTCTACTTCACTGATCTCCAGCTTTAAGGGGCATTGGCTGGGTATAGTATATACAGTTACATTGGTCCAAGCTGGACCAACGTAACTATTAATAAAATATTCATACCTGGGATTCTTCTTTAAGCCTTCAATGATCTACGCAGGTCAGCACAGCTTAGTGGATATAGTGTGAATGAAAATGAGAGCGTACAGAGAAATGTGATTGTAATATGTGTGGTCAGGGAGAGAATGAAAGGTGAAAAACACAAGGGTAGGTCTAGAAGATCATCCACAGATCATGTACATAGACCAAAGACAAGCGTCCTCCATCCATGTCCTACAGTGTAATCAGGGGTGTTTAATGAAGTCAGTGGGCCTGTTGGCAAGATCATAGTGCTTAGTGCAACAGACTGAAGAGTGGGGATGTGTAGGGATTTTCAATGTGCCAGGGGTGTTGCTAGGATTGTAAAAGCCCTGGAGCAACTTCCCCCCCTGGTTAGTCTGTCCCTCAGTATCATTCTCTCCCTAGGTCAATCTGCCATCCAATATAGTCCTCCCCAGGTCAGTCTGTACCCAGTATAATCCCCCCTCTGGTCAGGCTGTCCCCCAGTATAATCCCCCCTCTGGTCAGGCTGTCCCCCAGTATAATCCCCCCTCAGGTCAGGCTGTCCCCCAGTATAATCCCCCCTCAGGTCAGGCTGTCCCCCAGTATAATACCTCCAGGTCAATCTACCCCCCAGTATTATACCCCCCCCCCCCGAGGCTAGTCTGTCCCCCTGTACAATAACCCTAAATTAGACTGACCTAGGGATATTGTACTGGGGGACACACTGACCTCTGTACAATCCTGGCAATAGTTCATTTTTTAGGCCTCACAATAGTTGTGCAAATATTTATCAAATCGTTGTTCCACTAAAATCACATCAAGACAACATAAGATACAAAATTCCTGTTAAATTCCTACTATAGCTTTATTTACATGGGTCTTACTAAGAGCCCTTTCACACTGACAGCGCACCCGCTGATTTTGGCAGGTACCCGCTCCCACTTCCAGCTAAGTTCACTGTGGCAAACTCAGCTGGAAGTTCGGCCCCCCTCCTCCTTTCCCCGCAGCAGGCCCACTCACAAAGCGCAGCATGCTTCGCATGTAGGGGACTTGCTGTGGATCCGCAAGGCTTCACTGGCAGTTTCCCTTAGTCAAGATGGCAGCGGCAGCACCCGATATTCGATTGAAAAATCAGCTCGGATGAGGACACCACTGGATTCCTGAACAGGTAAGTGCCCTAATATTAAAAGTCAGCAGCTACAGCATTTGTAGCTGCTGACATTACATTTTTTTCTGAAGGAGCCTGGAGCTCCTATTTAAGATATATTTTTGTTAAAAAATTATTGGAGAATTTTCAGGGACAGTAGTCTATCCAGGGCCACGGCCATCATGGCTATGCCTTTAAAGTTTTTACTATGATAGAGGCCACAAAAGTATTTTCAGGTCACAGGAAACTCCTGCTAAAAATTATTGTATCCACAGCAAATGGTTATTTGCATGATCAGTAAGATGTAGATATAAAAGTAAATAAAATAGTAAAGAATGTGGTGTATTTAACACTAAGAATTGATCATTTTTATCACCCCCTGCAGTGAAACAATTTCAACTAATCAAGATTAAATTAAACTAATAACAAATAAATCCCTCCTTACATTGGTGTTCATTGTAAAATGGAGAACACCCTTTTACTGGTGCTACGTGGAGAAAGGTCCTCCTTACATTGGTGGTGACAGGAGAGGGCCCAGCCTTTGACTAATAAGAAAAGAAGGGCTCTCCTTACTGTAGTTGAAGGAGAAAGGGCACCCCTTCCACTGGGTAGGAGGAGAAGGGCCCCCTTTGTATTGTTAGTGAGAAGGGAAGCCCCCCAACCTCACCCTTGCACTGGTTGTGAAAACGGGTTAGACAAAATTATGGAAACAAGTATGGTAAAAGAACAAAATCGTTACCTAATATGGTGCTGGAACACCGTTGGCACCTTGGCACCCAAGATGGCCTGAATTCTCCTGGGAATGCAAATCATGTTGTGTTTCCATTTTTTGTCTAACCTGTGTGTTTGTGTGTATATATATATATATATATATATATATATATATATATATATATATATAGATACAGGTAGATAAAAAGGACCCCTTTTCAATGATGAGTGGATATGGACTCACTTACATTTGTGGTTAATGTAGAAGGACTCTTTTACATTGGCAGTGAAATGAGAGGGTCCCACCTTCCACTAGACAAGAGGAAAAAAAATCCCATGTAGTGATGGCAAAACAAGAAAACCCCACCCCGTTACACTGGTGGTGAGAGCAGAAAAGCTCCCCCTTCCATATGTGGTGAGAGCAGAAGGGCCCCTCTGATTTTTGTGATCAGTGTAGAAGGACCTCCCTTACATAGGTGGTCATGACACCAATGACTCTGCTGAGTAAAGTTGATGCCGGAACTATGAAAGCCCCATCATGTGGGAGATCAACCCAGCACAGCTCAAGGAACCCAAAGCAAGGTCTAGGGGAACCAATGGGATTTGACAGTAAAAATGAAAAGAACTCACTGCTCCAGGTGTAACTGATACATCCATTGGAAAACACACCTGAGTGCTAGCCTCGGCTTACCTCCATGGTAAATTGTCAAAATAAGAAACGGCTGCACCTCACGTGGGCTCCACGTGGTCAAGGTAGACGCATTTCACTGATTAATGATTAAGCACATTTCTGTTGTTTGAAACGCATCTACCTTGACCAATGCTGGTGTCCTCTGGTGTCATTTTGGATATTTTCATATTCCAATAAACTTTACTTGGAGCCCACGTGAAGTGCAGCCGTTTCTTATTTTGGGTATTTGACAGTACCCTGGTTGAAAGAGGATGGTGTAAGAAGAAATCTTTGAAAGACAAATAGGATCAAGGTGATCGTTAAGCATTTCGTTAAGCTTTTAAGCGGTGGATCAGAAGTTCATAAAATACACTGATGCACAAAACTCACCTAGGCCCCTTTCACACTTGTGCAACTTCAAAGTTTTTGCCGCGATTTCAAGGAATGCCCGTGTAAGTGGCATCAAAATCGGACCAAAGTAGTGCAGGGACTACTTGAAGTCGGACCGACTTGAAGTCGTACTAATATGAATGGCTGTCATTGGAAATCATGGGGAACGCCTTGTCATGCTACTTTGCAGTCCCAAATCGTGGGACAAGTCGTATAAGTGTGAAAGGGGCCTTAATCAGTCCCCACACAGTTTAGTGTGGAGAAGCCCCAAAGCAAAGTTCCCATCTATGTTCACTGTTAGCTATGTCTGGTGCCATCACAATGACTTACAAATAAGCATTACATGCTCATAGCACTGGTTGTATCCATGTAACATAAAGTTGCACTTGCCTGTGTATGTTCAGATCTAGGTTTGCACCTATCATCTGTGTCAGTGAGCATGTTATAAAAGTGTGTACTTTGTCACTACTTGCATGAATAGGGGGGAACAAATCCCCTAAATTTTCCATAATTTATAACTGTATTAAGAAACAGAGCTCTGGGAACTGGAATGTATTGTGAAATGATGGAAGAGTGTAAGATACTCTGCAATGACAGCTGTACACCAGGAATCAAAAGGGCAGAATAAAATTGTTTTCTATTACTGTGTGTGTGTTTGATGCTTTTAGATCATTAACAGCGTATGTTTATGCAAATAAGGGCAATTTCATTTAGACGCATCCTCTGGGGAAGTTATTTCTGACTCAAGCAGTTAATTAAAACTGCTAATGAACATTCACATCACTGATTAGCAAAAATCATAGGACAGTGTAGCAAATACTTCATGTCAGTGACACCAATTTTCATCATTTTCTGCAGGTTCTGAGATAATAAGGGTTGTCAGAACAGCTTAATTATACAGCTCCAGCTTCATTTTTTTTCTGCATGTGGACCATATCAAGCTGTTAAGGAAATACACCAGCTTTGTAAAAATTTATATATATATATATACTGTATCTATAGAAACTCTGAACAGTCTGGGTTCAAAAACGTCTCCAGGCCGTTACTAAACCAGTGGCTCCCGGGGCAGAGGACAACCAGAAGTCACAAAGTCACAGCAAGGCCAGGGATATGGTCACACCAAGCCCAGTGGTTTCCACCCTGATCTCTGAGCAAGAAGTCCCATGTGGTACAGGAACAAATGGACCCCTGCTGGCTTTCCCTTAGAGCAGCCGATAATTTGCATATCCTGGCTGAAGGCATCACCTGGGTCAGGATACAGATTGAGGACCAAGTGGCAGAGAGAGTGTAGGAGTAGTGGTGACCTGCGGTCCAGTTAGCAAGGCAGTGCCCGCTGTGTTGGGCATGAATGTTTTAAAAGACCTGGACTTACCCCGTCTGCTGGCCAAATATTAAAGTTCTGGCTTCCAGGCCCAAGGCTGTGGCCTACAAGCAGTGTGGTTCAGAGTGATTCACCAAAGCTATTGACCATCGTGGGGATATTCTACCCATCTGGGAATGGTATCACCACATTCCCCCAGTACTGTGCCGAGAGGTCAAGAACTTTCTTTACAACTTCAACTTTGTTGCAATCCGGAAAAGTCGTAGTCCATGAACCGCCCATTTTTTTCCACCGTAAACCTGACTAGTGGCTCCTGGCAAGACACCATCCAAGATCAGGGCCGGGAGAAGACGGCCTTTATTATGTCCTTGGAACTGTTGGAGTTTAATTGGATGCCTTTTGGGCTCAGCAATGCCCCCAGCATGTTCCAATGGGAGAAGTCTTGCATGGGAGGGTTTTGCACAGAGCAGCCCCAAACCTCCTTTTCTGGGGTTTCCCCAGCGGGGCTCCTGGCTGATCCTCTTCATTAAGTGCCCCCACAGAAAGCCGCTTTACATGGGGGCTATCGTGCGGGCGCTCTCCCAAGTCATGCTGCTGTGTCCATTGACACAGGCAGCAGGACTCGGCCCCGTCCCATGTCACAAGATTTACATTTGACAGCAGTGGGAGCCAATGGCTCCTGCTGCTATCAATCTATCCAATCTATCCATAGGGCCCCAGACAGCGGCTGAAGCTCCTGGGCTCGTCGCTGAAACGACCGGGTTCAGGCAAGAAAAAAGGGGAGCTCTGGGGGGGGGGGGGGGGGGGGCAGCTGCAGAGCACGGATTTTTTACCTAAAAACGCTGTATCAGCGGTAAAAAAATTTTTTTTAAAAGTCAGCAGCTAAAAAAAAAAGTAGCTGTTGATTTTTAATAAGGAGACTTACGTTTCCAGGGCGCCCGCAATGTCGGCCGCCAAGGTCCCTCGGCTCTTGGGTCCCAGCGCCGCCATCCTCACTAAGGGAAACAGGCAGTAGAGCCTTGCGGCTTCACTGCCCGTTTTCTTACTGTACATGCACGAGTCGCGCAACGCTTTGTGAATTGGACCAAAGCCCATTACCCAAAAGACAACGCGGAGGAGGTGAGAAGACCGAAGATCACCGCAGAGTAGGAAGGAGGCAGATTAGGAAGACTGCCTAGCAACAGGGATTTCTGGTAAGGTAACACATTTTTATTTTTTCAAATTTTTATTTTTTCAAATTTTTATTTTTTCAAATTTTTATTTTTTTAAGAATATGAATGCTCTTTTTTTTAGGGTGGCCCTCCACTTTAACGCATAGAATGCATTAAGCTGAAAAACCACAAGGGTTTTTAACTCCTTTAAACTTCTTGATGTGTTGTCATCATTGAAGTATCTCAAACTAAGTTGTGACAATCCTTTTGCTATTTGTGTACTCTCAATATGTACCCGATGACCCTGGTTCTGTGTGTGTTGTACCTCTGAAAAAAACAAAATAAAAAGTAAAAAAACTTTGATCCCCTGAAGAATTAAGGTCACCATTACTACCCGAGTGTGTCTTGTTAGAAGCATTTGCTACATACCGGTGTGCTGTTGTCTTCCTGGAGGGGTATGGCTGACTCTCCCTCTGCTGCTGGAAGCAGAACTTTCTTGCCTGGTACCTCGACCATTCATGAACAGCCTTGTACTTTTTTCAATGACTACAAGACTGTTCCTTAATGGCAGAGGTGCCGTGCAAGAAATTCCCTGTTTCTGGCAGCAAAGGGGAAGTTGACTGTTCCCCTCCAGGAAGACAACAGCGCCTACCATATCTAGCAAATGCTACTACAGGGAATTACAACATCCCCATGAGCCATATTTGTCTGGCATGGTAAGAGTTTGTTTTAACCAAACTGACCCAAAGTATTTAAAATGAGAGGAAACCTGGAGTTCTTTCATTTTAAAATGACATTGTGCCATTTTATTTGTTTGGGTTTATATACACATTATGTAGACAGAAATATGATGGCAGAGGTAAGGATACAGATGCCGAAGAAGATAAGTGATGATATCGCTGTGGCCAGTTCAGAGGAGTGTGCGTCTGCGCGGCGCTGGAACGGGAAAAGAACTGAGACAACCGTTTTCGAGCCACATCCTGGAAAAACAACTCCACGATCGTCTGAGGCCCGGAAACTACACAAAATAAAGACAAATTATTGAGCACGCTCAACACAAAAAGATTTATAAGGAATTGGGGCATTACCAAAACATGGTGATCATTTTTCACCTGCAGTGCCACCTGCTGGTGACTTAACAGGATGCGATCATTTGGAATAATGAAAAAAGTTGCATGTTATTTACAACACTGCAGCGTAGGGGTGCACCGAGTGGAAATTTTGGTGCCGAAACTGAAAATGCAGAATGCACTTTGCCGAAAACTGAACCCGAAAATTACAGTTTTTAAAAAATATTTATATTTTTTATAAATAATTGTATTATATTCGACTTTTTAATTAATATCATCATTTTGAATTAATGTGAATTTATTGTTGGCCATTATTGCCACCTTTAGTGCCAGAAAGGTAAAGAAAAATTCAGTCTGTAGTCTCTAACCATCTCTTGTACCCAGTGGCGGTGCATCCATTAGGGGCGCCCGGGTGCCGCCCCCTCTGTCACACACACCCCCTATATGCATTGCATGAATCTATCCATGGCCGAATGAATGAATATTTGCTTATCTAACACTGAACCGTCTCTCAGCCAATCAGGAGGCATGGGTCTAATACCCGTCACCTGATTGGCTGAAGGCACAGGCGCTCCGATTGGATGGGGGTACATAGGGCATGTTGCATATGGTGGTACATAGGGCAGGCTCCATATGAGGGTACAGAGGGCAGGCTCCATATGGGAGTACACAGGGCAGGCTCCATATGGGAGTACACAGGGCAGCCTCCATATGGGGCTACATAGGGCAGACTCCATATGGGAGTACAGAAGGCAAGCTTCATATGGGAGTACATAGGGCAGGCTGTATATGGGGGTACATAGGGCAGGCTCCATATGGAGGTACATAGGCATGCTCCATATGGGGGTACATAGCGCAGGCTCCATATGGGGGCACTTAGGGCAGGCTCCATAAGGGAGTACATAGGGCAGCCTGCATATGGAAGTACATAGGACAGGCTGCATATGGGGGTACATAGGGCAGGCTCCATATGGGGGTACATAGGGCAGGCTCCATATGGGGGTACATAGGGCAGGCTGCATATGGGGGTACATAGGGCAGGCTGCATATGGGGGTACATAGGGCAGGTTCCAAATGGGGGTACATAGGGCAGGCTCCATATGGGGGTACATAGGGCAGGCTGCATATGGGGGTACATAGCCAGGTTCCATATGGGAGTACATAGGGCAGGCTCCATATGGGAGTACATAGGGCAGGCTACATATGGGGGTACATAGGGCAGGTTCCATGTGGGGGTACATAGGGCAGGCTTCATATGGGAGTGCATAGGGCAGGCTCCATAAGGGAGTACATAGGGCAGGCTACATATGGGGGTACATAGGGCAGGCTTCATATGGGAGTACATAGGGCAGGCTCCATATGGGAGTACATAGGGCAGGCTACATATGGGGGTACATAGGGCAGGCTTAATATGGGAGTACATAGGGCAGGCTTCATATGGGGGTACATAGGGCAGGCTTCATATGGGGCACCAGCAAAGGCCTACAAGTGTGCCAGTCACGTTATACTGTATTTTGCAAAAAGGGGCAATGCAATGTAGCATATGGGGGCCCCTTGTCTGCATGGGCCGCTATACTCATAGGGTGGACTATGCTGTGCCCATAATGAGAAGTCTCTCCCACGCCTGCTGGATGTTTTATTAATCAGTAATTATGGTGGGGAGATCCCAGACAGATAATAAGCCAGCGGCTCACTCATTCCATCAGGATCCACGTAGTACTAAAATTTCATTTTGGGTTCACTGGTCTTTTCAGATACCACGACTTTCTAATTGGTGGTAGCTGTGAGATTGCAAATGTGGGCACCCGGCTGTGACAGCTTGCGGCTTCACAGCCGGGTGCTCACTGCGCATGCGCAAGTTGCACCATGCTGTCTTGAATGGTCGCGCAATCTTCTGGGACCTGTGACGTATCCCAGAAGATTGCAGGGAGGGAGGGGGGTGAGGTGAACTTCTGCTCGGTGCCACAGCACCAGGAGAGGAAGTGGTAGCTGGGTACCTATGTAAACCAGGTACCCCCCCCCAAGAAAAAAAATTGCCAACTGTGGCATTTCAGGGGGGTTACGAGTACTTAAAGTTCCATTTTTGGGTGGAACTCTGCTTTAAGAGAGATCTCAACAGGCTGGGAGAGATGTGTTTTCATCACTTTAGCACTCCCACATTTGTGATGCACCGCAGGGGAGATGGCAAGGCATAGATTGGATGCTGTGTGACCGAGAGAAAATTGTCTGTCCTTTTAACAATAGGGACAAGCTAGGTGAATGAATACATGGACATAGGGGAATAGGGACAAGCTAAGTGAATGAATACATGGGCATAGGGGAATAGGGACAAGCTAAGTGAATGCATGCATGGACATAGGGAAATAGGAACAATCTAGGTGAATGAATACATGGACATAGGGGAATAGGGACAAGCTAGGTGAATGAATACATGGACATAGGGGAATAGGGACAAGTTAAGTGAATGAATACATGGACATAGGGGAATAGGAACAAGCTAGGTGAATTAATACATGGACATAGGGGAATAGGGACAAGCTGGGTGAATGAATACATGGACATAGGGGAATAGGGACAAGCTAGGTCAATGAATACATGGACATAGGGGAATAGGGACAAGCTAGGTGAATGATTACATGGACATAGGGGAATAGGCACAAGCCAGGTGAATGAACACATGGACATAATGGAATAAGGACAAGCTAGGTGAATGAATACATGGACATAGGGGAATAGGGACAAGCTAGGTGAATGATTACATGGACATAGGGGAATAGGCACAAGCCAGGTGAATGAACACATGGACATAATGGAATAAGGACAAGCTAGGTGAATGAATACATGGACATAGGGGAATAGGGACAAGCTAGGTGAATGAATACATGGACATAGGGAATTGTGGGACAAGATAAGTGAATGAATACATGGACATAGGGAAATAGGGGCAAGCTAGGTGAATGAATACATGGACGTAGGGGAATAGGGACAAGCTAGGTGAATGAATACATGGACATAGGGAATAGAGACAAGCTAGGTGAATGAATACATGGTCATAGGGAATAGAGACAAGCTAGGTGAATGCATACATGGACATAGGGGAATAGGGGCAAGCTAGGTGAATAAATACATGGGCATAGGGGAATAGGGACAAGCTATGTGAATGAATACATGGACATAGGGGAATAGGGACAAGCTAGGTGAATGCATACATGGACATAGGGAAATGGGGACAAGCTAGGTGAATGAATAAATTGGACATAGTTGGCCATGACACCACAAACTGCAGACACAACATGTGAATAGAGTTGCCACCTCATCCCTTTAAACCCGAACACCTTTGAATTACACAGGTTCTGATGCTAATTAAATGCAGATAAGGCACCAAGTGAGTTTAATTACCACCTTAATCAGCCACAGAACCTGTGTAATTGATGTGTTCAGGTTTAAAGGGATGAGGTGGCAACCATACATGTGAGCCATCATTTCCAGGTAAGACAAACAATCAGCACAGTGAATGGAACTAATACAAAGATAAAACAACAAAAACATCTGGAACAGGAGACTTCTTCATACCAGTACATGGCACAGAGGACAAAGTTTTAGTTTTTGCGGGTGCTGGACTTAAAGTAGAACTCAGGAATTTGCTTTATTGCCAACTTGTATTTGTCCAGCTTGGCACTGAGTAATTATCCATATATTATATCTGGAGGGCAGTTGGCATTTGGCATTCTGCATTGTAAAACATGTAAAAACATGTAAAAAGTAAAAAAAAAAAAAAAAAAAAAAATCCCTTGGATCACTGGTTGGCCAGGCATGGTCAGGGGTCACTGTGTTCAGAGACTGGTAAAAGTTAACCAGGGCCCCTCTGTCATGTGACCCATAGAGTACTAAAGTCCAAATTCTGCCCCAAACAGCTCTTACTATGAGCAGATCCCGGCTGCAGCGTATTGAGCAGCACCTGCAGGGTACACAGGTAATTGTGATTGCAGTTTATAACTAGCAGTTTGTTGTGTGTTATTCCTCCGGAAATGGCTGTGTGTTGTACACCCCTCCCACCCAGTATGGGAGTATTCCAGCCACGCATTGTCATCTACAGGCAGGAAATATCTCCTTTGCACTGAGAGCTGTATAGACACTCTGCTGCTGGGAGCTCAGCGAGGTAATCCTGATTACTGATCTAAAGAAGGAGTATTGAAGGCTTAGGAAACAAAGATATGTAGGATAGCTCAGTACGGAGATGTATAGGACAGCTCTGTATGGGGACGTACAGAACAGCTCGGTACGGGGATGTATAGGACAGCTCGTTACGGGGACATATAGGACAGCTCAGTACGGGGTCATATAGGACAGCTCAGTACAGGGATGCATAGGACAGTTCGGTACAGGGCCATATAGAACAGCTCAGTACGGGGACATATAGGACAGCTCAGTACTGGGACATATAGGACAGCTCAGTACGGGGACATATAGGACAGCTCAGTACGGGGACATATAGGACAGCTCAGTACGGGGATGTATAGGACAGCTCGGTACAGGGACCTACAGAACAGCTCAGTACGGGGAAGTATAGCACAGCTCAGTATGGGGAAGTATAGGACAGCTCAGTATGGGGACATACAGAACAGCTCAGTACGGGGAAGTATAGCACAGCTCAGTATGGGGAAGTATAGGACAGCTCTCAGGATCAGGGCCCTCTGATTCATCCTGTGTTGTAACTTGTAACTGTACCCTCTTCCCTAATATTGTAAAGGGCTGCGCAAACTGTTGGCGCCATATAAATCCTGTATAATAATAATAACTTCCTGTTCTGTCTGACATTAATCAAGGAGACAGTTAGTATGGAGAAATTTCCCAAATGGAGATCTATACACCGATATTAAAGGACATACAGGCCAGCTCAGTATGGGGACGTATAGGACAGCTTGATACTGGGATGTATAGGACAGCTTGGTACGGGGACATATAGGACAGCTTAGTACGGAGACGTATAGGACAGCTCAGTGCGGGGACATACAGGACAGCTCAGTGCGGGTATATACAGGACAGCTCAGTGCAGGGATGTGTAGAACAGCTTGATACGGGGACATACAGAACAGCTCGGTACAGGGACATACAGAACAGCTCGGTACGGGGACATACAGGATAGCTCAGTGCGGGGACATACAGGACAACTCAGTACAGGGATGTGTAGGACAGCCCAGTACAGGGAAGTGTAGGACAGCTCAGTACAGGGACGTACAGAACAGCTCAGTACAGGGACATATAAGACAGCTCAGTGCAGAGACATACAGGACAGCTCAGTGCGGGGACATACAGGACAGCTCAGTGCAGGGATGTGTAGGACAGCTTGGTACGGGGACATACAGGACAGCTCGGTACGGGGACATACAGGACAGCTCAGTGCGGGGACATACAGGACAGCTCAGTGCGGGGACATACAGGACAGCTCAGTACAGGGATGTGTAGGACAGCTCAGTATATGGGCATACAGTACAGCTCAGTACGGGGACATATAAGACAGCTCAGTATATGGACGTACAGGACAGCTCAGTACGGGGACATACAGGACAGCTCGGTACGGGGACATACAGGACAGCTCGGTACGGGGACATACAGGACAGCTCGGTATGGGGACATACAGGACAGCTCGGTACGGGGACATACAGGATAGGTCAGTACGGGGACATACAGGACAGCTCAGTACGGGGACATACAGGACAGCTCAGTACGGGGACATACAGGACAGCTCAGTACGGGGACATACAGTACAGCTCAGTACGGGGACATACAGGACAGCTCGGTACAGGGACATATAAGACAGCTCAGTACGGGGACATACAGGACAGCTCAGTACGGGGACATACAGGTCAGCTTGGTACGGGGACATACAGGACTGCTCAGTATGGATTCTAATGGGGATGGCAGTTGATAAAGCATGAGAGCACTTTGGGGGTCAATATGTTGGTTGCCTATTAAAAAGTTCTAATTCTGGACACTGAGAAACTCTACGAGTTATAGAAGTCGGGAGCCTCATTTGATTTAAATTCTGACTCTATGCCTAGTACACACGGGCCGAACATCAAAGTTAGATGAACGAATTGATGGCCTCTTAGGTGCAGAGTCACAGAAGGCTTTAGAACAATGGCGGTCAACTTTATTGATAGATATAGTAATTATTAGTAGGGGTTTCGTGAGCCCAGAGTTCTTTTAAGGGTTCCTCCAAGTTAAAAGGGTGGTTTAGACTTTTAGAAAGACTACTGAATCTAATTGATATACTCCTTTAACAAATCATGTGGTCTTCTCACCTACAGGAAATGTCGGGGGGCGCTCCGAGTCTGTTGACCACACATGTCCTGAACATTGCACAAGGGACCCCAGCTAAAGGCCTGACAATAACCTTGTCCAAGTTCCATGCCAGAGAAGCAAAATGGGAACAAGTCAGCAGAAGGTGAGCGTGCTGGGCAGAGGGTGAGCGTGCTGGGCAGAGGGTGAGCGTGCTTGGCAGAATGTGATTGTGCTGGGCAGAATGTGAGTGTGCTGAGTAGAGGGTGAGCGTGCCAGGCAGAAGGTGAGCATGCCGGGCAGAAGGTGAGCGTGCCGGGCAGAAGGTTGAGCATGCCGGGCAGAAGGTGAGCGTGCCGGGCAGAAGGTGAGCGTGCTGGGGCAGAAGGCGAGCGCGCCGAGCAGAATGTGAGCATGCCGGGCAGAATGTGAGCGTGCCGAGCAGAGGGTAAGCGTGCCGAGCAGAGGGTGAGCGTGCTTGGAAGAATGTGAGTGTGCTGGGCAGAATGTGAGTGTGCTGAGTAGAGGGTGAGCGTGCCGGGCAGAAGGTGAGCATGCCGGGCAGAAGGTGAGCGTGCCGGGCTGAAGGTTGAGCGTGCCGGGCTGAAGGTGAGCGTGCCGGGCAGAAGGTGAGCGTGCCGGGCAGAAGGTGAGCGTGCCGGGGCAGAAGGTGAGCGTGCCGGGGCAGAAGGCGAGCGTGCCGGGGCAGAAGGCGAGCGTGCCGAGCAGAATGTGAGCATGCCGGGCAGAATGTGAGTGTGCCGAGCAGAGGTTGAGCGTGCCGAGCAGAAGGTGAGCGTGCCGGGCAGAAGGTGTGTGTGCCGGGCAGAAGGCGTGTGTGCCGGGCAGAGGGCGAGTGTGCCGGGCAGAGGGCGAGTGTGCCGGGCAGAGGGCGAGTGTGCCGGGCAAAAGGTAAATGCACCAAGCAGAAGGTGAGTGTGCTGGGCAGAAGGTGTGTGTGCCGGGCAGAGGGCGAGTGTGCCGGGCAGAGGGCGAGTGTGCCGGGCAGAGGGCGAGTGTGCCGGGCAAAAGGTAAATGCACCAAGCAGAAGGTGAGTGTGCTGGACAGAAGGTGAGTGCGCTGGGCAGAAGGTGAGTGCGCTGGGCAGAAGGTGAGTGCGCTGAGCAGAAGGTGAGTGTTCTGGACCCAGGTATATTCGATGAATCAGAATTCAGCTTTCACTGATTTGGTTTTAAACGTGTTGCCCAGTGTCACTGACCAGGACGGCCGCTGTCCAGGACTTCTACGTGGAGAACCTCTTACAGCCGGGACCTTCCAGCTGCGCTTTGATACGGGAGAATACTGGAAGCAGCTAAAACTAGATGCCTTCCACCCCTATGCAGAGGTATCTGATGTTACTTAGAAAAGGGTCTTCATTGAGAACTGTCTTTGTTGTCAAGAGCAGCCAACCAGATTCTGACTTTCACAGACTCTTGAAGAAAGGCAGGCTCTGATTGGATGCTTCTATGAATGGTCATGCTATACATTGATCAGCCAGAACTTTATGACCACTCACCTAATATTGAGTAGGTCCCACTTTTGTCCGCACGATAGCCCTAACCTGTCCAGGCATGGACTCCACTAGACCTTTGAAGGTACGCTGTGATATCTGGCATTAAGCCGTCAGTAGCAGATCCTGTAATTCCTGTAAGTTGTGAGGGGGGGGGGGGGGGGCCACCATGGATCGGACTTGTTTTTCTTGCACATCCAACAGATGCTTGATTGGATTGAGATCCAGAGAATCTTGAGGCCAAATCAATACCTCAAACTCCTTACGTTCCTCAAATGAGTCTTGACCCATTTTTGCAGTGTGGTAGGGTGCATTATCCTGCTGCAAGAGGCCACTGCCATCAGGGAATACCATTTCCTTGAAGGGGTGTACTTGATCACCAACAATGTTTAGGTAGGTGGTACATGTCAAGTAACATCCATATGAATGGCAGGAGCTAAGACTTCCCAGCAGAACATTGCCCAAAGAATCACACTTCCTCCGCCGGCTTGTCTTCTTCCCATACTGCATCCTGGTGCCATCTCTTCCCTGGCCATCCTCATGATTCATCAGAGCAGGCCACCTTCTTCCATTGCTCCAGTTCTGATGCTCACGTGCCCATTGTAGGCGCTGTGGGCATGGGTCAGCATGGGCACCCTGACCAGTCTGCGGCTACACAGTCCCATACACAACACACTGTGATCCTCTGTGTGTTCTGACACCTTTGTATAAGATACAGCATTCACTACTACAGCAATTTAAGCTCCTCCAGTAGCTCTTCTATTGGATTAGACTACACAGGCCAGCCCCCCCCCCCACACATCCATCAATAAGTCTTCCCTCCCCATCCCCATCAATGAGCCTCCCCCACCTCCATCAATGAGCGTTCCCTCCCCCCACCTCCATCAATGAGCCTTCCCTCCCCCCACCTCCATCAATGAGCCTTCCCTCTCCCCACCTCCATCAATGAGCCTTCCCTCCCCCCACCTCCATCAGTGAGCCTTCCCTCCCCCCACCTTCATCAGTGAGCCTTCCCTCCTCTACCTCCCTCAATGAGCCTTCCCTCTCCACCAAAATGGAGCCTCCCCCCACCTCTATCGATAAGTCTTTCCTCCCTACCTCCATCAGTGAGCCTTCCTTCCCTACCTCCATCAGTGAGCCTTCCCTCCCCACCTCCATAAAATGAGCTTCCTCCCACCTCGATCAATGAGCTTCCTCCCTCCCCACCTCCATCAATGAGCCTCCCCTCCCCACCTCCATCAATGAGCCTCCCCCCTCCCCACCTCCATCAATGAGCCTCCCCCCTCCCCACCTCCATCAATGAGCCTTCCCTCCCCACCCCCATCAATGAGCCTCCCCCTCCCCACCTCCATCAATGAGCCTCCCCACCTCCATCAATGAGCCTCCCCCGCCGCACCTCCATCAATGAGCCTCCCCCTCCGCACCTCCATCAATGAGCCTCCCCCTCCCCACCTCCATCAATGAGCCTGGTGTGGTGTGGGATTGGGCGAGCCAGAGTGAGATCATCTAATTTCTGGTCATAATTTGCATAACAAGACACCTTGAGTTTTGGGGTGAGAGTTAAATTGTTGACGGATGCTTTAATATAGTCCAGGGCCATCTCACAGCCTGAAAACACCACAGGTACACTTTACATCAAACGTCTTACCTATCTGTGTAATCTGAGGGGCTACATTCCTATATTTGATGAGGTCACAGATTTGCTTTTAACACTATCACAACAACCTTGTATCGTGGCAACCCCTGGCAAGGCTCTAGTTTGTCCCAACACCTTCCACTTTTGCTGAACAGTTTGTCCTGCAGGTAAATGTTAAGGAAAATATATATAAAAGGTACAGGAAATGGGGGGGGGGGGGTGATTTATACTATTTTTACATGTATAAAACCCATACAACTATCAGAATACAATATGTTTTTTTTCTATTGGTTCTTTAAAGTGGAACTTTATCTATAACAACTTGATAATTAATAATGTTGTTTAGCAAGGAACATACATTCCACATTATAATTATGCTACCAAAATTAGTATGTGCTGTAAATTGTTTTCAACATTGTTCCTGTTTCTTCTTGCTGGTGGTGGCCATTTTGCTGAAGCCCAGAGCCCTTGAGCAGCAGTAAATCTTTAGGGTTTCAGTAGATCGGCACAAATTTGGCACAGAAACCTAAAATTAGAAAGCAGCTAAGCATGTGCAGAGCAGGTGAGACAGTGTGTTACTTGATTTTAATGAGTATAGACACTTATTTTTAATGTTTTACATAGCTATGCCTGCAAAAGGGGACGATTTTCTGACTAAAGATACACTTTTACCTATTGAATGATAGTGGAAATTCTGACCAGTTATTTTATTTTGTCCTCCTCCAGGTTGTTTTCATCATTAATGACCCAAAAGAGAAATATCACGTGCCTCTCGTGATTACTCCACATGCCTATTCCACCTACAGAGGGAGTTAGAGAATAGAAGGTCTTGGGGCGCACTGCCACATATTGTTTTCATCACCCAGTCATTTGACTGAGAACACTACAAAATTGCAGAGCTTTCAGATTTTTTTTTCAAATAAATGTATATTAAAGAAAATATCAATATGAAGACAAATCGGAAACAAGCTTGGTTCGTCTTATTTATTTATTTTTTTAAAGTAACTTTTTCATGGGCAAAAGAACAAAACAAAACTGCTGTCCATTATATAGTGGGGCAACCTCTGCCTTCTTTCAAGAATGAACAGGGAATTATATACTGTAGATGTACTGCAACTTCAGCAGGAAAGACTGTCCTCCGGTAACCGATCAGCAGGAAAGACTGTCCTCCGGTAACCGATCAGCAGGAAAGACTGTCCTCCGGTAACCGATCAGCAGGAAAGACTGTCCTCTGGTAACCGATCAGCAGGAAAGGCTCATTTAAAATTACTCGTGGCTACAATGAATTGTCAGGTCTGACAATAAACATAACAGTTTATTGATAAAAACGGCATGGGGAAAATAAAAAAAATAAAAATGTGTGGGGGTCCCCTAAATTCCATACCAGGCTCTTCAGGTCTGGTATGGATATTAAGGGAAACCCTGCGCCAAAATTAAAAAAAAAGTGAGGTGGGGGTCCCCCTTAAAATCCATACCAGGCTCTTCAGGTCTGGTATGGATTTTAAGGGGAACCCCACACCAAAATAAAAAAAAATGGCGTGGGGTCCCCCCAAAAATCCATACTAGACCCTTATCCGAGCGCGCAACCTGGCAGGAAAAGAGGGGGGACGAGAGAGCGCCCCCCCTCCTGAACCGTACCAGGCCACATGCCCTCAACATTGGGAGGGTGCTTTGAGGTAGCCCCTCAAAGCACCTTGTCCCTATGTTGATGGGGAGAAGGGCCCCATCCCCACAACCCTTGCGCGGTGGTTGTGGGGGTCTGCCGGCGGGGGGGGCTTATTGGAATCTGGAAGCCACCTTTAACAAGGGGACCCCTAGATCCCGCCCCCCCCCCCCCCTGTGTGAATTGGTAATGGTGTACAAATGTACCCCTACCATTTCACAAAAAAGTGACAAAAAGGTTAAAAAACACAAGAGCCAGTTTTTGACAAGTCCTTTATTAATTTCTTCTTCTTTCTTCTGCTCTTCCATCGGTGTTGTTCTTGTTTCTCCATCTTCTTCTTCCTCCGCATCTTGATCCAGGCTTCTTCTCCGTTCTGTCCTCACGATCCGCCTCTGTGGGAGTCTTCAGCCGTGTGACGCTTCGATTCTTCTGACACTTCTTAAATAACGGAGGCCGGGGCCATCCGGTGACCCCGCCCTCCTCTGACGCACAGGAACTTCCCTATGGCTTTCCCCGTGTTGTCAGAGGGGGGAGGGGCCATCCCTAATCAGCATGAAAGATTGTCCTCCTCTAACCGATCAGCAGAAAAGACTGTTCTCTGGCAACCGATCAGCAGGAGAGACTTTTCTCCGGCAATCGATCAGCAGGAGAGACTGTCCTCCGGCAACCGATTCAGCAGGAGAGACTGTCCTCCGGCAACTGATTCAGCAGGAGACTGTCCTCCAGCAACCGATCAGCAGGAGAGACTGTCCTCCGGCAACCGATCAGCAGGAGAGACTGTCCTCTGGCAATCGATCAGCAGGAGAAATTTTCTTCCGGCAAGCGTTCAGCAGGAGAGACTGTCCTCCGGTAACCGATCACCAGGAAAGAGTGTCCTCCGGTAAACGATCAGAAGGAGAGATTGTCCTCCGGCAATTGATCAGCAGGAGAGACTTTCCTCCGGCAACCGATCAGCAGGAGAGACTGTCCTTCTGCAACCGATCAGCAGGAGAGACTGTCCGGTAAACGATCAGCAGGAAAGACTGTCCGGTAAACAATCAGCAGGAAAGACTGTCCTCGAGTAACCGATTAGCAGGCTCCACAAGCCAGGAATGAAGATTTGAAACAGATGCAATCGGTATTTCGGATCTTTCACAGCATCAAATCCATTTATTTAGTATAGGCGTTTTGGCCATCAAGAGGCAGTAATAAGGCCCTGCTTGTCTTCCAGATTTTTTTACCTTTGCCTATACTAAATAAATCGATTTGATGATGTGAAGGATCCGCGTTACCGTTCCTAATAGATGTACTTCAGCTGGTCATGAATCAGGTAAACTATGCTGTTAAAATGACAGAAGAGGCAGAGAGAAGGGGGTGACAAATTGTTGTCTGGAATCGTTTTATGCTGGTGGTCAGGAAGAATCGGGTTTGGGAGGTGGGGTTGGGGAATGCATCCTTAGAAAAAATAAGTCTCGTAATTCAGATAAATCAGCTGGAGTGCAGATTGGAAGTTTTATAGAGCCAAAGACTGCCAGCATAGAATACAGAAAGATTTGATGTCAGTGATATCCCAGCACTGGAAAACTGGTTCTACCTTTGGACTGAAATCACCTTGAACCGTACTGCCAAGAGTCAGCGTCTCCCTGCAACAGGTATGGCCAGGTGTGCACAGCTTGGGCCAGCAGTCGCTACAAATCAATGACAGGCATGGTGGCCCTGCTCATGGAGCTTACAATCTAGAGGGAGGTGAAGGTGGTACAAAAGGTAATAGCTGCAGGGGATGATCTGATGGAGGTGACTTCGGTACAGTTCTTAGGTGGAGGTGAGGTAGGCTTCCCTGTATAAAGGCAGACAGGGTAGAAGCTGACCGGACATAGCAGGGTAGGGAGTTCCAGAGGATGGGATAGGTTCTGGAGAAGTCCTGGAGGCAAGCATGGGAGGAGGTAACAAGGGGGCTAGAATGCCAGATGTCCTGGGAGTAGAGAGGATGATGTAGGCGATATCTGCAGATGAGGTTGGTGATGTAGCTGGGGGCGATGTTTGGATGGCCTAGTATGTTTGAGTTTGTATGTTGAATTTTATACGGTGGGGTAGGGGAAGCCAGGGGTGAAGGACACTGAGTGGAGGTCAGTGAAGGGATTGGCAGAGATGGGTGGAGGACACTGAATGGAGGCTAGTGAAGGGATTGGCAGAGAGGGGTGGAGGACACTGAATGCTTGGAGAACCTATATATTTGGGTGGAGTCAGGTGATCTATGTTCAGTTCCACCTGGACAGCTGTCTGGGTGGACGTGTGTTGTATTGCCCGGGCTGCTAGGCCGGAGATTAGCAGCCAGACGCCCCCGGGTTAGGCCCAGACTGTCTGAGGGCCTATCCAGAAGCAAGAGAGCAGCAAAAGGGTTGGGATTGCGGCTTGCAGTCCAACCAAAAGTGACGGTTCTGCCGGCCGGAGAACCTGTCAGTGGTCGGAGGTAGAACGGAAGCTGTCGCCACTAAGGAACCAATCACCTTATTACCAGGGACCACAGTGAGTAACTGAAGCAAGTACCGGAGCAGTACTGAACGGGCACGGTGGAGAATCGGAAAACTTCAGGCGGTGATCAAGTCAGGGTCCCACCCAGCAGAGGTGACGCTTGCAGAGCAGCCTTGTGTGTCAAGACAGGGACCGAGCAGGCCAGTGGGGTGAAGCTTGAGAAGTATCGGGAGTGTTAAGCTGGGGACCCAGCAGAGAGACGGGGTTGACATTTGAGGAAGATACCACCGTGAAGATTGGAGGAGCTCAAGAGATTCAGTGGCAGTGAATCAGAGGGTCTAGTGAGAGACCGGGAGCTCAGTGTGCTGAAGAACTACAAGGAGAAGTTGTAGTGAAGATGAAAGAACTGTTACGCTTTGTGTTAGGAACCGTTAAAGACAGCATTCCTGCACGTGCAGATGTGGCTTCTTGCTGGAGGCCTTTCCCTGCACGGCTGTCCTCTTATTGAAGTCTCGGCGTCTGCTAATTGAACTTGCTTTCTGAGCATGCGTGGCACTTTGTGCGCCGGAATTCTCTACACACGATCGGAAAAAGTCAGATCCGATTTTGTTGTCGGAAAATTTTAGATCCTGCTCTCAAACTTTTTCCGTCGGAAATTTCAACGGAAAAAGTCCGATAGAGCCCACACACGATTAGATTTTCCGACAACATAATCCGATCTGACTTTTTCCGTTGGAATTTCCAACAACAATTTCCAACGCTTAAAAAAAAAAAAGAAATGCTGAAAAACCCAGCTATTTAGCATTTATGAGCGTATTCTGAGCCATAAGCTTTTATGGGAGTATAGTTTTGCTAAAAAACAGCTAAAAAGCGCTACAGCTAAAACAACGCTAATGCAAAAATGCTGAAAAACTCATTCTACAGCTACAGCAGTACAAAAACACAAAATAACAAAACTAAGTGCACCAGTAAAAAGAAAGGAAATACCAAATACAGGATAACACCCATCTATAGTATCAAGTCTGGTTTCCAGATTGTGATTGTTTGGTAAGAGCAGATAAACTCTGAATGTGATTGGAAGAGGTAAAAACTACCCTGGAGGCCATATCAGTCTGGGTGGCGGTAAAGGAAACACAGATCCCACTTAGCACCAAAAAACAACTTATTTTAAATAGGTAAAGGCACTCCAACGCCGGCAATTCTGATTTATTTGAAAGTACAGGCTCTCCTGATTTAACAACCAGGTTTCGTTCCAGCGACCAGGTCGTTAAACGAATTGGTCGTTAAACAAAGAGCCACACGTAATCAATACAATGATATACAGTACCCAAAAAGTAAAAGTAAGAGCTGGTTGTAAGTCTGAGTGGTCATTAACACAGGTGAATCATTAAAAACGAGGAGAGTCTGTAACTGAAGGTAGAAGGCTGCACTGATCGGCTCGGTCATTTGCGCTGGAAAATGCTGGTGAATTGTTGTTAAAATGGCCAAAAAAACTGCCATGTGAACGGTCAGCCTTAATAAGAAAGGTCCTCTGTCAGCTGTCTGGATGCTCTTTCCATCCTCCTGGAGAAGGAGCTTTAGGTGCTGGCGGCTACCAGTCCAGCCGGGCCTTGGCCAATGGCCTGCCCAGGAACCAGACATTCCATAGGTTTAAATCCCAGCTCATCCACAGGGATGCCAAATGCCCGCATCTTGGCCTCGTATGTCCGGAGCAGGTCATTGTGTGCCTGGAAAAGACCAAGAGACAGTGATTAAGTACACACAGTGGGACCAGAAACATTCTCTCTCATGTGGCAGCACTTGTTGTCCCTCTGAAAAGCAATCTGTGGTGGAGATAGACAGCTGGCTCGGCGGTGATATGTCGCCTGTTTTAACCTCGAAATGGTCGAACTAGGGCACTGCAAACACATACATTGCACTCAGTTGTGGCACAGCTTCATAAAAAGTTCTAAAGCCTTAAAGTTTTTGATCTAAATTCATTCTCTGCATTAAGGTAAAAAACCTATTGTGTCCAAATTTCCCTTATACTTACCTAAACCCGGTCTCCATCCGGTGCTGTACATGAGAGCAGCAGCTTTCCCCTCTCTCTCCCTCCTCACAGGGAGGACTGATAGTAGTGGGAACCACTGGCTCCTGCTGCTGTCAATCAAAGCCCAGCGCGGGGGTGGGGGAAAGCCCCATTGTCTGTGTCAATGGATGCAGGCAGCGGGGTTCGGGAGCAATCGGCTTGCTGGGGGAGACTAGGAGCACTGACGGGGGACCCCAGAGGAGGAGGATCAGGGGTGATCAGTGCAAAACTATTACAGAACAGGCAACTATAACATGTTTATTTATTTTTTTAAACAAAGATTTAATTTAACTTTAATGAAATATGGGGTGTACCTGAAGAAGTAGGTAGATCTGGATTTGTGACTTCACTGCGTATATGTTTATTCCCAAGATGGTAACTCAGAAAATACTGAAGCCATACTCAAGTGACTTAGCTGGAAGATCTGTTTAAACTTTTTTTCCGATCAGGTTCTCTTTTATGGTGATCTGTCACTACTAAACTAATAGCAGAAGTACACTGCTCTGTGTGTGTCATGCTCTGGTAAAGGTGTGCATTTCCTGCCCATTTACCTAAGAGGGGTCTGTAAACACCCACATCTTGCTATTGTGGCCAGCTTCGGCCTCTTGCTGGTTGTCTGGCAGTGAAACTGCATGTCTTGATTGTTACTAAAGGTAGCACCATGGCGGACGGCCATTTGAACACTCTTCCTGGGAATTAGAAATCCACCAGTACACTGTATATTAGGACCGCCTGCTGTTGGTTTGATTGGAATAAGCAAAGTAAAGTAGAAGAGTCCCCTAAGTTGCTGCTCCCCTTTCTTTGCACATGCACCCTCTAATGGCCACTCTGTGCAAGCTCCAGACTTACACATGGCTATGGACGACTCCTCTTCCTCCATGTGACAGTGCTGAACCAATCAAGAGGCACCAGCCCTGTCACATGGGAGAGGGGAGTGAGTGCTATGCTAAGATGTACCTGTAAGTAATGAGAATTTCACTCTGCTCCTGGTGGCTGTGAAGGGAAAGGTGTGGAGGGGTAGTGAAGGGACCCTCTTACTTTGTACAGTGCATCCCGAAAGCATTCACAGCGCTGCCAGAGTGACCATTGGGTTCTTGGTCACCTCCCTTACTAAGTCCTTTCTCCCCCGATCGCTCAGTTTGGCCAGGCAGCCCACTCTAGGAAGAGTCCAGGTGGTTCCAGGCTTCTTCCATTTACGGACGATGGGGCCACACTGCTCATTGGGACCTTCAATGCTGCAGAAATTTTTCTGTACCCTTCCCTAGATCTGTGCCTTCATACAATGCTGTCTCGGAGGTCTACAGACAATTCCTTGGACTTCATGGCTTGGTTTGTGCTCCGACATGCACTGTTTACTGTGGGACCTTATATAGACGGTGTGTGCCTTTCCAAATCATGTCCAATCAACTGAATTTACCACAGGTGGACTCCAATCAAGTTGTAGAAATATCTCAAGGATGGTCAGTGGAAACAGGATACACCTGAGCTCAATTTTGAGTGTCATGGCAAAGGCTGTGAATACTTATGTACATGGGATTTTTTCCTTTTTTATCTTGAATAAATTTGCAAAGATTTCAAACAAACTTCTTTCACGTTGTCATTATGGGGTATCGTTTGTAGAATGTTGCGGAAAATAATGAATTTAATAAATTTTGGAATAAGGCTGTAACATAACAAAATGTGGAAAAAGTGAAGCGCTGTGAATACTTTCCAGATGCACTGTAGGAACAACAATAGGGTCACCCTCTGCCTTCCAGTGCTACAGAGCCCAGTGTGAGCACACAATGAGGACAGGTCCTGAGATACATACAGCAGAGTATCGGAAGTCTCTTCCATAGTCCCTCTTACCTTGGACACTCTGGCCAGTTCATACTGCAAGTCCTTTATGGCATTGTTCTTGGTGTCTAATACATCCTGTGTAAGGAATAAAGGAGGACATGCTGATAAATAGCGGGAAAGTGATATATGATACAACACTGGCATGCTCACAAAATTCTTTCTGTACATTCATCATAAAACAATGGGAGTTCCCAAGCCTTCCAACCCAAAGAAAGTTATCTGGGGACATGGGAAGGGAAGGGGTGGCACACCTCCAACTTCTCCCCTGCCCCTAAGCCTTCCCCACTTCTGCCACTGCAGTCTCTGCATTTAAAAGCTGATCCTCTTTTTAAATGGTAAATAAAGTGGGGAAAGAGAAGACCCTCTGTCAGGTTTTATAACTACTTTGTCCCCATTGGCAAGATTTTCCTTAGTTTTCTGCTCTTATAACAGTGGGACTGGGACTCAGGTCAAAGTTTACCAGGGCAGGAAGGCAAAAAAATAGGATCAGCTTCTCTGCCATACACATGTTATATGCAAACAGCCACGGCCAGGTTTATACTGTGTAGTCAATGCCCAGGGCCGCTGTGGTTCAAGCGGTTACATGCAATTAGTGCCCCTGACTCTATCTAGGTGTAGAAAAAAAAAAAAAAAAATTAAAAGGAAAAAATGTAATGTACATGCGTTAGCCTGCAATCACCTGCCAATCTGCAGTGCAGTGACATACATGAGATTTCCTAAGGCCCCTTTCACACGGGACGGATCCGTAATGATCCGCCCCGTAAAGATCCGCTGCTCAGCAGGAATCGCTCCGCTGATCCCCGCTGAGCCGGCGGATGACAGGGCGGTCCCTTCACACTGTGCAGGGACCACCCTGTCAGATCTCCGCTCTCCTCTATGGGGGATCGGATGAACACGGACCGCCTGTCAGTGTTCATCTGATCTGCTCTGCAGACGGATAGAAAAATAGGATTTTCCTTCGTCTGCAGAATCGGACCATAGCGGAGACGGACATTATCGGGTGTCAGCGGATGTTCATCTGCTGACACCCGCTATCCCATAGGGATGCATGTATGGCCGTATTTCATCCGAAAACGGATGGATGAAATACGGACATACGGTCCGTCCGTGTGAAAGGGGCCTTAGACTGGAGCACATAGAATCTGATGCAGCTGTGCATAGAAACCAATCAGCTTCCAGGTTTTATTATCAAAGCGTAATTGAACAAGCTGAAGTTAGAAGCTGATTGGTTACCATGCACAGCTGCACCAGATTCTGAGTGCTCCAGTTTTAGGCTCCTTTCACACTGGGGCGGTTTGCAGGTGCTATTGCGCTAAAAATAGCGCCTGCAAACCGACCCGAAACAGCTGTTGCTGTGTCTTCAGTGTGAAAGCGCTTGCAGGACGCTGGAAAATGTCCTGCAAGCCGCATCTTTGGCTCGCTGTAGGAGCGGTATATTTACCGCTCCTATAGCGCCCGTTCCCATTGAAAACAATGGGGCAGCGCTCCGAACCCGCCCGCAAAACGCTGCTGCAGCGTCGGTTTGCGGGCGGTATTAACCCTTTTTTGGCCGCTCGCGGGGGGTAAAACCACCCCGCTAGCGGCCGAAATGCGCCGCTAAAACAACGATAAAGCGGCGCTAAATATAGCGCCGCTTTACCGCCAGCGCCCCCAACGCCCCAGTGTGAAAGTAGCCTTAGTAAATCTCCCCCTATCTGTACCTCTAATCTAGCAGGCTCCTTTAAGTTCAGCTTGTTCATACAACTGCCAGGATGCTCCGCCATAGTGCTGGTCAAATATATGACAGCTAGTGTCGATTGGTATTTGACCTCCTACTAAGCCAGTGGTTCTCAACTCCTGTCCCCACTAACAGGCCAGATTTTAAGCATTACCTTGGGGAGATGCAGACTAGAATACTGCAATCACTGAGCAGCAAATGATCTCACCTGTGATGTATTTCAGTTATCTTGGCCCGGCATGATAACTTGCCCACCCCCCCCCCCCCTTTCACACGTGCGGACCATATGTCCGTTTTTCATCCATCCGTTTTTGGAAGAAAAACGGACATACATGTACCTCTATGGGATAGCGGGTGTCAGCGGATGAGCATCTGCTGACACCCGCTATCGTCCGCCTCCGCTATTGTCCGATTCTGCAGACAGAGGAAAACCCTATTTTTCCATCCATCTGCAGAGCGGATCGGATGAACACGGACAGACGGTCCGTGTTCATCAGATCCCCCATAGGGGAGAGCCGAGATCTGACAGGGCGGTCCCTGTCATCAGCCGGCTCAGCGGGGATCAGGTGAGCGATCCCCGCTGAGCAGCGGATCTTCACGGGGCGGATCAATACGGATCCGTCCCGTGTGAAAGGGGCCTTAGTGAGTCCTGAGGACAGGAGTTGAGAACCCCTGTACTAAGCTGTATTAACCTACTTCAAGCTGATTTTGCATTCCTATTGATCTGTATAGGGAGGGAAACAGTACAGACACAAACAAAAGCCAATATTCATTGGCCCCATGTCAGCTATCAATAGAAAACTTGCCTCTAGTTTGCGGGTGACAGCGCTGAGGGCGGTGGGGTCCAGGTTGGAAGCTGCGAGCACTTCGTTGAGCTGTGCCTCTTGTTTCTCTAGGGTGTCGCCGAGCGCCTGTAACTTCCGCTCCAGCAGCAAATTCTTGAAGCCGCTCTTTTGCTGAACCTCCTGAATGGCGGCTGTGAACTTCCTGTAGAGGTCATCTCGTTCCACTTGTATCTGTATTAGGGGGACAACAATGTCTTATACACAGACGGCAAGAGTTAAAGGGCCAGTCCGTCTGGGGTGGGAATTCCAGGCTTTGGTAAATGTTGGGGAGTGACTATTGGATAGCTAAATATTCCGGTGGTAATATCTGTGGATTTACTAAAAGTGCAGAATCTGGTGCAGCTGTGCATGGTAGCCAATCGGCTTCCAGGTTTTATTGCCAAAGCTTAATTGAAGAAGCTGAAGTTAGAAGCTGATTGGCTACCATGCACAGCTGCACCAGATTTTGCACTCTTCAGTTTTAGTAAATCAACCCCTGTGTGTTTGTATTTCCAGGTCTGCATGTCTGCTGAGAGATGAGGAAAGCCCGATCCCCAATAAGGTTAAAGAGGAACTGCAGTCTGCTCACATAATTTGTAATAAAAACATCCTTGCCATTCTGAAGCTTCCCTCCAACCACTTTGCATATTATTTTATATATACTGTGATTCTGTACTTGCCAAATATGCTGCATAAATCTCCCTCCACTGAGTCTGGCTGCAACCATTTTAACTGTGGGCAGCTGAAGCTGCTGCCTGTTCACTTCCTGGATTTACACAGGACACACCTCCAGCTCTGCAGCTTTTATTGGCCCTCTTATCACTCACCCCCCCCCCTCTCTCTTTCTGGCAAACTCTCTCTATCCCTCTCTCTCCACTGTACATTCTCCTTCAAATGTAATAAAACAAGCATGCAGACCTAACTCCACCTACATCCAATCAGGAAGGCTTAGCATTACATAGTTTGTTATTGGAATGCAGGTTGTATGTTCCGATTGTAGCGTGTGTAGCCAGCGTTCATGAAATCTCCACAGTCTCAAATTTTGCTAATACAATTTTTTTAATTATTTGTGTATAAAGGTTTGTAAGTGCAAACTATGTAATCACACATTATAGCCACCTAGTTGGTTGCCAGCTACCAAATACACTAGCCACATAGTTACATAGTTAGTAAGGTTGAATAAAGACACCAGTCCATCCAGTTCAACCTGATTGAGTGTGGGTGCGTGTCTACAATTATCCCTATTTATTTAAGGTACCCATATAGTGCCGTCAATTTACGCAGCACTCCACACATACATCGCACACTCACATCAGTCCCTACCCTCAAGGAGCCCACAATCCAAGGTCCCCAACTCACATTCATATACTAGGGCCAATTTTGGATTGAAGCCAAATTAACCTACCAGCATGTCTTTGGAGTGTGGGAGGAAACCGGGGTACCCGAAGGAAACCCACGTAGGCACAGGGAGAACATGCAAACTCCAGGCAGGTAGTGTCATGGTTGGGATTAGAACCAGCGACCCTTTTTTACTGCTAGGCAAGAGTGCTACCCACTACACCACTGTGCCGCCTGGTTTCACTTAGATAAAACAAGTTTTATTAATTAAAGTGTATATCTGGACAAATAGAAAAACATATTCAGTACATCACTTCAATACATGCGAATTTCTCATGTTTTATATCTTTAACCCCTTCAATACCAGGCTCTTGCCCCCTTCCTGCCCAGACAAAATTTTCAGCTTTCAGCGCTGTCACACTTTAAATGACAATTGCGCAGTCATTCTACACTATACACATATAACATTTTACTTAGTTTGTTATAAAATTTTGCAAACAAATAATCTTTTTTCATAAATTTCAGCCCAGATGTAGTCTGCTCCATTTCTTTGGTATAAATACCCCAAATCAGTGTATATTATTTAGTCTGTAGGAAAGTTATAAAGTCCACAATCTATGGAATATACACTTTATTGACATGAACTTTAATGGCCTCCCAGTCTTAGTCTGTAGGGTTCAATATTGAGTTGGCCCACCCTTTACAGCTATAACAGCTTCAACTCTTCTGGGAAGGCCGTCCACAAGGTTTAGGAGTGTGTCTATGGGAATGTTTGACCATTCTTCCAGAAGCGCATTTGTCAGGTCAGGCACTGGTGTTGGATGAGAATGCCTGCCTGGCTCGCAGTCTCCACTCTAATTCATCCCAAAGGTGTTCCATCGGGTTGAGGTCAGGACTCTGTGCAGGCCAGTCAAGTTCCTCCACCTCAAACTCGCTCATCCATGTCTTTATGGACCTTGTTTTGCGCCAGTGCGCAGTCATGTTGGAACAGGAAGGGACCATCAACAAACTGTTCCCACAAAGTTGGGAGCATGAAATTGTCCTGGTATGCCGACACCTTGAGAGTTCCCTTCACTGGAACTAAGGGGCCAAGCCCAACCCTTGAAAAACAACCCCACACCATAATCCCCCCTCCACCAATGATTTGGACCAGTGCACAAAGCAAGGTCCATAAAGACATAGATCAGCGAGTTTGGGGTGGACGAACTTGACTGGCCTGCACAGTCCTGACCTCAACCCGATAGAACACCTTTTTCGATGAATTGGGGGGACTGCAAGCCAGGCCTTCTCGTCCAACATCAGTGCCCGACCTCACAAATGCGCTTCTGTAAAAATGGTCAAATATTCCCATAGACACACTCCTAAACCTTGTGGATGGCCTTCCGAGAAGAGTTGAAGCTGTTATAGCTCCAAAGGGTGGGCCAACTCAATATTGAACCCTATGGACTAAGCCCCCGTACACACGGTCGGAAATTCCGACCACAAAATCCGTCCGATGGATTTTGTCCGAAACTGATGTTGCATACACACGGTCGGACAAAGTTGTCGGAAAATCCGATCGTTCCCGAACGTGGTGGTAACGTTCGTTGCGTACGACGGAACTACGTAGAGGCTAGTAGCCAATAGCTTTGGTCTCGTAATTTGATCTGAGCATGCGTGGCTCTTTGTCCGTCGGAATTCCCTACACACGATCGGAAAAAGTCCGATCAGATTTTGTTGTCGGAAAATTTGAGATCCAGCTCTCAAATTTTTTCAGTCGGAAATTCCGACGGAAAAAGCCCGCTAGAGCCCACACACGATCGGATTTTCCGACAACATAATCTGATCGGACTTTTTCCATATCCGACCGTGTGTACGGGGCATAAGACTGGGATGCCATTAAACGTTATGTGCGTACAAAGGCCGGCATCCCAATACTTTTGGCAATATAGTGTATATCTGAAAATTGACCAATCCTGATGTACTGTGGAGCTACACTTAGTATGGCCACCTAGTGCCCAAACTCTAGAATACATTATCCTGAACCGCAGATCTGCACTTCATTCAATCGTCACCTTCTGGGATCTTTGTTCCAACACCTCGTGTTCCCATTTCAGATCATTGAGCTCCTTCTCTGTGCCTTTCAGACGTGCTTTTGTACTCTGCAGGGATAAAAGAAACAAATTTTATCATCATTTATTCATAAGCTGTCGCCTCCGAGGTGCCGAGCTTTGTGACATGATGAGCAGCGACAGGAAGGTGTTTAGGGAGTGAGAGGAGTTGGATGTCCCAGTTTGGTGGCCATCAGGCAGATTCATGAGTGTATATACCGTATTTCCAACATAAATAATGGCACGACACAGCAGCTGGCCTAAGCAGTGATAAATGGGGGAATTAAGTCCTCTACAGAAGGTGTGGAGTTTTATTCTGTACACTCACATTGTCAAATGATTTTCTTGTATAAATACAGATACAAGATCATTTTGTCATGTTTTTGAAACAGTAAACCCTTCATAGCCAGAGATTAGGAAGAACCATTGATGCCTGGATGTTCAAATCAAATATACAGGGGGTCCCCGATTTACGAACGCCCGACCTACAAACATCTCCTACTTACGAACCGGGCGCTGCGGGGACCCTCCGCCATTTTCCGCCACCCTCCAGCCGCTCTGCGCATGCGCGGCCAGACGGAGCATCGGAAAATGACGGCAAACTTCGCATATGTCCGTAATTTGCCGCGCATGCGCAGAACGGCATTAGACGGAACATCGGAAATGTCCGTAATTGTCGGTCTGCGCATGCGCGGCCGACTTACGAACAATTCCGAGATAAGAACAGGCGGCCAGTCCCTAACGAGTTCGTAACTCGGGGACCCCCTGTAGCGGCATGTAGTATATATCCGATTATTTAACTATAGCTATTGTCAAATTATCTAATAAAGGGTTTTAAAAAAAAAAAAAAAAAAAAATGATTGTAGTTATTTTACTAATGTCAATGTTTCTTCTATAAACTCCTGTTTTTGCACCATGACAGCTGCAGTCTTCTGGGATCAGCCATGTCTTTCCTGTGTGGGGTTTAGGGACAGATGAAGCTAACAGGTTTGTTTGTAAACAAGCATCATGTGATCAACATAATTGGATGTAATAGTGATCATGTGATTATATGAAGTTGTAGGAGTTGTAAAGGCAGAAGGTGCATTCTATGCATTAAGATAAAAAGCCTTCTGTTTGCAGCAGCCCCTCCTCAGCCCCCCCTTATACATACCTGAGCCCATCTAGATCCAGAGATGTTGCAGGCGTGTCTCGGCTGCCCAGGACTCCCCTCCTCATTGGCTGAGACAGCAGCCCAGCACCATTGCACTTCCGCTGCTGTCAATCAAAGTCAGTCAGCCAATAAGGAGAAAAGTGGGCAGGGCCAGGCAACAGCTCTGTGTCTGAATGGACACAGGGAGCAGTAGCTTGGCTCAGGTGCCCCCACAGCAAGCTGCTTGCTGTGGGGGCACTCAAGAGCCAGGAGCACCGAAGAGGGACCCGAGAAGAGGAGGATCTGGGCTGCTCTGTGCAAATCCGCCGCAACAGAGCAAGTATAACATGTTTGTTATTTTTAACTAAAAAAAATACACAAGACTTTACAGTCACTTTAATGTAAACCAACAGGTGTTAGTAACAGCGCAGTCTACCAACTGTCCCATTAGTACATCTCAAAACGAGAATTAGTAACATTAATTTAATGGAAAAAATGTATCACAACGTTCAGAACACGAGCCATATATATAAGAAAAAATGGGATCCCTAGTTCGAACATAGCAACGAATTCTTTAACTCAGAACAATAAACCCTTCCATAACTTGTAGATTAAGGACGTGTATAAATCTCTGTTACAAAGATCATAATACCTGTCTTTATTTTTCCTATATAACAAAATGTATTGCTATTACAGATGTATGTTATATTGTCCATGTGTATATCTGACCCTCTGTAACTTTTATATTACTTATGCCATGTCGGTTTTGTACCACATTTTGTACTTAATAAAAAAGTTTGTAAACAGTAACAGCGCAATCTGAAAACTAGAAGCGCTTACAGGGGGGCCCCCCTACTTCTAAACTTTACCATAAATATGAATGACCCTGATGCCACCCCTCTTACTACCCCATCTAACACTACCTATGCCCATGAGACTGCTGTAAGCTCTTTTTTTGCTTCCCCTGTCCTATCACAGCTCTCTAGCAATTCATAGGTAGTAGCCTGCCCACCCTGTCTTAGCCCTATACATTCCTACTGACCCCTCATTATGGCTGTTTGCCTCACTGGCCATCAGGAATGTTTGGGAGAAGGTAGAGATGGGCAGGATTTAGCACCACCTGGAAATGCCTAAGGTTGGCCATTATTTGCCTTTGTGACAGAAGGCAGACACTGAAAGCCGCTGCATGAAAGTAGAGGAACTTCTAGATGCATGCTCTCCATATCTCGCAGAAGCTCGTTTCTGGTTGGTAGGCTGACAGAAGGACTTCAACCCCTAGTATTAGAATTACGAGGATTCTTTTAAAAAGTTTTGGCACTTTTATATATTTGTTGTAGCTTAAAAAAAAAAAAAGTGCGTAAAATTTTTGAAAACCCCCCACTGTAATTGAAGGGTGAATAAAAGGGCAGCGTAAATCCCAGGGCATGATGGTGAGAAGTAAAAATTGTTTGGCAACTAAAGCACTTCCCATATATGTGTTTCCATTGTGTATTTAGCGGTCTGCCTGGAGTTCACCTTTAACCGCATCCATACTGGGCCTATTATGCCATTTCTCTCCTACATGTAAAAATCATCATTTTTTTTGCTAGAGAATTACTCAAAACCCCAAAACATTATATATGTTATTTTATCAGAAACCCTAGGGAATAAAATGACGGTCCTCGCAATTTTTTTTGTCACACGGTATTTGCACAGCAGTTTTTTAACCACTTGCTTACTGGCCACTTAAACCCCCCTCCTATCCAGACCAATTTTCAGCTTTCAGCCTGTCGCACTTTGAATGAAAATTGCGCGGTCATACAACACTGTACCCAAATTAAATTTGTATCATTTTTTTCCCCCAAATAGAGCTTTCTTTTGGTGGTATTTGATCACCTCTGCAATTTTTTGTTAAAACTTTTTAAAAAGACCGAATTAAAAAAAAAAAATTTAAATTTTGTTATAAAAATTTTAAATGGGTAATTTTTGTCCGTCATTGATGTACGCTGATGAGGCAGAAGTGACGGGCACCGATAGGTGGCAGTGATGGGCAGCACTGGTGGGCATTGACAGGTGGCACTTGTGGGCATTGACAGGTGGCATAATTGCCTCTGACTTTTAGGGACCGCTGTCCCTTTAAGATGAGCCGGTAAATCGGGTTTTTTTTTTCTCCTCCGCTGTCAGCGGCCATAGCGCGGATGTCAAGTGGTTAAATGTGATTTTCTTTGAAAAAAAAAATTTCAGGAATTAAAAAAAAAAAAATACAAAAAAAAAAAAGAAACTTAGCCAAATTTTTTTGTATAATGTGAAAGATGATGTTATTCCAAGTAAATAGATACCCAACATGTCACGCTTTAAAATTGTGCACACTCGTGGAATGGCGCCAAACTTCAGGAATTAAAAATCTACATAGGCTACACTTTAAATATTTTTACAGGTTACCAGTTTAGAGTTACAGAGTGCGGCGATAACTCACATGTGTGGTTTTAACACCGTTTACATATGCGGGCGCGACCTACGTACTGCGTGCGAGCACCTGGGGACGGGGGAAATTTTTAAATAATGTTATAGCTTTTATTCCTATTACAATGAATTATAAATATCCCTGCATGACAGGTCCTCTTTACAGAGAGATCTGGGGTCTTTAAGTCTCCACATCTTGCCTCTAGGCTGGAAAGCCTGGGATCGTAATAATAAAAAAAAAAAAAAAATCGCTGATCGAAGGGGCGAGCAGGTAGAAGCACCAGAGGGTAGTATGAGGGGGGTGGGGGGATCCTCCCCTCCTGCCGCCTGTAGAAACAAATGAAGCAGCTAAATAGCCGCTATGATTGTTTTTACATTGCAGGGATTCACCTGCTAGAAAAACGATATCCTCACAGCCATATATATTTAACCACTTAAAGTCCAGGATGCCATATGACGTCCTATGGGCTGGAAGTGGTTAACATTCTAGCAAAGTCTATAAGACTAACATAAATGTACTTTTCACCAGTGGTGGCCCGTCCATTTGGGGCACACCCCTCTAGCCATGCACCCAGCCCCCTAATCTACATGCAGGGCACCGGACGCATGGATTCCAATGGAGTTTTTTCTTTTTTTGAAGCACGTGATTAGAGCCAGAGGCTCTAATAGGCTTCAAAAAAGGGTGGGCTCAGGGTGAAACACCAGCCACCACTGCTTTTCACCATGTAATGTAAAGCTTGTACATACAGCCAGGGATGTCTTGTCCTTTTGATAGTTGGCCAGATGTCTCTGGAGTTCCGCCACCTCCTCTCGGGCTTTCTGTAGCGGTTCAGCCAGCCTGCGATTCTGTAACTGGAGGTCAGCCGCTTCCTTCTCCAGACGGTCCTCCTTCTTCCGCATGTCCTCCATCTGTTCCTGTAAGTGGGAACACAATAGGCTTTATCTGATGGAAAACAGACAAAGACAAAATACCTCCAACCAATAGACTACGGGTAATTCTAATTTTCCTTTTAACCAGACAACTAAATAAAACTAAAACCAAGGACAAATTTTTATAAACATTAGCCTACCAGTCCTTAAAATGTGGTGGCTGCATACGTTTTCTTTTTTTTAGGCTTTCTATTTTTTACCTGGTGATTCTGCTAGTAACACACTTTCCCCATCTTCATTGGAGATATTTACGCTAGTTACCCATCACAATCCGACTGCTCCTTCTACTTCCAGTAGTTTAGTAGTAGTAAAAAAAATAAAAAAAAACATGGTGGCTGCTATTGCTGACTTGAAAATACTGGAAGCTGAGACCTCTGACAATGCAATTTTGTTGGAAAAAATTACACTTTAATGAAATAAAAAAAACACACAATATATAACCCATTTTTTTGTAAAATATTAAAGATGATGTTACGCTGCGTAAATAGATACCCAACATGTCATGTTTTAAAATTGCGTACACTGGTGGAATGGGGCCAAACTAAATTTTTTTTTACAGGTTACCAGTTTAGAATTACAGAGGAGGTCTTGTGCTAGAATTATTGCTCTCACTCTATTAATCGCAGCAATATGGCACATGTGTGGCGTGAACACCGTTTACACATGTGGGCGTAACCTAGGTATGCGTTCACCACTGCGTGCGAGCACATGGGGGATGGGGGCACTTTAAAAAATGTATTTTTATTATTTTATTACATTCTTTACATTGTCCCTTTAAAAAAAAAAAATGTTATCACTTTTGATGCTGTCACAAGGAATGTAAACATCCCTTGTGGCAACAATAATGCATGACAGGTCCTCTTTATGGAGAGATCTTGCTCCACCTAAAGGGGGGGGGGGTGGTTGGGAGCGGATACCTGTCAAAACCAGGTACCCGCTCCCACTTCCCGGTAATAACGCCTCAATCGTGCAGCGATCAAAGACATTTCCGGCCCCTCCTCCCCCCGCTGCCTTCTGGTAGACACACACACAGGTCCCAGAAGACAGCCGGACCATTCAGAAAGCGCAGCGTGACTCACGCATGCGCAGTAGGAAACCGGCTGTGAAGCTGCAAGGCTTCACTTTCTGTTTCCCTTAGTGAAGATGCTGGTGCCTGCACCAGGAGCCAATAGACGGATTGGATAGTGGTGCTGACATTGCGGGGGCCCCTGGACAGGTACGTGTCTGTCCTTATATACATTTTTTTTTTTTTTTTTACAGGCTGGAACTCCTCTTTAATTATTAACACCCATTTATTTTATGTTTATTTTGGATGTAGTGGGCTGCTTTGATATACTGGAATCCATACTCCCTGTTCACTCCTTGTACCTTAAGTGAGTTGATCAGAGCCAAATTATTCAGTGTGATGTCATTATAATAATTTTTGATGTCACTGAAGGCCTTTTCATGGTTTTTCATCAGTGTGTTGATCTGTCCGTTTTTTCTCTCCTCCACTTCATGAATCTCAGTCTTTCTGCGCAGATCCAGCTCATCTCGCAGAACGCGCATCTTTTTCTCATACTTGTTTTCAATTTCTGTAAATGGAGATTCAGAGATCGTGGCATTAACCTTTTGGCTGCCAGAGCCATTTTTGCACAGGTTTAAAAAATAATTGTAAAACCCCCAAACATGATATAAACATGATATATTTTCTGAAAACAGACACCCTAGAGAATAAAATAGTGGTAGTTCCATTTTTTTATGTCACAGGATGTTACCGCAAAGGTGTAGTAAACGCGAAATTTCAGTAGAAAACACACTGTGAATTTTAGGGCAAACAAAACGCAATCAATTACCCAAATTTTGGGTAAAATATAAGTTGCACCAAGTAAATAGATACCTAACGTGCCAAGCCTTAAATTGGTGTACACCTGTGAAATGGAGCCAAATTTCAGTTCCCCATATTCTCAATAGGCGATGCTTCAAAAGCCCCCTAAAAGGTATCAGTTTAGTGTTACAGAGGAGGTCTTGTGTTAGAATTATTGCTCTCACTCCAGCATGCGTGGAAATATGTAACGTGTATTGTAATCAATGTTTTCACACGTAGGCGCCCCCGACGCATGCGTTTACGTCTGTACGTGCGTATATGTGGAGGTGGGGGGCCCTAAAAAAAAAATTTGGGGGATTTTATGTGCTTGGGTGTAGAGCTGCACGATTAATTGTTAAGAATCAAAATCGTGATTCTTTTCCCTTCCCAATCTCAAAACAGCTTTTCCCGATTCTATGTAACAAGTGCAGAGAGTTCTCTGACAACTGAAAAACGAAAAATAAAAAAATCCAGGCAGCCTGCAAAGTTTTATCACAACATTACAGATAACTATAAACAAAGTAACATTTCGTTCTTGGATCAAAAGGAATGAACTTCTGTCTGTAAATGAGGGAAGTTTAATCACTTAAAGACTAAGGGCCAGTTCACACCAGATGCAGTTACGTTCAGTTCCGTGCGCTTTTTTTCTGCACTAAAAATGCATGCCCAGTGTTTTTGTCCATGTATTCCAATGGCTCTAGTTCACACCATGCAGTCAGTTTCCGGTGCAGAAACTGACTGCATGGGTGTGAACTAGAGCCATTGGAATACATGGAAAACACTGTGCATGCATTTTGTGCAGAAAAAAAAGCACACGGACCTGAATGGAGCTGCGTCTGGTGTGAATTAGCACAAAACCTTTTTCTGACACTTGCTGCTTACAAGTTAAAATCAATATTTATTGCTAGAAGATTACTCAGAACCCCCAAACATTGTAAATATATATATATATATATATATATATATATATATTTTAGCAGAGACCCTAGAGAATAGAATGGTGGTTGTTGCAATAATTTATGTCACACTTACGCCGGTACCGGGGGTGTGTGGAGGCAATCAGGCGGCTGCGCAGCCACCCGAATGCTCTAAACTGACAGGCAGGAGTCTGCCAGTCAGTTTCACACACAATCCCAGTGGTTGCAGCAACTGGACTGTGTGTGATACCCCCCGCTGTCAGGTCTATACGAGGTACGCACCTGGCAGCGAAAGGGTTAGCCAAGTACATGAAACCCAGCCGGCCTTATCCTGTATGAGCCTCCTGCAGCCATCAAAATACTGACCTTTTACTTGTCTTTCGAAGTCACTCCTTTGCTGCGTTCTTTCTTCATCTTGTTTCTGTCAAATACAATGAGGCGCCATTAGAAATCTGAAAACAAAAGCTCAGGAAAGCTTTAGGAGTCTGTGAAGGGGGATTATCTGCGGGGATAAAGGTGAACAAATGTTTGCAGCTGAGAATTTAGTTTAGCTCCATCCCTTTTCTCTTACCATTTTGAGATTCTTCAACACCATCTCATTGGCCAGCTCCTGCTCTTTGATCTCCACCCGCAGACCACGCATATCTTTGGACAGCAGGCTCTCCTGAGTGTGGTGATCTTGGTGTGCCAGCTTCATAGCAACGCTGCCCTCCGCTTTCAGCTCTGAGAGGTTGCTCTGATGCTCATACAGGAGATGCTTCACTTTCTGTTTATATACCTGAAGAGGACAAGCAAAAATAACAGTCTGATATGTACTTAAATCGGTAGTAAACCGCTGGGGAAAAAAAAAACCTGCAAGACAATAGCATATTATGAAATACTTACCTTAAAAAGAAACGCCCACAGCGCGCTCGGTCACAGCTGAGGGGGCCGACATGTTCCCTCTGCGTTTCTTCCGGGTTTGCAGGCTCCAGCGATGTGAGTGGCCGGAGTGGCGATGAGTCACACAGGAGTCCTCCGTTCCGGCATGATACGCTGAACCTTCAGAGCGCATGCGCCGCTGACCTCAGCGGGTGCATGCAGGGTTAATGTCTCCTAAACTGTGTACCGTTTAGGAGATATTAATTTTACCTACAGGTAAGCCTTATTATAGGCCTACCTGTAGGTAAAAATGACCAAGAGGGGTATACAACCGCTTTAAAGTGGAGTTCCAGGCTAAGATAAAACTAGGTCTAAACCAATTGTAGCTGCTGACTTTAAAAAAATAAAATTTTATTAGAGGCTGAAACTCCACTTTAAAGAGTAACTCCACTTTTGTTGAGAAGAAACCCCTTCCCTCTGAGTGATCTATGTACATTGCAGGGATTGTAACAAACCGTTGCAAATTTCTTTAGTTTGTTATTCTAAAGAAATAGTTTGTAGCGACTTTATAAATATCAATCAGCTGCCTCCATCATCCGTACTCTCCTCTGTCCTCCTCTGTCCTCCTCTGTCCTCCTCTGTCCTCCTCTGTCCTCCTCTGTCCTCCTCTGTCCTCCTCTCCGCCCATCCCTCTCCTCCTGCTACTAAAATTATGACTGAATTTCCATACAATCCTCTTTGTTTTATAAAGATAGATGCTCCAGTGTATGTGCTTTATAAAAAAAAATGCTGCTGTGTACCTTATTTCAGACTGGCCGCCTCTCTCCACCTCTCCTCCCGACTGGCGTTAGCGGTGGATTCTCGGCCCCTCCCACTGTAGCTGTTATATCGAGAGAGGGGAGAGGCGGCGGGTCACATGAGCGCCGAGCGGTGCTCTGAAATAAGGTACACAGCTGCATTTGTTTTTATAAAGCACATACACTGGGGCACCTATCGTAAAACAGAGAGGATTGTATGAAGTTATCACAATGGCTTAACAACCACTTTAGGATTGTTTTGCATTGCTGTCACTGCCCACCCTCCTTTAAAGTGGAACTTTAGTCAGAAAATTAAGTCCTGCTAGATGACTTCAGGCTGGCCCCTTTTGCCGGTATAGATATGTAAAACATTAAAAATGAGTGTATGTATTGTTTAAAATCCAGTAATACACTGTCTCACCCTGGTCTGCACATGCTCAGTTAGACCCCTTTCACACCACGCCGCCCATAGCGTCGGCGGTAAAACGCCGATATTTTTAGCGGTGTTTTACCGTTGGATTTGCGGCGCATTTCGGATGCTAGCGGGGCGCTTTTACCCCCCGCTAGCGGCCAAGAAAGGGTTAAAACCCCCGGCAATACGCCGCAATAGCTGCGTTTTGCCGGCGGTATTACAGCGCTGCCCCATTGATTTCAATGGGGAGCAGCGGTGGAGGAGCGGTAAACACACTGCTCCTTCACCGCTCCAAAGAAGATGCTGGCAGGACTTTGCCTGACGTCCTGCCAGCGCACCGCTGCAGTGTGAAAGCCCTTTCACACTGGAGACAATGGTGCAGCTGTTTTAGGGCGGATTGCAGGTGCTATTTCTAACGCTATAGTGCCTGCAAAACGCCCTTGGTGTGAAAGGGGTCTTACTCTCTATTTTTCAAAATTGGGACAAAAATGTAGAGGCTGATTTACTGCTACTCAGGGGCTCTGGGCTTCAACCAACTGGCTGCCTCTAGCAAGAAGAAACAGGAGCAATGCTGGTGGCAATTTAGAGCCACACACTAATTTTGGTAGCAGAATTATTAATGTGGAATGTATGTTCCTTGCTAACGAACATTATTTTTTATCAAGTTGTTATGGGTAACGTTCCACTTTAAGGTGAGAGAGTAAGTGGGAGGCATGTAGGGTCTGTGCCTAACCCCAGAAGAAGTGATGTCCTCACCTTGATCTCCACCTGATGCCTCTCCTCCGCCTCCTCCATCTCACGATCCTTGTTCCGCAGTTCTGATTTCTTGTCTTCTAGTTGGCGGCGGGTGATCTCCCAAAAGGTGTGTATCTTGTCTCTCTCTAGCTGGAAGTAGTTCCTCTCCTCACGTTCTCTGTCCAGTTCCTCCCGCAGGCGCACTATGTGCTCCTCCAGCTATAGAGAAATCACAAAATGTTATGTCCATAAAGTGGCGTCCCTCAACCTTCTTCCCCAAGAAGAACATGAAACTCTTCTCAGACCTCAGTGAACCTTTACTAATAACTACGACATCTACAGCGTACAGTACAGTCACATGAGCAGGAAGGTTCACACTATTTTGGTTGATTGCGGGAACCGCTGAGATATCGCATTGTAGAAAAGTACCATGCGATTTCCCTGTTGCTTCTGCTGCGTTTTAAAAATGATGACGGACCTTTTCCTGCAAAGCAGCCTATTCAATGAGAGAAATGGAGAAAAACTTAAAAATTGGGGGGGGGGGGGGGGGGAAACAGGCTTTTTTCAAAGCTGTTTCTTTACGGAAAGTCACCAGCAGTCACAGGCTCTCTGCTCAGGAAGCCCCTTAGAACCGAGTGAACGGTGGTGTTTGATCGCTAAGTTCTCAGTCTTAGACCATCCACCTAGGCAAGTATGATTACAAAAAAAAAAAAAAAAATTCCCAAACTTCTCTTCCAATGAAAGATGTCTGAGAATTTAAAGTCTTAAAATTATTGCAAGTTCTCTTAGCTGAAGACAAGCAAATCCTGGAATACAATTCAAGTAACACTGTACTTCTCAATGCTGTTTTCAAACAAGAGAAATATGCATTTCTGCCACTAGGAGGCACTGTAGCGGAAAGGATCCAATTTCGTTTGCTTGTGGGCTCCATCTTTTATCTCCTACAGTTGGGTGATTGTTGGGATACTTTTTTAACTGGTAAACCTACTCCACACTGATTTTTTTTTTTTTGTGAAATTTTATTTTTTTCCCAATGACTTAAAAATTTCTGGAAATGTTACATCTCTATACCTAGAGCTGTGTTTGTCAACTTATGAGCCAAAGGGGGCCTCAAATGTGGCCCTGACATTACCAAAAGGGTCACATATAATGTTCAATATATTTAATGATGGAGAGGACTGTCAGAGACTTCAAACCCAATAGAAGAAATGAGGGTCAGAGAGTGTAGACATGATGGAGGGGGGTATTCCAGGGGGGGGAGTGGCTGTGGACAGAATAAATTGTTGGCTGGGGATATGCTGCAGAAGACAATGCCAGACTGGGAAGATGTTACATGAGACTGGTAGAGATCAATGCCATTACCCTAATCCATACCTCCCAACATTTTGAGATGGGAATGAGGGACACCTACTAGAAAATGTATCTACGCATAGGACACGCCCCCTGCCACACCCCCTTAAAGGAGAATTAACCAAAAAAAAGGTTCATTATACCCACAAGGGATTTTTTTTTTTTACCACTACTATTCATTTATATAGTTTTAAAATTTACAAATGCAGCAATTTAGAATTTGGATGAAAGGTTTAGCACTGGAAAACACTTTTTGAAAGATAAAAAGTGCATTTTATATACAACTATATGGATCAGACCAAAATGAGGGACAAATGAGGAGGAATGAGGGACATTGCTCCAAATCAGGGACAGTCCCTCAAATTCAGGGACAGTTGGGAGCTGTGCTAATCATTGTTCCCACTACAGACTGCTGAGGGCCACACATCATACACCAAAGGGCCACAGGTTGGGCACCAGGGAGCATTTGTCACCCCCTGCCCTATGTGGATGAATAATGGTTGCTGTTACTAGAAGACTTTCCCACTGGAGGCAAATACCATTGCTGGTAAGGAGTACCTACCTGATCTTTGCTCATGTCCTCAGTGGACAGTCCATCCACCAATCCGGGGCTCTTCTTCCCCTTCGCCGACACCTTCTTCTTCCCTCCCTTCTTCTTTGGAGGCTGGAGAGTCAACACAGGAAAAGGTCACATACAACACAAGACATTTACCTGACACTGGTAGGCGGAGCTGTGGGTGGAGCTGTAGGCGGAGCTGTAGGCGGAGCTGTCCTGTGTTTTTAATTAACTTTAAAGCAAAGTTCCACTCAAAATGTCCGCTTATCCGTCTCCCCTCCCCCCCCCCCCCCCCCCCCCGTCTCTATCTGGGTACACCACATTCTGTATTCTGTCATTATTATAATATTAGGGTCACACTATCGCGGCTCAGCAGACCGTGTTTGCCCGAGTTTGGCATCCCTCAGTAGAAAATACACTAAAGTGAATTTAAAGGGAAACAAATGCAATAAACTACCCACATTATAGGTAAAATATGAAAGATGAGGTTGCACCGAGTAAGGATGAGCTCTGGCGTGTTCGCACAGCGCACGTGCAGAGCCCGCAAGGAAGTTGGCACTGTGCTGCGCTAATCACAGGCAGTGAGACATTTCCGATCTCTGCAGCCACGCAATGTCTCGCTGCCTGTGATTAGCGCAGCGCAGTGCCGACTTCCTTGCGGGCTCTGCACGTCGGCTGTGCGAACACGCCAGAGCTCATCCTTAGCACCGAGTAAATAGATACCCAACATGTCAAATCCTAAATTTGCGTGCGCCCGTAAAATGACAAACTTCAGTGCCCTGTATTTTCTATAGGCGGCGCTTCAAAAGCCCCCTATAGGTCATCAGTTTAGTGTTATGGAGGAGGTCTGGTGCTAGAATTATTGCTCTCACTCCGGCGTGCGTGGTGATATGTAACTTGTGTATCACAATCAACGCTTTTAAAACGGAGGGGGTTAGCGGTTACCTGGTTTTGACAGGTACCCACTCCCAGTTCTGGCTGAAGTTTGGCCCCCTCCTCCTTCGCAGCCGGACCATTCACAGAGCGCAGCGCAATTCATGAATGCGAAGTAGGAAACTGGCTGTGAAGCCGCACTGCTTCCCTGCTGGTTTCCCTTAACCAAGATGACAGCGCCAGCACCCGAGAGCTGATTCAAGAATTGGCTCGGATGAGGACACCACCGGATGCCTGGGCAGGTAAGTTCCCTAATAGTAATAACAAATATTTGGAGGGGGGGGGGGGGGGGGGGCGGTACTTCTTTTTAACTTCTTTTTTCATCACATAGGGGACAAAAAGTTCTCTATGTGATAAATATTTGGTGACAAGTTATCTTTAATGAGACATCCAGGATCTAAAAGACCCCCAATATCTCCTCTGGGATCTACTGAAGCCAGGGAGGGGTTGTATTTGGGGGGTTTGGGTATCTGTAAGTGGGGGGTGGTATTTAAGGGATTGGGGGTCTCTCAGTGGAGGAAGGGGTGGTGTTTGGGGGTCTGGCAGTTGGGGGAGGGTGGTATTTTGGGGGGGGGGGGGGGGTCTGTCACTGGGGGAAGAGGGCAGTAGTTGGGGGTCTGTCAGTGGGGGGTGGTATTTGGGGGGTTTGGGGGTCTGTCAGTGGGGGGGGGGGGACAGAGTAGCATTTGGGGGTCTGTCAGTGGGGGGAGGGGGTGGTATTTGGGTGGGTTGGAGGTCTGTTAGTGGAGGGAGGGGTGGTGTTTGTGGGTCTGTCAGTGGGGGGGAGGGGTGGTATTTGGGTGGGTTGGATGTCTGTCAGTGGGGGGAGGGGGTGGTATTTGGGTGGGTTGGAGGTCTGTCAGTGGAGGGAGTGGGTGGTATATGGGTGGGTTGGAGGTCTGTCAGTGGGGGAAAGGGGTGGTATTTGGGTGGGTTGGAGGTCTGTCAGGGGGGGGGGGAGGGGGTGGTATTTGGGTGGGTTGGAGGTCTGTCAGTGGGGGGAGGGGGTGGTATTTGGGTGGGTTGGAGGTCTGTCAGTGGGGGGAGGGGTGGTATTTAGGTGGGTTGGAGGTCTGTCAGTGGGGGGAGGGGTGGTATTTAGGTGGGTTGGAGGTCTGTCAGTGGAGGGAGGGGGTGGTATTTGGGTGGGTTGGAGGTCTGTCAGTGGGGGGAGGGGGTGGTATTTGGGTGGGTTGGAGGTCTGTCAGTGAAAGGGAGGGGGTGGTATTTGGGTGGGTTGGAGGTCTGTCAGTGAAAGGGAGGGGGGGGGTGGTATTTGGGTGGGTTGGAGGTCTGTCAGTGGGGGGAGGGGGTGGGGGTGGGGTATTTGGGTGGGTTGGAGGTCTGTCAGTGGGGGGAGGGGTGGTATTTAGGTGGGTTGGAGGTCTGTCAGTGGAGGGAGGGGGTGGTATTTGGGTGGGTTGGAGGTCTGTCAGTGGGGGGAGGGGGTGGTATTTGGGTGGGTTGGAGGTCTGGCAGTAAAAGGGAGGGGGTGGTATTTGGGTGGGTTGGAGGTCTGTCAGTGGGGGGAGGGGGTGGTATTTGGGTGGGTTGGAGGTCTGTCAGTGGGGGGAGGGGTGGTATTTGGGTGGGTTGGAGGTCTGTCAGTGGGGGGAGGGGGTGGTATTTGGGTGGGTTGGAGGTCTGTCAGTGGAGGGAGGGGGTGGTATTTGGGTGGGTTGGAGGTCTGTCAGTGGGGGGAGGGGTGGTATTTGGGTGGGTTGGAGGTCTGTCAGTGAGGGGTGGTATATGGAGGGTTGAAATGGTCTGTCCATGGGGGTCTGGTTGACTGAGTATCTCCTCTATGGTTGTGTCCCCTGATATTACAGCCCATGTCAGTATTTGGGGGCTCAGCGGCTGCATAGACAGACATTCGTCCTGATTGCACAGACCCCCTCCCAGCGGCCCATTTCCTGAATACAGACCCAACACCTGTTTGCATGACACCCTACAGATCACTTATACATTCTGCTGTATGTTGGAGGCCAGTATAAATCCCCCCATTACATTCGAGGTCCTATTCAATGGTGTCACTGGTAAATGGACCCCGTTCATTGGTGTCACTACACATTAGGGACCCCCCCAGTCACATACATTCACTCACCATGTTGGCTGTTTATCTCTCCCTGATACAAGCAACATCCGTCTCCTGGCAACCGGGAGCGAGTCTCGTGAGACTAAACTACGGGACTTTCAGGGGGGCGGGGAGCGGAGACAGCGTGTTCTTGGCTCCCATAACAACCAGCCAGTGGGGCGGGGTCTGGTAGGAGTGACCAGGAGGAGAGGAGTCTGGCTGCAGACTGGAGCTCCACGTTTCACAGGAAACATGTGTCCTCCACTCCACTTTTTTTTTCAATTAACTTTAATGTCACAAGCATTTAATAGACACAACAGCTGGGAGTAGAGGACACGTTTCCTGGGTATCTGATTGCACACTGGAGCTCCGCCCCCCCCAGGAATCATGTGACCTCCGAAGTATTTTTTTTTTTAAATAAATTTTAAGACTTTTGCTGCCAGAGCTGTTTTTTCATTTTTATTGCAGACACGGTTAAGATAATCACAAACGTGATGTATTTTCTGAACGCAGAGAATAAAATAGTGGTAGTCCCCATTTTTTAACGTCACATGATATTACCGCAAATGTCTAGGAAATGCAAAATTTCAGTAAAATATACATTAAAGTGAATTTAAAGGGAAACAAATGCAATAAACTACCCACATTTTTGGTAAAATTTGAAAGATGAGGTAGCACCGAGTAAATAGATACCCAACATGTCAAATCCTAAATTTGCGTGCGCCCGTGAAATGACAAACTTCAGTACCCTGTATTTTCTATAGGCGATGCTTCAAAAGCCCCCTATAGATCATCAGTTTAGTGCTATGGAGGAGGTCTGTTGCTGGAATTATTGCTCTCACTTCCAGCGTGCGTGGCTATATGTAACGTGTATTGCGATCAACTTTTTCAAGTGTAGGCGCCCCTGACGCGCGTGTTTACATTCGTACATGCGTATATGTGGGGGTGGGGAGGGCTCTACATTTTTTGGGTAGGGGATTTTAGGTGCTTGGGTGTAACTATTTGTTTGAAAAAAATAATTTAATTTTTTTTCTTAAAGCGGAGCTGCACCCAAAAGGGGAAGTTCTGCTTGTCTGCCTCCTCCCCCCTCTGCTGCCACATTTGGCACCTTTTGGGGGGGGGAGTGGTTACCTGGTTTTGATAGGTACCCACTCCCAGTTCTGTCTGAAGTTCGGCCCCCTCCTCCTTCCCCCCGAAGCCGGACCATTCACAGAGTGCAGCGCAATTCGTGCATGCGAAGTAGGAAACTGGCTGTGAAGCCGCACAGCTTCACTGCTGGTTTCCCTTAGCCAAGATGACAGCGCCAGCACCCGAGAGCCAATTCAACAATTGGCTTGGGTGAGGACACCACTGGATGCCTGGACAGGTAAGTTCCCTAATAGTAAAAGTCAGCAGTACAGGATTTGTAGCTGCTGACTTTTAATTTTTGGAAGGGGGGGGGGGGTGGAGCTCCTCTTTACCTTTTCTTTCAAACACATTGGGGACTAAGAGTTCCTGTACAGGGGCCCCGCTGATGCAGAGTGATCCTGTACAGGGGCCCCGCTGATGCAGAGTCATCCTGTACAGGGGCCCCGCTGATGCAGAGTCATCCTGTACAGGGGCCCCGCTGATGCAGAGTCATCCTGTACAGGGGCCACACTGATGCAGAGTCATCCTGTACAGGGCCCCGCTGATGCAGAGTCATCCTGTACAGGGGCCCCGCTGATGCAGAGTCATCCTGTACAGGGGCCCCGCTGATGCAGAGTCATCCTGTACAGGGGCCCCGCTGATGCAGAGTCATCCTGTACAGGGGCCCCACTGATGTCGAGTCATCCTGTACAGGGGCCACACTGATGCAGAATCATTCTGTGCAGGGGCCCCCACGGATCATTTCTGTGTCCTCATCATGCGGCTCCAACATGAATTCCCCTCATGTCCCAGTATCTCCTCTATGGTTCTGTCCCCTGATATTACTGCCCATCTCCATGTGATTTAACAGCCCATGTCAGTATTTGGCGGCTCAGTGGCTGCATAGACAGACATTCGTTCTGATTGCACAGATGCCCCCCTTTCATTGGTGTTACTGGTAAATGCACCCGTTCATTGATGTCACTGGTAAATGGATTTCATTCATTGGTGTCAGTGGTAAATTACCCCATTCAGTGGTGTCAGGTTTAAATAGACCACATCCATTGGTGTCACTGGTAAATGGACCCCATTCATTGGTGTCACTGGTAAATGGACCCTATTCATTGGTGTCACTGGTAAATGGACCCCATTCATTGCTGTCAGTGCTAAATGGATCACATTCATTGGTCTCAGTGGTTAATGGACCATATCCATTGGTGTCAGTGGTGAATGGACCCCTTTTATTGGTGATCAGGGGTAAATAGACCTCATTCAATGGTGTCACTGGCAAATCGACCATATCTATCGGTCTAAGCGGTAAATGGACCCCTTTCATTGGTGTTGGTGGTAAATGGACCCCTTTCATTGGTGTTGGTGGTAAATGGACCCCATTCATTGGTGTTGGTGGTAAATGGACCCCATTCATTGGCGTCACTAGTAAATGGACCACATCATGGTATAAGCTAGCAATTCTTACAGGGAAAGGGCCAGGATGTTATAAGGGGACTATGTATAGATAGATCTGCTTCAATTGTTGAGAGAGGCTTTCAGTTGGGCATACTTATTTTGCTTTTCACGTAAAGTGGTTGTAAAACTTCACATATACCCAGTGAAGTGACTGGCCTCAGGTGATACAAAGAGATAAAACAAATCTTCCTACATAAGTTGTACCTGTTTATCTACATCTGTCTATTTCCTATATCCATTCAAAGTGCAGAATTTACACAGGATCTCTCAGCTCTGAAAACCAGGGGGCGTAGAGATGAAATTACATCATTGAGGAGAGCTCTGAGACCTGATTGCAGGGAATTTAACACCCCCCTTCACACAGCACACAGGAACATAGTGGAGGCTGTCAATCCATTGGAGGTTTCTTCCCTGTCACCATTTTTTCTTGGTGTCAGGAAAACTTGTCAGAAGTGACTCAGGCTTAAAGCCGAGAAACGAAGCAGCGGACAAAAATCACACTTAGTACTCTGGAATTAAATAAGCACACACTATAGGGATATGCTTTGTTCATGTTTCATGTTTGAGGTCTACAACTACGTTAAGCCCCCATTCACACTTGAGCATTTTTCTGCTCATTTCCCAATTTTTAACTATTTCTTTCCGCATTTTCCAAAAGCTTGTGATAAAAAATGACATTTTCAAAAGACTCACTATGCTTTTAGGAAAATACCCCGGAGTGTTTGCTTTTGAAAATGTGGTCATTTTGTGGGTGTTTCCATTGTCCAGGGTTTCCAAAAATGTGATAGGCACTCAGGAAATTGGATGCATTATTTATGCCCCTGGAACGCCTAAGGGCTCTTTCACACGGGGCGGATCCGTAATCCGTAAAGATCCGCCGCTCAGCGGGGATCGCTCCGCTGATCCCTGCTGAGCCGGCGGATGACAGGGCGGTCCCTGCACACTGTGCAGGGACCGCCCTGTCAGATCTCTGCTCTCCTCTATGGGGGATCGGATGAACACAGACCGGAAAATAGGGTTTTCCTCCGTCTGCAGAATCGGACCATAGCGGAGACGGACGATATCGGGTGTCAGCGGATGTTCATCCGCTGACACCCGCTATCCCATAGGGATGCATGTATGTCCATATTTTATCCGAAAACGTATGGATGAAATACGGACATACGGTCCGCCCGTGTGAAAGGGGCCTAAAGGTGCTCCTTGGTTTGTGGGCCCCTCTATGCATCTAGGTTGTGAAAAAGTCTCACACATGTGGTAACCTGATAGTCAGAAGGCATAGCAGAACGTGGTTTGGGGTGTAATTGTAAGTATGCCCATGCTGTGTGTGAGAAATAACTTGTTAAAATTACAACTTTGCGGGAATTTTTTTTTCATTTTTATTACATTTCTTAATTTTCCAAAAAAAATGTTGACAAAAAATTACAACTTCAAAAAACTCACCATACCGCCTAATACCTTGGACTGTCTACTTTCCAAAAAGGTCTCATTTGGGGGGTATTTGTACTTTCCTGGCATTTTAGGGGACCCAGAAGCTAGATAGGCAGTCAGTACATTAGGACTGATCAATTTTAAAATATAGTGTATATACACCATGGTTTGTTGACTCTATAACTTTCACAAAGACTAAATAATTTATACTGATTTGGGTTATTTTTTTTTTTTGTACCAAAAAAGGTAGAAGAATACATTTTGGTCTAAATTTATGAAGAAAGGTTATTTATTTGCAAAATTTTATAACAGAAACTAAAACGGAAAATTGTATACTCACCTTTCTGTAATTTTCCTTTCCTGTTGCATCACATGGCAGCATACACATATGGGTTGTGGCTCCGCCTCCGCAACCTGATAGGACCGCGTAGCTATTAAACCCTGAGAGGGTCCCCGCCCCAGTATTCTCAGTATCTATATACCTCACCTCAGACGGGTGGGTATTTGTATGCTGCCATGTGATGCAACAGGAAAGGAAAATTACAGAAAGGTGAGTATACAATTTTCCGTTTTCCTGTCGCATCATGGCAGCATACACATATGGGGATTAACTCGCCAAACTGGGTGGGTCTGAGCATAAAGATATTTTATTTACAAGGAATTGAGGTATTTGAGCAAATAATTGCCCTCCCAAATTCTACCGTGGACAATCTAGCCGAGTCCACTTTGTAGTGCGAGATAAAGGTACTCTTAGAAGACCAGGTGGCTGCCTTGCAGATTGTTTCCGAAGAGACCCTGCAGAAAGCTGCCCAGGAGGTCGCCATTGCCCCCGCGGAACGTGCCCTTACGCCCTCAGGTACTTGAGCTTGACTAGATGCATAGGTTCTGCTGATGGTCTTTACTAGCCACGCTGCAATAGTGCGGGATGTTGCTGCTTGACCCTTCCTAGGGCCATACGGAATGACTAGGAGATTCTCCGCCTTTCTTAGGTCACTGGTCATTGAGAGGTATGCCAGGATGTTGGTTTTAAGGTCTAGTGGATGTGGATTCCCCTGTTCCGTGGTTAGAGCGGGAAGGCATATTTCTTGATTAAAATGAAAGGAAGACGCCACTTTCGGGATGAGTCAGTCCGACGGCTTCAGGACTGTCTTGTCTGGGTAGATGGTCAATTATGGTTCGCTTGCCATCAAAGCGTGCATCTCCGAAACTCTTTTAGCTGATGTAATCGCTATGAGGAAGGTGGTTTTTAGCGTTAGATTCCATAATGATATTCCCTCAACTGGAAAGAATGGTTTGCGGCATAGAGCATCTAGTACCACTGAAAAGTCCCAGGTCGGGAAGGAAGGTTTTCTGGGAGGCCTTAGTTTCAGACAGGCCTTCTGGAACTGCTCGATGAGTGGCTCTTTTGCCCATCTTACGCCCGTCATGGCAGATAAAGCTGACACGTGCACCTTCAGGGTATTTGACCCAAGACCCTTGTCGAGACCTCGCTGCAGGAATTCTAGGATCTGTGCCACTGTTGGGGATGATGGATCCCAGGATTGTTGTTGTGCCACCGTGAGGAATTTTTCCCAGATTCTCCTGTAAGTGTTGTTGGTGGTGGCCTTTCTGGCTTGGAGGAGAGGGTTTATCACTTCCTGTGAGCATCCCTGTGCTATGAACCTAGACCTTTCAATCTCCATGCTGTCAGGTGTAGTCTTCCTGGACATGGATGGAGGAGTTGACCTTGGGACAGTAGATCCGCTGACATGGGCAGTGGTAGTGGTTCCGCTGTATTCAACTGAAGGAGAGTCGTAAACCATGGGCGTCTCGGCCAGAAAGGAAGGACTGCTATTACCGTGGACCCCGAGTTCTTGAGTCTGAGTAGCAGCCTCGGAATAATTGGTATCGGTGGGAACACATAGCCTAGGTTGAAGTCCCATCTGTGTTGTAAGCAATCCGCACCCTCTGCTGTTGGGAGAGGTATCCTCGCCAGGAACCTTTGGCACTTCGTGTTGGAAGGGGTTGCCGCCAGGTCTATCTCTGGTACTCCCCAGGTTTTGGTTATCAGGGAGAAGGCTTGGTGACTTAAGGCCCATTCGTTGTTGGACACGAATTTTCGGCTCAAGGTGTCGGCTACTTGGTTCTGGGTCCCTGGTACGTATGCTGCCCTTAGACCCAAAAGGTTCTGCTGTGCCCATTCGAAGACTGGTCGGACTTCCTGTAACATTGAGCGACTTCTGGTGCCTCCTTGCCTGTTGATGTAGGCAACTGCTACTCGATTGTCCATTCTCAGTAGGACTTCTTTCCCCCTCAGGAAGGTGCTGAAGGCTAGAAGAGCTTTGAATGCCGCTCTCATCTCCAATATGTTGGAAACTATATTGTGCGTCCTGAACGCCCAGTGCCCTTGGACTGCGTGGTGCCGATAATGTGCTCCCCATCCTTCCCCGCTGGCATCCGAAGTGATTACTTCCTGAGAGAGGAGGACTATGTTTTTGCATCTCTTTAGGTTGTGTGACCTGGTCCACCACCAGAGTGATTGTTTCACTTCCTCTCTGAGCACAATTGGTTGGGACATTGATACCCCGTTCCATTGTCTTAGAAATGACAATTGGAGAGGTCTTGTGTGCCACTGTGCCCGCTGAACCATCGGGATGGTCGCTGAGAATGACCCTAGTATGCTGAGACACTCCCTGGCGGGGATCGAGCTGGCCGAAAGCAGCCTTCTTGCCTTCTGGATCAGTGTGGGAATCCTTTCCTTTGGAAGTTCTATGGTATTGAGGAGGGTATCCAGTTCTGCCCCTAGAAAAACCATCCTCTGTGTGGGATCTAGGTTGCTCTTCCCCCAGTTGATCAGCCACCCAAATTTCTGTAAGGTGGAGATTAGGATCGATCGGTGTATAAGGAGGGATTCTTGATTGTCTGCAAGTAAAAGGATATCGTCCAAGTAGTGGTGGACTCTTAGACCTTGTTCCCTCAAGAGGGCTATCACTGGAAGGAGGACCTTTGTGAATGTCCTTGGAGCGGTGGAGATCCCGAATGGAAGGCTTTGGAATTGGTAGTGTTGACTGCCTACCGCAAAGTGGAGATACTTTTGGAATGAGGCGTGAATGGGGATATGTAAATAGGCGTCCTGTAAATCTATAGAAAGCATCCAGTCCCCGATGTTTATGGCCTGAAGAATCGACTGTAGGCTCTCCATCCTGAATGTTTCTACCTGGATCATCCGGTTCAGATTTTTTAAGTCCAGGACGGGTCGAAGATCCCCTGTTTTTTTCTTCACCAGAAATAAAGGGTGAATAAACCCCCTTCCCCCTCTGGGATAGTGGAACTTCTACTATCGCCTGTTTCAGGTCTAGGCCTCGAATGTAATCGGTCAATAGTAGTCTCTTTTCTTGAGATGTCGGTAGCTTTGTTATACAGAACCGGTCCTTTGGACGTTTCTGAAATCTCCATTTGTGGCCGAGTTGGACGGTAGCTACCGTCCATGGATCCGTTATTGTTTCCGCCCATACCTGCTTGTATTTCGTGAGCCTGGCTCCTACTACAGCCGGTTGAGCGGGCATGACGTCAAAAGGACTGCTGATCTCCTGTGCCAGGAGTCTTGGGCTTTTGGAATTTGAGAAAAGAAGACTGGGGGTTCTTCCAGTTCCTCCTGTACTCTCTGCCGGGTCTGTAAGACTTTGCTTCCCTGTATTTGTCAGGTAGGTTCCTTCTGAAGGTGGGCGGTCTTTGCTGTTTTGGCCTTCTGTCTGAAGGGATAAGGCCAGATTTTCCCCCGGTGACCTTCGATATGGCCGAGTCCAGTTTTTCACCAAAGAGGTTCGCCCCGTCAAAAGGAATTTTGCACCAATTTGATTTTGAAGATGGATCTGCCGACCAGGGTTTCAACCAGAGTGCCCTTCTGGCCATTACTGAGCTCAGCATTGCCCTTGATGAAGATTTGATTATGTCTACAGCTGCTTCTGCGACAAAATCGACTGCGAGGGATAGCTCCTGGAGAGCAGAGATTACTCTCTCTTGCTCCACTCCCTCCGCTACTAGCTTCTCGGTATTGGAAGACCAGTTGGAAATAGCCCTTCCTACGGCTGCTAGTGCCACTGCTGGCCTGCATGCGCCCCCTGCGGATAGGTAGGTTTTCTTGAGATCGAGATCGATTTTTCAAAACGTCTTTGAAAGTAACTGCATCCTCAATTGGAAGTGTTACATGTCTGGCAAGTCTCATCAGTGAAGAGTCTACCACTGGCGGGGACATCAGTGGGTTCACGTTAGGCTCTTTTAAAGGATAGAGCTTCGCTAATCGATTGGCAAGACTGGCTTTTTTCTCCGGTTTTTGCCACTCCTCCTTGATTAGGTCCTCCAGCTCCTCAATAAATGGGAAAGTCTCCGGATCTTTCCTGAGGTTTGGGAAGTATTTCCTCACTTTATGAGGAGTTTCTTTTTCTTCCACCCATTCGAAGACTGGTCGGACTTCCTGTAACATTGAGCGACTTCTGGTGCCTCCTTGCCTGTTGATGTAGGCAACTGCTACTCGATTGTCCATTCTCAGTAGGACTTCTTTCCCCCTCAGGAAGGTGCTGAAGGCTAGAAGAGCTTTGAATGCCGCTCTCATCTCCAATATGTTGGAAACTATATTGTGCGTCCTGAACGCCCAGTGCCCTTGGACTGCGTGGTGCCGATAATGTGCTCCCCATCCTTCCCCGCTGGCATCCGAAGTGATTACTTCCTGAGAGAGGAGGACTATGTTTTTGCATCTCTTTAGGTTGTGTGACCTGGTCCACCACCAGAGTGATTGTTTCACTTCCTCTCTGAGCACAATTGGTTGGGACATTGATACCCCGTTCCATTGTCTTAGAAATGACAATTGGAGAGGTCTTGTGTGCCACTGTGCCCGCTGAACCATCGGGATGGTCGCTGAGAATGACCCTAGTATGCTGAGACACTCCCTGGCGGGGATCGAGCTGGCCGAAAGCAGCCTTCTTGCCTTCTGGATCAGTGTGGGAATCCTTTCCTTTGGAAGTTCTATGGTATTGAGGAGGGTATCCAGTTCTGCCCCTAGAAAAACCATCCTCTGTGTGGGATCTAGGTTGCTCTTCCCCCAGTTGATCAGCCACCCAAATTTCTGTAAGGTGGAGATTAGGATCGATCGGTGTATAAGGAGGGATTCTTGATTGTCTGCAAGTAAAAGGATATCGTCCAAGTAGTGGTGGACTCTTAGACCTTGTTCCCTCAAGAGGGCTATCACTGGAAGGAGGACCTTTGTGAATGTCCTTGGAGCGGTGGAGATCCCGAATGGAAGGCTTTGGAATTGGTAGTGTTGACTGCCTACCGCAAAGTGGAGATACTTTTGGAATGAGGCGTGAATGGGGATATGTAAATAGGCGTCCTGTAAATCTATAGAAAGCATCCAGTCCCCGATGTTTATGGCCTGAAGAATCGACTGTAGGCTCTCCATCCTGAATGTTTCTACCTGGATCATCCGGTTCAGATTTTTTAAGTCCAGGACGGGTCGAAGATCCCCTGTTTTTTTCTTCACCAGAAATAAAGGGTGAATAAACCCCCTTCCCCCTCTGGGATAGTGGAACTTCTACTATCGCCTGTTTCAGGTCTAGGCCTCGAATGTAATCGGTCAATAGTAGTCTCTTTTCTTGAGATGTCGGTAGCTTTGTTATACAGAACCGGTCCTTTGGACGTTTCTGAAATCTCCATTTGTGGCCGAGTTGGACGGTAGCTACCGTCCATGGATCCGTTATTGTTTCCGCCCATACCTGCTTGTATTTCGTGAGCCTGGCTCCTACTACAGCCGGTTGAGCGGGCATGACGTCAAAAGGACTGCTGATCTCCTGTGCCAGGAGTCTTGGGCTTTTGGAATTTGAGAAAAGAAGACTGGGGGTTCTTCCAGTTCCTCCTGTACTCTCTGCCGGGTCTGTAAGACTTTGCTTCCCTGTATTTGTCAGGTAGGTTCCTTCTGAAGGTGGGCGGTCTTTGCTGTTTTGGCCTTCTGTCTGAAGGGATAAGGCCAGATTTTCCCCCGGTGACCTTCGATATGGCCGAGTCCAGTTTTTCACCAAAGAGGTTCGCCCCGTCAAAAGGAATTTTGCACCAATTTGATTTTGAAGATGGATCTGCCGACCAGGGTTTCAACCAGAGTGCCCTTCTGGCCATTACTGAGCTCAGCATTGCCCTTGATGAAGATTTGATTATGTCTACAGCTGCTTCTGCGACAAAATCGACTGCGAGGGATAGCTCCTGGAGAGCAGAGATTACTCTCTCTTGCTCCACTCCCTCCGCTACTAGCTTCTCGGTATTGGAAGACCAGTTGGAAATAGCCCTTCCTACGGCTGCTAGTGCCACTGCTGGCCTGCATGCGCCCCCTGCGGATAGGTAGGTTTTCTTGAGATCGAGATCGATTTTTCAAAACGTCTTTGAAAGTAACTGCATCCTCAATTGGAAGTGTTACATGTCTGGCAAGTCTCATCAGTGAAGAGTCTACCACTGGCGGGGACATCAGTGGGTTCACGTTAGGCTCTTTTAAAGGATAGAGCTTCGCTAATCGATTGGCAAGACTGGCTTTTTTCTCCGGTTTTTGCCACTCCTCCTTGATTAGGTCCTCCAGCTCCTCAATAAATGGGAAAGTCTCCGGATCTTTCCTGAGGTTTGGGAAGTATTTCCTCACTTTATGAGGAGTTTCTTTTTCTTCCACCCAATCGATCGATTCCTTGATTGACTTTATGAAGGGTTCGACCAAAGAGAAGTCGAAGCCAGTAGATGTCTCGATATCCTCACTGTCGGACAGAGGTTCTGTCACTTTTGATGTGGAAGGAGCGGAGGATGAAGTGTCTTGTATCGCTCTGCTTGTTTCGGGCCCTGCGATTTGTAGGGTCGAATCTCTAGCTGGTTGGCTTAATTACATCTCCCTGTCTTTAGTTGCTTCATTGAAGCATGTGCGACAGGCCAGCTTTTCTGGGAGCGCTATTGCGCCACAAATCCAGCAGGAGTTTGCGGATGGACGGAGACTCTGCGCGTGTGGGGAGTGCCTGCGCGTAGGAGTTCTCCTGTGGTAGGAACGCCCATGTCCGGAGTATGATCTTGATCTGCTCCTTCTGCGACTTGATCTGCCTTGTCTGTGCCTTGAGCGACTTCTGCCGCGATCTGAGCGGCTTTGTCTGCGACTTGAGCGTCTGCTTCTTGATCGTCTTGAGTGCGATTGATCTCGGCGCCCTGGTAGAGCTGTTCCATTTAAACAGCGTTAGTGACATGCTCTCTTTTTCCTCTTCTTACTTACCCGTCTTCGCCTCTTACCTATTAGGCTGGCGATGGTCTGCTGGGGCAGCGGTCTCCATGGAAAGTGAATCCTGTAACACAGGTAAAGAATATGCAAGGAAGCAGGCAAAAGATTGCAGTCAGCGTTTTAGAAATAGAAGGAGAAAAACTGACCTGATATCTGAATCAAATTTTCGCAGAGTGTGCAGCTGGCAATAGGTGGACAGCACAGGATAAGAACAGCAGAGTTTTCTTCTCAAAAATAATTGCGTTTCTCTGTGCACATGCAGCCACAGAGAAACACAGGAAGCTAGATTTTTTAAATTTGGCGCCGCCGTCGCCGTAGCGATGACGTCACGCTCACGTACTGAGACGCTCGGCCATCCTGAGATAGGAAAGAGAGGAGAACTAGCAGACCCAGCAGGCATAACCTGGGGAAGCTGTATATATATATATGCAAATGACAATGCTTACTACAATCCCTGCACACTACATAGACTGATGGGCTGATTACAAACCCAAAGACACCCAGGTGCAAGAGGAAAAGGTAAGGCTGGAGACCGCTGCTTGTTAAGCCTATTTAAGGCTTGTTTGTATGGGAGACATTTGTTTACATACCCTGAGACCATCAGAGTGGGGTTCCTCCATTTAGCTCATTTAGAGGCTGTACAGGTAGGACTTCCACCCAGGAGAGGCTTGAACCTGGCTGGGGCGATAGCGGTAAGAGGTGCTGTATTTTCGGTCTTGTCAGGTGAGGAAAAAAAAAAGAGAATACTGGGGCGGGGACCCTCTCAGGGTTTAATAGCTACGCGGTCCTATCAGGTTGCGGAGGCAGAGCCACAACCCATATGTGTATGCTGCCATGATGCGACAGGAAAACACTTTTTTCATATAGCAAAAAATAAAAAACCCAGTGGTGATTAAATACTACCAAAAAGAAAGAACTATCAGTCACAAAAAAATGCAAAAAAATGTAATTTGGGTCCAGTCTTGCACGCCTGAATAATTGGCATTCAAAATGTGAAAGATGAAAATTGGCCTGGACTGGAAAGGGGTGAAAGTGTCCATACTTGAAGTGGTAAAATCAGCCTCTATCAACCTTTTTAACATGGAGGAACTCTTGAATTAACTTTCAGGTCTCAAGGAACCCTTGGTAATGCCCCGTACACACGGTAGGATATTCCGATGGAAGAAGTCTGATCGGATTATGTTGTCGGAAAATCCGATCGTGCGTGTGCTCCAGCGGGCTTTTTCTGTCAGATCTCAAACTTTCCGACAACAAAATCCGATCGGACTTTTTCCGATCGTGTGTAGGGAATTCTGACGGACTGCCGAAGTGCCACGCATGCTCAGATCACATTACGAGACCAAAGCTATTGGCTACTAGCCTCTACGTAGTTCCGTAGTACGCAACGAACGTCACCACCTTCGGAATGATCGGATTTTCCGACAACCGTGTGTGCGAAAACACCAGTTTCGGACAAAATCGGACGGATTTTGTGATCGGAATTTCCGACCGTGTGTTATATCGACACCTCAGGGTAATTCACCATGAACAGTATGTTGCAGATAAAACAATAAAAGAAAAAAAAAAGGAATGTGGCATACTTTGCGTATTTGATACCAGGGCTAATCATTTGATACAAGGGCTACGCAACACATTTTTTTCCCAGTAATTATAATAAAATTACTAATAATAATAATGATAATAACAATGGCCAGAAAATAAACACTTGCTGTGAAAGTTATATTGTTCCTTTACATTAGTGGTCAGTGGATTATTGCCTACTTTTATAATAAGGGTCAGTGGAAAAGTGCCCATTAGTGTGGCAGTCAGTAAGAGATAGACCTCCATACAATGGTGTTGAAGGGCCCCATTACAATGAAGGTTAGTGAAGAAGGGCCTATTAGAGAAGGACCTCCATAATTTGGTGTGGAAGAAGGACCTCCTTGTATTGGTGGTCAGAGGGAGAAGGACCTATATACAGTACTGTGTCTTGGTGTCTTGGCCTAGGCCGACAAGGCCCATGCCTAGGGTGGCACTTTGCAGGGGGGGGGAGAAAAATCCACCCCCCCACAGGAAAAAAAGCCCCCTCCCCGCGCACACAGGGCCGCAATCGGGGGAGTACAGCTGAATCCCGGAGCCCAGTGCCACAACAAGTTCCAGCACTGAGCTACGGTAACTGGCCAGACAGAGGTGCACTAGCATGGACATCTGCCGCCTGGGGCCCCACACGTGGCGACCAGCTTTCTGTGGCAGCCGACACCTGTCTCCCCACTGACAGCCGCACACTGAGTTCACTGAGGATCAGTGACATTGCTAGGGGGTGGCTTTTGGGGCTATAGCCCCGAATCTGGGGCCCATAGCCCCAAGTCTCTGCAGGGGTCCCCAAAGGGAGGGGAGGCTCTATGGGGACCCTGATTTTAAGAGGGAGGCTCTCTGGGGACCCTGAATGTAAGTGGGGGGCTCTCTGGGGGCCCTGATGTAAGTGGGGGGCTCTCTGGGGGCCCTGATGTTAGGTGGGTGGCTCTCTGGGGACCCTGATGTAAGTGGGGGGCTCTCTGGGGGCCCTGATGTTAGGTGGGTGGCTCTCTGGGGACCCTGATGTAAGTGGGGGGCTCTCTAGGGACCCTGATGCAAGGGGGGGGGGCTCTCTAGGGACCCTGATGTAAGTGGGGGGCTCTCTAGGGATATATACACACACAGCACACGTATATTATATGTGTATGCCCATCCAAGCGTATTACTATGCTGCTATGGGCTCTAGCCCCAGATCTTTTGTAGACCTAGCAACACCCCTGCTGAGTATCCTCCTCCTCGGCCCCAATGTTCTCATCTCGTGTACACAGCCAGGAGGAGGAGGGGCCATGGAGGAGGGACGTGACTGCACCGCAAGAGCCGCGCTACTGTTCTGAGGTCTGTGTATTGCTTACAGTGGAGGGGGACAAAGTAACCGGGAAGGGGGGGAAGATAACACAGATGCACACATGTATTTATGGGAGGGGGGTAAGGGGATATGTGTTGGGGGGGTGCTTTGGGAGGGGGGTCTTATCCTCCCCCACTAGCACATGTCCTCTCCCCTCCCAAAGAACCCCCTAGCGCACACATCCCCTTCCCGGCCCTCTCCCCAAAATCAAAAGGTGCCATGTCCCTCTCTTTTCTCCTCTCATGGCGTCCCTCTCTGTCCCCCTCCCACGGCGTCCCTCTGTTCCCCCTCCCACGGCGTCCCTCTGTTCCCCCTCCCACGGCGTCCTCTCTGTCCCCTTCCCACGGCATCCCTCTCTGTCCCCCTCCCACAGCGTCCCTCTGTCCCGATACCATGGCATCCCTCTGTCCCGCTACCATGGCATCCCTCTCTGTCCCCCTCCCACTGCGTCCCTCTTTTTTCCCCTCTCACGGCGTCCCTCTCTGTCCTCCTCCCACGGCGTCCCTCTCTGTCCTCCTCCCACGGCGTCCCTCTCTGTCCTCCTCCCACGGCGTCCCTCTCTGTCCTCCTCCCATAAAGATGACAGGGCAGGTCTTAAAGAGGAAGGGGTGTGTCCTTGACAGGAAGGGGTGGGTCATATTTAAATTAGGGGGTGCGCGAGCTTAGTCAGGCCTAGGGTAGCACAAAACCTAAATACACCACTGCCTATATACATTGGTGATCAGTTTAAGAAGGACACCATTACACTGGTGGTCATTAGTAAGAATCCTCTTAACTTTGATGGCCAGTGGAAAGAATGCCTCTTTTACAGATAGCTAAAAAAAATCATTAGTGTCAGTGGTCACTTATTTGCGAGGCAGAGGTTGCTCATTTTACAGGGAATCCCAAGGAACCTTTGAAGGAACCCTAGTCTTCCACAGAACCCTGGTTGGAGAAGGCCGTTTTAAAGTATACAGTGTGAAGCAATAGCTTTGTTAAATTACAGGCAGTGCCGTATTTTGGTTTTGTGCTGCCTTAGGCAAGACAAAAATTGGGTGCCCCCCATCTAAATTTATCTCACCCTAGCGTTGGTATACTGTTCTTGTCTCAGTATCTGATGAGAAAGCTGCAGCCGCTTACAGTGAGACATGATTTGCCAAGTGCCATATATAGAATTACTGCTCATGATCTGACGTTCGGGGTGATACCTCACATGTGTGGGACGATCGCTGTTTGCGTGCGTGCAAGACCAACACTAGCGGGCACTTTTTTTGTTCATCTATTAATTCATTTATTTATTTTTATACTGTTGTTTTAATTAAAAAAATGTTTTTACCACTTTTATTGCTGTCACAAGGAATGTAAACATCCTTGTAACAGCAACTCTTTATGGAGAGATCTGGAATCTTTAAGACCCAAAATCCCTCCTCTGCACTTCAAGCATTCAAAACTCAAAAACTGATTTTGGAGTAAACCAGAATGATGTCATATCATTGCTTCTGGTTTACTGTTACGAAAAAAAATAAAAATAAAAGCCAATCCCGGCGGGCGCAGTGGCTGGTCGCTCGGGTCTCAAAGTGGATGGAGGAGCCAGAGAGAGCTGCGGAAGGCCGCGGGTGGGGGCATCTCCTCCCACTGCTTGTAATAGCAATCGAGCAGCTAGTAAGCCGCTCTGATTGCTTTCACAAGAGAGCAGACCGCCGTCTCTAAAAACTATAAAACTATTAAAAGGATTGGAAGTGATTAAAGAGCTGCCTCTGCCCTTCAGACAGTTTAACAACCACCTTTGCCAAAACTACAATTTTACACTTCAAAAATCAAATGATGGTGTCCTATATCTCTCAATGACCCCAAGTAGAACATAACCCCACCAACAAATCCAACTTATACAGAGTTTATTTTACAAACTTTAACAAAGATTTTACAAAGTAAAGTTAAGATGTCAAACTCTCATGATAAGGATATTACAAATAACTGGGGAGTTCATGTCATTACAGTCTTGTGGAGGTGGTGGAGACACATATCACCAGGAGGAATTGTTGCCAGCAGAATCTTCAAAAGGACATCAGAAGCTGTTTGGGGATTTAAACTCACTGAAAACTGAAATATTAGTTTACCTTTAAGCCCCCCCCCCCGTTCACACCAGAGCGTCTTGTCATGCGATTTGACAGGTCAAATCGCAACCTATTTTCGGCAATGGCAGTGTTCAAATCGGTGTGATGCCGACTTTGCGGTGCCGCATTGATTTGAAAAAGTAGCCCATTTTAGCCCATTTCAGATGCGACTTTCATAGACATCTGTGCATGAACCCGCACAGATGTCTTCCAAGCCACAGTAACATACGGCTTTAAAATTGTGCAATTTCAGATGAAGTTGCAGGATTTCAAAGCCGCATTCAATGTGAATGACGGCTAACAGTTCTCTAAGTAATGAATGAACAGTCTTAGCCAGAGATTTTCAAAAAATGTGGGTGTTTATTCATTTTAATTGTAGCCGTACCCCCACAGGGGCTGCTGAAAATTTTTGTTTGTCTGTCACCCTGCCCAGCCCAGCATTCAATCTCAGGCACACCGAGACACGAAACAGTCAGTAAACTTAGATTTTTTGTTTTTTATTGAGGGGTATAACTTGGATGGGGATAGGAGATATGGGATGCCCAGCGTGAATTAACAGCAATTAATCTTGGGACAAACTATGTACACTCCCTCTACATACTCCTTCAGCTTCCTCCTGTATACCCTTGCTTGAAGCTTATGGGATTATAGATAGAACTTTTATGTAATAAATAATAACATTCAGACACAATATCAAATTTTAATTTTTTATTTTTAAAAAAAAAATTTATATGGTTGAATAGGCCGTGCCCTTTATTATAGGTTTAACAATTAAAATAATAACCAATACTTTTTTACTTATAACATAACTGCTACTATGTAGCATATACACCGCTCAGCTTTATAAGCTCGAGCATACTTTAAAAACAACACATTTTATTCCCCTATAAACACTTTCCAGGGGAAGAAACAATTTAAACAAGCACAGCAAGGAAACAGACACCTCATAAATAGGGCCACGACAGGGCGGGAAGGGTGGGACAAGCTTCTTCTGTAATCTTCTCTTCTTCTGACAGTTGAGATGACGCATCCTCTTTCTTTTATAGGTACCCTGCTCGTGCCAGAGGATCGTTTATTGGCTAACTGTTAATAATTTCAACCTATCTCAGGTAAGTATATATATATTTTTTTAAACTTTAATTTTAATCATGTCTATCATAATCCCATATGTGGTGGGGACGGGGGACATTTTATGCCCCATCCCTCACTTGTTATTACTCCCAACTCCAACATCCCTTGCTGCAGACTGTTACTCTTAGACACCTCCAGCACATCACTTGGTTCCCAGGATCAACCAGCACATATTTGTTGGTTAGGCCTGACACTTGTCAGACAGGCCTTAGTAACCGCCCTCTGCAAGCAGGGACCGCGGGCCCCTATGATTGTAGCAGAGAAAAATGGTAGAAAGTCCTTAGGCTAACTGTCCCAACTATGGCTACTGATCCCAGTTTGCCCTCTTCAGGCCCTGCCAGCCCTCCTGGCTGCAGCTGCCTTTTTCCACTGCCCTTCCACAGTCCACTCCTCTGGTTTTGCACCCATCTTTGACTGCAAGCTCCCCAGTCCTCCTGACTGTGCCTTACTCACCAGCCCTCCTGGCTGCGACCAGTTGTCCTCCCTGGAGTCTCTCAGCAGTGCACTCTCCCGGTGTCCTCTCCTTGCTCTCTCTTGAGCCTCTGGTCCAGGACTTTTTCACGTGTTCTTGAAAGTGATCCCGACTGCACCCGAGCCCAGGCCCAAGGTCACCCCCACCCCAGACTGGGGAGCTCCCTAAAAAGGCCCCCCTGACAGCCTCAGCACTCTCTCACTCCAGCGCTTCCACCCAACAACTCCCCCCCCCCCATGTTGGGCTGACCCTTGGTATTTGAGGAGGCCTGCTCCCTGCCAATCCAAGTTGGGGATTGGTCAGGGCTCCCCAGGTGACCATAGCCTCTCTTTCCAGAAAGAACCAGAACCTATTGGAAAGAAGTAGGAGGCCCTAGTGATGTCACCTGTGAGTCACCCAGCACTACTCTGAGCCACTCCCAACCCAGAATGAAAAAAAAACAGGCCTAGCAACCAGCCAGGCCTGCCCAAATTTACCTAACATCTCTAGCACTCTACTAGAGGGTGCTACATAATAATGAATCATGTTGCAGTTAGTTTAGCAAGGTTACTTTTGCTTACTATGGGGTTAGAATTCTTGTGTATTAAGCCTCTTGTAGTCGGCAGTTCTGGTTCTCCTCATGTAGATATTTAGTGTTACTGAGATCAGCGCTACAGTGGCCATTACTGATGTGCAATTACTAGCATGTTCACATTTACCGCCAAGGTTTTCTTTACACCTGGAGAAGATTCAATGAAAAATGGATATCAAGTTAGGAGATACACTGAAAATTGAACAGCAATATGTAAAGTTTAGTAATCAGAATAGATTATATACACTGCACAAAAAAAATGAGTATAGCAAGTCAGTTAAACTCCTGGGAAATTCATCTGGTCAGTTAAGTAGAAGAGGGGGTTCTTAATCAGTTTCAGCTGTTTGGTGTTAGTGAAATGAACAGGTGCACTAGATGAGCAACAATGAGATGACCTCCAAAACAGGAATGGTTTTACAGGTGGAGGACACTGACATATTTTCCTTACTCAGCTTTTCTGACTGTTTTTCACTAGTTTTGCATTTGGCTAGGGTCTGTGTCACTACTGGTAGCATTTTCCCTCCCCGGTGTCATGTGACTCATTAGTGTTAAAAGGTCTCAGGTGTGAATGGGGAGCAGGTGTGTTCAATTTGGTGTTATCACTCTCTCATACTGGTCACTGGAAGTTCAACATGGTACCTCATTGCAAAGCACTCTCTGAGGATATGAAAAAAAGAATTGTTGCTCTACATAAAGATGGCCTAGGCTATAAGAAGATTGCCAGAACCCTGAAACTGAGCTGCAGCACAGTGGTCAAGACCATACAGCTGTTTAACAGGACAGGTTCCACTCAGAACAGGCCTCACCATGGTCAACAAACGTTGAGTGCACGTGCCCAGCATCATATCCAGAGGTTGTCTTTGGGAAATAGATGTATGAGTTCTGCCAGCATTGCTGCAGAGGTTGAAGGTGTGTGTGTGTGGGGGGGGGGGGGGGGGGGGGGGGGGGGTCAGCCTGTCAGTGCTCAGACCATACGCCGCACACTGCATCAAATTGATCTGCATGGCTGTCATCCCAGAAGGAAGCCTCTTCTAAAGATGATGCACAAGAAAGCCCACAAACAGGCTGCTGAAGACAAGCAGACTAAGAACATGAATTACTGGAACCATGTCCTGTGGTCTGATGAGACCAAGATAAACTTATTTGGTTCAGATGGTGTCAAGCGTGTGTGGTGGCAACCAGGTGAGGAGTACAAAGACAAGTGTGTCTTGCCTACAGTCAAGCATGGTGGTGGGAGTGTCATGGTCTGGTTCCCAGTGTTGAGGGAACCATGAATACCAACATGTACTGTGACATACTGAAGTAGAGCATGATCCCCTCCCTTCTGAGACTGGGCTACAGGTAGAATGACCACATTTCCAAACTGCCAATCAGGGACAGCCCCCAGCATGCACCGGTTGGTGATGTCAAAGGGGGCGGTGCCACCATGTGACGTCACTGGGTGGCCCCAGCCCTTACCTATTTAAGCATTTGTTTCATGTAGGTTAGCCCAACACTGCAGCTGCAGGCGGCCACTTAGATTCACAGAGTGTAATTGTTCTTACAATATACATACATTACTTACATACATGAAACAAATGCTTTTTATATCTAAGGCACTAAATTTGTATATAAAACCCTGTACTTTATACTACAAAAGGAATACAAATGACATGAGGGATCTGGAGTAAAAACTGGACATACACTGACCTACCTGACCTACCTGACCTACCTGATTCCTACACTGACCACTCCACTAACCTACCTGACCACTACACTGACCTACCCGATTCATACACTGACCACTACAATGACCGGCCTGACCACTACACTGACCATTACACTGACCACTGCACTACACTGACCACTACACAACCTGATTCCTACACTGACCTACCCGATCTCTACACTGACTTACCCGATCCCTATACTGACCACTTCACTAACCCACCTGATTCCTACACTGACCTACACTGACCATTACACTGACCTACCTGATCCCTACACTGACCACTACAATGATCGGCCTGAGGGGGGGGGGGTGGCGTGTCACATCCTCAGCTCTGAGTGGCTCACACTGGGACCTGTATTACTTCATTCACTGGATGAGGTCAGTGGCAGTGCTGGGGGGATGGGTTTAGTGGAAGTGCTTGTGAGGGGATGGGATTACTAACTCTCACTTGTTAAATGGGGGTATGTGGCGCTAACCATTGAATGGGTGGTCTATAGTATATTGTATTTCCAAAAGATGGGTAACCTTCAAGTGGATAAAATCAGCTAATAAAATGAAATAGCTTCTTAATCTGTACAGCAATATAAAACACTATTAATTAAAAAATATTTTTTTTTTTAAAAGGTGTTTATTTTGGGTTTTTTAACATTACAAACAATAAACAATACAGTACTAACAGCAGTAGTAGCACCTTATAAACAAGGGGATCACATCTCATCATTCTTGTGCTCCTGTTTCATTCCCCCATGTTTTACTCCTGGGGATTACAGCAATAGGATTGGATCCCTATGCCCCACTGCGACTAACATCCATACACACACCCACTCACCCATCACACAGACTCACTCACACCCATACACACCTCTTTCTACCCATGCTCTGTCCCAATAGTCCCACCAAGATCCTCTCCCCCCTCCAGTAGAGGCAAATCAATAGTATGGTATTCCCAATCATTTGTTAACAATCCTGTGTGGACAGGACCGATCCCCAGAAGGGGGCGGTAATATCCAACCAGGGTTGCCATACCTTATAGAACTTCTTGAGGCAGACCCTGTTTTTATAAACAATTTTAAACTTGGGGAGTTGTCCATTAATGATTCCATACAGAGTTTGTATCTTAGGAGGTTCGCTTTCTTTCCATTTCAGTAAAATAACTTTCCTTGCATAAAACATAATAGTCCGTATCAGTATGCGGGCAGCCACTGGGTGAACTAAGTCATTCAGTATACCCAGTAATCCCACTTCGGGTGTTCTGGGAATCGGTGTGTTAAGTTGTTCATCACAAAATTTGAATAAGTCTCTCCAGTATTGGTTGAGTCCAGGGCAGCTCCAGAACATATGAAACATATTAGCATTGTCACTAGTACACCGAGCACAGCTAGCATTCACTCTCAGCCCCATACGTGCCAGTCTATCAGGAGTATAGTGTAGATGGTGGATAAATTTAAACTGTATATATTGGTCAGCGGTACATATGATATCTTGAAAACAGACCTTAATTAAAAAATATTAATAAAAAACTAAATAATTGTGCGTAAAATCCAAGTGCATTCGAGTGAATTAAAACTGTGATAAACATAAATCTTCAGACTGTGATAAAAATCTTCAGTAGAAAATGGCAATAAGATAAAAACTTTCCTTCTAAAAATAAATAAACCAAAGAAGGATAATAAAGTGCACAGTGCAACGTGAAAATAATGCCAAGTGAAATAAATAAATCACAATAATGTGCAACGAATTCCAGGTGTCAGGGCACCTAAATACGTAATCTTGATTGTGCTAAAATAACCGTGAAATAATGCTTCAAAATTATAAATATATGTGAAACATGATAAACCAACTGAATCACAGAAAAGATCCTTAAAATAAAAAAATTAAAATAAAAATAATATTCGATTGGTGAACTACAAGTCCCAGCTCTTTGTGTAAAGAGCATTTTGCATACAGATTTATTTGGAACTGTTCACACACGTTAAGAAGAATTGTTACAACTATTTTTAACACGCACTGTGTGGTTATTTTTACCCTCTGTGCGACCTGGAATTCGTTGCACATTATTGTGATTTATTTATTTCACTTGGCATTATTTGCACGTTGCACTGTGCACTTTATTATCCTTCTTTGTTTTTTAGAAGGAAAGTTTTTATCTTATTGCCTATTTCTACTGAAGATTTTTATCACAGTCTGAAGATTTATGTTTATCACAGTTTTAATTCACTCGAATCCACATACCCCCATTTAACATATTCTTATATGTTGGCTGCTTCCCACTTATTATACGAATTCAGGTTGAGCGCACGAGAGAGGGGCAGGGTGGGTTAGAGAGAGAGAGGGGCAGGGTGGGTTAGAGAGAGAGAGGGGAGGGTGGGTGAGAGAGAGAGAGAGAGAGAGAGAGAAGGGTGTGAGAGAGAGAGAGAGAGAGAGAGAGAGAGAGAGAGAGAGAGAGAGAGAGAGAGAGAGAGAGAGAGAGAGAGAGAGAGAGAGAGAGAGAGAGAGAGAGAGAGAGAGTGAGAGAGAGAGAGAGAGAGTGAGAGAGAGAGAGAGAGAGAGAGAGAGTGAGAGAGAGAGAGAGAGAGAGAGAGAGAGAGAGAGGTGAGAGAGAGAGAGAGAGAGAGAGAGAGAGGGTGAGAGAGAGAGAGAGAGAGAGAGAGGTGAGAGAGGTGAGAGAGAGAGAGAGAGAGAGAGAGAGGGTGAGAGAGAGAGAGATGCGCGAGAGAGAGAGAGAAGGGTGCGAGAGAGAGAGAGAGAGAGAGAGAGAGAGAGAGAGAGAGAGTGCGAGAGAGAGAGAGAGAGAAGGGTGCGAGAGAGAGAGAGAGAGAGAGAGAGAGAGAGAGAGAGAGAGAGGTGCGAGAGAGAGAGAGAGAGAAGGGTGCGAGAGAGAGAGAGAGAGAGAGAGAGAGAGAAGGGTGCGAGAGAGAGAGAGAGAGAGAGAGAGAGAGAGAGAGAGAGAGAGAGAGAGAGAGAGAGTGAGAGAGAGAGAGAGAGAGAGAGAGAGAGAGAGAGAGAGAGAGAGAGAGAGAGAGAGAGTGAGAGAGAGAGAGGGTGCGAGAGAGAGAGAGGTGCGAGAGAGAGAGAGGTGCGAGAGAGAGAGAGAAGGGTGCGAGAGAGAGAGAGCGGTGCGAGAGAGAGAGAGAGAGAGAGAGAGAGAGAGAGAGAGAGAGAGAGAGAGAGAGAGAGAGAGAGAGAGAGTGCGAGAGAGAGAGAGAGAGAGAGAGAGAGAGAGTGGCAGGGTGGGTGAGAGAGAGAGAGAGGGGCAGGGTGGGTGAGAGATAGAGAGAGGGGCAGGGTGGGTGAGAGACAGAGAGAGGGGGGTTGGGAGAGAGAGAGAGAGAGAGAGAGAGAGAGAGAGAGAGAGAGAGAGAGAGAGAGAGAGAGAGAGAGAGAGAGAGAGTGTCTCACCGGGGGACACCGTCCACTGCCATACTGACACCATCCACTGCTCTACTGACACCGTCCACTGCCCTACTGACACCGTCCACTGCCCTACTGACACCGTCCACTGCCCTACTGACACCGTCCACTGCCCTACTGACACCGTCCACTACTCCACTGACACCGTCCACTGCCCTACTGACACTGTCCACTGCCCTACTGACACCGTCCACTGCTCTACTGACACCGTCCACTGCCCTACTGACACCATCCACTACTCCACTGACACTGTCCACTGCCCTGCTGACACCGTCCACTGCTCTACTGGCTGACAGTGTCCACTTTTAAGGTAGGCTATTTTCACTGACATTTCTTTTATTAATCAAATCATATTTTATGGGTAATGCTTTTGTTTTATTTAACCATGCCCCTTTAAGTCCCCCCCCCCCCCCCCCACTGTTATTGCAATTTGGCCACAGCCACCGTAGCACACCTCATTAATATTCTTTTTGGGTAACCCAAGGTATTTTACAATCCTATAGTGTGTACTACAAAAAAATTGCCGTGCGCCGTGAAAATGTCCGGGGTTTGGCTTGAAGAAAAGGTGGCAACCCTAGGAGTACGCATGCGTCGGATTTCCGGGCGACAGATGCGCAGCAGCGTCCCCAAAAAAACACCTTCTAGTACGCATGCATCGGATTCCGGGGCAATGCATGCGCAGCAGCTCCCCGAAAAACTGCCTCCTAGTGCGCATGCGTCGGATTCCCGGGCGACGCATGCGCAGTAGCGTCCCGAAATACTTCCTCCTAGTGTGCATGCGTCAGATTCCCGGCCGATGCATGCGCAGTAGAGATTTCCGAAAAACTCGCATCCTAGTGCGCATGCGTCGGATTCCTGTGCGACGCATGCGCAGTAGCGTCCCTAAAAACTGCCTCCTAGTATGCATGTGTCGGCGTCCTGTGCGACGCCTGCCTCCTAGTACGCATGCGTCAGATTCCCGATGCATGCGCAGTAGCGTCCCGAAAGTTTGCCTCCTAGTGCGCATGCGTCGGATTCCTGGGTGACGCATGCGCAGTAGAGTCCTGAAAAAAAACAGCTTCCTAGTACGCATGCGTCTAGAATGGACAGTGCAACTTTTCTGCTGTCTGTTTTTTCCCCTCTGTGATCTGCTGTATGTTCTGTATGCGGTCTGTCTGTAATCACATTATTCAACGCCTTCGTTTTTAAACCCAGGAGAGAGCAGGATAAGATCGGCCGATGACGGCTAAAAAAAAAAAAAAAAAAAAAAAAAAAAAAAAATCGAAGATTCCGCAACCCCCCCCCAAATTTCTATGTTGGAATCTTCCTCTTCAACCAGTGTTGCCAACCTACCAGATTGAAATTTACTGACACAACACCCAAAATTTCCTGGCACAGCCAAGTTTTTACTGGCATTTCCAAAAGTTACAAAATTACGGTTTTAAGTGCAAATTTTACTATTTAGGCTACAAACAAGTACAATATGCAATTAGCCATGTGATTTAAGATAGATATTAGGCCAAAAAACATATTTCTTATTTTATTTTCGATATAGTAAGTAAGTAGCTCAGGGACAGGATTCAGGAGGGCAAGAAATTAGAATAGGAAGGCACACACACACATGAAGTTGACTCTTGGTCCCTTCAGTCCACTCCAGTCTAAACAACACTGTCCCACTCCCGACCTGCCCTGCTCCTATCCTGCAACCCGCACACCATCCTCTGGCTGCTTTGCTTGGCTCCCTTGCACCATGACATCACATGACACGCTCGGGCATTGCCTCCACCAGAGCTGCCCGAACACACAGTAGCAGGGACTCGGATAGTCTTGGTTGGCTCTAGACTGTGCTGAACATCACAGCCATATTTTTTACTGGCAACTTTTTTCTTTTACTGGCATTTACTGACAGGAGAAAATTGCCTGTTTTTTACTGGCTGCCAGTAAAAATACTGACGGTTGGCAACACTGTCTTCAACGGTCACACAGTTCACTGCGCCCTCTTGTGGTTGTCCCGATCCTCACACCCCCTGTGTACGTTCACATCTATGTGTATTCCAAGGTACTGACACAGGACACACCTGAAATGTGATCACACTCACAGGGTGGGGGAGGTGAGATTCATCATTACACCGATAAGAATAAAGGTGTGGAGTGTAGATTGGGGGAGGGGCTGAGATGTATATCCCTTATTATCCATAATATTATTTCTTCACTCAGAAGAACCTCCAGCCATTATATTCTCCCACTATATTCCCACATCACACATAGTATGTCAGAAAACCTCAACTTCAACATCCGCGGGGGACACACCCGGCGCTTGTTATCCAGGGGCTTCCTGAGTGCGGAAGAGAGAGCCCCCCCTCCCCCCATGAAATCAGAAGAAGATGGCGGAGAGGTGTGTGACATCACAGGAGGAAAACGATGAAATCACTGGGAGGGGAGTATGAGAGTTCCACAGGAGAGGAAAATCATAAAAAAGAGCTTACAGTTGTTAAAGGCACAAGAGAGGGATGAAGAATCTTACGAGGGAGGATACTGAAGAGCTTACAATCTATTGTGATATACGGGAGAATACAGAAGACAGAAGAGCTTACAATCTATTGTGATATAAGGGAGAATACAGAAGACAGAAGAGCTTACAATCAACTGTGATATAAGGGAGATTACAGAGGGCAGAAGAGCTTACAATCTATTGTGATATACGGGAGAATACAGAAGACAGAAGAGCTTACAATCAACTGTGATATAAGGGAGAATGCAGAAGGCAGAAGAGCTTACAATCTATTGTGATATAAGGGAGAATGCAGAAGGCAGAAGAGCTTACAATCAATTGTGATATAAGGGAGATTACAGAGGGCAGAAGAGCTTACAATCTATTGTGATATAAGGGAGAATACAGAAGAGCTTACAATCTATTGTGATATAAGGGAGAATACAGAAGAGCTTACAGTCTATTGTGATATAAGGGAGAATACAGAAGAGCTTACAATCTATTGTGATATAAGGGAGAATACAGAAGGCAGAAGAGCTTACAATCTATTGTGATATAAGGGAGAATACAGAAGAGCTTACAATCTATTGTGATATAAGGGAGAATACAGAAGAGCTTACAGTCTATTGTGATATAAGGGAGAATACAGAAGAGCTTACAATCTATTGTGATATAAGGGAGAATACAGAAGAGCTTACAATCTATTGTGATATAAGGGAGAATACAGAAGAGCTTACAGTCTATTGTGATATAAGGGAGAATACAGAAGGCAGAAGAGCTTACAGTCTATTGTGATATAAGGGAGAATACAGAAGAGCTTACAATCTATTGTGATATAAGGGAAAATACAGAAGGCAGAAGAGCTTACAATCTATTGTGATATAAGGGAGAATACAGAAGAGCTTACAATCTATTGTGATATAAGGGAGAATACAGAAGAGCTTACAATCTATTGTGATATAAGGGAGAATACAGAAGAGCTTACAATCTATTGTGATATAAGGGAGAATACAGAAGAGCTTACAGTCTATTGTGATATAAGGGAGAATACAGAAGGCAGAAGAGCTTACAGTCTATTGTGATATAAGGGAGAATACAGAAGAGCTTACAATCTATTGTGATATAAGGGAAAATACAGAAGGCAGAGGAGCTTACAATCTATTGTGATATAAGGTAGAATACAGAAGGCAGAGGAGCTTACAATCTATTGTGATATAAGGAAGAATACAGAGGGCAGAAGAGCTTACAATCTATTGTGATATAAGGGAGAATAAAGAAGACAGAGGAGCTTACAATCTATTGTGATATAAGGGAGAATACAGAGGGCAGAAGAGCTTACAATCTATTGTGATATAAGGGAGAATACAGAAGGCAGAAGAGCTTACAATCTATTGTGATATAAGGGAGAATAAAGAAGACAGAGGAGCTTACAATCTATTGTGATATAAGGGAGAATACAGAGGGCAGAAGAGCTTACAATCTATTGTGATATAAGGGAGAATACAGAAGGCAGAGGAGCTTACAATCTATTGTAATATAAGGGAGAATACAGAAGAGCTTACAATCTATTGTGATATAAGGGAGAATACAGAGGGCAGAAGAGCTTACAATCTATTGTGATATAAGGGAGAATACAGAGGGCAGAAGAGCTTACAATCTATTGTGATATAAGGGAGAATACAGAAGGCAGAGGAGCTTACAATCTATTGTGATATAAGGGAGAATACAGAAGAGCTTACAATCTATTGTGATATAAGGGAGAATACAGAAGAGCTTACAGTCTATTGTGATATAAGGGAGAATACAGAAGAGCTTACAATCTATTGTGATATAAGGGAGAATACAGAAGAGCTTACAATCTATTGTGATATAAGGGAGAATACAGAAGAGCTTACAGTCTATTGTGATATAAGGGAGAATACAGAAGGCAGAAGAGCTTACAGTCTATTGTGATATAAGGGAGAATACAGAAGAGCTTACAATCTATTGTGATATAAGGGAAAATACAGAAGGCAGAAGAGCTTACAATCTATTGTGATATAAGGGAGAATACAGAAGAGCTTACAATCTATTGTGATATAAGGGAGAATACAGAAGAGCTTACAATCTATTGTGATATAAGGGAGAATACAGAAGAGCTTACAATCTATTGTGATATAAGGGAGAATACAGAAGAGCTTACAGTCTATTGTGATATAAGGGAGAATACAGAAGGCAGAAGAGCTTACAGTCTATTGTGATATAAGGGAGAATACAGAAGAGCTTACAATCTATTGTGATATAAGGGAAAATACAGAAGGCAGAGGAGCTTACAATCTATTGTGATATAAGGTAGAATACAGAAGGCAGAGGAGCTTACAATCTATTGTGATATAAGGAAGAATACAGAGGGCAGAAGAGCTTACAATCTATTGTGATATAAGGGAGAATAAAGAAGACAGAGGAGCTTACAATCTATTGTGATATAAGGGAGAATACAGAGGGCAGAAGAGCTTACAATCTATTGTGATATAAGGGAGAATACAGAAGGCAGAAGAGCTTACAATCTATTGTGATATAAGGGAGAATAAAGAAGACAGAGGAGCTTACAATCTATTGTGATATAAGGGAGAATACAGAGGGCAGAAGAGCTTACAATCTATTGTGATATAAGGGAGAATACAGAAGGCAGAGGAGCTTACAATCTATTGTAATATAAGGGAGAATACAGAGGGAAGAAGAGCTTACAATCTATTGGGATGTAAGGGACAAGCAAAATGCAAGAGAGATTAAATAATTTACAATCTATCAGAAGATACAGAATAAAATTGAGGAGAAGCTCCTAAAATGAAGAAAGCAATCTGTGAGACGCCTTTCACACTGGGGCGCTTTGCAGGCGCTAGAGCACTAAAAATAGCGCCTGCAAAGCGCCCTGAAACAGCCGCTGCTGTGTCTCCAATGTGAAAGCTCCGAGGGCTCTCACACTGGAGCGGTGCGCTTGCAGGATGTTAAAAAAACTCCTGCAAGCAGCATCTTTGGAGCGATGTATACACCGCTCCTGCCCATTGAAATCAAAGGGGCAGCGGGGCTATACCGTGGGCGGTTTTAACCCTTTTTCGGCCGCTAGCGGGAGTTAAAACCGCCCGCTAGCGGCCAAATAGTGCCGCTAAAACGACGGTAAAGCGGCACTAAGAATAGTGCCATTTTACCGCCGGCGCCCGCACCGCCCCAGTGTGAAGGGGGCCTTATTGTCTTGATACAATTGGAATAGATGAATGGAGGCTACATGTTCATAGTGACAGTGGGGGAGGGGGGGGCCCAGATCCATTAACCTGCATTGGTCCTTGTTTGGTTTTATTCCGACTCCACACAAACCAATCAGACCCCAATACTACAGCTGGGAATCTTGCTGTGCTCACCGCACACGTCTCTTATTTTATATGACAAAGCGAGCTTGTATCAGTTTTTACTTTTCTTTATAAAGGGTTGTTTTATGAAGGTGTCACACAATACTTGTGCGTTTTTCTCTTTCTTTCTTTCTGATATGGACAGGCATCATCTCATATTACCTGAAAGCAGGAAGATCCATGGACTACAGGAGCGCTCATCAGCACTCTCACAGCTGTTTGAGAACTACAATCCATCAGCTGCAATGGCTGACAGCACTTGTAGTCTATTTATTCACAGAAAACTGGACCCCGCTGTGTGGGTGGAACCCCACATGTCTGCGCTGTTTTCAAATTGTGACAGTGAGTATGGGGAGAATAGTCAGCGGTCACAGAGTGGGAAGCGTTGGCACGAGGTGGGTACATGGGAACATGTTACACCCTCAATATGCTCCTAAAGGCGACCTTATCCTTTAACCACTTCAGCCCCGGAGGATTTTACCCCCTTCCTTACCAGAGCACTTTTTGCTATTCGGCACTGCGTCGCTTTAACTGACAATTGCGCGATCGTGCGACGTTGCACCCAAACAAAATTGACGTCCTTTTTTTCCCACAAATAGAGCTTTATTTTGGTGTTATTTGATCACCTCTGCGGTTTTTATTTTTTGCGCTATAAACAAAAGAAGAGCGACAATTTTGAAAAAAAAACACAATATTTTTTACTTTTTGCTATAATAAATATCAAATTAAAAAACAAAAAAAATAAAAAAAAATTTCCTCGGTTTAGGCCGATACATATTCTTCTACATATTTTTGGTAAAAAAATAAAAATAAAATCGCAATAAGCGTATAACAAATAGAGCTTTATTTTGGTGGTATTCGATCACCTCTGCGGTTTTAATTTTTTGCGCTATAAACAAAAAAATTTGCGACAATTTTGAAAAAAAAACGCATTAATTTTTACTTTTTGCTATAATAAATATCCCCAAAAAATATATAAGAAACGTTTTTTTTTCCTCAGTTTAGGCCTATACGTATTCTTCTACATATTGTTGGTATAAAAAAATAAAAAATAAAAAATCGCAATAAGCATTTATTGATTGGTTTGTGCAAAGGTTATAGCGTCTACAAAATAGGGGATAGTTTTATGGCATTTTTATTGATAATTTTTGTTTACTAGTAATGGCGGTGATCTGCGATTTTTTTCGTGACTGCGACATTATGGCAGACACATCGGACACTTTTGACACATTTTTGGGACCATTCACATTTACACAGCAATCGGTGCTATAAAATTGCACTGATTACTGTGTAAATGTGACTGGCAGGGAAGGGGTTAACACTAGGGGGCGCTGCAGGGGTTAATATGTTCCCTGGGAGTGATTCTAACTGTGGGGGGAGGGGACTCACAGGGGGAGGAGACCGATCGGTGTTTCTCTGTACTGAGAACACACCATCAGTCTCCTCTCCTCTGACAGGACGTGGATCTGTGTGTTTACACACACAGATCCACGGTCCTGCTGTGTTCCCGGGGCAATCGCGGGTGCCCGAGCGACACCGCGGGCGTACGCGCCCCCCCTAGATGGCCCGCTATAACCCCGGTATTTTTTTTTTCGTCTGTTATTGTTTCTCATAGAAGTGATCCAAGCAGCTGACTTCAAGTTCGCACCGCTGGCCATAGAGGTGAACCAAAGACCACTTTTGACTACAGGCTTACCTGTAGCTACCATGGATATCTCCTAAACCTGCACGGTTCAGGAGATATCCCCTGTATCGGCATGTGCCAATGCCATTGGCACTGAAGCAATGGCACATACGTGCCGTTTGCTTCAGTGAGTGTGCCGTTACCGGCGGCTCCCATGTGCAAGTGACGCCATCGCGGCTCCGGCGCTGTGAATGGCCGGAGCCGCAATGGCATCACTCCCGCGCACTTACCTGGAAGTAACTTCAGGGGGAAATGTTGCCGGCTGGTGCTGTGTACGGGCACCACTGCAGGAGCTTCGATCTCAGGTGAGTATTACATAATGAGCTAGTATGCTATCCATACTAGCTCATTAGGCTTTTTGTCTTGCAGGTCTTTTTTTTTTTTTCATGTGGGTTTACAACCACTTAAAACTCACTATGGGGTTATTTACTAAAGGCAAATCCAGCCAAGAATGTAACTACTTTTTTTTTTTTTTAATCGTTAAATTGATGAGTTTAGTTCCACTTTAATAAATTGTTAAATATGTTCCCAAATACAATTTAGTCATCGGGCCTTCAGACATGTATTCCTTGTGGTACTTTCACCTGTATTCAATGAAAATTATCAATTGAAGATTCAAATTCAGTAACAATAGGTACCAATGGAATCTGATGGAAAATTATCAATAACAGTGAATTTAAAAAGGTTTGCAGTGGTGTGCTGATTCAAACAGCAAATCTTTATCAAATGCAATAATTACAATAAACACATTCACCACCAGAATGGCAACAGATGATTGCTAACACTCATTGCAATAAATAAATTCACCACTAGATGGAAACAAATGATTATTATATAAAGAGTTGGGCTACAATTCTTGCATGATTGAAGCTATACCCAGACAGATGGAGCTTACACATCTGCATGTACAGTGGCTGAGCAGTGAACAATAACATTTTTTTCCCTGCTGCACACCACAACCTACATACTGTAGTTTTTTATTTTTTTTAAATGCATATCTGGTTTCCATCTTTTGCTGTGCATTATCATTCCATTCTAAATAAAGAGGCTGTTTTATTTTAACACAACACGTGTAAGTTAATGTGCACACGGTAATGCACTGCAATGCAACGTATTAGCGTAAAGGGGCACTATGAATAATCATAGAAAACATAGCTAAGAAAAGAAGGGAACTATGTGTTAATAATGAGAAAAATGGTTTATAAAATAAAAATGTTTTTATGCTATACACACAGGCCCATGCTGCCTAATGCCGCGTACACACGATCGGAATTCTCGTCGGAAAAAGCTCTGATGGTTTTCCCGACGGAATTCCGCTCAAACTGTCTTGCCTACACACGGTCACATCAAATTCCGACCGTCAAGAACGCGGTGACGTACAACACTACAACGAGCCGAGTTCAATGCGTCGAATTGTTTCCGAGCATGCGTAGGAATTTTGCGCGTTAGAATTGCTACAGACGATCGGAATTTCTTTTTTTTTTTTTTTTTAATTCAGTACTTTTTTATTTTAATTCTTTTCTTAACAATACAAGTTATACATTTAAGCATACATTTCATCCCAGATACATAAACTTCTAGCATTCATCTGCCACACCAGCCACCCACTCACCCCCCCCCCCCCCCAAAAAGACAAAAAAATAATAATAATAATAATAATAATAATAATAATACTAAAATAAAATAATAATAAGAAAAAAAAAAAAAAAGGGGAGAATTTTTTCCTCTGCCGCCCCCACCTGTATTCACCTCCTCCAGCCCCCTCAGCCCTCCCCCCATCCTCCCATCCCCTCCAAATATCAACCTCTACCCATGTTGGTTCATCTTTTATTTTCATTATCCCAGGTCTCTACCCATCTTTTCCAAATAGCATCAAATTTGTCTCGACTCCCTCTATGTGTATAAATAAATTCCTCCTTTAATATAGTTTCTTTTATTTGTGTTCTCCATTCTTCAACCGTCGGAGGATATATAGATATCCATTTCTGGGCTATTAGTTTTCGTGCCTGAAATAGGCCTCTCGTCAGTGCGGTATGGATATTTTTTGAGATATTTGGTTCCGCCACTATATTTAATAAGCATAGATTTGGATCTAATAGCATTTCTATTCCTAGTACACTATTTATATTTTGGATTATATCCTGCCAATATCGATGGAGTTTGGGACATCTCCACAACATGTGTATTAAATTAGCCGGTGCGCCACTACATCGAGGGCATAAAGGGGACTCTCTGCGTTTCCACTTAAATAATTTCTCAGGTGTATAGTATGATCTATGCGTAATAAAGATTTGTGTTAGTTTTTGAGTATCCGACAGTGATACCTTTGGGATCGCAGACAAGACCTCCGACCACTGAGCATCAGTCAGTGCTCCCAGGTCTCGCTCCCATTGCTTCCTGGCCGGCACCTCTACCTCTTCCTCAAATTTTTTCTGCATTATCTCATAAATTTCTGATAGAAACCTTTTCCGTCTGAAAAATTGAGAACATGCTCTCAATGCTTTGCTGTCGGAAATTCGGCCAGCAAAATTCCAATGGAGCCTACACACGGTCGCATTTTCCGATGAAAAGCTCTCATCGGTCTTTTTCTGGCCGGAATTCCGAGCGTGTGTACGTGGCAAAAGAGGCTAATTAAGACCACCTTCAATGAACGACACTCATGAATGAATTGTTAGGAATAGCAATGAGGCCAGAGTATCCATACCAGACACTCCATCCTCAGTGCAGCAGTTGATCCTGATAAAATTGCAGACTCTGCATTACTGAGCTCCCTAGCAAACCTCTTGAGTGATGCAGAGCCTGTTAAAAGCGCAAGCTCAGTGTCACTGAGCACAGCGCTGCTGGCCACTGCAGGATAGGTTTGAGTCCATGGGTGCTCAACCAGTGGGCTTCCAGCTGTTGGAGAACTACAAGTCCCATCATGCCTTTGCCTTCAGGAGTCTTGCATTTAACTGTCAGCCTTGCAATGCCTCATGGGACTTGTAGTTTTGCAACAGCTGGAGGGCCACAGGTTGAGCACCCTCTTTTATTGCTCTCTGGTGACAGCTGTCTAAAGCTGGCCATACACTGTAAGTTTTCTCTCGTTCAACACTGTGGGCTGAAGAAGAGAAATCTGTTGAGTCTCACATTCCACAGCATAAGTGTAGGTCTCTCCCATGCTAGCTATTGTGATCTGACAGCTGGCACCCACAGCTATCAGAATACCCAAATGCACAATAGCTACATCTGTTTTGATCCAGATGCTGTTCGGTTGACTATTTTCCACCTGGCTCCATTACCTTTCAGATCGAAGAATGTTGGGGAAGGCATAGCTCCCAACTGTCCCTGATTTTGGAGGAACTGTCCCTAAATTGGAGCAATGTCCCTCTGTCCCTCGTTTGCCCCTCATTTTGGTCGGATCCATATAGTTGTATATAAAATTAAATTTTTATCTTTCAAAAAGTTAAAACATTTCATCCAAATTCTAAATTGCTGCATTTGTAAATTTTAAAAGGCAATATAAAGGAATAGTAGTGGTAAAAAAAAAAAGCTCTTGTGGATTCAATTAACCTTTTGTTTTGGTTAATTCTCCTTTAAGAGGGTGTGGCTGGGGGGCGTGTCCTCTCATTTTCTTGTTCAGACTATGGACTAAGCCAACATATTTTAGGGACTCAAACAAGAAAATTCTTACTTGACTTATTCAAGCTTGGCGGTGCTCTCATCCTTTTATTATTCTACAGATCCCCCCCCCCCCCAAAAAAAAAAAACACAGAAATTGTAGCCATTCCCAAATTCATCCAAAATGAAAACAACAAGTTTTGGCTTTAGATATTTATTTTTTTTTATTGTTTCCCAATGCCTTCCACAATTCGGGCTGAAATCACTAGGTCGGAGTGGTGTCATGTGGGGGTTGGGGAAGTGTCTTTAGCCCTGTGGGATCTCAGGCCATATATGGTGAGAATTTTCTAAGATATTTCAGGGTGCTCTAATGAGCAAAAGGGGTGCAAATTCTGGCATCATAGTGGTAAGTCTCCTAAATGTTCTGCTGAATAAAAGGGCTAAATTAAACCCGCATGGGCAAAGTAATGGGTCTTCTAAATGGCAGGCCTGGTATGAAGTTTTTTCTTACCTTCCATGGACTTTCATGCTGCTCTGTTCACCACCCAGAGTCCCTCCTTCCCTGTAATCTCTGTGCAAGTTTTGACCCTGCAAGGGACTTGAGCGTACACAGCTTCAATACACCAATTATGGAATTTTGTTTTACCTGGTTAATAAGTTCAAAAAAAGTACCTGCTGATCTTGCCAAAAATTTTGCGAGCTAATAACTACTTGCAGTTTTTGACTCTGCTGAAATTTATCAATTACATTGTTTTCTGAGGCCTACAGAACCACTTCCCTCTATGTCAAGGTTTCTCAACCAGGCTTCCATGGAATCTTGTGGTTCCTCCAGAGGTTGTTTGGGGCTCCTTGAGCCAAGAAGAGTTTCTACCTTCCAGTAACCACTAATGTTTTTTATTTCTTTTTTTGAAAGGCCATTGTAAGTTTAATTTCAAAGTATTGTTTCTGAAGCTTATCAGAGAGAAACATAATAAAAATAGGGCTGTTACTGATTAAAATTTTCGTGTTCGATTAATCAATTGTAAAAAAAAAAAACGATTAATCGACTAATTTCAATTAATTATAACGCACATACAGATCCAACTACTTTTAGCTGATCTGATTGCATTACAACTCTGCATTAGTCAGTGGTAAATGTGGTATACACTATATACAATCACCCGACGCTAGTTAGTTTCCACAATCCATGACTTAACTTCACAGTTCACACAAATAGGTTTTAAATTCAAACTGTAGCACTGACGTAATTTTTTTTCCCACAGTAGTGTGACAATCCCTCCACCTCCGGTCTAACTAATCACTCTCACCTTATGGCATGGACCCCTGTGCAAACAGGTGGTCATGCAATCGGGTATCAAAAGGGTTAACACGGACCATAAACTTCTCTCACATCTCCTTAGATCTCAGCAAGGACGCCAGGTCATGGGTAGAAAGAAAAGATCTAAGTGCTCACCGCTTAAGTATAAGATTTAATTTTTGTGTTCCAACACAAACTACTCACATAAAGATGATAAAAAAACACAGCATGTAAAGCCGACAATCGTGTTAGTTCCGTAGGGCAGCAGCGGGTGACGCCATGCGTATCTCCTCCCCCGTACGCGTTACGTTCAATCAGAACTTCAACGTCACGGACTCCTCCCCCCTTCCCTTCATTAGCAGACGGAGGCACTTGGGGAAGGGGGAGGAGTCCGGTGACATCACTGGATCTCTGACGGAACTCCCTAAAGACCCGGAAGTCAGCGGTGAGGTGAGTACCAATCAAAAGAATTTTGATCGATCAAAACATTTTTGAATTTCCGACGGAAAAAATTTGAGAACCTGCTCTCAAATTTTCCGACAACAAAGTCCGATCGGACTTTTTCCGATCGTGTGTAGCGAATTCCAACGGACAAAGTGCCACGCACGCTCAGATCACATTACAAGACCAAAGCTATTGGCTGCTAGCCTCTACGTAGTTCCGTCGTACGCAACGAACGTCACCACGTTCAGAATGATCGGATTTTCTTCTAGGTTATACCTTTTCCCACATTGCTCTTTTTAATTGTGATCACTTTTATTTTGTTACCTTGATGGTTTTTTATCATTAAAACCTTCCTATTTTGACCTGCACCATTGGAGTCCCCTGTTTTTTTCCTTTTTTTGGGTTGAAAAACATCTGGGGAGTATCCTGTGTGAGTTTCCACCACACTAGATGTGGTAATAGAACATTGGTTCCAGCTTCCTGTCTGCTGTGGATTCCTCCTTCTGGGTTTGTGGTTCCAACTGTTTGGTTGGTTTACATCCAACTTCGGCCATCTTTGGTTTGATCGTCCTCATTCCCTTGGTAAAACCGAGACAAGACCAGTTGACTTCATCTTCAGGAGTCCAGTCGGCTATTCGAGCCTTCATATGCCCGTTTGGCCCTCTGTCGCTGACAGGGGTCCATTGGTTCTGGTAAGCGCATATCTGTTTATTATTACATCTCAGAAAGTGTTTATGAGAAGATCTTCCAGGATACCCATGTCCTGATATCATCATTGGTTTCATTTGGGACTTTCTATTAACATTGTGTTTTACTTTGTTTATCACATTGGACTTTTTACGGTTCACCAGTTCACTACACAGAGTCACTTCTGTGCACTTTAAACTCATTTTGTATAGTTGATTTATTTATTTGGTACATAGTAAGTCGATTCACTTACATTTTGATTATAGCGCTACATTTTCATCCTCACTGTCTTTCGAATTTTCGTCACATTCTAGTGTAGCAGCTTCACTATCACCTTTGCACATTTTTGTTGTTTATTTATGAGTTTAGCGCGATCACCTTTTTTCCATTTTAGCCTCATACACACGATCGGACCGTGGACCAACTTTCCCGTGGATTTTTGTCCAAAGGGCGTTGGCCCCAAGTTGGTATTGCATACACACGGGAGGACTTTTTCAGCCAACTTTCACCAAATCACTTGGTTTTTCTGCTCTTTACCGCCACCTTTGGTCAACTTCTGTATTGTTGTCTGATCTTTTGCATTGGTTCTGCATTGGTTTGTACAAAAGTCCGTTGGTTTTGTGTACACACGGTCGGACTTTGGTCCATCGGACTTTTGTTGGCAGAAAGTTGGTCCGTTCGCACAGCCAACAAAAGTCAGATGAAACCTGGATAAAGTTGGTCCGATGGAGCGTACACACGGTCGGATGTTGGTCCAAAACAGCTAATTTGCATGTTGGTTGTCAAAAAGCCAGATCGTGTGTATGGGCCTTTACATATTTTATTTTTTTATAACCTATCCCTGCTTTAAACTTCTCCACAACTTTATCCCTGACTTGTCTGGTGTGTTTCTTGGCCTTCGTGACACTGTTTGTTCACTAAGGTTCTCTAACAAACCTCTGAGGGCTTCACAGAACAGCTGTATTTATAGTGAGATTAAATTCCACACAGGTTAGGGGTATCAGAGTAAAGGGGGCTGAATACAAATGCACGCCACACTTTTCAGGTATTTTTTTGTAAAAAAAAAAAAATTGAAAACTATTTATCATTTTCCTTCCACTTCACAATAAAATACATTTATGTTCTTGGTTGTAACATGACAAAATGTGGAACATTTCAAGGGGTATGAATACTTTTTCCATGCACTGTAGATACGGCCCTGCAGCTAACCTGTTACCTAAATAGGCGAATTGTAGGTTAGCATAAAAAGGAAGGGCTTGTTTCTATATTTTTAGTACACGGGGGTATCAGTGTCGTCCTTAATCAACCCCAGCTCAGTGCGCTTCGAAGCAATTAGGTTGTAAGTCTAATCTATCTGAAGCAATAATAGCAAAATGAATTTAGAACAAACATCAAAACATAACAGAGGGCTTGAAAACGATCTCAGCATCTGTAACCTTTCATTCTTTGTTGGTGACACAATGCAGCCCTGGATTCACACTGGGACTCTCAGAAAAGAACGGATCTGATTGCAATGGGATTTATTCCGAGAGATCTCTCATGAGAGATATAATGGCGTAAATTAGCAGTTATACAGCACAGGCACACAACTACTCACATTATTGATGGAGAGGCTTTCAAAACCCCAGGCTATTCAAATGCAATTACAGGAACTCGGCTTATCCAATGAGAAGGATTGCATTTTCCTTAATCATTTATTATTATTGAAGGCTTCCTCGCATTTTTATTTATGAGCTTGTACTTTGATTATTTCATAAGCTGATATTTAGCTAATGGACACTTTGCAAACCACCGTTCTATTCTATTGACAACTTGCGATGAAATAACATATGTATAAATAGAAGGTGTATGTGTTTATTTGTACTGAATACACCTGAAAGAAAAATGCAAAGACTGGTTGAATTTGCCATACAAAATGTTCCCAATCAGTCCTTTTATGAGAGAAAACAATTCCGGTGGGTTAAAAGTGTGCCACGGTGCTCCAGTGACTGGGGGTTATGTTGACTGGTGGGTGTTGTTCCAAAGAACTGCAATACAATCTAATGGACAGTAATTTGTGTGGTGCGTTGTGTGGGCAGTTTTGTATAATGGCACCCCAGCACACAACTACAGTATGTGCACCGTGTTAAAAAAAAAAAATGTAGGTCCAGTTTGTTGTACATTGTAGAGCATTGGCAGCCCATTCAATAAGATCGTAGTATTTCTTCTCAATGCACATTAATCTGCATGAGTACACAGACATCTGACACTCCTGGAAGTGTCAAATTTTAATGAGAGTGATAGAGGAAGGGAGCAGTCAAGGGCTGCAAGAATGGTCATTATAATACTTCTTCTCTAACATGGAAATGGCCTTTTGCTTTATTTAGAGACCTGCCAGAGTCTCTTTAACCACTTCAATACATGGCACTTTCACCCCCTTCCTGCCCAGGCCAATTTTTAGCTTTCAGTCCTGTCACACGTTAAATGACATCAGCAAAACTCATGCTCCCTCCAGTAAGGTTTCCATTAGACCTTTCTACAGGTACGTCTAAAGTTCAAATTTAACCACTTGCCGCCCGCCATATAGCAGAATGACGGCGGCAAAGTGGTTTCAAAACCCTGACCGGGCGTCATATGACGTCCTCGGGATTTTGAGCCGCTGCGCGCCCCCGGGCGATCGTTGTTGCGGGGTGTCAGTCTGACACCCCGCAACTACAATCTCGGTAAAGAGTCTCCGACAGAGACTCTTTACCACGTGATCAGCCGTGTCCAATCACGGCTGATCACAGTGTAAATAGGAAATGCCGTTGATCGGCTTTTCCTCACTCGCGTCTGTCAGACGCGAATAGAGGAGAGCCAATCGGCTGCTCCTCTGACAGGGGGGGTCTCTGCTGATCGATTATCAGCGCAGCTCCCCCAAGGATGCCCACACTGGACCACCAGGGACGCCACCAGACCACCAGGGATGCCCAGCACCAGGTATGCCACCCTAGATCACCAGGGATGCCAGTCAGTGCCCACAATGGATGCCAATCAGTGCCCACAATGGATGCCAATCAGTGCCCACAATGGGCATCACTGATTGGCATGCATTATTGTTTGACACTGATTGGCATCCATCAGTACAATACATTACACTGCTGCCTATCAGTGCCTATCCGTGCCGCCTATTAGTGCCTATCCGTGCTGCCTATCGGTGCCCATCCATGCTCATCCGTGCTGCCTATCCATGCCCATCCGTGCCGCCTATCCATGTTCATCCATGCCATCTATCCATGCCGCCTATCTATGCCAATCCGTGCCACCTATCAGTGCCCATCCGTGTCGCCCATCAGTGCCGCCTATCAGTGCCACATATCAGTGCCCCTTAATGCCACCTCATCAGTGCCACTTCATTGGTGCCACCTCATCGGTGCCCATCAGCACCTGTCAGTGCAGCCCCATCAGTGAAGGAGAAAACTTACTTATTTACAAAGTTTTGAAACTGAAACCAAAAAAACATCCTTTTTTACAACATTTTTAGTTGTTTTTTATTTGTTTAGCAGAAAATAAAAATCACGTAGGCGATCAAATACCACCAAAAGAAAGCTCTATTTGTGGGGAAAAAATTATAAAAATTTAGTTTTGGTACAGTGTAGCATGACCGCGCAATTGCCATTCAAATTTCGACAGCGCTGAAAGCTTAAAATTGGTCTGGGCAGGAAAGTGTTTAAGTGCCGAGTATTGAAGTGGTTAAAGTTGAATTCCAGGAATTAAACTCCTTTGTAAAACATGAAGGTACACTATGAGTTAAGTTGCATGACATCTCCTCGGCTTATCTCTATTTACATCTGACAGTTTTATTGAACTCCCAGAAGATGGCTGTCACTGTATTTGTGGGAGTCTGATGATGCTTCAGGTCTAAGCATCTACAACATTAGAGTTGGTGCAGCTGCTATGCCTGCCCCTCCCTTTCCTTCCTGCCCAATCACAGAAGTCTTTGTATTATGTGAACTTATCCAAAAATACAAAGGCTTCTCTGAATGGGCAGCAGAGGGGAGGGGGCGGGCATAGCTGCTTTGTGTGCCTTGAGTGTCAGTGTATGCTTGAGCAGAGTCATAACCTGTCAGAAATTCTGTAAATAATAGAGATAAGTTCAGGAGATGTCATGCATCTCCTTGGACTTTACTCATAGTGTGCCTCTATTTCTTATAAAGTGACCGAATTCCTGAAATTCAGCTTAGATATAATCTAAAAGCATTCAAGTTTACTACTAATTATGTCTTTGAAGAAAATTACAATAAACATTAAAATATAGGTTTACAGGGCCGTCTTTAATATTGACTGGACCCTGGGCAAAAATGTTCTTGCCCCGCCCCCCCCCCCCCTCCATGCAATTTTACTCTCCACCTGCTCTGAGACATACAATAAATAGCAGCTATACTTATAAGTTTACTGTATTAGATCAGGCAGCAATTGCGATTGGTTGCCAGTCGTTATAGCATATCATTGCTGCTTACTGACTGGTTGCTAGAGGTTACAGCATACATTATGGCTCACTGATTAGTTGCTAGAGGTTACAGAAAATGATTTCTGCTTGTTAATTGGTTGCTAGATATTACTGTACAGTAATACTGTTCACTGATTGGTTGCTAGAGGTTACAGCACATCATCTTCTCACTGCAGGGGAGTATGATATACATATTAATGCTGCCTTTATTTACATATAAATGCCCCCGGCCACAGCTATTTACTTAGTAATGCCACTGCTATTTACATATCAATGCCGGTTATTTTATATGTAAACACAGGGTCTGCAGGTGAGTCATCTGTACACAACAATAGGGCAGAGTTGGGCGGCATTAGTACCAGCACTTGACACTGAGATATTGGGACACAGCACAGGACTAAAATTTCAAGGGACAAGGGAATTTAAACTGGGATAGTTGGCAAGTATGAGGCAGCTGCTTTGGGCCCCACAACAATGACAGGGCCCAGGGCAGCTGCCCCTTTTGCCCTGCCTTAAAGACGGCCCTGTTGGTAATCACTAGCAATCCAGGGTTCTGGACGTGCAATGGTGGTCAAAGCTTTTCTAGCCCCCACCCCCCACTGTTCACACTGTGGTGCCACATCTTTATAACCAACAGAAATGTGTGTATTGCAGAGTTCTGACTTTTAAAACTTAAAGTCAACATTTTTATTATAAGTCATGGAATTGAGGGCTACCTACAGGCACAGGTGAACCCACAATTATGTGCCTGCTTTTCACTGCATAATATTTTTTTATTTTTTATTTTAAAGGTAGTACAGATTCAGTGCAATCAAATATACAGTATCAAGTTGGCATACAGTAAATGAAGCATTACCTTTTCTGTAAAAGCATTTTTTTATTGCACCATTTTACATTACCACATTATGCCAGGCAGCTATATTTGATGTCATTAGCAGAGCTGCTTCTTTTATCCCAGTGCAGCTGCATAGACAGAGCCATGTCAAAAGACTTTCTCTAATGACAATTTAAAATTCCGTCAGCCACTGTACCAAAATTGTGGGAGCTTACAGCTGATTAAAGTACTTGTCACGGACAGATACATGAATTTGTTGCTGCCAGGCACTGAGGTCGGAGGATAGTTTTATAGTAGGGATGAGCAGGGCCTAATAGGAATCAGAGAGAATTGTTCCCCATCATGTTTACCTGGCTGTTGACTGACACCATGCGGCTGTTGGAGGATCCATAGCCACTATTCAGACCAATAGCACTGTCAATAAACAGAGAAGTGGATCTGATAAAGAACTAGTCTATCAGTTCCCCATCAGGCCATGCCCACCCAGTGACACAATTTTTCCATAATTTTCTATATATATGCCCATTGCCATATTTGGGTAATGACACCACCACTATCCTGAATATGCTCTTAAATACAAAATGTGCTCTAGAACCCTGGTGCCCAACCTGCAGGCCAAAGGCTGTATGAGGCCTTTTATTATATGATGTGTGGACATCAGCAGTCTGTAGGGGGAACATTGATTAGGGTAGCATTGGTCTCATGTAACACGTTCCCAGTTTCATATTGTCTTCTGCAGCATATCCCCAGCCAAAAATGTACAGGCATACCCCACTTTTAGGTACACAATGGGGTTTATTTACCAAAGCTGGAGAGTGCAAAATCAGGGTCACTTCTGCATAGAAACCAATGAGTTCCAGATTTTATTACCAAAGCTTAATTGAACAAGCTGGGGTTAGAAGCTCATTGGTTTCTATGCAGAAGTGAGCCTGATTTAGCATTTTCCAACTTTAGTAAATAAACCCCATTGTGTACTTAAAAGTGGGGTATGCCTGTATCCTGTACACACTCTATGAGCCTCCTTTCCTCTATTAGGTCAACAGTTTCTGACATCTAAAGCATTACACATATTGAACATTACGTGTGGTCCTTTGGTGATGTTAGGGGTCGCATTTGAGGCCTCCTTTAGCTTATAAGTTGACAACTGCTGCTCTACAGCAGCCATTCTTAATCAGGGTTCCACTTCCACCAGAAGTTCATAGGAGGTTCCTTGAGCTGTGGCTGATTGACCTGCTATGTAATGCTTCCTGTATAGTTCTGTGGCCAACGCCACTTGGCCGAGCCAGCCACATGACAGTAGTAATCATTTTAGCTGTCCGTAAGTGTCGTATTCTGACCTCCACTCTGAGGGCTCGTGCACACTAGCGCTTGACAAGCGGGGAGGAGGGGTTGTATCACCTCCTCACTGCCCGCTCGAACCCCTTGAAACCCTGTACCAGTGTGCTGCAACCACATGCAGGGTGCTTGCAGAGCAGGCACATTCATTGAATAGGTTGTGTTCAGCATCTGTGCAGCTAAAGGAGGTAGCGGTTGAATAAAAATAAAAGCACAGCTCAACCACAGGTGGTGGTTCCCCAAGACCTGAATTGTATTCTCTAGGGTAAATACAGTAGGTAAAGAAAGGTTGCAATGGAACGTGCTTCAGCCAATCAGTATGTGAAATATCACCTTCAAAGAAGAGCACAGCAAACAAATAATTGTGAACACCAGAAAAAGAAAACGATGTAAAGTAAAGCTGGATACACACTACAGTTTTTTTTTGTGCAACCCCATAGGTTGCACAAAAAAAAAAACCTGGCAGCTCTAGTTTCTAACAAGGGGACGACCCCCCCCCCCCTCCTTGCCATTGGCTGAGAGCACTGAATGGGAGTTGGTCGTCTGCTGGTTTTCCAGCATGCACATCCGACGTGCACACAGGTAGAATGTCCGCTGGTATTTTTTGTACAGTACCGGCAAATGTCTGCCCATGTGTACGGGGCTTAAAGGTTAAAACAATTACACAAATCCAATACTAACCCAGTGTACAGGGTGTAATTGCAGACGGCACCTGGCTGGTTTATCTCCTTTTTCAGATACATTGCAGTTTCTTTTTTTAAAAGTCTAATTAAGTGTAAGTGTAAGCAAACAGCTAAATACACATTTGATATACAAGTGTGACCAGCCTTACCTGCCAAAAACTGTAATTCTATACAGCTAGTTCTAATCCAGACACCCTGCCAAACACTACTCAAAATCCTAACCTTTCACTTTTCTCCATTGCAGTCAGAGCAATACAACTCAGCCAGGCCTGTGATTGGATGGTAAAGGAGTAGCAGCCCTCTCCAGCGATCAGCAAGCACAACTGCCAAGATTAAAGAGCACTGAGCAATGCAATAAAGTCCAACTAGTTTAACTCTTAGCTTCCCCCGTTATAAAGCTGATATGTAGATGACCACATGAGCCATACCCACCCACAGATTAAAGTGCTATTCACAATACATTTAATGGTCCATTTAATAAACATCCATTGCAAGAATGTCAGAAACATTTGTACAAGCTGAACAAAATTTCACTGTGTGTTCTCTGATACGGTGTTTCTCAACTCCAGTCCTCAAGGCGCCCCAACAGGTCATGTTTTCAGGCTCCCCATTATTTTGCACAGGTGATTTGATCAGTTTCACTGCCTTAGGGCTCTTTCACACGGACGGACCGTATGTCCGTTTTTCATCCTTCCGTTTTCGGATGAAAAACGGACATACAGGTATCCCTATGGGATAGCGGGTGTCAGCGGATGAGCATCCGCTGACACCCGCTCTCGTCCGTGCCCGCTATGCTCTGTTTCTGCAGACGGAGGAAAACCCCATTTTTTCATCCGTCTGCAGAGCGGATCGGGTGACGACGGACTCTACGGTCCGTCGTCACCCGATCCCCCATAGGGGAGAGCGGCGCTCTGACAGGTCCAGGGCCGGACTGGGAATGAAAACCATCCCTGGAAAAAAGTTCATACCAGCCCCACCCCCCCCCCCCCCCCTCAATTTATTATCCCAGCCCAACAGCATAACGTCATTATTTTCTTGTTCATAAAAGGGAAAACCAGACATTTTAAAGCACATTTGAAGAGTGCATTATATATAGATAAGACAGATACATGGTACAGTGGCTGCGTTTGATGGCATAGTGGCAGCATAGTGGCAGCATTTAATGGGCACAGTGGTGGCAATTTATGGGTACGGTGGCTGCATTTAATGTTACAGTGGCTGCGTTTGATGGCACAGTGGCAGCGTTTAATGGGCACAGTGGTGGCAATTTATGGGCACAGTGGCTACGTTTGATGGCACAGTGGCTGCGTTTGATGGGCACGGTGGTGGCAATTTATGGGTACAGTGGCTGCATTTGATGGCACAATGGCTGCGTTTGATGGGCACAATGGCTGCGTTTGATGGGCACAGTGGCTGTGTTTGATGGCACAGTGGCAGCGTTTAATGGGCACAGTGGTGGCAATTTATGGGCACAGTGGCATGCGTTTGAGGGCACAGTGGCTGCGTTTGATGGGCACAGTGGTGGCAATTTATGGGCACAGTGGCTACGTTCGATGGCACAGTGGCTGTGTTTGATGGGCACAGTGGTGGCAATTTATGGGCACAGTGGCTGCGTTTGATGGGCACAGTGGCTGCGTTTGATGGGCACAGTGGCTGCGTTTGATGGGCACAGTGGCTGTGTTTGATGGCACAGTGGCAGCATTTAATGGGCACAGTGGTGGCAATTTATGGGCACAGTGGCATGCTTTTGAGGGCACAGTGGCTGCGTTTGATGGGCACAGTGGTGGCAATTTATGGGCACAGTGGCTACGTTCGATGGCACAGTGGCAGCAATTTATGGGTACAGTGGCTGCGTTTGATGGGCACAATGGCTGCGTTTGATGGGCACAATGGCTGCCTTTGGGCACAGTGGCTGTGTTTGACGGCACAGTGGCAGCGTTTAATGGGCACAGTGGTGGCAATTTATGGGCACAGTGGCTGCGTTTGAGGGCACGGTGGCAATGCGTTTGAGGGCACGGTGGCAATGCGTATGAGGGCACGGTGGCTGCGTTTGAGGGCACGGTGGCATGCGTTTGAGGGCACAGTGGCATGCGCTTGAGGGCACAGAGGCATGCGTTTGAGGGCACAGTGGCATGCGTTTGAGGGCACGGTGGCAATGCGTTTGAGGGCACGGTGGCATGCGTTTGAGGGCACGGTGACATGCGCTTGAGGGCACAGTGGCATGCGTTTGAGGGCACAGTGGCATGCGTTTGAGGGCACAGTGGCTGCGTTTGAGGGCACGGTGGCAATGCGTTTGAGGGCACGGTGGCATGCGTTTGGGGGCACAGTGGCATGCGCTTGAGGGCACAGTGGCATGCGCTTGAGGGAACAGTGGCATGCGTTTGAGGGCACAGTGGCATGCGTTTGAGGGCACGGTGGCAATGCGTTTGAGGGCACAGTGGCATGCGTTTGAGGGCACAGTGGCATGCGTTTGAAGGCACGGTGGCTGCGTTTGAGGGCACGGTGGCAATGCGTTTGAGGGCACAGTGGCAATGCGTTTGAGGGCACAGTGGCATGCGTTTGAGGGCACAGCGGCATGCGTTTGAGGGCACAGCGGCTGTGTTTGAGGGCACAGCGGCTGCGTTTGAGGGCACAGCGGCTGCGTTTGAGGGCACAGTGACTGCGTTTGAGGGCACAGTGATCCAATTGATGTTTTATTTATTTTCAGTACTATTTTATTAGAGGGAGAGAGAGGGAGGGAGGGAGAGAGAGAGAGGGAGGGAGGGAGGGAGAGAGAGGAGAGAGAGAGAGAGAGAGAGAGAGAGAGAGAGGGAGAGAGAGAGGAGAGAGAGAGAGGGGAGAGGGAGAGGGAGAGGGAGAGGGAGGGAGGGAGAGAGAGGGAGGGAGAGAGAGGGAGGGAGAGGAGAGGGGGGGGGGGGGGGGGGAGAGAGAGAGAGGGGCAGGCACCTTAATTCTTCTGATCCATGAGCGGCCGTCCACTTCTCCTCGTGCAAAATAGTGGGCGGGCCGAATGGAGGAAGAAATCAGCGGTGCTGCGCTGCCGTGCGTGGCGCCGCACGGGCCGAATGCATGCAAAAATCATGCTCCTCCCTCCCCTCACACAGGCAGAAATATCAGTGTGTGCGGCGCGGATCAGAAGAGGAGATACAGGCACGCGCGCCGCACACACAGGCTGCATTGAAAAGAGCGGCGGCCGCCTCTGCTGTTTTTTTTGCTGCGCTGTCACACTGCCAGACAATCCCCGAGACTAAAGCGGCCCCAGGGCACATAGAGCAGACGGCCTACCGGGAAATTTCCCGGTATCACGGTAGGCCAGTTCGGCACTGGACAGGTCCGTCCCTGCACGGAGTGCAGAGACGGACCTGTCATCTTCCTGCTCAGCGGAGATCGCTCCGGCGATCCCCGCTGAGCAAGCGGCTATCCACGGGGCGGATCAGCACTGATCCGCCCCGTGTGAAAGAGCCCTTAGGCCCCTTTCACACATGCGGACCGTATGTCCGTTTTTCATCCATCCATTTTCGGATGAAAAACGGACATACATGTACCCCTATGGGATAGCGGGTGTCAGCGGATGAGCATCCGCTGACACCCGATACCGTCTGTCTCCGTTATGGTCCGATTCTGCAGACGGAGGAAAACCCTATTTTTCCATCCGTCTGCAGAGCAGATCGGATGAACACGGACAGACGGTCCGTGTTCATCCGATCCCCCATAGGGGGGTGCAGGGACCGCCCTGTCATCCCCCGGTCAGCGGGGATCATCTGAGCGATCCCCGCTGAGCAGCGGATGTTCACAGGGCGGATCATTATGGATCCGCTCCGTGTGAAAGGACCCTTAGTTATTACCACAGCCATTTCATCTGAGGGAAATCCTGAAAACATGACCTGCTGGGGCGCCTTGAGGACTGGAGTTGAGAAACATTGCTCTAATAGATGAATTCCTGTGTCATCAGCGCTATCTAGTGGCCAAAATGCAGTATAGTTGTCTAAAATACTTCAATGAAAAAATACCCCCTTTTGGCCATTAGATGGAGCTGATGATACAGGAATAAACTATTAGAAAAAAAGAGAAACTTTTGTACAGCTTGCACAAAAGCTTTTTGACATTTGGCCAACAAATATTTTATGAATAGACCCCCCTTACCCCCGGTTCACACTTGTGTGATGCCTGACATTGCATGTGATTCGCACCGCATTGCTGTGCAGATCACAATTATGGCTGGAATCGCATTAACCATTCGCACCAAAATGGTGCAGGACCCTTTTTTTGTTCCGCACTGTAATCGGATCGCATGGGCATTTACACCTATGTGATCTGATTCCTGCACCATTTCACAGTTTGAACTGCGATCTGCGAAACCGAACTGGGGGTGTCATTAACTTTACATTGACACCCCCCAGCGGTTCACAGATCTCAGTGTGAACCAGTGTGCGATTCAGGTGAACACTGCGAATCCACACTGGATTCGCAGGGTTCCCGCATCGCACCAGTGTGAACCAAGCCTTAAAGTAGGTCAAAACACTTTATGGAAAACATTTCGTTTTCTAACCCATTGTGTATGATTAACAATTACCCATTTTTTTTCCATATAAAAACTTTTTACCCATCTTTTATTGAAACTTAGTGCTGCCAATGTTCACTAGCCTCTTTTAGTCACTTACTGCCTACATGCACCTCCCTTCTTCAGAATGACAACAATTGACTATGCGTATGCAGTTTTCGTTTGGCATGGTCTTCTATAGTCTGAACCAGAGTTGTGTGTGAATGAGTGACAATACAGTAGCACAATCGGTAAATAGTTGTCACCCCATAACAGGAAGTCCCTAAACAAGGATCTTCAAGGCAGGATTATCAAGTTTTCTTTCAATCAAAGCTATGGGTTTCGAAAAATTGAAAACAGTTTTTGGAATTACATTAGAATGTTAAAACTCTTTTGCAATACATTAAAATGTTAAACATTTTTGCAAATGAGTTTTGACCTATGTTAAAGTGGTTGTAATGGCTATAGTTTTTATTTGAATGCATTAACCACTTCAGCCCCGGACCAATTTGCAGCTAAAGGACCAGGCCCCTTTTTGCAATTCGGCACTGCGTCGCTTTAACTAACAATTGCGCGGTCATGCGACGTGGCTCCAAAACAAAATTGGCGTCCTTTTTTTCCCACAAATAGAGCTTTCTTTTGGTGGTATTTGATCGCCCCTGCGGTTTTTATTTTTTGCGCTATAAACAAAAATAGAGCGACAATTTTGAAAAAATGCAATATTTTTTACTTTTTGCTGTAATAAATATCCCCAAAAAATATATAAAAAAACATTTTTTTTCCTCAGTTTAGGCCGATACGTATTCTTCTACATATTTTTGGTAAAAAAAATCGCAATTAGCGATTATTGATTAGTTTGCGCAAAAGTTATAGCGTTTACAAAATAGGGGATAGTTTTATAGCATTTTTATTAATATTTTTTTTTTTATTAGTAATGGCGGCGATCAGCGATTTTTATTGTGACTGCGATATTTTGGCGGACACATCGGACATTTTTGACACATTTTTGGGACATTTGTCATTTATACAGCAATCAGTGCTATTTAAATAGCACTGATTCCTATGTAAATGACAGTTGTAGTTAGGGGGTTAACCACTAGGGGGCGGGGAGGAGTCAGTGTGACGTGTGTGTGTGTTTTTTTTTTTTTACAGTAGGGGGGCGTGGCTGTACGTGTGATGTCATTGATCGGCGTTCCCGATGACAGGGAACCGCCGATCACTGACAGTCAGTGTAGGAAGCGCGGGGAGAGGTTTGTTTACATAGACCTCTCCCCGTTCTTCCGCTCCGTAACCCGATCGCAGGATACCAGCGGCGATCGGGTCCGCTGGTCCCGCGGCCGGGGTCACGGAGCTCCCGACCGGGTCGCGAGCGCGCCGCTAGCGGCGCGCGCGCGACCCACGGGCAGGCACATGCACGATCACGTACAGGTACGTGATTCTGCCTGCCCGAGCCATTCTGCTGACGTATATATGCAGTGGCCGGTCGGGAAGCGGTTAAAGTAAAAAAAAAAACTTCTGCATGCAGTTCCCCCCACCCCCCTCCTCTTTGGTTCAGAGGGAGCAGCAGGAGCCACTGGCTTCCTCTGCTGTCAATTAATCACAGCCAGGTACAAGGGAGCAGAGGAAGGGACCAAGTAGCGCTTTGTGTGTCTATGGACACACAGAGCCAGCTCAGGAATGAACCTGTTGTCAGGAACCATGAATCAGACTGAGACAGACGTGCAGTAAAAATCACACTTTTTTAATAAAATGGTACAAACAGAGCAAATGTAGTCAAAACATAGCCAGGGTTCGGTAACCAGAGTGGGTAGTTGGAACAAGCCAGTGAAACATGAATCCAGAGAATAGCGTAGTAGAGGCAGTAAACAGGATAAGGACCCAGAAGGGAAGTCAGCCAGGCAAAAGTCTTTAACAGGAAAACACAGCAGAGAGTATATGTTGACCAGGCAAAGGCACAGGAGATCTGATCCAGACAGTTTAAATAGCCAGCAGGGCTAGCTGACAAGCAGCAAATGAAGACCAGGTGAGTCACTGTGGAATGAAGAGTACTGGAAATTAACCGACAGCTGAGCACAGAGCTCTGAGAAGGAAGGGCTGAGCCCAGCCCTGACACCTGCACGAATGCCCCTGTAGAAAACAGTATTCTATGGTTGGCACTTGGTGGGGGGAGGAGCCAGAAGCACTGGCAGGAGACCCAGGAAGAGAAGGATCAGGGCTGTTCTGTGCAGAACCATTGCACAAAGCAGGTAAGTAAAACATGTTTGTTTGTTTTTTTAATAAAATGTGATCCTTTACAATGACTTTAAGCATTTCATTTAAAAAAAAAATTGTCCCTTTACAATAACAAGCATTTTTTTACTAAATACATAACTAAATTAAAAGGTGGCTTTTTCATCTCTGCCTGAATTTATATTGTAAAATAGACAATAGTACTAAACAATGTGACAGCACAGAGCCCTCTGGATATTGAGCATAGCCTGGGAATTAGAAAGCAGTGCGTTGTCACTGGCAGATAAAGCAGGAAGCATTGGACCGAGGTGTTCTCCTTAGGAGTAACACAGGCTAAAGTACAGAGATGTTTTTTATGACACATTCCTGTGGTCACAGTAGAATAATACATTGCCATTTTCTGTGTGAAAATAGGCTCCCAAAAAGTCTCACACATGTGGTATCCCCATACTCAGAAGAAGCAGCAGAATGTATTTTGGGGTGTAATTTCACATATAACCATGGCATGTTTGAACAATATATAATTTAGTGACAACTTTGTGTAAAAAAAATAAATAAATAATTTTCCCAAAGCTTGTGGCAAAATATTAAATATTCCATGGACTCAACATGCCTCTCAGCAAATAGCTTGAAGTGTCTAATTTCCGAAATGTGGTCATTTTGGGGTGGGGGTTGTGCTTTCTTAATATTTCATGGCCTCCGAAACGGTGATAGGTAGTGAGGAAGTGAAATCACCATTTTATGCCCTTAGAAAGCCCGAAGGCGGTGATTGGTTTTCGGGGTCCTGTACACGGCTAGTCTCACACATGTGGTATCCCCATACTCAGGAGAAGCAGCATAGTGTATTTTGGGGTGTCATTTCACATATGCCCATGGCATGTTTGAGTAATATATAATTTAGTGACAACTTTGTGCTTTGTGCCACTTGTGGCAAAATATAAAATAATACATGGACTCAACATGCCTTTTTGTACCAGCGTCTGGCCTTAAGGGCAATTAAGTACGGCGCCAACATCTGGTCGTTGAGGTCCACCTCTCCCATGTTAAGGTTGTATTCGTGGACACAGAGGGTCTCTCCACAACACCAGTCGCTGTTGGAGTTTGGACTGTTGTATCTGCGTGAAGGGAGGACAGAATGAAAACATTCTTATTATCCCTCCACTTCACTGCAAGCAAATTATTACTTCTCAAGCAGGCTCTCTCCCCCGACTCTACAAGCTGTTGGGGGAAGCCTCGGCGATTAGATTGCACAGTGCCACATGCACCAATTCCACAATCAAAAAGGTGACTAAAAAGTGGCACGCTTGTGTAATAATTGTCCACGTACAAGTGGTACCCCTTTCCGAATAAGGGTGATACCATGTCCCACACAATCTTACAGCTCTCCCTATGTAGTCTGGGCAGTTCTCCGGCTATCTCTTCCCTTGTAAACCATAAAACTATATGTATAGCCTGTTGTCCTGTCACAGAGCTTATAGATCTTGACTCCATATCTGGCATGCTTGCTGGGAAAATACTGTTTGATAGAAAAGGGGACTCATCAACGCAGACAACTTGATCGGGAATAAACAAGGCTGCAGACTGTTGGTTGAAGTGGTTTACGAGGGGTCGAATTTTGTAGAGCTATTCAAATCCAGGGTCACTCCGAGGACGACAGAGTCATTGACGTTGAAGTGCATAAATCGCAAGATCTGCTCGTATCGTGTCTTGGTCATGCAAGCAGAGAACACGGGCATATGATGAATTGGGTCAGTGGACCAAAAATGACCGCAACTCACTTTTATTAGTTATGCCCATGAGGAGGGATAGGCCCAGGAAGGTCTTAAATTGGGAAACCGTAATAGGTTTCCAATCTCTGGCAAGGGCCAACTGGGGTTTAGCGCTGATGAATTGACCAGCATACAAATTGCTTTGGTTCACAATAGACCTATACAGATCTTCTGTGAAAAACAGTGAATAAAAATCAAGTGACATGAAATCAACTGTTTCCACCTGAATTCCGGGTTGGCCAGTAAATGGGGGAAGTACGGGCGCTGCAGAAGTGGTGGGCTCCCAATTCAGATTGGCAAATGGAGCGGAAAAGGCACTATGGGCTCGACAGGCCTGTGTTTGTCTTCTTGGTGGCTGCGGGACACTACTCGTGCTTGCCACCACACCAGTTTGAACAGCACTTATGGGACTTTCCACGTCACCAAGTGTTACTGCAGCGCTGGATGTGGGACCAGGATGTACTAGGCCGCTGGTGCTTGCCAGTTCACCAGAAGGATGAGCGGCGCTAGTATTGGCTCTCTGCTCCATATGAGAGCCCTGCGGTTTTTGCACCTCAACAACATCAGAAGAACGGGGTCTGGTATGCCTGACCTTGGCAGGGACCATTACTCCGTTGTCAGAGCTATCTGTCAGGGTGCCGCTGCTGTTTACCGGTTCGTATTCTGAGCCTGAATCTGACAGATGGTGGACTTCCTCTTCACTCTCATCTCAAGCTAGAATTACTGTTGGCTGCTACATCCAAGCTGAAGGATTTATCCAGCAATTAAAGAATCCAGTTGCGAGTGGCTATTCCCTGGAAGTATGTACAGAGAGAGACTTTCATTGAAGTCAGCAGTTCCAAGCACCTGAGCTAAACTTCATCCTTATACCCTCTATTCCCAACTTAGGTACTGAGTTGTTCAACTGTTTTTTGCAAATAAAAATCCTAAAAAGGAATTCAGGTGTCGGTCTCTACAGTTACTGGGTATCAACCCTGGGAACCCCTAGACAAGAACAACGAGCTTCAAGGCGGAGGAGGTAATCGGTAAGCCCAGAAAAAAAACTGCCGCTCATTCGGGGGTCAGTGCTACATATTGTTGCGTGGGGTCTATTATTGGTGCCTGCTGGAGTGTGTATTGATGCTGGCCACTGGGAGATCTATTGTTACTGGTGGGGATCTATTGTTGCAGGGGGTATTTTGTTGTGGGGGGGTCTATTGTTGCTGGATGGTCTATTGTTGCTGGGGAATCTATAGTTTCTGGGATGGATCTTTTGTTGCTGAGGGGGGTCTTTTTTGTCCTTGGTGGGTCTCTTGTTGCTGATTGCAGGGGACCTATTTTACACCCTTGATTAGCAAAATTCATACAAACTACTTAGCACCAAAAAAATGATACTTGGTTCTGTATTCTCCAAAAGGTCTGGCACTGGGGGGTGGGTGGAACCAAGGGATGGTGCTCGGAGGTGGGTAGGGGGCAGAGACAAGGGGTGGAGTTCCTGTATCTATATATAGGTTTTGCCAAGTCTGAAGGTTTTTTTAACGGAATTCCGACGGAATTCAGCTCAAACTGTCTTGCATACACACCAAATTCCGACGGTCAATAACGCGGCGACGTACAACGCCTAGGACGGCACTATAAAAAGTAAGTTTAATGCTTCCGAGCATGCGTCAAATTGTTTCCGAGCATGCGTTGGAATTTTGCGCGTCGGAATTGCATACACACGAACGGAATTTCCGATAGAAACTTTTTCCGTCGGAAAAATTGAGAACATGGCCGAAATTCCACCAGCAAAAGTCGGATGGAGCCTACACACGGTCGCATTTTCCGATGAAAAGCTCTCATCCGTCTTTTGCTGACCGAAATTCCGATCGTGTGTACGCGGCATTACTGCTACTTTGTCCAGCCAGCTTGATCTGTTATAGTAAGTTGAAAAATAACAGACTTACTGACTGGATCACCAGGTGAAAATAAAGGAAAAAAGGAAAACAAATGCAACCACCACATCCAGGCATTGGTAAGCTACAATTTAATACAATGTTGTTTTTGGGTTCATTACCTCTTTAAATTGTTAAAACTTTAGTGAACATAATAAAGGTGAAAAATTCAGAGCTGCATACTCACTCCTAAATTCTTAAAATTCTTTAGCTCCTAATCTGCATGTTGTTTAGAAGCTGAAATGTTTTTGCCACTTAATTACTTTAGGCATAATAGCATAATGCATTTAAAAGGCATTTTTACTGTTTTGACAAAACAAATGTAAGCGTTATTAATTAACTAATATGCCCAGGGCGAAAACATGCTACACTTATCTGAAAGCTGCATATGCTTTCCTGACAGCCTGGATTGAAATATTATAAAGCTGTTTAACCCCGCGTATCACTGGGGATCCGCATCTCCTAGGTGGATCTCCCACCTGAGCTTGTGTACAGCAAGAACAATGTACAACAAACTGAAAGCTGCCAAAGGGGAATTTCATCTTCGCTGACAACATGACAAAAAGCTTGTCCATAGATAACGTTTTGTTTATACAACAGCCGCAGATTAATCCTGTGTGCCAGCTCTCTTACAAAGCACTTAGCAGCCATAAGAAATGTAAAGGCGGCGTACAATTTTTAAAGGAAAATTATGTTCATTTTTTTTTACATATATATATATATATATATATGTAAATGTGAGCAGCTTAAAACAGTATTCACCACTTGAGCTCTGGAGGATTTACCCCCCTTCCTGACTAGGCAATTTGTTGCCAAATTTAATTTAAAGGAGAAGTCCAGCCTGAGCTTTTTAGGCTGGGCTTCTTCTAAGGGTCACAGGGCCGTCTTTAAGGCAGGGCAAAAGGGGCAGCTGCCCTGGGCCCTGTCATTGTTGTGAGGCCCAAAGCAGCTGCCTCGTACTTGCCAATTATCCCAGTTTAAATGGCCTTGTCCTTTGAAGTTTTAGTCCCGTGCTGTGTCCCGATATCTCAGTGTGAAGTGCTGCTACCAATGCTGCTCAGCTGTGCCCTATTGTTGTGTACAGATGACTCACCTGCAGACCCTGTGTTTACATGTAAATAACCGGCATTCATATGTAAATAGCGGTGGCTGTCATGTACCTGGTGGGTGACCCTGACATGCAGAGGAAGGCCTCTCGTACGGCTCTGGTTCGCGAGCCGCTGATAGTGGGACAGCGGGCTCAGGAACACGGCGGGGTAAGAGTGCCTTGATCAGTCCAGAAGTCTGTACCAGTAGAGGCCGGGAACTTACGAGCAGGACGCTGGAACACAGCAGGTAGCAGGCTGGAGAGATGACAGGTGGCTAGTAGATTTGGTAGAAGACAGGCTGAGGTGCACCACCAGGAACTGGAGCTTGATGCAGGCTGGCAGCCAGAGCAGGGTCAGACAGGCTGGGTTGGCAACAGACGGGCAGATCAGGCAGAAACAGCAGACAGGAGCGTAGTCGGGTCACAGGCAGGGTTCAGCAACAGGTAGGCAGATAGGCAAGACAGCAGGCAGAGACTTAACCGGGTCACAAGCAGGTTCGGCAACAGATATCAGGTAACAGGAACTGGAGACAGAGATCAGTCGTGGAAGCCAGAGATCAGGGCAGGAGGCAGGCAGGGGTAGTCAGGAGGGAGCCGGTTCGGTATCAGAAGTCACAACAGACAGGAATCAGGTTTTCAGGTAACGCTGTAAACCAAGCAGCAGCTTGCCAGTCTTGAAGCTCCGTTTAAGTAAAGTAACTGGCGCCAATTTCGGCAACGGGCGCGTGCCAATGCGCGTGCCAATGCGCACGCCCGTGTGCGATTGCTCTGGAGACTCCTGGTTGGCGCCTGCGCACAGGTATGCGGCCCGGGGTGGCAGCTGTGGTCTGCGGATGTCTTCCCTGACAGTGGCATTCATAAGTAAATAGCTGCGGCATTGATATGTAAATAAAGGCAGCATTCATATGTATATCATACTCCCCTGCAGTGAGGAGATGATGTGCTGTAACCTCTAGCAACCAATCAGTGAGCAGTATTACTGTACAGTAATCTCTAGCAACCAATTAACAAGCAGAAATCATTTGCTGTAACCTCTAGCAACTAATCAGTGAGCCGTAATGTGTGCTGAAACCTCTAGCAACCAGTCAGTAAGCAGTAATTATATGCTGTAACTGCTGGCAACCAATCGCAATTGCTGCCTGATCTGATACAGTAAACTGATTTTAAGTCTAGCTGCTATTTATTGTATGTCTCAGAGCAAGTGGAGAGTGAAATTGCATTGGGGGAGGCCCAAGAATTTTTTTGCCCAGGGTCCAGACAATATTAAAGATGGCCCTGACAAGAGTGCAATTCGTTTTGCACTCCTGTGACCCGTCACAGCAATCAGTCGAGACAGCGCGTCATCCCGACTTCAGAAGTCTGGATCCGCCAGCTGCCTTGACTGAGGGCAGTCTCAGCGAGCCGCTCCCCACCCCTCCACAGCTCAGCGCTCCAATGGGCGTGGAGGAACAGAGCAGGAGAGATGCTGACTGACAGTCAGCAGATCTCTGCTTGGGGAGGAGTGAGAAAGCCGAGCCATCGGCGATGTTCGGTGGCTCCGTTCTCAGTGCAGAGACGCCGGGGGACAGCTGCAGCATTGGACTGATGCTCCATCCACCTAGGTAAGTATGAATCTAACAAAACAAACAAAAAAAAAACATACAATTGCACAGTCTTGCGACGCTGTACCCAAATAAAATGAATGCCCCCCCATTCTCCCCACAAATAGAGTTTTATTTTGGTGGTATCTGGTGGGTTGAAGTATTTGTAGACGAAACGCATCGATCAGGCTGCATGATGGCAATGGTAAGGCTGCATTCATGGCAATGGTGAGGCTGCAGATGGGTACTGATTAGGCTGCATTGATGGGCACTGACCCTTATTTTGCTTCACAGTTCTTTATTTAAAATTTAAAGCGGAGTTCTGAATAAAAAAATATTGCTCACCTGAATGTCAGCCTCCAAAAGGTATCCCCCCCTGGGCGACCATCAGCTGAGACTGCTAGATATAGTCCCCAACCTGGCATCTGACACCATGCCAAACGTTGGTCTAGTGGCTAATCAGCCGTAGCAAATCCATCACCTATCCAGTTCCCCATGTCCGCCACAGGGAAGTACTGGTGACACTGCTGCTCAGCCCCTGATCTCTTTGTGGGCCCTCACTGGTAAGCGATTGAATGTTTTTCATTTCCCCAAATTATTGTTTTCTTGTTTGTATACAAGCATTATTTATTTATTGGTGCTTAACATGTAATCTTTATCCCCTTATCTATAGATTTTTTTTATTTTTTTTTGTTCATCCTGAAGATTGCCGCGATACATGTAGAGGATGATCGTGCACTGAGGACTTCCCTGTTCCAGCATGGATACGAGTTCGGCACTTATGGATTTTTGTGCATTTTCATGTTTTAAATGTGAGAAGTAGCTGTCTGATTTTAATAGACTGTTTAAATGATATCACACCATGAGAGTGTCTTCCATATATACCGTATTTATCGGCGTATAACACGCACCGGCGTGCGCTGCCGAAAAAGACAGAGCGAGCGCCGACGGAAAAGACCGAGCGCTGACGTAAAAGACCGAGTCGACTGTTCGGCTCCACTCGCAGTCCCGCCTCCCTGCTGTTTCGGAAGCGAGCGCGGGACTGCGAGCAGAGCCGAGCAGTCAGATCAGTATTTTTCGTCGGCGCTCGGTCTTTTTCGGCGCCGCTCGATTTTTTTTGGGGATCGGCATATAACACGCACCCACGACCTTCCCCCGATTTTAAGGGGGAAAAAGTGCGTGTTATACGCCGATAAATACGATACTTAATTACAGATGACATGGAGAGAGGATTCCCAGGAGCATCATAGAGTCTATATATCCACCATAGAGTTCTGTTGGCTGGGAGAATACACAGAGGTCCCCTAGAGGTGAGCAGATACTATAACATCATCATCTTTGAGATACCACTACATGCTTATCCAAAGCTATATTAAGGTGAGAGGCTAGAGAGCACAGAGATGACACCAGGAAAAAGGGAAGATTACACAGCTAATGGTGAAGGGATACACCATCAATATATATATAAAAAGGACTATCCTTATTACAGTTACAATAGCCACTTTCATATCTTGTATATTTGACCTTGATATTAGGAATTACTTGTATGTATAGGCATAATTACATTTTTTGAATATCTGTTTTATTTGTGGATTTGCACATTGCTCATTATTTACATTTTTTTGAAGGTGTTTATGCGTCATTTATCTGAGCTGAAGTCGCATGATTTATGAGTTTGCGGATTTGCACATTTGTATACCTAATTCATTTTATTTTCATTAATATAAACCTTGTAAGATACACACAACATACTGCACATTTCTATTGGCAGCGCAGCACTAATTCACTTTATATTTTACCCAAAAATGATAATGATTTGTAGTGTGTGTGTGTGTGTGTGTGTGTGTGTGTGTGTGTGTGTGTGTATGTATGTATGTGTGTATGTGTGTGTGTGTGTGTGTGTGTGTGTGTGTGTGTGTGTGTGTGTGTGTGTGTATATATATATATATATATATATATATATATATATATATATATATATATAAAATAATATTATTATTTTTTTCTCTCTGGTAGGTAAAGACTGGCATTATTGTCTTGGTGAGAGTAATATATACCATATTTCACAAAAGTGAGTACACCCCTCACATTTTTGTAAATATTTTATTATATCTTTTCATGTAACAACACTGAAGAAATTACACTTTGCTACAATGTAAAGTAGTGAGTGTACAGCTTGTATAACAGTGTAAATTTGCTTTCCTCTCAAAATAACTCAACACACAGCCATTAATGTCTAAAGCGCTGGCCTTCTCGTCCAATATCAGTGCCTGACCTCACAAATACGCTTCTGAAAGAATGGTCAAACTTTCCCATAGACACTCCTAAACCTTGTTAACAGACTTCCCAGAAGAGTTGAAGTTGTTATAGCTGCAAATTGTGGGCCAACTCAATATTGAACCCGTACACACAGTTGGAAATTCCGACCACAAAATCCGTCTGAATTTTTCCGCCGGATTTTGTCCGACACTGGTGTTGCATACACACGGTCGGACAAAGTTGTCGGAAAATCCGATCATTCTGAACGTGGTGACGTTTGTTGCGTACGACGGAACTACGTAGAGGCTAGTAGCCAATAGCTTTGGTCTCGTAATGTGATCTGAGCATGCGTGGCACTTTGTCCGTCGTAATTCTCTACACGCGATCAGAAAAAGTCAGATCGGATTTTGTTGTCGGAAAATTTGAGAGCAGGATCTCAAATTTTTTCCGTCGGAAATTCTGACGGAAAAAGTCAGATGGAGCCCACACACAGGCGGATTTTCCGACAACATGGTCCGATCGGACATTTTCCGTCGGAATTTCCGACCGTGTGTACGGGGCATAAGACTGGGATGCCATTAAAGTAAATTTGCGTGTAAAGGCAGGCGTCCCAATACTTTTTGTAATATAGTGTATATTAGTACCAGGACTAGGAGGATGATGGAAGGGTTTATGTTTTTTAGTCCTGGTTCACACCTATGCATTTTTTAGTGCATTTTAAGTTTTGCAGAAACACACTGCAGTCCATTTAACATGGTTTCCTATGGATATAGTTTACATCTGTGCATTTTATGGAAAGGGCCAAGGTTTTTTTCCTGGTTTTTGGTTCCATAGACTTCAATGGATCAAAAATGTGTATTGAAAAATGCAAAATGCACCTGGAATATGCAAACTGCAACCTGCATAGGTGTGAATCAGGCCTTATATCTGCTTCAAATTACCGGGAAAGCCAGTTAGGTTGGAAAGGGTACGGCGAGGTCCTGAAAAACTGGTATAATCAAGGGGTAATAGGCCACTGTTACTATTGTTCTTAATTGAAGAGGAAGCTGCTTTCACAAAGCTCCTTTTACAATTAAAAAACAAAATTCTCAAAGAAGCATGAGCATGTTGTTCTCCTAATGCCCCGTACACACGGTCGGAAATTCCGACGGAAAATGTCCGATCGGACCTTGTTGTCGGAAAATCCGCCCGTGTGTGGGCTCCATCTGATCCTGCTCTCAAATTTTCCGACAACAAAATCCGATCAGACTTTTTCCGATCGTGTGTAGAGAATTCCGACGGACAGAGTGCCACGCATGCTCAGATCAAATTACGAGACCAAAGCTATTGGCTACAAGCCTCTACGTAGTTCCATCGTACGCAACAAACGTCACCACGTTCAGGATGATCGGATTTTCCAACAACTTTGTCCGACCGTGTGTATGCAACACCAGTGTCGGACAAAATCCGTCTTAGGAAAAAAATCCGACGGATTTTGTGGTCGGAATTTCCGACCGTGTGTACGGGGCATTAGAGGCATTGGGGTTGATTTACTAAAGACAAATATACTGTTCACTTTGCATGGAAATGTTCTCCAGAGCTTCGTGAATGCTTTTCTTACCCATGATAAGGTAATCTTTGCAAAGTGAAATTTCACCACATTCACTAAACTCTAGGGAAAATTCCCATGCAAAGTGAACAACCTATTTGCCTATAGAAAATTAACCCCATTGTGCAGTGGCAGCTTTGATGAACTTTTGTTTTTAATGGATCTCAGCATTAGGTACGTTTTCTTGGTAGAAAGAGAATGTTAGTGCTTGCTGTGGACAAACTGCTTACGTTGTACATGACAGCGGAGTTGGTAGAAACAGAGACTACTATGGACTCTCCCTATGGGGTTCATTAACTAAAGAAAAAAAGACTGTTTACTTTGCAAGGAAATTTTCCCCAGAGCTTAGCGAATGAGGTGAAGCTCTGCTGACTTCCATCATCCAATCATGTGCAAGCAAAAGTGGTTTCGTTTTTTTTCCTTGCACATGATTGGATTTTCTTTGCAAAATGAAATTTCACCTAGGTCACTAAGCTCTGGGGAAACTCCTCTTGCAAAGCGAACAGCCAATTTGCCTTTAGTAAATCAACCCCTATGTGTATATAACCCGTAGTACATAAAAGGAGTGATTTACTGGAGAGTGCAAAATCTGGTGCAGCTCTGCATAGAAACCAATCAGCTTCTCAGATTTTTTTTTTTTCAAAAGCTTAACCACTTGCGGATCACCCACCGTACATATAAGGCCGTGGCCAAAAGTTTTGAGAATGACACAAATATTAATTTTAACAAAGTCTGCTGTCTCAGTTTTTATGATGGCAATTTGCATATACTCCAGAATGTTATGAAGAGCGATCAGATGAATTGCAATTAATTGCAAAGTCCCTCTGCCATGAAAATTAAAACATCTCCACTGAACTTGTGAAGAAGGCTTCAGGGTGCCCAAGAAAGTGCACCAAGCGCCAGGACCAGTGGCGGCTCATCCATTAGGGGTGCAGGGCCGCCCCCCCCCCCCTAATCCAATCGTCCGGCCCCTAATCTACATGCAGGGCCCCGAACTCATGGATTCCAATGTGTTTTTTTTTTGTTTTTTTTTACAACCACATGATTTGAGCCAGAGGCTAATTGGCTTATATCACTTATCCGGTGCTTAGGCAAAATTACTACAGTTAAAAATCTGAAATGGGCCAAGCTGCTGCTATAATCACAAATACTTATGAACTTTTAGGGCCTATGTTTATGTCTAATGATCCATAAGGCTAAAGCAGCGCTATACAGTGTTTAGGCTTGAAAGAAAAAACACCCAATTGTAATAAAACACCCTGTTAAGGGTAAGTCCAAGTTAAAATAAACTCCTCTTTTCTGTTAAAAAATAAATAAACTCCTAAAACGTGTTCATTGGGGGCTTCTCAGATGATTATTAGGCACCTTCACCGCACCACGTGATTCCGCTCCCCTCAAATTCAACACTCACCAGATATTTAAAAAAGTTTTTTTGGGTTTAAATGCCCATTGGCATGCAGAGAAGCTGCTTCAAGACACCTGAATGGTTAATTTGTCTCCCTGGTGGTCAGGTCATTCAAAACGTGGGTTCTGCTTGTTGCATCTGTCAGCTGTTATGATCTCCATCCAGGTATCACCGCACACAACAATCCTACCACCGGTGAGCGAGTATCGTTGTATGCTGCACAGTGTATATGGATTTATCATCAAATGCTGTTTTTTTATTTGTTTTGCAAGTGTAATGTAAGTGGGGGGTTCAATTCATGGGAATAAATTCTTAAACAGACTCAAGCTATGAGTTTAGGAGTTTTTTTTTCCTTTATGGTATGAGTTCAAGAGCCAGCAAGCAGAACCCATGTTTTGAATGACCTGACCACCGGAGAGAGACGAATTAACCATTCAGGTGTCTTGAAGCTGCTTTTCTGCATGCCAAACCCAATTAGCTTTTTTTTTTACATATCTATCTGGTGAGTGTTGAATTTGAAGGGAGTGAAATCACATGGTGCGGTGAAGGTGCCTAATAATCATCTGACAAGCCCCCCCAATGAATATGTTTTAGGAGTTTATTTTAACTTGGACTTACCCTTAAAGCGGAGCTCCACCTTAAAAAAAATATTAAAAGCCAGCAGCTTCAAATACTGCAGCTGCTGACTTTTATTAAATGGACACTTACCTGTCCAGGGTGCCCGCGATGTCGGCAGCAATCGTCTCTCGGCTGCCCCCGCCGCCATCCTCGGTCAGGGAATCAGGAAGTGAAGCGTTGTGGCTTCACTGCCCGGTTCCCTACTGTGCATGCACGAGTCGCGCTGCGCATCTTCACTGGTCCCCGTTGTGTTCTGGGAACTGTGTGTTTCCCAGCACACAACGGAGGGCGGGCATCTGCGGATATTCTGCAGCTATCTATTCCCGGAAGTGGGTGCAAATACCTGTATGAACGATATCTGCACCCAATTGTGGCACCGGGGGGGGGGGGATCCGATGAGTGGAAGTTCCACTTTAGGGTGGAGTTCCGCTTTAATAGGGTGTTTTATCACAATTAGGTGTTTTTTCTTTCTTTATGTTTATAAATTAGCAAATTATTATTTGCTAATGTCTTCCTGTTTCTCCTCCCGGACAATCAGGAAACGGTTCCTGAGTCCCGATTCCCTGGGAGTTCTAAGACCTGATTGGCCGCGAGTCCTAACTCCTGATTGGCTGGGAGGATAAGCGACCGCCAGGACCCGAGAGCAACGGGGGGGTGAGGGGGGTAAGCAGTGATTGAGCAAGCGCCAGGGGGAGGTTATGTGGTTGGCTGGCAGAGGGGGTGGCTGGCTGGCTGGGGGGGGGGGAGCATGGGACGCTCCCCAAAAGAAGATTGAGCACCAGCCGCCACTGGCCAGGGCTGTCTCCTACAGTTGATTCAGGTGCCGGATCGGGGCACCACCAGTGCAAAGCTTGCTCAGGAATGGCAGGTGTGAGAGCAGCTACAAGCACAGTAAGGCGAAGACTTTTGGAGGATGGCCTGGTGTCAAAAGGGCAGCAAAGAAGCCACTTCTTTCCAGGAAAAACATCAGGGACAGACTGATATTCTGCAAAAGGTACTGTGATTGGACTGCTGAGGACTAGGGTAAAGTAATTTTCTCCGATGAATTCCCTTTCCGATTTTTTTTTTTGGTGCATCTGGAAAAAACCTTGTCGGCAGAAGAAAAGGTGAGCGCTACTATCAGTCCTGTGTCATGCCAACAGTAAAGACCATTCATGTGTGGGGTTGCTTCTCAGCCAAGGATGTGGGCTCACTCACAATATTGCCTAAAAACCCATCCATGAGTAAAGAATGGTACAAAAACATCTTCCAAGTGCAACTTCTCCCAACCATCCAAGAACAGTTTGGTGACGAACGATGCCTTTTCCGGCATGATGGAAAGATAAAGCAACAGTGATAACTAAGTGGCTTGGGGAACAAAATTTTGGGAAACTCCCTTAATCCATTGGACACTCCTCAAGAGACGGGTGAACAAAATAAACCCACAAATTCTGAAAAACTCCAAGCATTGATTATGCAAGAATGGGCTGCCATCAGTCAGGATGTGGCCCAGAAGTTAATTGACAGCATGCCAGGGAGAATTGCAGAGGTCTTGAAAAAGAAGGGTCAACACTGCAAATATGGACTCTTTGCATAAACTTAATGTAATTGTCAATAAAAGCCTTTGACACTTATTATAGTTCAGTATACCATAGTAACATCTGACAAAAAGATTTAAAAACACTGAAGCAGCAGACTTTCTGAAAATGTATATTTGTATCATTCCCAAAACTTTTGGCCACGTCTGTACTGCGACAGGATGGTCGCTCTGCCCCAGATCACGTACCTAGTACATGATCTGACACTTTGGGTTCTGGGGCGCACAGGCTAGGCATACAGGCTAGGTACACAGTAAGCACAGGCTAGGTTCACAGTTAACCCTTTGATCAACCCTGATGTTAACCCCTTCCCAGCCAGTGTCATTAGCACAGTAACAGTGTATATTTTTTTAGCACTGATCGCTGTTTTAGTATCACTGGTCCCCAAAAAGTGTCAAACGTGTCAGCTAGGTGTCCGTTTTGTCGCCGCAATATCAAAGTCTCGGATTGTCGTCATTACTAGTAAAAAAAGTTTAAAAAATAAAAATATCTTATAGTTTGTAGACGCTATAACTTTTGCGTTAACCAATCAATATACGCTTATTGGGAATTTTTGTTACCAAAAATATGTAGCAGAATATATTTTGGTCTAAATTTATGAAGAAACTAGATTTTTTTAAAAAAAAATTATTCGGAAAGTAAAAAATATTGTTTGTTTTTTTTTCAAAATTGTTGGTCTTTTTTTGTTTATTGCAGAAAAAAATGAAAACCGCAGAGGTCAGGCATGTCCAAAGTCCAGCCCGCGTTCCGGTTTAATGTGCCCCCCCCCCTGGTAATTTGTATATATATCTTTTGTGGCCCCCCAGGGCCACAAAAGATATACAGTATATACTGTATTTCTTGGCGCTGCCTCGGAGGGGACAGGTAGGGGGCGGGATGATGACAGCCATACAAACCAATTCGATGCAGTGTGCAGCATATGGTCTGAGCACTGACAGGCTGACCCCCCCCCCCCCCCCCCACCCTTTAACCTCTGCAGCAATGCTGGCAGCACTCATATGTCTATTTCCCAAAGACAACCTCTGGATATGACGCTGAGAACGTGCACTCAACTTCTTTGGTTGACCATATCAAGGCTTTTTCTGAGTGGAACCTGTCCTGTTAAACCGCTATAGCTCAGTTTCAGTGTCTTGGCAATCTTCTTATTGCCTAGGCCAGTGATGGCGAACCCTGGCACCCCAGATGTTTTGGAACTACATTTCCCATGATGCTCAACTACAATGCAGTGCAGGAGCATCATGGGAAATGTAGTTCCAAAACATCTGGGGTGCCAAGGTTCGCCATCACTGGCCTAGGCCATCTTTATGTAGAGCAACAATTATTTTTATCAGATCCTCAGAGTTCTTTGCCATGAGGTGCCATGTTGAACTTTCAGTGACCAGTATGAGAGAGTGAGAGCGATAACACCAAATTTAACACACCTGCTCCCCGTTCACACCTGAGACCTTGTAACAGTAACAAGTCGCATGACACCAGGGAGGGAAATGGCTAATTGGGCCCAATTTGGAAATTTTCACTTAGGGGTGTACTAATTTTTGTTGCCAACGGTTTAGACATTTAGACATCAATGGCTGTGTTTTGAGTTATTTTGAGGGGACAGCAAATTTACACTGTTATACAAGCTGTAAACTCACTACTTTCATTTGTTAAAAAAAAAAAAAAAAAACTCACTACTTTACATTGTAGCAAAGTGTAATTTCTTCAGTGTTGTCACATGAAAAGATATAATAAAATATTTACAAAAATGTGAGGGGGTGTACTCACTTTTGTGAGATTGTGTATGTATGTGTGTGTGTATGTATATATTTTTTTAATCAGTGGCAAAAGCGTCCCCAAAGCACACTTGTGCAGTTCACTATGTGATTGCAGGTAAAATATTACAACTGACGAAGGGTAATCATTTGCAAATTCTTCTTTTATTTAGTCGGTTTACCAACTCCCAGTCTTGTGCTAGATTATCAGTTTTCGGATGTTACAAATCAGTTTATCAACAAATGTTGGTTAACTGGCGTATGACTCTTTCATCACATGCAGAGATAATGTTTTCTATGTTCTTTCTCTCCAATGTAGAACATGCCATGATATCAGTGTTAATCTCACAGCCCAAAGCACAGTTTTTCTTTGTCTTTCCGTGGCTGTACTATCATTTCTGGCAGCAATCATATCTAGGAAAATATTTTCTGTATAGGTGTACTCCCTGTTTCCAAGCTTTATATGCCAGTTTGTCTGGTTCCTGGTTCTGTACCAAACAAGATCCCCAGTCTGGAAGGTGACCTTTGGCCTGGGTTTGGGTGTGGACGGGACACTTTTACAACCCACAGAGGTCTCCTGACCAGGAGGAGCAAGAGAGGACAGCGGGAAAACACGGCCGGGCAAGTCTCCAGGAGTTCCACAGAGGCAGCCAAGAGGGCTGATGAGTGTTCACACAATCTGAAGAACTGGGAGGCACGCCTGAGAGGACAGAGATGGAGCAGTCTGGGATGGGTGCAGAGCCAGTCTGGAGGATTGTGGTGGCATGGGTAGTTGAAAGGGGCAGCTGCAGCCAGGAGGGCTGGCAGTGCCTGAAGAGGTGGTACTGGCAGCAGTAGCTACAGGGACAGCTAGCACTGGAACTTTCTATATTTTTGGCTACACCATAGGGGCCAGTGGTCCCTGCCTGCAAAGGGCATCTGCTTTAGGCCTGGCTGAGCAAGTGTCAGGCCTACCAAATCAGGGCTAGCTGATCCGGGAAGTGCAAGCAAGTGATGTGCTGGAGGAGCAGGAGTGATAGTCTGCAAGCAAGGAAGAGGAGATTGTATATACCTTGGTGTATATAGTTGGTCCCAATATTGACTGTCAATTATCTGGGTCTCATAAATTTATCTTAAAATTATCTCATAAATTCCCTATCCCTATCCAAGTTAAATTCCCCTCAATAAAACACAAAAAGAAAAAACAAGTGCAAGGACTGCTTTCATGTCTCTGGATGCTTGAAAAGTGTGTGCCTGGCTGGGCAGGGTGACAGACGGACTACTACACTCAGCAGCCCCTAAGGGGGTACCGCTGCATAGGGCAAAAAGATAAAACAGGAAGAGAAACTATGGGAGGGAGGGAGGTAGGGTGGGATGAAGATTGGGAGGTTGGAGTCGGGCCATCGCAGACAACTCCACACAAGATGACGCATCAACCCTTGGTGCCAGTCTTGTGATTCATGCAAACATGCGACTACAGAGCCAGCAGGGTGACATCACTGTTTCCAGTTTTGAAGTGATATGTATCACTTAACAGCTAACTGTACAATGAACAAGCAGTGTGATGATACTGATTCATAGTCCAGTGAGAGGTGACCCAGAAATCTGCTACGAAATGTAGTGGTCACCATTCTGCCAATCTGGTGTGAAAGAAGTGTGTGAATCATAAGACTGGCTGCAAAAAAATATTTTTGATGTGCATTTGTTGACTGTCTATAGTTATGATTTAAAGGAAATATACTGTATATCCTTTGCTATGTTTTAGAAACATCTAACCAGTTTGATTTAACTAATGTTATCAAATGTGTAATAGCAGTGTTTTGAGACACTGTCACCTACCCGTTTATGACAAAGGAATAGTGTCTCCCTATAGCCCCCCCCCCCCCTCAAAATGCAGACAGTGAGCTCAGGGACACGGACCCGTATGGATGTCATATTGGGACACAGAGCAACAATGTCCATGCTTCTGCTGTGTCCCAATTGCCATCAATAGGACTGCCTGCACAGGATGCACAAAACACCTGTGCAACCCTCGTGCACATACCTCCCAACTTTTTGAGATGGGAATGAGGGACACCTATCAGCAAAAGTATGCAGGCATAGGACACACCCTTGGTCACGCCCCCTTAAAGGGGAATTGTACAAAAAACAATATTGGTTAAACCCACAAGTGCTTTTTTTACCACTAATATTCCTTTATATTGGCTTTGGAATTTACAATTGCGGCAATTTAGAAATCAGATGAAAGGTTTAGTGCTGGAAAACACTTTTTGATAGATAAAAAAAGTGCATTTTATATACATCTATACAGATCAGACCCAAATGAGGGACAAATGAGGAGGAATGAGGGACAGAGGGACATTGCTCCAAATCAGGGACAGTTGGGAGCTATGCTTGTGCAGGTAAACATGGTCCTGTATGGGTGCATGGTATAGTACACCCTGTGTGAATGAGGCTCTACACTGACAATATGAATCAGTTTCCTGATCTGTAGAATAAAAGTTAATAAAAAAATGTTTGTCTGAACTGTGTGTCTCTTTGATTCTGAAGAAACAATTAACTTATGCAATCATTTGCATAAACAGGTAAAACCACATCATAAGGAAACTACTACTGCATTGGAGTTATCAAACCTACAAAGACAAATAGAAACACTCGGTGAAGCGAGCAGGCTCACTGTTTCTAACAGCATGTCAAACAACAAGTCCTGCACTCTTAACCCCCGTGGTGCTGCACACTGATAATGCTCCTCCCGCTGATCATACCGACAAGCTGCTCCTTAACGCGGTGTGCTGACAGCTTTCCTCCACAGATAGAGCACTGTTTTGCTTTCAGCCAACTCGTCAAGGAGGGAGGGAGGGGAGGAGAGGACTGGACTGGGGCTGGACGGGGACGCTCCAGAACGACACTTCCCGCCAAAGCACCGCCCCATTTTCGGCGCCGTTATTGGCATGATTTCCTTTTTGGCACTTTGTCGAAAAGGCCATTTTCGGCCGATATGTTTCGCGGGCGAAATTTCGGTGCATCCCTAGTAATTGGTATCGGCGAGTACTTGAAAAAAAGTATTTGTACTTGTACTCGCTCTTAAAATTGGTATCGAGACAACCCTAGTTATAACTCCTGTTCGATTTTTTTTTTTTTGCCATCTGTGTCCCATTTCGGAGATTTCCTATGTCCCATAGCCAAACAGGAAGTGAGAGGAAATCCCTGCAAAAACATGTGGCAAAATGTGTTATGGTCTGATGAAACCAAGGTTGAAATTTCTGGCCATAATTCCAAAAGATATGTTTGGCGCAAAAACAACACTGCACATCACCAAAAGAACACCATACCCACAGTGAAGCATGGTGATGGCAGAATCATGCTTTGGGGCTGTTTTTCTTCAGCTGGGCCTTAGTCAAGGTAAAGGGAATTATGAACAGTTCCAAATATCAGTCAATATTGGTACAAAACCTTCAGGCTTCAGTTGGAAAGCTGAACATGAAGAGGAACTTCATCTTTCAGCATGACAACGACCCAAAGCATACATCCAAATCAACAAAGGAATGGCTTCACCAGAAGAAGATTAAAGATTTGGAATGGCCCAGCCAGAGCCCAGACCTGACTCTGGTTGAAAATCTGTGGGGTGATCTGAAGAGGGCTGTGCGTAGGAGACCCCCTCGCAATCTGACAAATTTGGAGTGTTTTTGCCAAAAAGAGTGGGCAAATATTGCCAAGTCAAGATGTGCCATGCTGATAGACTCATACCCAAAACGACTGAGTGCTGTAATAAAATCAAAAGGAGCTTCAACAAAGTATTGGTTTAAGGGTGTGCACACTTATGCAACCATATTATTTTATTTTTACTTCCATCCACCTAAAAGATTTCAGTTTGTTGTTCAACTGAGTTGTACCGTTTACAGTTTATAGGTCACATTAAAGGTGGAAAAAGTTCTGTCAATGCCTTGTATTTACTTGTTATTTTCGAAATAAAAAGCTTTACTGTTAAAAAAAAAAAAAAGGTGGAAAAAGTTCTGAAATTATCTTTTTTTGTCTCATTTTTTTAATCACAGAAACCTGACATTTTAACAGGGGTATGTAGACTTTTGATATCCCCTGTAGGTCTCAGCATTTCTTTAGCGTAGGTTCCCCATGCGTTTCCCCAAGTGTTCCCCCAGAGCCCCCCTAGTACCCCGAGAACCCACTGGGAAAAAGGTACCAAAACATTAACCCTTTCCCCCTGACCTGGGCAGCCTGGTGCTAACTACACACACACAGTTGGCAACCTGCCTACAAGCACGACATATAGAATATGCACAACTGACCATCAAACAAATGTTATAGAATAGATTCTGTAAAAGAACGACTGTCTAGGAAAATCACCTGTTCTTTTTGTTTGCTGAGGGAGGTTGAATTTCACAGCAGCAAAAAATAATGAAACTGGCAACATGATCCTTTAATTACACCTGTCATTTGTCTGCAAAAATAAATATATATATATTGCATAGAAGTAAGGACACAATAGGTAAAATAGGCAATGCCTTGCCTCTTCTTGGAAAGGATTTAGCGTATTTTAGATGGATGAGGTTAAAATACATCTCAAGGGTTTTTTTTTGTTATCTCATATGTGTATAGCACAAAAAGAATATTGAAAATCTACCTAGCTGTAGCTAATTTGGGTATTTGTCATTTGCCATCTTTAACCACTTCAGCGCCGGGCCATTTTACACCCTTCCTTACCAGAGCACTTTTTGCGATTCGGCACTGCGTCGCTTTAACTAACAATTGCGCGGTCGTGCGACGTTACACCCAAACAAAATTGACGTCCTTTTTTCCCACAAATAGAGCTTTCTTTTGGTGATCGTCCCTGCGGTTTTTATTTTTTGCGCTATAAACAAAAGAAGAGCGACAATTTTGAAAAAAAACACAATATTTTTTACTTTTTGCTATAATAAATATCCCATTTTAAAAAAAAAAAAAAAAACTATTTTTTTTACTCAGTTTGGACCGATACGTATTCTTCTACATATTTTTGGTAAAAAAAATCGCAATAAGCGTATATTGATTGGTTTGCGCAAAAGTTACAGCGTATACAAAATAGGGGATAGATTTATTGCATTTTTTTTTTTTACTAGTAATGGCGGCGATCTTTTTTTTTTTGTGACTGCGACATTGCGGCGGACACTTCGGACACTTTTGACACATTTTTGGAACCATCGTTGCTATAAAATTGCATTGATTACTGTGTAAATGTGACTGGCATGGAAGGGGTTAACACTAGGGGGCGCTGCAGGGGTTAATGTGTTCCCTATAGGAGTGATTCTAACTGTGGGGGGAGGGGACTCACAAGGGGAGGAGACCGATCAGTGATCCTCCGTACTGGGATCACATGATCGGTCTCCTCTCCGCTGACAGGACGTGGAGCTGTGTGTTTACACACACAGCTCCACGGTCCCGGACGGTCCCGTTGTTTTAACGGGCAATCGCGGGTGCCCGGCACTCGCACCGGGTCCCGAGCGATGCCGGCGGCGCGCGCGCCCCCCAGGCGGCCGGGAATGAGAGGACGTCATATGACGCCCACCCAGGATGGGAGATCCACCTTGTGGGCGTCATATGTAGGCGGGTAGGGAAGTGGTTAAATAAATAAAAATGATAAAATCCTTATGATTTTCTTTCTGCTGTTCTGTTTCTAGCTATCTATATATACGTATAAAGAAAAGCCAAGCTATTGACATCTTTGGAAGCCTTATGCCGCGTACAAACTACCGGACTTTCCAGCAGACTAGGCCCGACGGTCTTACCGACGGACTTTTGGCAGAAGTCTGACAGACTTAAGAACGAACGGACTTGCACACACACGAGCGGACTAAGTCCGTTCGAAAGTCCATTTGTTTTAAACGTGATGAGGTAAAGGTGACTAAACAAAGAAGCTCAATAGCCAGTAGCCAATAGCTGCCCTTGCGTCGTATTTGGTCTGTCGGACCAGCACACAGACGAGCGGTTTTCCCGATTTAAGTCCTTTGGACAGATTTGAAACATGTTCTATTTCTAGGTCTGCCGGACTTTTTTTCCTGAAAATTAACAGACTAGCCCACACACGATCGGATTGTCCGCCAGACTAATCCCGTCGGACCTAGTCTGCCGGAAAGTCCGGTTGTGTGTACGCGGCATTACTGGCACCTCCACCTAGTATAACTGGTAATGATGATGATTTAAAAATTACTGTGAAGAGGTATGGAGACATATTGCTCATTCCACTGGGGGTCTTTAGTCATACAAAAGTCTAAGAACCCCTGTGATAGACAAATGAGCATAAATGTGACCCAGTCTGAGCTTATGGGCAAATTTTGTTGGCAGAAACATTTGATTAATACTGAGGAAGACCCAGATGTGTCCTGATGGTAAATGATTAACAAACTGGTTACTGGTACATTTTACAAACATGCTGGAGGACTTTTCTTATAGAAAAACTCCACTTTTAATACAACATGATATAGCTAATACAACTGCTACATAAACCATTATGGGCTCCATTCACAGAATGAACTTGCATAAGATATTTGGGTGTAAGGACACAATTTGCCTAAATATCGTGCAATCCTGTCAATTCACTAGACTGTTTTGCTGTATTTATTGAGAAACGCTAGGTAAATATGCATTACAAGGAAATAAATAATAAAATGCATGCCAAAAATAAGTAGGCAGTATGTGTGGAATCTGTACTGGTTGTTAAGGAGATGATGGCCACCCGCTCCCTAACCAGTAAACATCATGGTTGTTAAGGAGCAGGCGGCCGCTGTGTCCTTAACAACCAATGAGACATCAGCTGTCAGCCAGGTTACTGCGGGGTTCCTGCTTTAGTTATTGTTGGCTTTTCACACGAGTGGACTGATAGGGTCTGTCTCTCCATTTTTTAGATGAACCCGTTCGGACCCCCCAGTACAATTACAATACAGTTCAATACAGAAGGGACAGGAGGGGAAGGTGCGGGGGGTGATCTGATGGAGGTGGCTCGGGTACAGTTCTTAGGTGGATGTGGGATAGGTTTCCCTGAATAAATGAGTTTTTCAGGAGTTGCCTAAAGGCGGACAGGTTAGGGGGTGACTGGACATACTGGGGATAACAGGTATTTGACCTACCTGAAGGATTGAACTTTTCTGCGGCTGGGGAACAGGGAAGCTGTGGTGCTGCAGCAGAGAAGCCACAGAAAAGGTACGTACAGTATATTGCCTCTTCTTGTACAGACTTTGTTTTTTGGAGACAGGGTCACTTTAACCCTAATAATGTGAGCCGAAAGAAAGGTTGTTAGGCCAGTAATGTTGTGCAAATGGGGGTTGTGCCACATCCGGTATTACAAGAGAAAGAGGAAATCCCCTATGTGGTGGACTTTTAAAGGTACAGACTAAATCAGAAGATTTAGATAAGGTATATAAGTAATTTCAAAATATTTATTTAGAAAAATGTAAAAAAAAAAAAAAAAAAAAGTATATAAAAAAACATGAAATGTTTAAACACATCTAAAGGCTTTTACACCGTCATATACATAAATATACAATAGTTATTTTTTTTTCTAAATAAATATGGTGGGAGAAAACAAAAAACTGTATTGTATATTTATGTATATGACGGTGTAAAAGCCTTTAGATGTGTTTAAACATTTCATGTTTTTTTATATACATTTTTTCTTTTTACATTTTTCTAAATAAATATTTTGAAATTACTTCTATACGTTATTTAAAGCTTCTGATTTAGTCTGTGCCTTAAAAGTCCACCACATAGGGGATTTCTTCTTTCTCTAAGAATGTGAGCCAAGCATGACTCTCGGTTCTGCCACAGTCCCATGGACTTCAAACACAATCTATTCTGTTTAAACACACAACATAAATCAGCGCTAAATATAAAGACAATACCAAATAACAGGTGTGCATTGATGAATGAAAAAATAAAATGAAAAGGTGCAATTAAGATAATTAAGTCCAAATATGCTGCAGTCCTGCACTGTGTAACAGCACAGTTATAAGTGAGATCAGTCCAAACAGGGTCCAATTCCGCCACTATGAGAGAAAGCTGTCACCAACACCTCCACGAGTGAAAAAAAAACGCCTCCCTTCTAGATTGAATTCTTACCAGATCTAGCTGGGTCAAAAGCATACACAACAAATCTTTGATCGGAAGATCTCTCCCCGGATCAGACTGCAGCCAGGACTCGGGTGGATCATATGCTGATGAGCTCATCAAGATAGAAAGAGAAAGAGATGCAACTGGGATCAAAAGTAACATTTCTGTCTTTGCAGATGACACCAAGCTATGCAGTGGAATAACGTCCTTACAGGAGGTCTCCAATTTACAAGCCGACCTCAATGCTCTGTCTAATTGGGCAACTATGTGGCAAATGAGGTTTAATGTTGATAAATGTAAAGTTATGCACTTGGGGGCTAAGAATATGCATGCATCATACATACTAGGGGGAGTACAACTGGGGGGATCCGTAGTGGAGAAGGATCTGGGGGGTTTGGTAGATCATAAGCTCAATAATAGCATGCAATGCCAAGCTGCGGTTTCCAAAGCGAGCAAAGTCCTTTCTTGTATTAAGAGAGGTATGGACTCCAGAGAGAGAGATATAATTTTGCCCCTGTTCAAATCATTAGTAAGACCTCATCTGGAATATGCAGTTTAGTTTTGGGCACCAGTTCTCAAAAAGGATATCGGGGGAACTGGAGAAAGTGCAGAGAAGGGCAACCAAACTGATAAGAGGCATGGAGGAGCTCAGCTATGAGGAAAGATTAGAGGAACTAAATTTATTCACTCTTGAGAAGAGGAGAATAAAGGGGGATATGATCACCATGTTCAAATATATAAGGGGTCCATATAGTGAACTTGGTGTTGAGTTATTCACTTCACGGTCAACACAGAGAACAAGGGGCACTCTTTATGTCTGGAGGAAAAGAGATTTCATCTCCAAATACGGAAAGGTTTCTTCACAGTAAGAGCTGTGAAAATGTGGAATAGACTCCCTCCAGAGGTGGTTCTGGCTAACTCAGTAGATTGCTTTAAGAAAGGCCTGGATACTTTCCTAAATGTACATCATATAACTGGGTACTGACATTTATAGGTAAAGTTGATCCAGGGAAAATCCGATTGCCTCTCGGGGGATCAGGAAGGGATTTTTTTTCCCCTGCTGTAGCAGATTGGAGCATGCTCTGCTGGGGTTCTTTTTTTTTTTTTTTGCCTTCCTCTGGATCAACTGTGGGTATAGAATTGAGTATATTGGATTGTACAATATTTTTTATTTTTCTTTATTATTTCTTTTTTTTATGGTTGAACTGGATGGACTTGTGTCTTTTTTCAGCCTAGCTAACTATGTAACTCCATAGCATAATCTTGTTTAAAAGTTTTATTGTATTCAAACTTTTTATAGCTAATCAAGGAAGGTAATTTATCAGGGAAGGCGGAAGTGTATATCGTGATAGGTGACGTGTCATCATTGTACACCATTATTCAGCATGATGACGCTTTACTTGCTCTAAATTGGGCTTTAAGTCAAAGGGATGATGTACCTTTTGAACAAAAGATATTTTTGAGACAGGTATTCGATTTTTGCCCGTCTTATTTTTGGGCCCAGTTTGGCAAACCTTTTCATGGGGGAGTGGGAAAACAAATTTGTGTTTGCAAAAAAGAGGGAAGGTCTACTCTTTTATAAAAGATATATAGACGATTTATTCTTCATTTGGGAAGGTAATGAGAACTCTCTGCATGAATTTATGTTGGAACTGAATATCAGTAATAATAATATAAGACTAGATTCTGAGTCCACTACCTGGATGTGAGTGTTTTCAGACAGGGAGATGAGCTTAATACCAAGGTTTATTTCAAACCCACGGACAGGTAAGAGTTCAATCTAGAGGGGGCGGCTTTTTGCACTCGTGGAGGTGTTGGTGACAGCTTTCCTTCATAGTTGTGGAATTGAACCCTGTTTAGACTGATCTCACTTATAACTGTGTTGTTACACAGTGCAGGACTGCAGCATATTTTGACTTAATTATCTTAATTGCACCTTTTCATTTTATTTTTTCATTCATCAATGCACACCTGTTATTTGGTATTGTGTGTTTTTTAGCACTGCTTTATATTGTGTGTTTAAGAATACTTATCATTGGTAGGTTTATACAGTAGCTGCTTCAGACCAAATGGTTATATTATCAATCACTAAGGTATTATATGATGTTTCACTTATCTCTAAGTGCTTGATATTGTGGGAAAGGGCTCAATATTGTAGTGTGTATTACACTCTATTCTTTGATACAGTAAGGCTGTGCATTATGGGATATGAAGTTTCTTGGATTGCCACATGATGCTACAGAAAGTGATGAGATCCAAATGCATTTTTTAACATTTTGAACACAGTGGTGTAGATTCAAACCTGCCATGGATAAGTGAGTTATAAGCACATTGGGATGGCTTGGGCAGAAAAGATATTGGAAAAGGCTTCTATTTAATGTGAAAAGTGAAATTCTGCCTGAAAAGGTAAGCCTTTAACCACTTTCAGACCGGACCATTTTGCTGGCTTAAGACCAGGCCACTTTTTGCGATTAGGCACTGCGTCGATTTAACTGACAATTGCGCGGTCGTGCGACGTGGCTCCCAAACAAAGGTGACGTCCTTTTTTTCCCACAAATAGAACTTTCTTTTGGTGGTATTTGATCACCTCTGCGGTTTTTATTTTTTGAGCTATAAACAAAAAAAGAGCGACAATTTTGAAAAAATTATTTTTGACTTTTTGTTATAATAAATATCCCCCAAAAATATATAAAAAAAATGTTTTTCCTCAGTTTAGGCCGATACGTATTCTTCTACATATTTTTGGTTAAAAAAAATCGCAATAAGTGATTATTGATTAGTTTGCGCAAAAGTTATAGCGTTTACAAAATAGTTTTTATAGCATTTTTATTAATATTTTTTTTTACTAGTAAAAAAGCGATTTTTATTGTGACTGCGACATTATGGCGGACACATCGGAAATTTTTGACACATTTTTGGGACCATTGTCATTTATACAGAAATCAGTGCTATACAAATGCACTGATTCCTGTGTAAATGACACTGGCAGTGAAGGGGTTTACCAGGAGGTGGCAGTGTAGGGGTTAAGTGTGTCCTAGGGGCATGTTGCTAACTGTGGGGGGCGTGGCTGTGTTTTACAGATCACTGATCAGTGCTCTAATCACAGGGAGCAGAGATCAGTGTCACTTGTTGCTAGGCAGAACGGGGAGATTCCTGTTTACTTCAGCATCTCCCCGTTCGTCCTCCCCGTGAGACGATCGCGGGTATCCCCGCGGTGACTCTCTCAGGTCCCGACCGGCGCACACGCGATGGCACGGCGGCAAATTCAAAGGGACGTACCAGTACGCCCTTATGCCTGTCCGTGACATTCTGCCGATGTACATCGTTGTGCGCCGGTCGGGAAGTGGTTAAAGTGAATCTAAACTCAAAAAGTGATAGTTTTCTACGTTTTAGCTAATATTTAGAAATGTTAAGTGCTCCTAAGCAGTACCCTAAAAAAATTAATTTTTCCTTGAATTTCTAGTGAAAAATAGTAGTGCTCCTCCTGGTACACTATATTGTCAAAAGTAATGGGATTCCACACACTAGATCATCTGGAACTATATGTCTCTCTCTCTCTATATACATTATATATATATATATATATATATATATATATATATATATACACACACACACTATATTACCAAAAGTTTTGGGACATCTGCCTTTACCTGCACATGAACTTTAATGGCGTCATAGTCCTTAGGGTTCAATATTGAGTTGGCCCACCCTTTGCAGCTATACATTGTTTGGCTAGCAACTCTTCTGGGAAGGCTGTCCACAAGGTTTAGGAGTGTGTCTATGGAAATGTTTGACCATTCTTCCAGAAGCGCATTTGTAAAGTCAGGCACTGATGTGTGACGAGAAGGCTTGGTTCGCAGTCTCCGCTCTAATTCATCCCAAAGGTGTTCTATCGGTTGAAGTCAGGACTCTGTGCAGGCCAGTCAGGTTCCTCCACCCCAAACTCGTTCATCCATGTCTTTATGGACCTTGCTTTGTGCACTGGTGCGCAGTCATGTTGGAACAGAAACCCCTAAACTGTTCTCACAAAGTTGGAAACATGAAATTGTCCAAAATGTCTTGGTATGCTGACGCCCTAAGAGTTCCCTTCACTGGAACTAAGGGGCCAAGCCCAACCCCTGAAAAACAACCCCACACCATAATCCCCCTCCACTAAATGATTTGGACCAGTGCACAAAGCAAGGTCCATAAAGACATGGATGAGCGAGTTTGGGGTGAAGGAACTTGACTGGCCTGCACAGAGTCCTGACCTCAACCTGATAGAACACCTTTGGGATGAACTAAAGCGGAGACTGAGAGCGAGGCTTTCTCGTCCAACATCAGTGCCTGACCTCACAAATACACTTCTAGAAGAATGGTCAAACATTCCCATAGACACAACCCTAACACTTGTGGGCAGCCTTCCCAGAAGAGTTGAAACTGTTATATCTGCAAAGGGTGGGCCAACTCAGTATTGAACTCTACGAACATTGTACCCCTACCATTTCACAAAGAAAGTTTAAACAATTGTAAAAAAACACACAGATCTTCTTGTTAAAAAAAAAACAAAAAAACACAGACACCGTTGGGATAAGTCCTTTATTAAAAAAAAAAAAAAAAAAAAAGATTCCAGCGGTGGTAATCCACTCTTTGTATCCTGCGATGGGTGATCATCTCTCCCCGGGGTCCAGTGATGGATGATCTCTCCTCTCCAGGGTCCATGATGATGTCCAGCGAAGCGCATCCTGTCTTCCCCTGGAGACACCGCGGGAATCCCGGCAGCCTGACAGGTCTCTTAGCTGAGGAGGATGGGGCCACCCGTCACGCCCCCTCTGATGCTAGGGGAAGCCTGTCAGGCTGCCGGGATTCCCGCGGTGTCTCCGGTGGAGACAGGATGCGCTGCGCTGGACATCATCGGAAGAGATCATCCATCGCTGGACCCCGGAGAAGAGATCACCCATCGCTGGATAGCAAGAGTGGATTACCACCGCTGGAATCTTTTTTTAATTTTTATTTTTAATAAAGGACTTATCCCAACGGTGTGTTTTTTTTACAATTGTTTACACTTTCTTTGTGAAATGGTAGGGGTACAATGTACCCGTTACCATTTCAAACAGGGGGGGCTGGGATCTGGGGGTCCCCTTGTTAAATGGGGCTTCCAGATTCCGATAAGCCCCCCGCCCGCAGACCCCCACAACCACTGGCAAGGGTTGTGGGGATGAGGCCCTTGTCCCCATCAACATGGGGACAAGGTGCTTTGGGGGGCTACCCCCAAAGCACCCTCCCAATGTTGAGGGCATGTGCCTGGTACGGTTCAGGAGGGGGGGGGCGCTCTCTCGTCCCCCCTCTTTTCCTGCGGCCTGCCAGGTTGCGTGCTCGGATAAAGGGTCTGGTATGGATATTTGGGGGGAACCCCACGTCATTTTTTTTTATTTGACCCCGTGTTCCCCTTAATATCCATACCAGACCTGAAGGGCTTGGTAATTGAATTTGGGGGGACCCCCACGCATTTATTTTTATTTTTTTTCAATGACTTTCAATGACTGTTCTCTGTATTACTGGGAGCCGACAATTCATTATAGCCGCGAGTGCTTTTAAATTACTTTTTTCCCTTCGGAAATTACACTTTGTGCAGGGACAGTTCTAAGCACGGGAAACATGCGCCCCTTTACAGGCATACTATACACACCCCCTAGGTACGAAATTTAAAGGAATATTACACTTTTATTGTTTCACTTTAAGCATTATTAAACTCACTGCTCCCGCCCGAAACACGGACGTTTTTAAAAGTTTTTTTTGCATTGATATATGTCCCCTGGGGCAGGACCCGGGTCCCCAAACCCTTTTTAGGACAATAACTTGCATATTAGCCTTTAATATTAAGACTTTTGATTTCGAACGTTCAAGTCCCATAGACTTTAATGGGGTTCTACAGGTACCCCATACAGGTAATTCCTGTCAATGGTCACAGGACACATACAGGTAATTTCTGTCAATGGTCACAGGACACATACAGGTAATTCCCGTCAATGGTCACAGGACACATACAGGTAATTCCCGTCAATGGTCACCAGGACATATACAAGTAATTCCAATCAATGGTCACAGGACACATACAGGTTATTCCTGTCAATGGCCACCAGGACACATAAAGGTTATTCCCGTCAATGGCCACCAGGACACTTACAGGCAATTCCCATCAATGGCCACCAGGACATATACAGGTAATTCCCATCAATGGCCACCAGGACACATACAGGTTATTCCCGTCAATGGCCACCAGGACACTTACAGGCAATTCCCATCAATGGCCACCAGGACATATACAGGTAATTCCCATCAATGGTCACAGGACAAATACAGGTTATTCCTGTCAATGGTAACAGGACAAATACAGGTTATTCCTGTCAATGGTCCCCAGGACACATACAGATAATTCTCCCCAGTGGGGACAACAATTGTGCAGTGAAATCATTTTCAGTACAGCAGAGGAGCCTCTACAACTGTGCACAAAGGAATGTAAGGCCAGAGTTCACCTTAATTGACCTACCTGAAGGATTGAACTTTTTTGCGGCTGGGGAACAGGGAAGCTGTGGTGCTGCAGCAGAGAAGCCACAGAAAAGGTAGGTACAGTATATTGCCTCTTCTTGTACAGACTTTGTTTTTTGGAGACAGGTTCACTTTAACCCTAATAATGTGAGCCGAAAGAATGGTTGTTAGGCCAGTAATGTTATGCAAATGGGGGTTGTGCCACATCCAGTATTACAAGAGAAAGAAGAAATCCCCTATGTGGTGGACTTTTAAGGCACAGACTAAATCAGAAGTTTTAAATAACGTATATAAGTAACTTCAAAATATTTTATTTAGAAAAATGTAAAAAATGTAATCCCGGTCGGGAAGAGGTTAAAGTGAATCTAAACTCAAAAAGTGATAGTTTTCTACGTTATAGCTAATATTTAGAAATTTTAATTGCTCCTAAGCAGTACCCTAAAAAATTGAATTTTGCCTTGAATTTCTAGTGAAAAATAGTAGTGCTCATCCTGGTACAATATATTGTCAAAAGTAATGGGATTCCACACACTGGATCATCTGGATCTATATGTCTCTCTCTCTCGATCATCTGGATCTCTCTCTCTCTCTATTATATTATATTATATTATATTATATTATATATATATTATATATATACACACACACACATACACATACACACACTATATTACCAAAAGTTTTGGGACAGCTGCCTTTACATGCACATGAACTTTAATGGCGTCATAGTCCTTAAGCCCCATACACACGGTCGGATTTTCCGATGGATTCTGTCCTATCGGACAATGTTGTCGGAAATTCCGACCGTGTGTAGGCACCATCGGACATTTTCCATCGGATTGTCCGACTGACAAAGTTGTATCTCCTGCTCTAAAGATTTTCCGACAACAAAGTCCGATCACACCAATTCCGATCGTGTGTAGGGAATTCCGACGGACAAAGTGCCACGCATGCTCAGATCACATTACAAGACCAAAGCTATTGGCTACTAGCCTCTACATAGTCCCGTCGTAGGCAACAAACGTCACCACGTTCAGAATGATCGGATTTTCCGACAACTTTGTCCGACCGTGTGTATGCAACACCAGTGTCGGACTAAATCCGTCGGACCAAATCCGATGGATTTGGTGGTCGGATTTTCCGACCGTGTGTATGGGGCTTTAGGGTTCAATATTGAGTTGGCCCGCCCTTTGCAGCTATACTCTGTTTGGCTAGCAACTCTTCTGGGAAGGCTGTCCACAAGGTTTAGGAGTGTGTCTATGGGAATGTTTGACTATTTTTCCGGAAGCGCATTTGTGATGTCAGGCACTGATGTGTGACGAGAAGGCTTGGTTCGCAGTCTCCACTCTAATTTATCCCAAAGGTGTTCTATCGGTTGAAGTCAGGACTCCCAAACTCGCTCATTTTTTGTCTTTATGGACCTTGCTTTGTGCACTGGTGCGCAGTCATGTTGGAACAGAAACCCCTAAACTGTTCTCACAAAGTTGGGAGCATGAAATTGTCCAAAATGTCTTGGTATGCTGACGCCCTAAGAGTTCCCTTCACTGGAACTAAGGGGCCAAGCCCAACCCCTGGAAAAACAACCCCACGCCATAATCCCCCCTCCACTAAATGATTTGGACCAGGGCACAAAGCAAGGTCCATAAAGACATGGATGAGCAAGTTTGGGGTGAAGGAACTTGACTGGCCTGCACAGAGTCCTGACCTCAACCCGATAGAACACCTTTGGGATGAACTAAAGCAGAGACTGCGAGCCAGGCTCTCGTCCAACATCAGTGCCTGACCTCACAAATACACTTCTAGAAGAATGGTCAAACATTCCTATAGACACAACCCTAAAACTTGTGGGCAGTCTTCCCAGAAGAGTTGAAACTGTTATATCTGCAAAGGGTGGGCCAACTCAATATTGAACCCTACGAACTAAGACTGGGATGCCATGAAAGTTCATGTGTGTGTGAAGGCAGGTGTCCCAATACTTTTGACAATATAGTTTATGTGAATGTGCCTAGGCACTCTGTTTTGTAGGAATGAAGGGAGCTCTGTATAACAGAACCTGGCCAGAGAGGATTTCCACAGTGAAAATAGGCGTAGGTCTGGCAAACATGTCTCACATAGTACTTGGGCAGCACTCCAAGATAGAAGCAATGATCTGAGGAAAAGAATTAAACAGGAGGCGCCTCTAAGTGCAGAAACACAAATGCCGCGTACACACGGTTGGAATTCTCGTCGGAAAAAGCTCTGATGGTTTTCCCGTCGGAATTCCGACGGAATTTCGCTCAAACTGTCTTGCCTACACACGGTCACACCAAATTCCGACGGTCTGTAACACAGCGGCATAAAACACGTTAGACAGCACTATAAAAGGGAAGTTTAATGCTTCTGAGCATGCGTCGAATGGTTTCCGAGCATGCGTCGGAATTTTGCGTGTCGAAATTGCATACACACGATCGGAAAATCCGATAGAAAGGTTTTCCGTCGGAAAAATTGAGAACAGGTTCTCAATTCAAAGTCAGTCGGAAATTCAGACAGAAAAAGACTGATGGGCATACACACGGTCGGAAAATCCGATGAAAAGCTCCCATCGGACTGTTTCCATCGGAAATTCCGACCGTGTGTACGCCGCAAAAGACTTTTAATGCCAAAGGATTAAAAACACTTACTAGCAGTGGCGGTGCATCCATGGCACAGTGGCAGCATTTGATGGCACAGTGGCAGCATTTAATGGGCACAGTGGCAGCAGATAGACGGCGAGCGGGCGGAGGTCACACTTGGGGCATTCAAGGGCACACTGGCAGCATTTAATGTGCACACTGGCAGTATTTGATGGGCACACTGGCAGCGTTTGATGGCACAGTGGCAGCGTTTGATGGCACAGTGGCAGCATTTGATGGGCAAAGTGGCAGCGTTTGATGGGCAAAGTGGCTGCTTTTGATGGCACAGTGGCTGCTTTGATGGCACAGTGGCTGCGTTTAATGGCACAGTGGCTGCTTTGATGGCACAGTGGCTGTGTTTAATGGCACAGTGGCTGCTTTTGATGGCACAGTGGCTGCAATTGATTATTATTTTTTCAAAAAAAAATTGTGCCCCCCCCCCAAAAAAAAAAAAAATTTGAGCACCAGCCGCCACTGCTTACTAGCTAAAGGTGAAAAAAGATTCATCATATGGATAAATCCAACAAGTCCAGCAGTGGTGGTCCCAGGGGTGGTCCGGTCTGCAGCTTGATGCCACAGAGAAAAGAAACCAGGAAGGACAGACCGCGCTGTGGAACACTGGACCTGGGTGTGATGTCAGCGGGAAAGCGTCTGGAACCAGCGTGAAGCGCAGATGCCTGGAAGTGATGTCAAAAGGGGTAGGATGCATAATCAGAGCGTCTGATGGGCTCCTTCTTCATACCAATGATAATGAAGAAGGAGCCTACCACCATTGCTGGACCTCTTGGACTTATCCATATGATGAATCTTTTTTCACCTTTAGCTAGTAAGTGTTTTTAATCCTTTGGCATTAAAAGTCTTTGTGTTTCTGCACTTAGAGGCACCTTCTGTTTGTTTCTTTTCCTCAGAACTCTACTTTGTAGCCTTATAGCTATATATCTACAGTGGGAGATCTAAAGCAGGGGTCTCCAAACATTCTAAAGAAAGGGCCAGTTTACTGTGCTTCAGACTTTAGAGGGGGGGGGGGCAGACTGTGTCCAGTGGGAGCAAACAATGCCTGATCTTTGGTATTGGGGGAGAAAAAGTTGGCGCCAGTGGGGGGAATAGTGCCCCATTTTTGTTGTCAGTGGAAGGAATTATGCCCCATCTATGGTGTCAGTGGAAGGAATGGTGCCCCATTGTTGGTGTCAGCCGCAGGAATTATGCCCCATCATTGGTGTCAGTGAAAATAATGATGCCCCATTGTTGGTGTCAGTCGCAGGAATTATTCCCCACTGTTGGTGTCAGGAAGGATGCCTCAAAGGCTGGATAAAAGCAAGCAAAGGGCTGCATTCAGCCCCCAGGGCCGTAGTTTGGAGACCACTGATCCAAGGCACTGCTGCATCTGATTGCTAGTCTCAAGAGATTTGGAGCGAGATTTTGTAATTTCACTACTGTGCTGTTCACTGTTCTCCTTGCTGGAGGGTCTGAAATGAGGAGGAAAAACCCTGTCTTTACAAAGATGGCCGCTTCCACAAAGTGAAGAGCAAGGCAGGGTAAGTTAGCAGTGGAGCAAGATCAGCTGCTGGGAGATCACAGGTAATACTGTTGATTAGTTCTTTGACCTCTGCTTGGAAACTATTTTCAGATTTCAGTTCCTTTTAGGGCCAGTTCACACCAGAACATGGCGCTTAAAACCCATGTGTGTTTCAGAACGCACTGCACTTGCGATCTGCAGTTGCTATCAGTATTAACCAAACAACACCACAAACGCAATGCATTTGCCTGCACCAGATCGCATAGTACACTGGTACCATGCGATCCGGTTGCTGTGCATTTTGTAAAGTGTTGTCTGTTGCATTTTTTAGCCCATTCAAATGAATGGGCTGAAATTGCACTGCACCTGGATCGCATGTGAATTGCACCGGAACGCGCTGATTTATGGTATGAACCACATTTTCATTAATTTCACCTTTTGTGTAGTGTTGTATTAAAACAAATACACCCAAAAAAAAAAAGAAAAAAAAAAAGTTAATAAATAATGTCCCCGTTTTTTTTTACCAGGAACATGATTTCAATGTTGTGTCAAACAGACTAAAAATATGTCCCCTCTAGCTTTAGTGGCACCGAGCCAAGGGCTACATAGACAATTAAATATCTTCGCTGCCGAGAGATTTACCTGACTGTTGACTCATTAGAATTGCATTGATTTCAGCGTGCAGCAAATAAGATTACTGCCAACAGAGTCTTATATCTCAGCAGCCCTAGCCTAAGGGCCCATTCGCACTGGGGCGGAGCAGTAACGTTTAATTTCCATTCAAATCTAACGGTACTGCCAGGTGCTGTGCTGCAAAAAGCAGCATGTCTGATTTTCAATCTGGTCTGGTGCATTGCCAGCAGATTCAAATTAATGTACTGCCGCAAAACTTGTTAAAATACCGAAAATAAATTACTTTTTGAATACCACCAAAAGAGGCTTATTGCCTCTTTAGCTATCTCCCCAAAAATGTGTATCACTTTGGTATCATAAGTAACAGGGCCAGTGACGGCATAAGGCTGCTTAGGCAGCCGCCTTAGGACACCATAATTGGGGGGCCTAAAATCTGAATCCCCAGATTGGGATTCAGATTTTTAACCCCTTACCACTGGATTTACATGTATAATCGGCCTCACTGGTGGGGGTCTTCTTCCGTGAGGCTGCATAAATTCCATACAGTATTTGTGCCGGGCTATCTTTCGTACTAATGATCAGGAACTGGGTTTCACAGTTCCCAATCACCTGATTGCTGTGATAGCCTCTGGTTCGTCCAAGTTTTTTTTTTCCTCCTGTGAATGGAGAGAAAGATACAAAAACAAAAGTGTGTATAAAAAAAAAAAAAATTAAGAATTTAAAATTAAAAAAAAATTAAGAAAAAAAAAAAAACCTAGATCAAGACTTGGTCTAGGTTAGGGATGAGCTTCGAGTTTGATTTGAACTCATGTTCGACCCGAACATTGCCTGTTCGCCCGTTTGCCGAACAGCAAACAATTTGGGGTGTTCGCGGCAAATTCGAAAAGCCGCGGAACACCCTGTAAAAGTCTATGGGAGAAATCTAAAGTGCTAATTTTAAAGGCTTATATGCAAGTTATTGTCCTAAAAAGGGTTTGGGACCTGGGTCCTGCCCCAGGGGACATGTATCAATGCAAAAAAAATAAAAAAAAAACTGAAGTTTTTTCGGGAGCAGTGATTTTAATAATGCTTAAAGTAAAACAATAAAAGTTTAATATTCCTTAAAATTTTTCGTACCTGGGGGGTGTGTATAGTATGCCTGTAAATGGGCGCATTTTTCCTGTGCTTAGAACTGTCCCTGTACAAAGTGTCATTTTTGCAGGAAAAAAAAGCATTTACAATCACCCGCGGCTATAATGAATTGTCGGATCCCGTAATACAGAGAACAGTCATTGAAAGTCATTGATTAAAAAAAAAAAAAAAAAAATTCCCAAATTCAATTACCAGGCCATTCAGGTCTGGTATGGATATTAAGGGGAACCCCGCGTCAAATTAAAAAAAATAATGACGTGGGGTTCCCCCAAATATCCATACAAGACCCTTTATTCGAGCACGCAACCTGGCAGGCCGCAGGAAAAGGGGGGGGGGGGGGACGAGAGAGCGCCCCCCCCTGAACCACACCAGGCCACATGCCCTCAACATTGGGAGGGTGCTTTGGGGGTAGCCCCCCAAAGCACCTTGTCCCCATGTTGATTGCCAGTGGTTGTGGGGGTCTGCGGGCGGGGGGCTTATCGGAATCTGGAACCCCTACCATTTCACAAAGAAAGTGTAAACAATTGTAAAAAAAAAAAAAAAAAAAAAAAAACACACAGACAACGTTGGGATAAGTCCTTTATTAAAAATAAAAATTTAAAAAAGATTCCAGCGGTGGTAATCCACTCTTGCTATCCTTTGATAGGTGATAGTTTTTTTTGCATTGATACATGTCCCCTGGGGCAGGACCCGGGTCCCCAAACCCTTTTTAGGACAATAACTTGCATATTAGCCTTTAATATTAACACTTTTGATTTCGAACGTTCGAGTCCCATAGACTTTAATAGGGTTATACAGGTACCCCATACAGGTAATTCCTGTCAATGGTCACAGGACACATAAAGGTAATTCCCATCAATGGTCACAGGACACATACAGGCAATTCCTGTCAATGGTCACAGGACACATACAGGTTATTCCTGTCAATGGTCACAGGACACATACAGGTATTTCCTGTCAATGGTCCCCAGGACACATACAGGTAATTCTCCCCAGTGGGGACAACAATTGTGCAGATAAATAATTTTCAGTACAGCAGAGGAGCCTCTACAATTGTGCACAAAGGAATGTAAGGCCAGAGTTCACCTTAATTCAGATGAGGCTCTTCAAAGCCGGGACAATCCACCCCCTCCCTCCGAAAAATTGATTCCCTTGCCAACCTAACCAGTCCCCAGGGAGCACTTCTATACATTATTGCCGTAAAGATCCCAGCTCTACTAATGTCATGCCCTCAATAGAGAAGCAGTTTGTCAGCACAGATTGTTAACATGGAAGTTCTGTAAATAGTGATGAATACAGAGAAATGGAAACCCCTGGAGAACAGGGAGGTGTCTGTGTATATAATACAGGAGACAGGGCCAAGCACTGCTTAGGGAAATGAGACTACAGAAAGAGAACCTGTCCCAAAATGTTTTGTGTGTCCATTTCTATAAACATAATGATCACAGCATAGCTCCCAACTGTTCCTGATTTCAAGCAATGTCCTTCTGTCCCTCTTCCCCCCCCCTCATTTGTCCCTCATTTTGGTCTGATCTATACAGTTGTATATAAAATGCACTTTTTGTCTTTCAAAACGCATTTCCCAGTGCTAAACCGTGCATCCAAATTATAAATTGCTGCATTTGTAAATTTTATAAGCCAATTATAAGCCAAAAAAAGTCCCTTCTGTATTTAATTAACTTTGTTTTGGGTTAATTCTCCTTTAAGGGGGTGTGGCCAGGGGCGTGGCCTATGCCTACATACGTTTGCTAGTAGGTGTCCCTCATTCCTATCTCAAAATGTTGGGAGGTATGATCACAGTACACTCCGATGACTCTTAAGACATTTCTGAGCCCTTACCTTGTAAAATAACCTATTCCGTTTAAAATAGAAATAAAAGGCAAAGCAATTGTGCATAGCTACAGTATAAAAACGTTATAAATACCTTTTTTACCTTTTTTAAAAGTGATCACATGACTTCTGTTCTCAGCTGCATAAAGAGCTTAGAGAGCTGGGGGGGAGGAGAAACAGCAGTACACTGGTTTTCCTAGTGAATGGCTGTGCAGAGGGGCATGTCAGCACAAGTCCTGGGCATTGGAGGACAGGCAGGCTGTACTCCCAGCTAGTATGCGATGCACACTGGCACATTATGGCTTTACCTTAAAGGGTACAAAAAAAAAAAAAAAGCCTGGCGGTTTACTTCTGCTTTAAGGTATACTGTATATCATGGGATTAAAAAAGTGAAGACTTCAGGGAGGGGAGTTGGACTTTTGTGCTGCTGTTGTCATAACAATGATGGTGTTGGCAGTTATGACATGTGAATAGTATGAACCCAAAAGTGGTCTGTCATTGCCAGAGCTCTCAAGCCCCCATTCACCTTTGGCTGAGCAGGAAACTGATGAAGGTTGGGTGGTACCATGGGGACTGGCAAGTGCTGTGGGAGGTTAATTGGCCTGCACGTGGGTAAAGGCTCGTAAGGAGAGGCTGTGGCCCGGCGGTGGGCCATAATGGGATACTTGGTTCTGCTGAAGCCTGCTGTTGGTTGACGTCACAGAGCCGGTCCAGGATCAGGCAAGATCATTACAATGAAGTCGGGATCAGCCTTTTAGCGAGCTACCGAGAGCCTGAGTTGGCCGCTCCCACCCACTCTACAGCCCAGTGCTCCAGTGTGCGAGGGGGGGGGGGGGCGGGGGGCAGAGCCGACATCAGTGACTGATAGTAACCAGCTCTCTACTCAGGGAGCTCTAAGAACCGAGTGATCGGCGGTGCTAGATCGCTCCGGGGGGAGACAAGTGCAGCATTGGACCGATGCTGCATCCACCTAGGTAAGTATGATTCTGAAAAAATAAATAAATCCATACTTCTTTTTTTAAAGCACTTTTCAGTGTGAACCATGTCAGACATGTACCCTGATGTCATTCAATACCCTTCCTTACCTCCCCACTCATCTCCTCCTCCTACCGCCCCACCCATCCTATACCTGCCTTGCAAATCCCCCACCTAATTATTTAATGAGAAAAAGAAACAGAATTGTGTTCCTCTTATTCTAAGGGCTCACACTTACTGCCTCCCGAGCGCTCGCCTGAATGGTGACTTGCAGCCGCTTACGACCGACCATACACATGCCACTATGCTGTGCTTCACAGCTGCGGTAAAAATGAAACAGCATGTTGCTTTCGGTAGATATTGCTGCCACCGCATCTGACTAATGCAGGTCTGTGGGGCCGCCCTGCAATCGTGTGCAATGCAGGCAATTACGGTGCAGTAGTGCAGCATTTATAGGGTTAAATCATGTGGTGGAGAGGCAAAATATTGTTTCCTCATCATCTGTCAAATGTCTCTGACAAGCGATTGGGGGGTGAATTGCTTTTCATGGAGCTGCAGTCCTTGCCGCATGGCTAAACAAGCCTTTACTCCTGTAGACACAGGATCGCAAACTAATATGGTAACTGGATGAAGACAGACATGTACATGGAAGGAAAGCTGCTCTCCTATGGTTCTCTGCAAACCATGCCACTGACGCGTTTCGTCCCGCCCATCAAGGCTTTATGGCTAAGCACCAATGGGTGGGTTGAACACATCAGAGGGCATGGTTTTCAGAGAAGCATAGGATGAGGCTGCTCCTTATTTCCATACTATATGGACTTGCCGGAAGTTCCTTCCATTTATGTTGTCACTTTTTGGAGTACACTTAGATGCTGGCACATTGTCCTGAGGATCAAGGGAAGAGTCTCCTCTTCAACTTAGGGCAGCACTTCAAGCTCTTTTATATAGATCACATGTCAAACACAAGGCTCGCGGGCCGAATACGGCCCACCAAGTAATTTCATGTGGCCCTGGCACCTCTCCTGCAGCTGCGGCACCCCCCTCATTCCTGCTCCCACCTTGTCTCAGCAGTTGGCAGCAGAAAAGGGGACAGAATTCCTTCCCCGCCGGCCACAGAATGGCTCATCTCTACCCTGTCTCACTAATCAGATATAAGGACAGAACTCCTCCTACAGATCCTGTGCAGCTGCAGCACCCCCTCACATCTGCCTCTCCTGGTCTCAGCATGCAGCAGACTCTGGCAGCTGACAATAAGTCCAATTGTTGGATACATATAAAATACTGGTTGGGGGTAAACTGCAATGCCGTGACCCCCAGGGCCAAAATAGCTACTCACTGCGGTTGTGTGTATCAGTGGCATGAGGGCCGGACCCCATGAGACACCAGAGAGTATCCCCAACAGGGAGCCGTGGTGGGCCAGCGTGCGGGGATGGGCGTCCAACCAAATGGACCAAGCAAGACGAGGCAATACTGTGAAAAGGGGAAAGTGGTTAAACCCATTAGACGATGACAGGTGGGTATGGAACGGTGGGGGGAAGGGATGGGGGACAAAACCAAGAGTGAATGGGGGTGGCAAGCAAAAGCAAGCCACCCAGTAAACCAACGCTGGTGTGTAGGAAGACGAGTGATGAGGGGAAGTGCTAATATCAAAAAGAAACCAGGGTTGAGTGAGTGGGGAGGAAGACCAGAGAGTGGTGAACTTAGGAATGTTACCTTGTGGTGAGGAAAACCTGACCCAATCAGAAGGGACCGTGAGGTTTCTAAGGCCATAGGCCCCGCAGGCAACAATTTACTTTACGGCTTTATATCAACTTTTGTGGTGAACCAGGAAACTTATTTTTATGGATATATTATGAAACAGTCATGTTATATGTGACTATTATGTTCTTCTTAATACAATGACTACCAGCATTATGATCATGCCTACAGTGTATTATCATGCAATATATGTTTATTATCATGTACCTTGATATCGTTATGATATATATGTATCTGTTTTAAATCAATACATTTCCTCACGTTCACCTGACCTTACTATCGCTATGCAGTCATATGCTTCATGTAAAGTCCCGCCCTCCCCTTTCTTAGCCCCCTTTTACTGAACTGAATATGGGATGGAAATCCCTGACCTTACCAGGCCAGAGGTTCAATTAAAGTCCCTAGGGATGGAAAAACGTGACCTTAAATTCCCTAAATAACAATCCCCCCCTGTTTATGATATCCCCTCACATGACATGCTGGGACTTCTAGTTCCCCCATATCCCCTCACATGGCATGCTGGGACTTCTAGTTCCCCCATATCCCCTCACATGACACGCTGGGACTTCTAGTTCCCCCATATCCCCTCACATGACACGCTGGGACTTCTAGTTCCCCCATATCCCCTCACATGACATGCTGGGACTTCCAGTTCCCCCATATCCCCTCACATGACATGCTGGGACTTCTAGTTCCCCCATATCCCCTCACATGACATGCTGGGACTTCCAGTTCCCCCATATCCCCTCACATGACATGCTGGGACTTCCAGTTCCCCCATATCTCCTCACATGGCATGCTGGGACTTCCAGTTCCCCCATATCTCCTCACATGGCATGCTGGGACTTCCAGTTCCCCCATATCTCCTCACATGGCATGCTGGGACTTCTAGTTCCCCCATATCCCCTCACATGGCATGCTGGGACTTCTAGTTCCCCCATATCCCCTCACATGTCATGCTGGGACTTCTAGTTCCCCCATATCCCCTCACATGGCATGCTGGGACTTCTAGTTCCCCCATATCCCCTCACATGACATGCTGGGACTTCTAGTTCCCCCATATCTCCTCACATGGCACGCTGGGACTTCTAGTTCCCCCATATCCCCTCACATGACATGCTGGGACTTCTAGTTTCCCCATATCCCCTCACACGGCACGCTGGGACTTCTAGTTCCCCCATATCCCCTCACATGACATGCTGGGACTTCTAGTTCCCCCATATCTCCTCTCATGACGTGCTGGGACTTCTAGTTCCCCCATATCCCCTCACATGGCATGCTGGGACTTCTAGTTCCCCCATATGCCTTCACATGGCGTGCTGGGACTTCTAGTTCCCCCATATCCCCTCACATGGCATGCTGGGACTTCTAATTCCCCCATATCCCCTCACATGGCGTGCTGGGACTTCTAGTTCCCCCATATCCCCTCACATGGCATGCTGGGACTTCTAGTTCCCCCATATCCCCTCACATGGCATGCTGGGACTTCTAGTTCCCCCATATCTCCTCACATGGCATGCTGGGACTTCTAGTTCCCCCATATCTCCTCACATGACATGCTGGGACTTTCTCAGATATCTGACACAATGTATGCTGCACCTTGTAGTCCCCCCCCCCCTCCTCAGCTAGCTGCTGATGCTCATTAGTATCTCTATGGCAACCGGTCACGTTACCCAGAACCCCTCCCTTCTCTTTCTCCTCCACCCGGCTCTGTGCCGCCATCCCCTCTCCAGAGTGTTGTGCCGAGAATGAATGGTTTCCCCGTCGAAATCTGTCCCCCCTGGCTCTCGGCTGAGATCGGAACTCCGCCTGTCCAGTCCTCTGCACTGCCGCTCCTCCTCCTCTACCCCGAATGCAAATCACACTTCTACCGTCCCCTCCCCCTGCGCGTCCCCTGTACAATATTATTAGTCCATCTACACACACTCCTTCCATATATAATTACTCCTTCCATATATATATCTATCTATAAGTTCAGACACACACACACGTGTATATATATATATATATATATATATATATATATATATAATTGTGTTACTCCTTCCACATATATATATATTTATATATATATATATATATGGAAGGAATAATTATATATGGAAGGAGTCAAAATATATATATATGTGTGTGTGTAGATGGACTAATAATATTGTACAGGGGACGCGCAGGGGGCGGGGACGGTAGAAGTGTGATTTGCATTCGGGGTAGAGGAGGAGGAGGAGGAGCAGTGCAGAGGACTGGATAGGCGGAGTTCCGATCTCAGCCGAGAGCCAAGGGGGACAGATTTCGACGGGGAAACCATTCTCGGCACAACACCGGCATCCCTCGCCGCCTTCCCTCCTCGGTCCCCAGTGACGGGCGGGTCTCTTCCCCCCCACCCTTCTTCCATCGCTGGAGTTGCGGCCAATGGCGAGGCGCGCTGACATAGCTGTTCCGTGACGTCGGAGAGCGGCGGCCAATGAGCGCGGCGCAAAGCGGGCTGACCGGCTGAGGGTGTGTGGGGAGCGCGCGGCGCGGCCTGAGTGTGCTGCTGGTGACAGTGTGAGGGGAGAGGAGAGCCGGGCTGAGGTGAGGAGAACCGCGAGCGGGGGGGGGGAGGAAGGGAATGGCTTTCTCTATACATCTCTATGGGTCTCTCATGTCTCCATCATCCTCCATCATGTCCTCTCCTCCGGCGGTGACACCTCCCTGTCATCATTCTGTACAGCGGGCCCCGGATATCTGTCCTCTGGTCCCTCTCTATGGCAGGGAACTACAAGGCCCAGCACGACCTGTAGCTATAGAAATCAATACCCGGTGGCGCCGGTGATATGTGTGCGTGTGGGACTACAAGTCCTAGCATGCCATAGAACCAGGGGATGTATGATCCTGTGCAGGAGGAGGGACTACAAGTCCCAGCATGCCATAGAACCAGGGGCTGTATGATCCTGTGCAGGAGGAGGGACTACAAGTCCCAGCATGCTCTTTACCAGTAGAGGTGACCCAGTGGGTTATCTGATCCTGTGTCACTACATTCCCAGCATGACCCAGAATACCGCCATGTAGCTGTGGCCTGTATGATCCTTTGCCGGGCGTGGGACTACAAGTCCCAGCATGCCGTATGGGTGTATTGCAGTGACCTGTTGGGCTATATGACCCTGTGCCCAGCATGACCTATAGCATGGAGAACACAGAGGTCCTCTGCCAGGTGTGGGACTACTAATCCCAGCATGCTGGATAGCTATGGGACCAATAATGCATCCTGTGTCACTACAAGTCCCAGCATGCTGTACAATAGTGGAGACCACTATGATGAATGTTGTTCACATTTCCAGTAACATTCCTCTCCCTGTGTCTTCCCTCCAGCCAATCATCTTTCCTCTACTTCCCACCCGGCCTTCTCCTGCTTCTCCTCCTCCATGTCCTTTCCTATCCTCCTCTGTGTGTATAACATGAACATGGCTGAGCTCCCCCCTCTACACTTCACTTATTTCTCCATCGACACGTTTCCTCGTGCTTCCCGTCACTTCACCACCCACATCCGCTCTCATTTCATTTACTGCATTCACCCAGTACACCCCTGTGCTTCCAGTGACTCCACATCCTGCCCCCCCCCCATATCCCCCACCTGGCATACTGGGACTTCCAGCTCCCCCCCCCTATATCCCCCACCTGGCATACTGGGACTTCCAGCTCCCCCCCCTATATCCCCCACCTGGCATACTGGGACTTCCAGCTCCCCCTCCCCATATCCCCCACCTGGCATACTGGGACTTCCAGCTCCCCCCCATATCCCCCACCTGGCATACTGGGACTTCCAGCTCCCCCCCCATATCCCCCACATGGCATACTGGGACTTCCAGCCCCCCCCCCCATATCCCCCACCTGGCATACTGGGACTTCCAGCTCCCCCCCCCTATATCCCCCACCTGGCATACTGGGACTTCCAGCTCCCCCCCCTATATCCCCCACCTGGCATACTGGGACTTCCAGCTCCCCCCCCCATCTCCCCCACCTGGCATACTGGGACTTCCAGCTCCCCCTCCCCATATCCCCCACCTGGCATACTGGGACTTCCAGCTCCCCCCCCCATATCCCCCACCTGGCATACTGGGACTTCCAGCTCCCCCCCCCTATATCCCCCACCTGGCATACTGGGACTTCCAGCTCCCCCCCCATATCCCCCACCTGGCATACTGGGACTTCCAGCTCCCCCTCCCCATATCCCCCACCTGGCATACTGGGACTTCCAGCCCCCCCCCATATCCCCCACCTGGCATACTGGGACTTCCAGCTCCCCCCCCCATATCCCCCACATGGCATACTGGGACTTCCAGCCCCCCCCCCCATATCCCCCACCTGGCATACTGGGACTTCCAGCCCCCCCCCCCATATCCCCCACCTGGCATACTGGGACTTCCATCTCACCCCCCCATATCCCCCCCCTGGCATACTGGGACTTCCAGCTCCCCCCCCCATATCCCCCACCTGGCATACTGGGACTTGCAGCTCCCCCCCCCCCCGCCCCCCCCATATCCCCCACCTGGCATACTGGGATTTCTGGGTTCCCCCATAAGCCCCCCCCCCTGTATGCTAGGACTTCTATCTCCACCTGGCATACTGGGACTTGTAGCTCCTCCCATATCCCCCACCTTGTATACTGGGACTTTTAGCTCAGAGATATCTTACACTTTGCATGCAGGAGCCACCAGTTTATTTCATGACCTGCCAATGTCCTGCATGTTCTCATTATAATGCTGTACTATAATGGATATGGTACACCTACCAATTAAGTAGATGGAAATGCTTAGTTTGCTAAAGCGCTGTGTATCGTAAACAGCAATTATTTTTTTGGAAATAAAATGCTTATTTTTCATGTATTTATATCATGTGTTGCATTTCAGGGAGGCTGATTTTCTGCAGCCTATTTCTCGCCACCTTCTCCAGCATTGATGCATGGCATTGCTCAGGGCGGGTTCCCTGATGGTGACAGCCGCACACTATGCCTGTGTAATGTGTGTTAGAACAGCATCTTGTAGTTTTTTTTTTTTGCTAAAAGCCTGTGTGATGGTGACAATAGAGGAGCACAAAAATAAAGGACAGACTATGGGTTACCCTGTAACAGAACAGGAGGTGCACGAGTAAGGATCTTCATGGCAGGATCGTCGGGTATTATTTAATGAAAGCTGCGGGTTTAATATTCTACTTCCTTTGAAATACATTTTGCAATATTCCTCAATTACCTGGTAATTCTGCCGGCAGAATTTTCTTCCTGAATTGTCCTGACAAAAAAAGTCCAGTTTTCTTCCTTATTCCCCTGTATGAGTGTACAGGATAATGTATGGCATTCTATACACAAATGCGAGTTTGCAGCCGTGCCCCCTGACCCCCCGCCCCTTGCTGTAGATGGACAGCGGCTCCTGTAAGGAGTATTGCTGTCCACACAGCCAGATTGTTCAGAGTGGCGGTATCTGAGACTCCAGCCCTAGGAGCGGGGGTAAGAAGAGGAGACCAGGCAGTAATGTGCCAATCATATTCACATAAAATAGTATCTGAGTCATTTTTATATTTTTCTCCTTTTCACATAAAGTCCATGCTAACATAATGGTTAATCATTGCCCTTTATATGCTTAGTATAGCTTGAGTTTGCAGATACTTTAAGCCCCGGTTCACACTGCCGCATCCAATCCGACATCCCAGTGTGATTTCACTGCGGCTTGCATACGGCTTCTTTAATGCTTTGAGAGGAATACAAGGCATTCTGTGAATGGCACCCATGCCATGTGAGCACCCTGTGTGATTACTATGCAGCAGAGCAGGTGTTTCGTCAGATTTGGCGACCTGTCAGATTTTGTAACGGAAGTGATGCTCCGTCGCCGCCATCTTTCTACACCCCGCACTTGTCCCCACAGTAAGGATACAGTAAGAAGGTGGCAAGCGGACATCTTGTTGCACCCACCGGAGTCTTGCGTTTCACAGTTATCTTTAACAGTAATCTAAGCTTATATAGTGAAATACAGGTTTTTAAAATCCGCCTGACTGTTTAGATGTTGACTAAGGCTCGATTCACATCTATGCATTTTGTTTTTGAGCGTTTTTCGCGGTGCTTTTTGCGGTGCTTGATGCGTTTTTTGACACGCGTTTTGCGTTTTTGTATTTTTTTTTTGCACTGTGGTTGCTTAGCAACCAGCTATATACAGAGAAAAAAAAAAACGTGGTAAAAACGCGGTACTTGCATTTTGGATAGGGGTCCATTGACTTCTATTGCATGCAAAACGCTGCATTTTGCATGAAAAAAAGTCCCCGACCCTTTCCAAAAATGCAGAGGCACAAAAATGCATTGTTGTGAACATGTTCCATAGGAACTCATGTTAAAAAAATTCCCTGCATTTCTGCAAAATGCATCAAAAAACGTGCTAGTGTGAATGGAGCCTTATAAAAGCAGCGGCGAGCCTGCTGATCGCACAGGTTTGCCAAAATCTACCAGAACACCGCTGCTTTTAAAATTCAACATCAAAACAGTTGGACAGATTTATAAATCGTGTGTTTCACTATAAGCTGAGCTTACTGTTAAAAATAAGTGTGAAATGCAAGGCTCTGGTGGGTGTAACAAGGTTGCCGCCTTCTCACTGTATCCTTACTGTGGATGAGTGCGGGGTGTAGCAAGATGGCGGCGATGGAACATCACTTCTGTTACAAAATCTGACGGGTCACCTAATTTGACTAAACACAGGCACTCCGCACAGGACCCTGAAGATGGGGGGGGGGGGGGGGGGGGTGGGGGGGGGGGGGTAATTTCTGTAGTGACAGCAGTTATTACAGTGATTCTCCGTTTCCGCAGCAGTACCACAGCTATGACATACTGGGGGAGATTTACTAAAACTGGAGCAGCTGTGCATAGCAACCAATCGGCTTCTAATGTCAGCTTGTTCAATTTAAGCTTTGGCAATAAAACCTGGAAGCGGATTGGTTTCTATGCAAAGTTGCACACGTTTTTGCACTCTCCAGTTTTAGTAAATCACCCCTACTATGTGTATATTTACATTCGGTCTAAGCTGCACACCAATCCAACTATGCACAAAAACATGGCATTGCTTGTCATGGGGCTTCCCCATGTTCGATCGCTGATCTTCCATGTTCCTCCCTGCTCTGATATCTAGCAGTTTAGTTCATCTACTCCTCCTCCCTGTCCTGTAATTGTAAGTATTTGCTTTCTTCTCTCTTCACCTCCTAGTTTGAACTATGCTGCCCTTTTCATTTACTTTTTACCCAGTTCCTCCGTCTTCTTATTTATTGCATGTACACTTCCTCCAACCACCAGCTTATTTCACAACCTACATCCTCTTTTATTGACTTCTCTAGCTAAGCTCTGTGTCTAGTTCCAGTAGCGTGTGTCCTGGTATTCTACATTCTTCTATATCTGCTGTGGCGTTACAATTCTCAGCATGTCTATTTTAATTCAATACACTGCGTCGCTCAAATCCAAGCTTGTCTTGTGCTATCTCGAGTTAAAATAAATAGTAGACCCAGAATTCTGTATATTTCTGTGGGGACCGTAAAACTGCAAGTCACGTGTCATGGTAGCTGCTGTGGAGATGAAACTGTGGAATACAAATGTCACTTGTTGCTTTGGTACGACAGGTCTTGGAATGCCATCTAATTATATAATGTTGTGTGAAAACACTCAGACATTGTGATCCCTACTGGCTGTGGAGCTGCAGGTCCTAGCATACAGAATTGTCACTTGGCTATGTATTTTTGTGGCTGTTCTACAACCATTAGGCCTCATGCATACAGGGCGTTAGCCTAGCTCTCCTGAATGACTTTCTCCTGGCAGGAGAAAAGCAACACCAAAAAACACGCCTTAAAGCATTTGTAAAGGCTATTTGTTTTTGTTTATCTAACAAACATGTTATACTTACCTGCTCTGTACAAGGGTTTTGAACAGAGCAGCCCCGATCCTCTTCCTCTGGGGGTGCCCCGGTGACACTACTTGGCTCCTCCTCTGTGCCCAATGTAGAGCTGCTTTCCCTGGGGGCACCCGTGTGGACGCATTTACGAGTCCCACTGGCGCCTTCATTGATACAGACAGCAGGACTCTGCCCCACCCCCCCCTCCCATGTCACTGGATTTAATTGACTGCAGCAGGAGTCATTGGCTCCCACTGCTATCAATCCATCCAATGAGGACCGAGACAGCGGCTGGAGTCGCACCACATCGCTGGGAGGGTGCTCTGGGGCAATTGCAGTAAAGAAGGTTTTTAAATTCCATGCATTTAGGTGAAAAACCTGGAGACTTTACAACCCCTTTTAAAGGGATTGTAAAGGTTTTTTTTTTTTTCTAAATGGGTTCCTTTTTAAGCTAGTGCATTGTTGGTTCACTTACCTTTTCCTTCGATTTACCTTCTAAATGTTTTTTTTCTTTGTCTAAATTTCTCACTTCCTGTTCCTCCTCCGTAAGCTGTTCTGGCTGACTAAACACCGCTCGGATGATGGTGTGAAGTTTACTGAGGAGAAACAGGAAGTGAGAAATTCAGACAAAGAAAAAAAACATTTAGAAGGTAAATCGAAGGAAAAGGTAAGTGAACCAACAATGCACTAGCTTAAAGGAACCTATTTAGAAAATAAAAAAACAAACCTTTACAGCCCCTTTAAGCCGCATTTTTAAAACCTATTTTTGCTTCAAGCGCATGGGCGTGATTTTTTTTTTTTATTTTTTTTTATTTTTTTCTCCCTGCCTCTAATTGCCTGTGCACGCCTATGTGTGCATGGACACACAGGTTAACGCTGGCCATACATTTATATACCTTTCCTTTACGCTTACATTCAGCTATGTAGTGCAAGGGTCTGCCTGACTGCATAGAAAAAGGTAAAGTATTTAGGTCTGACTTCATATTATATGGTTTTGTTAAATATAAAGGTAAATTGTGTGTCCAACCTGACATTGAGGAACGTTTGGAGGCAGAAAAAAAAAAAGTCAAACACTTTTTTTAAAAGTGATGTTTTTAACTCCCCGTGGCACTTAATTTATCACTGTGGTGGTTTTACAAACACTATTGTGTGCTGTCATTGTGTATTGGGTCTCTTGGCTCCCCAGCAGTTGGGATGTCACAGATTGTCTATCTCCGCTCTAATGAATATTGATCACCTTGCCACTAACATGATGGTATTGTCTTCCACCGGGCTCTTCACCACCTGTTTCTACACCTGTCATTGATATTTCTCTAGTATGACCTTCCTCGGCCTTCCCATGTACTCCTACTGCTAAGCAATACTCCAGGACTTGTGTCATTTTACATATTTGCACCTTGGTGTCAGATACTCAATTCATGTATTGCCTAATTACTTTATCATTCATTCTTCTGTTTACCGACAGCTGTATTGTCTTCTGCTGCTTCCTACAACCACTTTTACATTTTTATTGCACTGCTTATGTCTATTACTTTCTACTTAACAGCTTAACCAACTGCACATCATCATGTATGTTGTTGCCAACAGTACATCATTATTTCTTCAGCTTTTTTTTTTTTTTTTAAACTGGATCCAATATCTCATTCATTAACCACAATTCTTGGGAACCAAGTAGCCGGAACTATTTTAAAGAGGACTTGGATCAAAACATAACTTATTGAGAGTGATGAACTGTCACTTTAATAGGCTACTAGCAGGCTTCAGTAAGCTTCTGCACTACCTTCAGCAGCTTGTGACAGTCGGCACTCCCATTTATCTGTGTTTAACCTCCTCAAACTGGGTCTGAAGAGTTCTTTAACAGCTTCAACAAAGCTAATCGGAGCTTTCAGAAAGATTGCCAAATGCTTTTGCAACGTTCCCTATAAACATTGCTCTTCTACCAGCTAAAATCATGTACAAGGCCTGTACTTCTGTCCCCTGCTACCTTTTAACATCTAGTCTTTGAACGTCTATTTTTCACTTTAATTAGGGGCTGCTGTCTGTGCCCCTGCTAGGGAGATTCACCCTCTTTGTCATGTTTACCATTAACATTGAAAGTAAAAATCCCAAATTTTGGGTTGTACCCAAATAGAGGGGGAATGCCAATGGAGACACTAGTTCTGGTGATCTGGGGGTCCCCCAAGGGATTCCCTTAATTTACAAGTATTTTCGCTTGCTTTCTCTTTTGACTTTGGGACAGGAAGTGAAGGGAAATCTCCCCTTCGGGACACAGATGGCAAAAAATAAACCAGCATGGGATTACTCTATCCAAAATGAAAAAAAAAAGTTTTGCCAATAGTTCTATTTTAAAGAATGCAGTGGTGTGGTGCCAGCACTCCATGGGTAACGGATCGTTTTGTCTAGGGGTGAGCAGAAAGTTTAAACTCGCCTGATCCGCCAATCCTCTGAAAAACTGCACACTCCCCCCCCCCCCCCCCATGTCCATCGGTGGCCTGTTCATGCCATCCTCACGTTCAGCACTGCTTTATGGGCATGATGATGCCAGGAACAGTCCACTGGACAAGTCTACTAGACCATGGGAGGGGGGGGGGCAGGGCAGGAGCAGCAGGGGCCAGTCTTGCACTGGGTGGATTGGCAGATTAGGTAAGTATGTCTCCTCTCTGCAATCCCCTATGCAATAAGCAATTAACCCGTGCTGTGTGCGCACCACCCCACTGCTTTGGGCTGGGTTCACACTTGTGCAATCACAGGCATCGCATGTTATTCGCACCGTATTGCTGTGAAGATCACATGCGATGTCTGTGCAAAACTAATTCAGCCATGCAAACTGTATGGCTGAAATCGAATTTGCGCCAAAATGGTCCGTACTGGAATCTGATTGCATGGGTGATCACACCTATGCGATCTGATTCCTGCACCATTTCCCAGTTGGCACTGCGATCTGCGAACCAATCTGGGGTAGTCAGTAACTTTACATTGACACCCGCAGTGGTTTGCAGATGTCAGTGTGAACGGCTGGTGATTTAGGTGCAGTGCGGTGACCGGCACAGGAATCGCGCTGGTTCCCGCATCGCACAAGTGTGAACCCAGCCTTAAAGTGATATTTAAGTCTTATTTTTACACCAAAAAAAAAAAACAACAAAGTTGTTATACTTGTTTGCTCTGTGCAGTGGTTTTGCACAGAGCAGCCCAGATCTCTTCTTGGGTCCCTCGCCGGTGCTCCTGGCTCCTGCTGAGCGCCCCCACAGCAAGCAGCTTGCTATGGGGGCACCCAAGGTGAGCCGCTGCTCTGTGTCCATTCAGACATGGAGCTGTGGCTTGGCCCCACCCCCTCTCCTTATTGGCTCACTGACTTTGACAGCGGTGGGAGCCAGTGGCGCCCACTGTGTGTCTCAACCAGTCAGGAGGGAGAGTCTCGGGCAGCTGAGTCTCTCGTGCAACATAGCTGGATCCTTGATGAGTATAAGGCTCTGGTAAGTATGGGGGGAGGGGGGGCTGCTGCACACAGGTTTTTTTTTATTTTCATGCATAGAATGCATGAAGATAAAATGCCTTCAGAACCACTTCAGCTCCGGAAGGTTTACCCCCACTCTTCACGACCAGGCCATTTTTGTGATATGGCTCTGCGTTTACTTTGCGTGTTGCTGTACTCAAAATTGTCCTTTTCCCCCAAATGGCGCTTTCTTTTGGTTGTATTTGATCACCTCCTGTGGTTTTTATTTTTTGTGGTATAAACCAAAAAAGACCAACATATTTGGGGGGAAAAAAAAAACCCCAATGTTTCTTACTTTCTGCTATAAAACCTATTCAATACATTTAAAAAAAAAATAAATCAAATTTCTTCATCAATTTAGGCCAATACGTATTCTTCTACATATTTTTGTTTAAAAAAAATCCCTATAAGCGTGTATTGATTGGTTTGCTCAAAAGTTATAGCGTCTCCACTATGTGATCGATTTTTTTTTTTATGGAATTTTTATTAGTAATGGCGACGATCAGCGACTTATAGCGGGACTGCATTTTTGCGGCGGACAAATCTGACACGAAGTGACGCTTTTTGGGGGCCAGTGACACCAATAGTGATCAGTACTAAAAATATGTACTGTCACTGTACTAATGACACTGGCAGGGAAGGAGTTAACAGGTGATCAAAGGGTTAACTGTGGGGGGGGGGGGGTTTGGGAAAATCAGCCTTTCCTACTTGCAGAACGGCGGTCTGCCTTGTTTACATAGGCAGACCGCCGTTCTGCTTGTCTCCTGAATAATTTGGCTCCTGCTGTGTCCAATCACAGTGGGAGCGATTCACTGGCGACGCATGTGCATGCCCCAGGATCACATACAGGTGCACGATCCTGCACAGGGGAGCCGCTTTGCCGCCATATATTTACTGTATACGGTCAGCAAACGCATGTACTTGTGACTTCCTCAACATGGGCTTGATAAAGTGGAACTCCAGACACTACATAATAATAATAATAATAATAATAATAAATTATTATTTATAAAAAGTTACCTCTGGGCAGGTGTGATGGAAGTTATTTAATGTGAAATTTATATATCTGTATATGCCGGATAGTACAGCTATTGCGTCAGTCACTGTGGCTTTCATACAGGGAAGTGACCTTGTTGTTTTATCTGCCTCTCCTCTCCCCTTGTCCATTCACAGAACACCTTGTATTTAAAGTGCACACATTAGGTTTAGATCTTTGTTGCTACCTGCCCTGCACTCCTTCAGATTGTGATATCTTTAAACACGCTGCACCCTTTACCTTCATTCCTCTTTCCTACAACTACTTCATCACTGACTCTTAATTTCTTTCCAACTGCTCTGCCACACCTCGGTGACTTTACTATTTGTTCTCCGCTCCCACACTCAGCATTGTCACTCACTTTACCCTTCTCACAACCTACATAAACCTGAATAGTGACTGTTCACCGCCATTCAACCCCCCCCCCCCCCCCCCCCTCAAGGATTTTTTACAGATTGCTATATGAGGCACTATGTTTTTTTTATAGGTTATCATTTTATATTCCTGTCTAGAGATTTAATTTGCTACATGTTCTTTCATTTAAACCCAGTGCCTTTTTATAACCTTTAGTTTTTTTTCTTTGTTCGCCTTTTTTTTGTTTGTCAAGATTCCATTAACATTTCAGTCTAGTCCCTTGCCATTCATAATGCTCTTGTATTCCTTCCCCCTCCCTTATCTGCATGTTTTGTGCTTATATCTTATCACTGAAAGTTGCTGTGAGTTCCCATTCATGGATTCAGCTTTTTTTTTTTATGTATATCAAGATGTCCTTCATTCCTATAACTTTTTCTCCTACAAATGGCTGTCTGTCTGCGCTGTTTTATAACTTCCTTTACCTGCCCTTTGTGTTGTCTTGAGGCTTATGTAGGCAAAGAATCTCATCAGCTAGTTTTGGTGATTTATTTTTTATTTTTTGGCCAGGATTGTGTGGAAGGCCTTCTCTTTAACCTCTTCTGCTCCGAAAAAATGATTGCATCAACAAACTATGGGCTACATTTATTTACTTATTTTTACTAGTAATGGCAGCAATCAGCGACTGACAGCGGGACTGCGACATTGCGGCAGACAAATTGGACACTAAGCCCCCGTAAATTCTGACCACAAAATCCATCCGTTTTTTTTTTTTTTCCCCCAACAGATTTTGTGTGAAACTGGTGTAGCATACACACGGTCGGACAAAGTTGTTGGAAAATCCGATCGTTCCGAACGTGGTGACGTTCGTTGCGTACGATGGAACTACGTAGAGGCTAGTAGCCAATAGCTTTGGTCTCGTAATGTGATCTGAGCATGCGTGGCACTTTGTCTGTCGGAATTCGCTACACACGATCGGAAAAAGTCAGATCGGATTTTGTTGTTGGAAAATTTGAGATCCTGCTCTCAAAATGTTTCCGCGCTAGAGCCCACACACGATCGGATTTTCCGACAACATAATACGATCAGACTTTTTCCATCAGAATATCCGACAGTGTGTACGGGGCATAAGGCTGGCCATACACTATACAATTTTCTTGTTCCACTTTTCTTTAGATTTACCAAAACCATAAAATAAGGTCAAACCTAAACCCTTTAAATTTGTATGCAACCAGGCAGGGCCCTTGCACTACATACAGTGGTGTGAAAAAGTGTTTGCCCCCTTCCTCATTTCCTGTTCCTTTGCATATTTGTCACACTTAAGTGTTTCGGAACATCAAACCAATTTAAACAATAGTCAAGGACAACACAAGTAAACACAAAATGCAATTTGTAAATGAAGGTGTTTATTATTAAAGGTGAAAAAAAATCCAAACCATCATGGCCCTGTGTGAAAAAGTGATTGCCCCCTAAACCTAATAACTGGTTGGGCCACCCTTAGCAGCAACAACTGCAACCAAGCGTTTGCGATAACGTGCAATGAGGCTTTTACAGCGTCCTGGAGGAATTTTGGCCCACTCATCTTTGCAGAATTGTCCTAATTCAGTTACATTAGAGGGTTTTTGAGCATGAACTGCCTTTTTAAGGTCATACCACAACATCTCAATAGGATTCAGGTCAGGACTTTGGCTAGGCCACTCCAAAGTCTTCATTTTGTTTTTCTTCAGCCATTCGGTGGTGGACTTGCTGGTGTGTTTAGGATCATTGTCCTGCTGCAGAACCCAAGTTCGTTTCAGCTTGAGTACACGAACAGATGGTCGGACATTCTCCTTCAGGATCTCTTGGTAGACAGCAGAATTCATAGTTCCTTTTATCACGGCAAGTCTTCCAGGTCCTGAAGCAGCAAAACTGCCCCAGACCATCACACTACCACCACCATATTTTACTGTTGGTATAATGTTCTTTTTCTGAAATGCAGTGTTCCTTCTACGCCAGATATACTTGGACACACACCTTCCAAAGAGTTCCACCTTTGTCTCATCGGTCCACAGAATGTTGTCCCAAAAGTCTTGGGGATCATCAAGATGTGTTGTGGAGAAATTGAGACGAGCTTTGATGTTCTTTTTGCTCAGCAGTGGTTTTCTCCTTGGAACTCTGCCATGCAGGCCATTTTTGCCCAGTCTTTTCCTGATGGTGGAGGCATGAACGCTGACCTTAACTGAGGCAAGTGAGGCCTGCAGTTCCTTGGACGTTGTTGTGGGGTCTTTTGTGACCTCTTGGATGAGTCGTCGCTGAGCTCTTGGGGTAATTTTGGGCGGCCGGCCACTCCTGGGAAGGTTCACCACTGTTCCATGTCTTCGCCATTTGTGGATAATGGCTCTCACTGTGGTTCGCTGGATTCCCAAAGCTTTGGAAATGGCTTTATAACCCTTTCCAGACTGATAGATCTCAATTACTTTCTTTCTCAATTGTTCCTGAATTTCTTTGGGTCTCGGCATGATGTGTAGCTTTTAAGGATCTTCTGGTGGACCTTACTGTGTCAAGCAGCTCCTATTTAAGTGATGCCTTGATTGTGAACAGGTGTGGCAATAATCAGGCCTGGGTGTGGCTAGAGAAATTGAACTCAGGTGTGGACAACCACAGTTATAGTATGTTTTAACAAGGGGGCAATCACTTTTTCACACAGGGCCATGATGGTTTGGATTTTTTTTCACCTTTAATAATAAACACCTTCATTTACAAATTGCATTTTGTGTTTACTTGTGTTGTCCTTGACTATTGTTTAAATTGGTTTGATGTTCCGAAACACTTAAGTGTGACAAACATGCAAAGGAACAGGAAATGAGGAAGGGGGCAAACACTTTTTCACACCACTGTAGTTGAAGGTAAATCTAAAGGAAATTGAATAAGAAAATTGTATAGTGTATGGCCAGCCTTAGTGACACTTTTGACACTTCTTTGGGGACTAGTGACACCAATACAGTGATCAGTGCTAAAACAAATTGCACGGTCACTGTACTAATGACACTGGCAGGAAAAGGATTATTAGTTATTATATTCCCTATGGGGTGCTTTCTAATGGTGTGTGTGTGTGTGTGTGTGTGTGTGTGTGTGTTGTACTGTAAGAAGACCGAGATCTGTGTTCATGCTTAGCAGAAACACAAGATCTCTGTCTTCTCCTTCACAGAACGATGATCTGCCTTGTTTTCATAGGCAGACTGTTTGTTTGCCTTGGGAACGATCGTCAGATCCCAGCGGACATCGGGTCCACCGGACCCGCGGATTGGCTCCCGCTGTGTCCAATCACAGCGGGAGCTGGTCGCCGCCGGTGCACATGCCCCAGACTCAGGAAACAAGATCACGTACAGGTATGTGATTTTTTTAGCGCTAAAGTGCCGCCCTGCCGCAGTATACATGCGTGGGGCCGTCCGGAAGCAGTTAAAGTTGCCTTCGGCAGGTCATACGTGGTTCACATCTCAGGCAGTTCAGCAGGAACCGGCTGAGATTCGAACCGTGTATGGGCAGGCTGAATGTTGATCAACTTGGGTACAACCAGCATTTTACCTGCGGCTATCGCTAGCGGCTGCTATAGTATATAATCGCGGTCTTCTCCCAGCAGTGATGGCGGGAGAAGACAATGGCCCAGTAGGAGGGACTCCCACATCAATACGGTCAGTATTGATGTGGGAATCGAGCCCGTGGTTGCAGGGAAGGAATTCTCTCCTTGCATAGATGGCCTTAGTTTAGAGCAGAGACTCCTAGAATAGTCAAATGGCTTTGTTCATGAAAAATGTGACAATATTATACCTTCCTTTTTCCTAGATGAGGAGGATAGCACTGGGGTCCTCTGCTAAGGAGACATTCCTACTTGGGAGAGGCAGTCCTGTATGTCTGCACATATCTAGAAACAAATCCCCCAGCAGATGAAATGTGTACAATCCAAGCTTCTATCTTATGGGCAAGACTGGCTTTAATGTCCTGTTGTATCATCACATCCTTTCATTGTTCTTTTTAATGTATTTCCTCATGTCCCCTGAATTGGTTGTTTGAAATGTGTGTAGATCTACAATGTTGTGGGTGTTTAATTGTAAATCAGCAATAGGCACCATTAGATGCTTGTTCTTTAAAACAATCTGTACATAAAGATGTAAGCTGTGGCCGGCTGAGTGCATTTGTATGTTCCTGGCACTGGGTGGTCAGTTCCATAAGACTGTTCTGTCAGCACTGCCCCCCTATGTGTTTTATTCATTTTGGACTGGACACTAAAGCAGGGCCATAGATGGATCAAAATTCAGCCGGTTCAGTAGGGATCGGACAAATTATGGTTGCTCTTGATTGACTTTTGTTGAAGGGAAATGTTGGAAAACTTCTTGATCAGCAGCTGCAGCCTCTGATCGGTGTATTGTGGAGTCGCGCTGTCGGGGTGTTAATTTTGGCAGCAAATTTCAGCTTTTTCCGACGAGAATTCCGATAGTGTGTACGCGGCATCAGTCTTTTGACTAAAATGCCGTTTTAGTCGTATTTTAGTCATTTCGGTTGTTTTAGTCGTATTTTAGTTGACTAAAATAATCATTTAGTCGATGAAATTAACACTGCGCTGTCGGAATTGAACCTTGATTGTGTGGATGGAGGAATCCATTTTGATCAGCTTGTTTATGGCCAGGTTAAAGTATAGCTAGTAGTATAACTTTTTTGGTTAGAGTGGAGAGGAATTGGAACACCTGTCAGTTTTTATTGCTGCCTGTCCCCCCCCCTGAGATTTACCTTTCTTCTATTTGTCCTGTTTACCATTTATTAGTGAAAGTAAAATGAAATCCCAAATTTTGGGTTGTCCCCAGAAAAGAGGGAAAAATCTTCCAAAGGGGGTGTTCTGTCAGAATAGCGAACCCATCAGATTAGGCAACGGAAGTGACGTTCCGTCTGCTGCACATGCGTTCCACCGCTACCAGGTTTACTAATCTGACAGAACACCTGCAATCAGAAGAAGGCGGCGGATATCTTACTACACCCAGCTACATCTTGAATTTCAGAGTCATTTTAGCAATAAAGGGAGCATATATAAATAAATATAGTATATTCACATCTGTGATGATGTTTAATTTTGAAAGCCTGAGCAGTGTGGGGTGTTCCAACATGTCCTCCACCACCTTCCTACTGCTGGCGCCCAGCTTCCTTCAAAATGTAACATCAAAACAGCATCGCAGATGTCAACTGCCCACTGGCCGGAGAATGAATTGGCCAGATGGCTCCCCCAGTTATCTCTATGACCTTCGGAGGGGGCTCCGGCAGATGTAAACACTGCCGTGTTTTTGGCTGGGAGGCCGAGATCGTGTTTTTTATTTATTTTTTTTCAGTCTAGAGGTGAGATCTGAGGAATTATAGACTCCAGATCTCGATGTAATGAGGACCTGTCATGCCCTATTCCAATTTCAAGGGATGTTTACATTCCTTGTAATAGTGACCAAAAAAAAAAAAAAAAATGTAGGGAAAGTGTTAAAATATAAATATAAAAGTAAAATAAACAATCATAATAAAAAAATTGAAAGCGCAATAATTCTAGCACTAGACCTCTAAACGGGTAACCTGTAAAAACATTTTTTAAAGCATCGCCTATAGAGATTTTTAGGTACCGAAGTTTGGCGCCATTCCACGAGTGTGTGCAATTTTAAAGCCTTACATGTTCATCATCTTTCACATTACAGGGGGTCCCCGAGTTGCGAACGGGTTAGAGACTGCCGGTTTGTTTTTAAGCTGGATATGTTTGTAATTCAGAAGCGTATGCACAGAACGGCAGAGACTATGTTTTCCGATGTTCTGTCAAGTAGCCGCGCATGTGCAAACGATGTTTTCCGCTGTGCCGCCGTTTGTAAGTAGGAGTCGTTCGCAAGTCGGGGACCCCATGTTTGCAATAAAATCAGGCTTACTTTAGTGTGTGTGGGAGTTTTTTTTTTTTTTTTCTTTCTCCAAAAAATGTTTGAAAAATTGCTGATCTAATACCGTGTGACAAAAAGTTGCAACGTCCACCATTTTATTCCATAGGGTCCCTGCTAGATATATAATGTTTGGGGGCTTCTAACTAACTTTCTAGCAAAAAAATTATGATTTTTTTTTACATGTAGGAGAGAAAAGTAATTGTCTTGGGAGGCAAGGGGTTAAAGCGGAGTTCCACACAAGGGGAAGTTCCACTTTTGGGGAGGGGAGCAGGTACCTGTCGGAGCGGGTACTCTATTTTGACAGGTACCCGCTCCCACTTCAATTCCAGTTGCCTTAGGTGATCGGAAGCCCCCACCCCCCCCCAAAGACTTCTGGGACACATGACAGGTCCTAGAGGACTTGGAGACCAGTCAGAGAGCCCAGTGCCGCTTGCGTATGCACAGTGGGCACCTGGCTGTGGAGCCGCAGGCTGTCACAGCCAGGTGCCCATAGTAGAGGTGCCGGCACCGCTGGGGTGAGCACATTGCTGGATCAATCGTAGGACAGGTGAGTTTGTGTTTAGGTCAGCAGCCACACTTTTGTAGCTGCTGACTTTTAATGAGCACAAAAACGAGTGGAACTCCGCTTTAAGCAAGTTGCTAGAACGGCGTCAGCAGGGGCTTCCAAGAAGGGCTGAAGCCTGCTGGCTTCCGGCCTAAAGCAGCAATCAACACTGTGTTTTAACATTTACAAACTGGTTGCTGTTCACCACAGTTGTGCGACATGTCATGCGAATTTGGACATCAAAGCCGTTCCCCATATTTTCCAATGATAACCATTCATATGTGTGCAAGTTAAAATCGCATGCACTACTTTAGTCTGACTTTCATGCAACTTGATGGTCACAGACATCAATGTTCCTTAAGTCCCATGAAAGTCGCACCTGAATGTTCAACAGTACAACAGTTGGCCATTATCATTGGTCAAAGTCGTATCCAAATCGCACCCATCCAAAGTTCTGTCAAAGTTGTGCAACTTTGGAGTTCTGCAAGTGTGAATGGAGCTTTATACAAGATGAAGCCCAAATGAAAACAGGCCAAAGTTCTCGGGGAAAATGAGTGCAACTGTACTTGCCAAGTGCCAGTCTATTTGCCTTTTAGTAAAACCACCCTTTTGTCTTTAAAGCTCGTCCTCTTCAAGTTTTGGCAATCTGATTTCCCCCCCCCAAGACAGGTTTTTGTAGCTGCTGAATTTTTTAAAACCTGACTGAAGAACCTCTTAAAGATCCTCTGCAAATGACATTTGATGCATTCCATTACTCGCCCAGCCTCTGCAAATATCCTCTCTGTCTCTAAACTCCACCACTTCACAGGAGAGACGCTTACAGCCGATCTCTATACATCTTACCGACATGTGCATCAGTCTGTTACAAGCTTCATCATTTGTACCAGCACAAGGCAGGTTTCTCTACAACGCTCCTAATGAATTCTTGGGATTATGTTGCAAATGGCAAATCATCCAGTATGTGTCCTCTGCAGTTTTTTTAGATGGAACATTTTTGTTTATCCTTGGGGTGTGTTTTATTGTTTTTTTTTTTCCCCTCCGAAAGCTTTGCTGTTTGGCACAAACCCATAAATGTGTTTATAGATTTAATTTGTCTTAAGCTACACTTGAGAATACAGCTCTATTCCTAGAAAGTTCTTAAGGCCCCTTTCACACTGGGGCGGTTTTCAGGTGGTACAGCGCTAAAAATAGCGCCTGTACAGCGCCTGAAAAAAACGGCACCATTCACTCCAGTGTGAAAGCCGGCGGGCTTTCACACTGGAGCAGTGCGCTAGCAGGACGGTAAAAAAAGTCCTGCTAGCAGCATCTTTGGAGCGGGATAGTAGCGGTGTATTCACCACTCCTATACCGCCCCTACCCATTGATTTCAATGGGATACCGCCGCAAAGCGCCGCTACGGATTTTAATCCTTTTTTGGCCGCTAGCGGGGGTTAAAACTGCACCGCTAGCGGCCGAATCCTGCGGGTAAAATGACGGTAAAGCAGCGCTAAATATAGCGCTGCTTTACCGTCACCACGGCTCCTGCCCCAGTGTGGAAGGGGCCTTAATGTGGCTACCATGAAACTCTTCTTTGTCTTTAGTTTATAAAAAAATTAAAAAAAAACACTAAAATGTCACGGTGCTTGTTTAAGAATGGCATAAGGTGAAAGTCTGCCTACATATACTGAAGAACATGTAGAAAATTGTATAGGTGTGACTAGGGCTGAAACAACTAATTGATTATGAAATTAATCAATTACTATTTTCATAATCGATTAATCGGCCAGTAACATAATGGGGTTGAAAAGAAACTAAAATTAGCCCTTTTTTACTACAAAAAGAGCAAATAATCGCTACTGTAAATATTACTTTCACAGTTCTACAGTAAAAAAATGAACCCCTTACTGAAATAAAAAATTAACCCCTTACAGTAGTAATTTTTTTTTTTTTTGTACTATAAAGGGATCATTTTTTTTTTTTAACCCCATTATGTTACTAAACGTCTTAGACCTGGTTCACATCTATGTGTTTTTTGGTGCTTTTTGCAGAAACTTACTACAGTTCATTTACATGGTTTCCTATGGAACACGTTCACATCTATGCTTTTTTTTCAGCCACTGCGTATTTGGAAAGGGTCAGGGACTCGGTATATACAGTATATCTCTTCTGTCTGAGTGGGTTAGATATTTTGCTCCCTAACCATATAGTTGGTTAATTATATTTACCACTGCATAGAGATATTTAGGAATAAATTGCCTTTTTTTTTTTTAAACTTTACATAGTAACTAAATTATACACCACACTTTTTTTATGGTTATTAACCGACTAATCGAAACAATAATCGGCCAACTAATTGATTATGAAAATCGTTAGTTGCGGCCCTAGGTGTGACCTTCAGAGTCTGTTCTGTAAATGCACCAAGTAGTGGTGTGAATAAGACTGGTTTTCATTTTCTTTTTTGCAGACATGGTGAGAAATCTCAGAGAATCTACACCTGCTCTGGTCTCACAGATTATAGTCACTATGGTCACAATCACTTTAATCATTTGTTACCACACTATTGTGTCATGAGGTTATAGTATCTATTCACAGCTTTAGTGATATGCTTTAATATAGTTTACTAGTAGCAAATATAATCTGTAGCCTCTGATTATTAAAGGTTTTGTAAACCCTCGTTTTTTTTTGTTTTTGTTTTTTTTAAAAGTCATACTTGCCTCCGCTGTGCAGTTCCTTTTGCACAGTGTGGCCTTGATCCTCGTCTTCTGGGGTCCCGCGGTGGCTCCTCCTCGCATCAGTAAACCCCCCGGGAGAAGCGCTCTCCCGGGGGGTTACCTTGCGATCCCGAGTCCCGCATTTGCGTCTATAGACACAGAATGCCGGACTCGGCCCATCCCCCCCCCCCCCGGCGCCTGCGTCATTGGATTTGCTTGACAGCAGTGGGAGCCAATGACTGCGCTGCTATCTTTCCAATCGCAGAGAACCCCGGGCAGAGAGGAAGAGCGTGTTTCCGCGGAGGGAACAAAGGGCTCAGGTGAGTAAAATGGGGGGGGGGGGGGCTGGTCAGTGTCAGAAGTGTTTTTCACCTTAATGCATAGGATTATGCATAATTCAATATGGCAACCTGGTGTTCTGTACAGAGAATGTGCTTGTGTGATTGGCTCGCTGATTTTCCCAGAAGTTTACACTAAGATGAGTCACATTTTTGTCATCCCCCTACAACAAAATACAATTTTTAGTGAGATACTCCCAATAGGAAATCGAGACTAAAGGGATGCAGACCCTGCAATTTTCCTCATTGGAGGCCTGCAGGTGCAGCAGTTGGTTGATAATTATGGAACCACTCCCATTATACTCAGTTTGAGGAACAAACAGGGATTTCTTCAGAATAACAAAAGGTAGGAATCTGCAACCACTTAAGGACAAAGCCTCTTTCTGAGATTTGTTTACAAGTTAAAAAACGTTTTTCCCCATCCGTCTTTCAGGACAGCACCATAGAGAGACCCTGGCTCCTCCCCTTTCAGGAAACACCGCCTTAGATTTTGAAATTTAAGCCCCCACCGTCCTGCCAGTCCCTCAGTTATGGTGTTTCCTCCGGTGGGGAGACACCGCTATGGAGCCAAGGGCTGAATAGCCAGGGAGGCTAAAGCCGATCGTTTCCAGAGAAGGGGGGGGGGGGAGCAGGGGTCTCTCTACCTCCCTCCATCCTATCGTGCGGTCCGTGAGGCTGGGGAAGCCGGGGACTGGACTGACCTTTTTTCACGCACCTCCGGCTTCTTTTGGGGAAACTGTAAGCCGGAGGGTTCCGCTCTTCTCCTGTCCAGGGGGACGCCAACGGAAGCACTGGAGGCCGCCATGTTCGGCGTGGAGCTCAGTGCGCCGGGTCGGATGGCGGGTGACGTCATTTCCGACGGAGGTCAGTGCTTCCGTTCGTTCCGCGGCTTCCGGTTCCGGCCGCGGGATTTGAAAAGCGGAACGAGCGTTTTGGCTGGTGCTGCTTCATTTTCGGCCTGTAGCGACAAGCGTTCGGAAGCGAAGGCACCACCGATCCTCAGCGGGAAATGTCGGAAGTAGAGGCTTCCCGAACGGCTCCTGGAGATGCCTGCACCAGCCACTCTAAGGTAAGTGGAACCCTGGGGTGGTGTTCCCTTACTAGACAACCTGTAAGCTCCACAGGTGTGTTTGTCTCCCTTGGTGGTGGGGAAGATGGGGGGTAACTAGGACCCTGGTGGTGGTGGTCAAAGTTATAGCACCCCTGGTGGCCCTCTGTGTGTATTGCTGGTGGTTAAGGGGAGTCTGACTGCTCTCTTTTATGTTTGTCTTTTTTCAGAGCAAGTCTGCTGAGAAAACCAAATCGCCCCACAATTCAAAGAGAAAATGCCCTTCGTGCAGAGCCACAATGGGGGAATCGTGGTCCAAAGCACTCTGTAGGGAATGTATAGAGGGGCTAGTGAGGGAGCAGTCAGCGGAGAAAAATACGGAGTTAGCTGCGTCCGTCAAGGAACTAGCAAACACCGTACAATCTTTTAAAACGCTCTTCTCTAGTTTTCAGTTTCCGCAGACTCAGATTAACCCTCCACCAGCACAGCAGAGTGTTGCGCCAAGCCTAACGGATGCTCCCTCGGCGAGTGGTGAGAATCCGGGGGGCTCTAGAGAAGAGATTGAGGAGGAGCCAGATAGCGTTGCTTCTGATTCCCAAGGGGAATCCGAGGGAGAGGAGGTGGATGGCGAGTCCACGAGAACCTCTCGCTACAAGCTTTCTCTGGAGGAAGTGGAAGAGCTTTTGGGAGCTATTCACACCACTTTGGGAATCCAGGAAGAAAGGAAAAAGCTATCGCTCCATGACCAAATGTACAGGGGCTTAGGGGAACAGAAAAGGAAAGTGTTTCCGGTCCATGAAGTACTGGTCGACGCCATTAAAAAAGAATGGCAGGACCCGGAAAGGAAACCATTCTTTTCAAGAAGTTTAAAAAGGAGGTTTCCTTTTGCAGAGGAGGAAGCTCTAGTGTGGAATAAAATTCCTAAACTAGATGCGGCCTTCTCACAGGTCTCTAGGCACACCGACCTTGCCTTTGAGGATATGGGAGCCCTCCCAGATCCTATGGATAAAAGGATGGACTCTTTATTGAAAAAATCCTGGGATTCATCAATAGGCAACCTCAAACCCGCCATGGCGTCCACAGTGGTGGCACGGAACATGGAGTACTGGTTGACGCAAATTAAGGCGCACATTGAGGCAGGAACTCCTAAGGAAACAATCCTGTCTTCCTTTCCTATGCTCCTTAATGGAGTAGCTTATCTGGCTGACGCCTCAGCGGAGTCAGTAAGGATGTCAGCAAGGTCAGCAGCCTTGTCCAACTCAGCAAGGCGGGCCCTTTGGCTTAAGACGTGGCAAGGAGATAGCGCGTCAAAAGTCAAGCTCTGCGGTATTCCCCTCACAGGGGACTTGTTGTTCGGTCCTGGCTTGGAGGCCGTCTTGGATAGGACGGCCGACAGGAAAAAGGCCTTTCCTCTCAAAAAGAAATTTGCAGAAGCCAAAAGGAGGGTTCAACCCAGGAGGAAGTTTGAACCTCCTAAAAATGAGCAACAGAAAAAAGTTTGGCAGAAGGGCAAAGGGCGTGGGGGAGCTATTTTTCGCCCTCCTGAACAGCCCAAAAAGTCTAAATGACGGAACCAAGGTGGGAGGAAGACTGGGATACTTCCTCCCACAGTGGGAGTTGATCACCTCCAACCATTTTATTTTGGAGATTATAAGGAGGGGTTACAGGTTGGAGTTTTCAAAACCCCCACCTCTCAGGCTTCTGGTCACCACGCTACCAAAATGTGCAGAGAAGGCTTCAGCTCTTCTTTCCTCTCTACAGGAGTTGGAGGAACAAGAGGTGGTAACCCGAGTTCCGGTGGAAGAGACAGGCAGGGGCTTCTATTCCCACATCTTTGTGGTCCGCAAACCATCGGGAAAGTTCAGACTTATCCTGAACTTGAAGCCCCTGAACGTCTCGGTTACATACAGGAAGTTCCGAATGGACTCGATCTATTCGGTAAAAGCACTTCTTCCCCAGAATTGCTTCATGGCGTCCATAGACCTGAAGGATGCCTATCTGCACATCCCCATAGCAGAGGGGTACCAGAAGTTCCTCAGGTTGGCGGTGAAGACCCCAGAAGGGATAGTGCATCTACAATTCAGGGCTCTTCCCTTCGGGCTATCTTCTTCCCCCCGTATATTCACCAAAGTCATGGTGGAGGTTCTGGCCTTCTTGCGACTCAGAAACATCGCAATAGTCGCATATCTAGACGATCTGCTCCTATTTGCTTCTTCCCCAGAGCAGCTGTCCAGAGATCTGCAGGTAACAAGGGAAATCCTCGAAAATCTAGGATGGCTCTTGAACCTGGAAAAATCCAGCCTGACCCCATCGCAGAAAATCATCTTCCTGGGCTACAGGTTGGATTCAACAAAACAAAAAGTTTTTCTTCCGGAAGAAAAAATCCAGAAGGTGGACAGGGCGATGTTGCTCTTGCAGGGCAATCAACAGATCTCAATAAGGAAAGCCATGTCAGCCCTAGGGCTATTGACATCCTCGCTCCCAGCAGTACAGTGGGCAGGGCTGCATTTTCGCCCTTTACAACTGTTCATACTGGGAATTTGGGACCACAGTCAGAATTCCCTGGATGCTCTGATAGAGGTACCAAGTCAGGTAAAGAGGTCACTTTGGTGGTGGAGAAAAGGGGCCAATCTTTCCCAGGGTTTGGAATGGGTCCTCCCGGTATCCAAAACCATCACGACCGATGCAAGCGGCACAGGTTGGGGAGCTCATCTAGGTTCCCGGATGGTTCAGGGCACCTGGCTAAAGCAAGAGGCAAGGGAATCCTCGAACTGGAGGGAGCTGAAAGCCATAGAGTTGGCGCTCAGAGCCTTTCAGGAAGAACTCCAGGGTCAACACGTGAGAGTCAGGTCAGACAACTCCTCTGCAGTAGCATACCTCAACAGGCAGGGAGGTACCAAAAGCAGGTCTCTGTGGAGCTTGACAAGCACCATTCTCAGGTGGGCCGAGACAAATATTCTGTCCCTGTCGGCGGTACATCTAAAAGGGGATCAAAATCAGGTTGCGGATTTTCTCAGCAGGAGAAAGCTGAGAGAAGGCGACTGGATTTTGAACCAGGATGTCTTCAAGGCAATTACCCAGAGGTGGGGGATGCCTTGTATAGACCTCTTCGCTTCAAGGGAAAACAGAAAAACAGATCTGTTCTTCTCCCTGAGCAGATGGGACGGAGCACTTGGAGTGGACGCACTGGCTCAGAGCTGGGAGTTCTCCAAGTGCTATGCCTTCCCCCCTCCTGTACTAATTCCAGCAGTACTGAGGAAGCTACAGTTGGAGAGCACAACTCTCATTCTGATAGCACCTCATTGGCCCAGGAGGCCGTGGTTTTCCATCTTGAAGAGTCTGGCAGTGGAACCCCCGTGGATTCTGCCATTCCAGGAAGATCTTCTGTCCCAGGGTCCAATCTGTTGTCCTCAGGTGGAGCGGTGGAACCTGGCTGCTTGGCTACTGAGGAGGAATTGCTGAAGGGCAAAGGGTTCTCAGATCGGTTGGTGTCAACCCTACTAAGTTGCAGAAAAAAGGAGACGCAAGCTATCTACCTGAAAGTGTGGAAACGCTTTAATAGTTGGTGTGCGGATAGTTCCTTCGACACAAACAGTCCGGTAGCGGTACTGGAATTTCTGCAAGCAGGGGCAGACAAGGGGTTGGCTGTTAGCACACTGAAAGGACAAGTGTCTGCTTTAAGTGTATATTTGGAAAAACAGTTAGCTTTAGATCCCTGGATATCTAGGTTTTTTAAAGCTCTGAACAGGCAGAGGCCAGTAAGAGTATCCTCTTTTCCAGTATGGGATCTTTCTTTAGTGTTACAAGCCCTCACTGGTGAACCGTTTGAACCATTGGAGGCTTGTACGTTGAGGTCGATCACCCTCAAAACGGTGTTTTTGGTGGCGATCACCACGGCAAGAAGAGTAAGTGAACTCGAGGCCCTTTCCATTAGGGCACCTTTTTTTCAGATATTTCCGGATCGGGTGGTTTTTAGAACTGATCCGGCATTTTTACCTAAAGTGGCTTCAAGTTTTCATAGAGGCCAAGAAATAATCTTGCCTACCTTCTGTGTAAACCCTGTGAGGGAACAGGAACGCACATTTCATAAGTTGGATGTTAGGAGGTGCGTCCTCCAGTACTTGGAGAGTACAAAGGATTATAGGAAGTCTGATTCCTTTTTTGTATTGTTTTCAGGAGCTAAAAAAGGGTCTAGGGCCTCTAGACGGACGATAGCCAGATGGATTAGGTTAGCCATCAGACAGGCCTATGTAGCGGGGGGAGTGGAGCCCCCGGATGGGATTAGAGCGCATTCCACCAGGGCAGTGGCGACTTCGCAGGCTGAGTGGGCTGGTGCTTCTCCAGAGCAGATCTGTAGGGCGGCAACATGGTCCAGCTTTGATACGTTCGTAAGGCACTACAGGTTGGACCTGCTGTCAGCGAAGGACCAAGCCTTTGGGCGTAAAGTTCTGCAGGCAGTAGTCCCACCCTAAGGTAAGGTGCTCGCTTATCCTCTCTATGGTGCTGTCCTGAAAGACGGATGGGGAAAAACGGAGTTACTTACCGGTAACGTCCTTTTCCGGGAGTCTTTCAGGACAGCACAAGTTACCCACCCTAATTTGTGGACATGGAAGAAGTCATCGCATGAGACCGTCAGGTAAGAGATATAAGTTATTATGACGTGTTCTTGTGTCTCCCCAGCTGGCCGGAGGTACTCTTGAAGAACTGAGGGACTGGCAGGACGGTGGGGGCTTAAATTTCAAAATCTAAGGCGGTGTTTCCTGAAAGGGGAGGAGCCAGGGTCTCTCTATGGTGCTGTCCTGAAAGACTCCCGGAAAAGGACGTTACCGGTAAGTAACTCCGTTTTTTTTTTTTTGCTAGAAAATTACTTGGAACCCCCAAACATTATACATTTTTTTTTCTAACACCATAGAGAATAAAATGGCATTGCAATACTTTCTGTCACACCGTATTTGAGCAGCGGTCTTACAAGCGCACTTTTTTTGGGAAAAACACTTTTGTGATCCACAGTTTGGCTGTACTTCTCCTTTTTAAGGTGTGTGTGTGTGTGTGTGTTTTTTTTTTTTTTTAGGGTTCTTTTTTTATTGGCCATACCCAACATAAGATCTTTCCTAGTGTTAAGCCTCATACACACGATTGGGTTTTCTGCAGGCAAAACCTGACTTTTGTCCGAAGGGGCTTTGGCCAGGAACTTGTCTTGCAGACAAAGACAAGGAATTGTCGGCCAACAAACACGAACGTACTACATGGTTTTTCAGCTCTTTAGCGCCACCCTTTGGGCTCCTTCTGCTAATTTCGTTTTAGTAGAAGTTTGGTGAGTGTCGATTTGCGCTTTTCATTTTGCGCTTTTCAGTTTGTTTCTGAACGGCCGTTCGTCAACCAGCCATGTTGCTGAATCGGAGGAGATAATGTGTTATTTATTATTAGCCTTGGAGTTATTGCTTTGAATCAAGTCCAGTTCAGGAACAGGAGGAGGAGGATTTCTTGGACCAAAAATTGGTTGCTTTATTAATCGTGACCAATTATGTCATATGCCTTTGCTGCGGGAGCTCCAGGAGAATAATCCGGATGATTTTCGGAATTATCTCCGGATGACGGACCCCTGCTTTCACCAACTCTTGGCATTGTTGACCCCCTATTAAGAAGCAGGACACATGCATGAGGCTTTTTTTTTTTTTTTTTTTTTTGGGTTGAATAATGATTTGGTATATCTTCTATATTTTTGGATGCATAGAATGCACTTTTTGGTTAAGTTCTATTGGCAGATAGCATGTCTAATTTTATTTGTTTTCTTCTATTTTTAATGCACAATAAAAAAATAGTGTAGAATAATACTTGGCTATGTGTTTTACTTCAAATGAGAGTTTGGGAGTCGGCAGTTATATTTAAAAAAAATACAATGTAAAATTAACCAGAAACACCAACATAGTTGTATCTTTTCATCTTAAAAACTACGGGATAATGGTGTTGTGGTAACTTGCACCAAAAAAATTAAAATAAAAAATGACAAGCATATTAATAATCTTTATCACTAGAAAAAAAAAATCCTTTGAAAATGTGTTTGCAATAACCCCATCAGTATCAGCAAAGCAGCTTTATTATTATCCCATTAAAAAAGAGAATTTTTGAGATTTCCTAATTTGCCACGTCTCAAATGTTAAGTCTCCATTACAATCGCTTGTTTACAAGACTTCTGGCTCGTCCTTGCATCCGAGCATGCGTATTTGTACTTTTGACTTTTGTCCGACGGACTTGTGTACACACGATCAGAAAATCCGATAACAGACATTTGTCCGGAAATTTTTTAAAGCCTGCCATCCAACATTTGTCCGCAAAAAATCCGACAACAATTGTCCGATGGAGCGTACAAATGGTCGGACTCTCCACCAATCGCCAGTCATTGCACATTTTCCGTCGGAAAATTCGATTTGCGTGTACGAAGCTTTAGTTTCTCATAGACTTGTATGGGGCTGACGCCTTTTACTGGAAGTACAGGGGGTCCCCGGGTTACAAACAAGATAGGGACTGTAGGGTTGTTCTTAAGTTGAATCTGTTTGTAAGTGGGAACAGGTACATTTTTTTTAAGTGTAGCTCCAGCCAAAAAATCTATTTTTACGTTTTTTTTTTTTAGATAACATAGGGAGGGGTTATCACCCCTGTAACATTTGTTTTGCTGTCTGTGTCCCTGTTCAGAAGATTCACCTCACCTTCTGTCCCAATGACAATTGGATTTAGAAAATTTTGGGTTGTTAGGGAAGCATGGACTGGTGATAAAGCACCAGTGGAGACACCTTTTTCCCATATTAACTCTTACAGGAGTGACTCTCCCTTTTCTAGGGGTAGATTTCCTCTCACTTCCTGTTGTCTCCCTCCGTTTGTAAGTAGGAGTCGTTTGTAAGTCGGGGACCCCCTGTATACAGGATGTGGCTTGTTTTGGGTTTAACAACCAATGACTTGTTGCCCTGAAAGTGATTTTTTTGTGTGTGTGTGTGTGTGTGTGTATGTATATATATATATATATATATATATATATATATATATATATATATATATATATATATATATATATATATATATATATATATATATATATATATATATATATATATATATATATATATATATATAAAAAATTATACACATACTATAATTTTTTTTGGTGTTTTGAAATATTAAAATTTTTTATTTTTTTAATTTAAGTTTTTTGTGATGTTACATGGCCTTGTGTTTTCATGAAGTCTGGCTTTGTGAATGTTTTATATAATATATTTTGCACTTTTTCATGGGTAGTTGTGCTTTAACCCTTCTGCTTTGTGGCAGCTCAGAGTCTCTCTCTGGCAATACTAGACTGAGTATTCCAGCGATTGTGCTGCTCTGTCACTCTCTCTTGCACACTGTGGATATAACATTAATTTAATTCTTGCTGACTTTGCCGTGTTTTTGTTTCTCGCTCTATCACCGCTCTGAAAATGCGTGCATATACCAAGGCGCGGGCTCAGTGGTGCACGCTTGCTGTGGTGTCGCGTCTGAATTCAATGCTTGTTAGCTGCGGTGCTATCTGTGTTTGTACAGGTTTAAACATTATTGCTTTTGTGAGAATCTTATTACAATGGTAAACTGTCAGCCTTAATAATTGTACTTCATGTTGATTTGCTTATTCTTTTTCCTTGTCGGATGTGGTTAAAATCAACACTTCTTTACAATCCTGTATCCATGTATACACAGTAGGAGTAGCCATTTTGGTGTTTTTGAATCTGTTGGCTTGAGAACAAAAAGCCTAAAATAAACCCGCCGTGAGAGAGATACAGAGCTGCAATTACTGATTCCTTTTAGAAAATGCAGGTTGCCTGACTGTTCTACAGGAATTAGTCATTTTGTAAAGGATATGTGTGCTTTAAAAGGGCAGTAAGTAATCCACGCTCACTAGAACTTGTAACCTATAAAGCCCATAATAGACCTAATTGGGGCCTTACTCCAAGACTGAAGACACTAACCTTGCCCTCATTGAAGTCTTTGGGGAGCTTTTTGCTCAGGTATGACCAGTGCTAACAAGGAATATATTACAGTGGACGCTAAAGCGGTACTGTCTAAAACTTTTTCTACTGAATGCCCCTTCTGATTTGGGGTGTCCATTAGGCCTTACACATGGGGGCTATGTATAAACTTTCATTTGTGCAGATGTGGCAGAAATCCACACATTTTTAGAAAAAATAAATAAATCCATGTATTTTCTCTAATATGTGTAGTTCCAATATTGTTAGCGCCACCCGGTGGTCATAATGCATTTAGTTTTTTCCATAATTCTCAATTTGGCAAGAAACTACTGATTCCTGCCCCTGGAATTGACAAGTGGATAGCTGCGGACGCTGAACCTTTACAGTGCAATGACAGGCTGTTGGCTGCTGCACCTATTCATGACTGTTCACATAGCCAGAAATGACCTGTGAAGATCGTGGCTGGATGCACTTTACCACTGGGATTTGTAGTGTGGTTAAATACCTGTGTGAATGCAGCCTTATGCAGGCCATAGACAGTGCAAATTTCTTTGCTTGAGTCCCCCATCAACAGACCCTTCTGACAGGGGAATCCCTCCTGCCGAGGCATTGTATTAGCAGCCGCCAGCGATAATTGCAAGTAAAATCTGGCATTCTGGTTGTACCCAAGTTGATCGCTAGATCAACTTGGGTACATTTATCTTGCCCATACATGGTCCTGTCCGTCATGGTTCCTGCTGAACCGGCCAAGATTTGAACTGCCTATGGCCAGCCTGCGATATGCCATTCACAACAATACAAGCTTGTTTCAAAGTACAAAGCTTTATTTTATTGCATGTGTGTGTTTTTTTTTTTTGCTGCTTAAACACATTTATGATGGCAGGAAACTGTGTGTGTGTGTGTGTGTGTGTGTGTGTGTGTGTGGTTCCTGTGTACATACTACAGATATAAAAGTAACTCCATGAAGGTTGCCTGTGAAAAATGTTTTGTTAGTGTAGCCGCCTCCTGCCAAGAATAGTGACGTCTGCACTAGAATATGCTAAATGCAGAAGTCAGACAGGCATTATTTAATCTTATATAAGTAGGAAGAAGATTGCTGTTGTTGATTATGAAACTATCAGTAACACATGGCATTTTTCCAGATTGGGGAATTGTAACACAATCTTGTTTCTGAGGTTGTTTTTTTTTTTTTTTTTTTTTTTTTTTTTTTTTAGGGCTGCAACTAACTATTATTTTCATAATTGATTAGTTGGCCGATTTATTGTTTAGATTAATCGAATAATCGGTTAATAACCTTAAAAAAAAAAAAGTGTGGTGTATAATTTAGTTAATGTGTAAAGTTTAAAAAAAAAAGGCAATTTATTTCTAAATATCTCTATGCAGTGGTAAATATAAATGACCAACTATATGGTTAGAGAGCAACATTTCTAATTCACTCTGAGAATAGCCTATAGCAGAATGACGGCCGGGCGGTGGTTTCGTTATCCTGACTTGGTGTCATATGACGTCCTTCAGGATAACATGCCGCCGCGTGCCCGTGGGGGTGCGCATCACGGCGATCGGTGGAGCGGTGTGTCAGTTTGACACACCGATCTCAGTAAAGAGCCTCCGGCGGAGGCTTTTTACCACGTGATCAGCCGTGTCCAATCACGGCTGATCACGATGTCAACAGGAAAAGCCGGTGATCGGCCTTTCCTCACTCGCGTCTGACAGACGCCAGTAGAGGCGAGCTGGTCGGCGGCTCTCCTGACAGGGGTCAGCGCTGATTGTTTATCAGCGCAGCCCCCCCCTCAGATGCCCGCACTGGACCACCAGGGACTCCACTAGGACCACCAGGGAAGTGGGCAACGTGGATGGCCAGGTATGTACCCCACGGCCATCCACATGTGAAAATGATGCCCAATCTGTGCCAATCAGTGTCCACAAATGGGCACTGACTGGCACCATAATGTACCCAAAAAAATCAGTGATGCCCAGCAATGCCACCCATCAATGCTGCCTATCAGTGGCCGTCAGTGCCACCTCATTAGTACCACCTCATCGGTGCCCATCAGTGCCGCCTTATCAGTGCCCGTCATTGAAGAAGAAAACTTACTTTTTTACAAAAATTTTTAACTGAAACAAAGAAAAACGTGTTTTTATATATTTTTTTTCAACATTTTCGGTCTTTTTTTATTTGTTGCGCAAAAAATAAAAATCGCAGAGGGGATCAAATACCACCAAAAGAAAGCTCTATTTGTGGGAACAAAATGATAACAATTTTGTTTGGTTACAGTGTAGCATGACCGCACAATTGTCATTCAAAGTGCGACAGCGCTGAAAGCTGAAAATTGGCCTGGGCAGGAAGGTGTATAAGTGCCCGGTATTGAAGTGGTTAAATGAGGTGGTGTGTTTTTTGTTTCCGACTAGTCCTGTTGGTTAGAACAGGCCTGCGGGTTGTAAACTCTTTGGCCGCTCCTTGCACAAGACCAGAATGTCATGTAGAGAAGTTAAAGGCTCCTTGGCTGGCTGGGAGCGTATTCAGTGGGTAGAATGAGAAATATGTGTAGGACTGCTTTGTTAGAAGAAATATGAAGCTCCTGAGTTGTGTGCACACTCAGGAATACTCCTCCCAGCTGTCGGGTACTGAGGCCCAGGCTCCGTAGATCTCTATAGCCAATTCACAAATCTGCGTGGAGCAGAGTATTTTATTATGCCTGTGTGCATGAAGTCTTTACCTAAAATACAATAAAACATTTACTGTGTTCACATAAGTTTTTCTTTCTAGGAAATGCAGAGGCCGCTCTAACCTGTGACACCGGTTGTCAAATCTGCTTACCGGCTTTGTTGCTTAACAAGTAGCAACTGGCTGCATGTGGCTGGCCTGGAGCATATGTGTGCTACACTGTGCACAGCTTCCAAGTCACTTCTGTTACCAGCTTGGCACACAATTGCGTCTGCTATCCTGAGCAGCTGAGAGCGAGGCGGGCATTTCTTCATTGCTCAATGAGTAATCCAAGTAGTCCGTCATGGAACCATTTTATGTGATCTGCTGCAAAATTAACCGATTCCTTGGGACCCTCTTTATAGATACTTGGTGGACACAAGAAATATTAAACCTGTGATTTCACTAGTAACTACTTCAGTTCTTGGGGCTCTTTTACACAGGACGTTTTAAAAACGTCAAACGCCCCGAACAGCAGCTGTAAAAGACGTCCTGTGTGTATGAGCCCTTAGTAGTGATGTGATTTGTACAATAAAAGACGGCATTCTCTGAAACCTCGCATTGTAAGGTGTTGATTAGGGGGTCGACCGACTATTGGGGGGCCAATATTCAAATTTATCAGTCAGAAACTTACAGATATTGGTCAGACCTCCTCCCCCTGTCCCCTCGCTGCAGTCTCTGCCCAACTCTCTCCAGAGGTGTGGACATTATCTCTCACTGCCCACCCTGTATTACCGTGCTGTAGCTGATGACTTTATTATAAAGACAATTACCTGTCCAGGGATCTCACAATGTCCTCACAAGAGCCGATTCTTTAATCTGTTTTGGGTACCGGTGCTGAAATGTCTGGTAAGGGAAACACCCGGTTTCCTTCTGCACATGCATGAGTCGTGCTGTGCCTTGTGAATGGTCCTGTAGTCTTCTGGGACCTGTGATGTCCCAGAGTACTGCGGGGGGATTGCCACCTCATCCCTTTTAAACTGAACACACATTATGCGGGTTCTGAGGCTAATTTAATGCAGATAAGGCAAAGTGAGTTTAATTACCACCTTTTTTTTTTTTATAAAGAGGTTTTTCCATTTAAAAAAATAAATTGAAGTCCGCTACAAATGCTGCAGCTGCTGACTTTTAATAATCGGACACTTAACTGTCCCAGGGTCCAGCGATGCGGGATCGAAGCCCCGCTCCTCTCCCCTATACAGCGATCAGTGCTATAAAAATGCACTGATTACTGTTTAAATGTCACTGTCCCTTGACTAGGGGGCGGTCAAGGGGTTAAATGTGTGTTCCCTAGATGTGTTCTAACTGTGTGGGAATGTGACCTGACTGGGGGGGGGGGAGACATATCGTTGTTGCTACTTGGTAGGAACAAAAAATATGTCTCCTCTCCCCTGACAGAACAGGGATTTGTGTGTTTACACACACAAATCCCAGTATTAGGAAACCTTATGAGTCAATGTGCTTATACAAAAAGAGGTTTCTCCCCAACCACCAATAAAAGCCAAGCCTGCCTTGGAAGTTGGAATTGGTCTGACAATAAAGCAAGCAGAGAGATGTGGTTAGACACCCAAGCTTAAAAAAAAAAAAAGACTGTCTATTTGAAGCTTGGGTGTCTAACCACATCTCTCTGCTTACTTTATTGTCAGACCAATTCCAACTTCCAAGGCAGGCTTGGATTTTATTGGTGGTTGGGGAGAAACCTCTTTTTGTATATAAGCACATTGCCACATAAGGTTTCCTAATGTGAAAACAAACCTTTTCGCACATGTGAGGAGCTATTTGAAATGTGACTGCAGAGAACCCAAAACTTTTTCAGGGTGGAATTTATCAAAACTGGTGTGACTGCACAGACACTAATCAGCGTCTGTCTTCAGCTTATTCCAGGGGGTCTCCAAACTGTCTAAACAGAGGGCCTGTTTATTGCCCTTCAGACTTGGGGGGGGGCTGGACTATGGCCAGTGGAAGTGGAAATTTTCCAGGTATTAGTGGGTGTAAACATCACCACATTTAGTATTGGGGAGAGGAGCGGTGCCCTATCATTGGGAGGAGTAGCGCCCCATTATTGGTGTATGTGGGAGATACTGTGCTTCATTAATGGCGTCAGTTGCAAAATAGTGTGTCGAGGGAGGAGCAGTGTCCCAAGGGCCCGGATAAAGGCAGACCAAGGGCCACATTCGACCCTGGGGCCGCAGTTTGGAGACCAATGGCTTGGTTGGTAAAGTGATATTAAACCCAAGCGCAAGCATTTTATTATATTGCAGCTTAACAATTCTTGATGCGATGGCTGTATTCCCCTTTTTTTTTTTTCTTCCATTTTTTTCATTTGGTGATCCAGACGGTGTTAGTTTTGTTTTTCAAAAGAACAAGCTGTCCTACAGATGTAAGAGTTATGGGGTTGAGACAAACCATTTAACACTAACAGGGTTTTTTGCAATGGTCAGCTTTTATTTATGTATATAAAACTTTTATCTCCAAAGATAAAAACTATTATTTTTACTGTTTATACATTTTGAGCTGGAGTTTGGCTTCAGTTTGTTAATGTATTTAAATCTGCTGGTATATTTAAATGTTGCCCTCCCCTCAGTCTGCTCCTTCATCCAGAGTGGGGGCACTCTAATACAAGCAGGTGGTGTTATTGGTCAGATCACCAGGTGAAAACAGGGAAAAAGCTTTGAAAAACGAATACCGCCACTACATCTGATTGGTAAGCTGCGATATAGTACATTCTTGGTTTTGGGTTTAAAGTGATCCTAAAGTCCTCGTTTGTTATTTAAAAAAAATCAAAATAAAAAAAGTTGTTATACTTGCCTGCTCCTGTGCAGTTGGTTTTGCACAGAGCAGCCCCAATCCTCCTCCTTCTTGGGTCCCTCGGCACCGTCCCTGGCCCCTCCCAGCTTGCTATGGGGGCATCTGAGCCGCAGCTCTGTGTCCATTCAGAGACGGAGCTGCAGTACGGCCCTGCCCCCTCTCTCCCCTGATTGGCTAACTGACTTTGGCTGAAAGTGTCAATCAGGAGGGATTGGATAGATTGATAGCAGTGCAGCCATTTGCTCCCACTGCTGTCAATCAAATCCAATGATGCATGGGGCGGGGCCGAGTACGGCATTCGGGAGTGTGCCCGCAAGGTAAACCCCCCCCCCCCCTCGGGAGATCGCTTCTCCTAGGGGTTTATACGATGTGGGGAGGAGCCGCCAAGGGACCCCAGTAGTCGAGGATCAGGGCCACTCTGTGCTTAACGAACGGCATAGTGGAGGCAAGTATGACATGTTTTAAAGAAAAAAACACACAAGCCTTACAAACAAAACAGACAGGGGTTCTAATCCATCTCTACTCTGTTCGAAAAAAAAAAAAAAAAAAACTTTTTGCCTTTTAGTACTTTAATGCTAGAGGCAGACTGCGTGTTATAACCCCTGCCAGTTTCTTTTTTTTTTTTTTAAAGTAGAACTATAGACATTTCATTGGGGGGATTTCTCTTCACTTCCTGTCCCGTAGCCATAACAGGAAGTGTGAGGAAATCGGTGCAAATTAAGGGAATTCCTTGGGGACCCTCAGGTCACCTGAACTAGCGTCCCCATTAGACGATTTCCCCTCTACTACTTTTCTGGGGACAACTCGCTTTCAATGATAATGGTAAACAGGACAAATGGAGAGGGTGAATCTCTTTAACGGGGGCAAACAAAACAGACAGGGGTTCTAATCCATCTCTACTCTGTTCGAAAAAAAAAAAAAAACGTTTGCCTTTTAGTACTTTAATGCTAGAGGCAGACTGCGTGTTTTTTCTATTTGTATGTATTTTCCCTATAGTTTCACTTTAGACCTGCACTGTGTATTCTCACCCACAATGTTCTGCCCTTGTGTACTCTTTGAATTTATTTTGTTAGATTTGCACAGATGTGTAGTTGCCTATAGTAGAGTATTGTAGTGTTACTCGCCTGTAGCAGAGGTTTTGGGAGCATATGAAAGTACAAGCCTGTCCTATCTCAGTCTCTTGGGAAGATTACATTACAGTCATCCGATGTTAATGCTTTCCTCTGAATACACAGCATTTTTCATGTAGTTTAATCACTGAGCCCTTGCTGCCTGATCGCATGTTGTACAACATTTGGATCACTGCCCATTACCAACATCAATTGCACTGGTAGCGGAATGCAAACACAGCGCACTAATCTGTTACTGGTAAATACTACTTTCTAATTATTTGCTTTTCCCAAAAGTTGCGGATGTGTTTTAAATGCACTTGGCAGGCAAAGAGCTTAAGTCTAAGTCGAAGGCTTCTGTGGACAGTTGCCAGGCACAGACTGGCACACATCTTTGGCTTCTTAAGCTGAGTTGCAAGAAACACTTAACATGGTTCTTCAGATCGCTGCAGGGTTCCCAAAAAGAGGACATTGTGAAGCAGCTTTTTAGGTGACTAGGGGTGAACTCAGACTGGCAGTTTTACCCATTACCCAGGCACGGTTCACCCCCTTCACCCCCTCCATATCATTCATTTGTGAAGTGTGGTTGCTGCAAACTTTGTGCAGGTACAGTTAAGCACAGCATGCCCGGAACTACCTGAAATAGGTGGTGTGAGGTGCAGTTCACTTGCAGTCAGGAATGGTTCGGTGTGCAAACCATGCCTGAGCACAGGAGCATCTGACTGACGGATCCCACCAGACCCCACCATCTGAATGTCTCTGAAATCCAGACTCGTCAGACCAGACAACATATTTCCAATCTTCTATTGTCCAATTTTGGTGATCTTGTGTGACTTGTAGCCTCAGTTTCCTGTTCTTAGCTGACAGGAGTGGCACTTGGTGTTATCTTCTCCTGCTGTAGCCCATCTGCTTCAAGGTTCGATGTGTTGTGCATTCAGAGATGATATTCTGCATACCATGATTGCAACGACTGGTTATTTGAGTTACTGTTTGCCTTTCTATCATCTCGACCCAGTCTGCCCATTCTCCTCTGCCATCAAGGCATTTTCATCTACACAACTGCCGCCCACTGGATATTTTTCTCTTTGTCGGACAATTCTCTGTAAACCCGAGAGATGGTTGTGTGTGAAACTCCCAGGAGATCAGAAGTTTTTGAAATACTCAGACCAGCCTGTCTAGTACTAACAACCACGTTCAAAGTCACTCTCCTTTCTTCCTCATTCTGATGCTCGGTTTGAACTTCAGCAAGTCTAGATGCCTAAATGCATTGAGTTGCTGCAGAGTGATTGGCTGATTAGCAATTTGTGTTGCCAAGTAATTGAACAGATATACCTAATAAAGTGGCCTATGAGTGTGTTAATGCTTTGCCAGGCTCTAACTGTAGCTGTCTTCAGTTGTTCTTTGTGGGTTTTTATGCCCTTTTAGTTTTGCTTTCAGCAAGTGAAATGCATGCTCAATTGGTTGAGATCAGGTGATTGACTCGGCCATTGCAGAATATTTCATTTTTTTTTTTTTTCCCTTCAAAAGCTTCTGGGCAGTGTGTTTTGGATCTTTGTCCATCTGTACTGTGAAGTGCCGTCCAATCAACTTTGCTGAATCTGGGCTGACAGTAGATCTCTAAACACTGCAGAATTAATTTGGTCGTCCCGCAAGTCGGACCACCCTGTGTGAACCAGCTAGTGCATAAATTAATCGGCCTAATTTGCAGCACAATTGGCCGATGCAGATTAATAAAAAATGCCAAAAATCGGCCAATATATAGGTCGTGTGTGTGTGTGTGTGTGTATATATATATGTGTATATATATATATGTGTGTGTGTGTGTGTGTGTGTATGTAAATTATTATTTTTTTTTTTTTCCTTTTAAGGCTGGGTTCACACTGTGTGTGCGGACGTGGCTCATTTCAGGAGCGAATTGGGCCCCAATTTTTGCCTGACTTTGGACCTGAAACGGAGCCAAAGATACACAGGACTCCTGTGCAATGTGTTCTGCAGCCTCCCCGAAGCTGTGTGAACTGGCTCCATAGAGAGCCGGTCAGTCTCCTGTCATGCGACTTGGATGTGGGGGAAAAACGCATCCAATTCGCATCAGTGTGAACCCAGCCTTACTTTTTGTGGATAAACGATTAGGCTGGGTCCACACTGCAGCACAGAGTGGTTTACAGAAGGGATCTGGTGCGTCTCCATTCTTGGTTTCAGGTCTGAGTTCAGTTCAAATTTTTGGCTGAATTCGGACCTGAAACAGACAAGAAGATGCACAGGACTTCTGTCTCCAATTGGCACCGGAGCCGCTCCAGAGATGTGTGAAGCGGCTCCATAGAGAGCCGGCCGCAATCTTCTGACATGTGAATTGGATGCGGAGAAACCCACATCCCGTTTTGTAATAGTGTGAACCCGGCCTCAGTGCTGGATGTTAAAGATTATATAATGAAGTTTAATCGGAGAGTGAGGATTTGATTCATCGGAGACGGTGCTAAGTGATGATATTTAAGGAGAATCTGTCCTTTTTGTATACATGTTTCCATAATGAAAGTTGAATTTTAGTGCTGTTTGTCCCCCCCCCCCCCCCCCCCCCCCCCCCCCCCGCCTTGGGCAATAAGAACATTCTGCCACACTGCTTATGGTAAATTATAGCACAATGCCTTTGTGTTCCCTGTGGACATGTTTGGAAAGCTGTGCCCTATTTTGTGTCCTGTCCTCTAATAAACCAGACAGCAAATCTGCCTTCTCTATGCAAAACGAATGTAGAAACTCAGGAGCCAGTCTTCACATGAGAGCCAGGGAATGGGCATTTTCAGTGAATGATAGTCTTTTGGCTGTTTATTACTTGGGTGATTTGGCTTCCCTTCTTCTGGGATTTGTCCAGTCCTGATTTCAGTGAATCGGCCTATTGTGTGACGGAGGGCCTGCCAGGGCTTGGCAAGGATATTCTCTCCATGTTTCAAATGTGCATTTCTGTACACAAAGTATGTGCAGAACCTCCGAGCCAGATAAACATCAAATGCTTCATCGGCATCAATTGTGAAACCCCTTTCATTTTTTGTCCAACATGATGCTGATTCTTTGTGAAGTCTATAAAATGATGCCCTCCTGTGTCATTGATCGGGCACTTTGCGTAGCCTGGAAGGTAAATAACATTGGCGGTGGTGTGTGCAGGTCATTTAAGGATGCCTGGCCAATGAGGACAAGACATACAAGTATAATCAGAGAAAATTAGGGCAAAGTTTAGTTGGAACATAATGATTTATGTATTTTCGCCACTTGCAGACAAGTCTTATTTTATGGCTATTGATTTTCATAGATTTAACAGCGTTGTGTTCACTTCACCTCTTGCGTTTTATGCTTACTAATTTTGTTTAGATATAAAATCGAGATCATTTATAATGTGGCAAGCCAGCAGGGTGTGATTTTAAACTCTATGGCCCCTTTCACACTGTCGGACCGTCCAGGTCCGCCTGTCAGTTTTGACGGCGGACCTGAACGAGCGCTCCATGCTGGACTATGGAGCGACGGATGTCAGCGGTGAAATGTCCGCTGACATCCGGTCCGATCCGCCAAAAGCAGACGGATGGCCCTACGTCCGGATCCGTCGCTATCGGATCGGGTGAGATCTGATGAAAACAGACACGATGTCCGGTTTCATCCGATCTCGCCATAGAATCCAGCGGCGCTCGACAAGCCCCTCCCCCCTCAGTGAGCAGAGAGGGACTGTCATCCGCCGGCTCAGCGGAGATCAACGGAGAGATCTCCCGCTGAGTCGGCCGACAGGTGGATTCCGTGCAAGAGTAATTGTCGCCACAGCATTTTCCCAGTATAAGGCCTCCTCATGCACACGTGACGTTCAAATAACGTTATAAAAAACGCCAGTAGTTTTTCAGTGAGTTTTATTTTTTATTTTTTTTTTTCCAACATTTTTGCAATAGCGTTTTTAGCCTTTTTATTAGCATTTTTCTGTAAATGCATAAGGAAAGTATAATAGATTTGTGTGTATTTGTTTTTGTTTTTTAAACATTTCTTTAGTTCTTCCTGGTTTCTTTGCCTAGGCAAATTATGTCATACATCCCAGGAATGTGTGTATGTATGGTGTATATGTATAAATCGAGTAATTTTTATTAAATTTAACATCAATATGTTAAAACATAGATTTAAAAAAAATATATATCTCTGTCCATCCAATCAATGGGGGGAGGGGGGCTACAAGTGAAAAAATAGCGGTACCAGTTCACCCTATATTAGTTAGATTGGCATGCTCGACATGTTTTGCAGATGTTCACCGCTTCCTTAGGAGCTTTTGTTTGCATTTGTCATAGAGACAGTATATAAGACGGTATCTAATACTACAAAGAGAAGAAAAATGTAATCAAAATATACATAAGACCTCATATGACATGATCAGATGGTGACAACATAGTAGTGGCAAGTGTGGTATCCCTATACAGGGGTGCTTGGGAATTTTTTTTTAATTTTTTTTTAAAGACCTACAACACACACACAGTCAGGGATAGAGGCAGCCGGGAATCTATTAAGAGTGCATTAAATGTTTATAGGTCTAATCTAAGGTTATCTACCAATATACAAGAACCATAGACCTGTAGCATAAGGTACGCATATAGCGATTACATGCGACAGACCCAGTGGAGGCCCCAAGGATTAGCTATGGGTGGCAACCCCATTAAAAGCAAAGGGCAGCTGACCGCTCTTGCAGCCAATCATTCTCGCTCTTATGTAATCACTTATGAAGTGTAATTACGTGCCAATGATCTCTCCTGGACACACACAGACCCCCTGCTGGGTCTTCCGCTAACGGCCCCATTTGCAACTGTGTTTGTTTTTGATTTGGATAGAGTTGTAAGGATATGGAGCCCCTGTCATGTTTTTATTGCTGTCTGTGTCCCTATTTATGTAGTCCCTCTCTTATCCTGAACACCAATGTCACCTGCTGTATTGAAAGTGATGGGAAAGCAAAAATTTGGGGTTGCCTCCAGAATAGGAATAAAGCAGAAATCTTCCAATGGGGACACTTGCCTCCATGACCGCTGTCTAAGAAGGCAAGTCCCTCACATTGGAAGGATATCCTTCCATTTCTGGTTCAGTCTACAAGACCACTGCAGCTGTCAGGCCGAGAGAGGAGAGAGCCGGCGGGTTACGTGAGCGACAATCGGCGCTCTGTAAACGGGTATATCACTGCATTTTTTTTTTATAAAGCAGTCAGAGGGACATTACATGAATCAACCGAGAGGATAATGTTAATTTAACCCTGTGTGTTAACAACCACTTTAAGATTACCATCAGACAAATGTGTCTGGCCCCTGGGACAGGAAATGAGGATGATGGGGACCGGGCATTTATTAGAGATGCATCTAGCTGTATGTGTCCTGATTATGTGTTTGTAGAAGGCGCAGATGATAAAGGTACTTATTGGCAATATACAGTTAGATTGTGATTTTTACCTTTTTTTTTTTTTTTTTTTTTGTTCCATATGTAAAAAAAATCACTTTAAAATCAAACTAAAGGTAAAACTCTTCATTTTGGATAGAGTAAGAGAGGGTAAATAACCCGTCTGTCTTTTTTTTTTTTTTCCCATCTGTATCCCATGCAGAGATTTCCCTCCACTTCCAGTCCATAGCCGGGATGGGAAAGAAGAGGAAATATTTCCAAAGTGAGGGAATCTCTTGTCATCATCCGATCTAGTGTCCCTACTTTAACCTTTCCCCTCTATTCCTGTTTTGGTGACAACCCAAAATTTGGATTTATTTTCACTTCTAGTGATAACCGTAAACATGAGATAGGGAGTGGATATCTTCAATGGGCACAGACAGCAACACAAAACTGACAGGTGTTCTAATCCCTCTCCACTCTAAAAATAAGTATTGTCTTTAGTTATACTTTAAGATTTATCTCTTCGGTTGCCTATTTTCTGCTGACTTGGCAAAGCAGATCTGAGATGAGAAGCTCCGCCTCCATAATACAATGCGCTCCTTCCCTTTCACAATTCTTAGGTGAGCTCTAATGTAATTTTCTTATTGCAGGGGGTAGATATGGACAAATACAGTGTGTAAGGGAATCTCGTACTCTGCTTTTGCATGTTAGCAGCTGTTTTGTTCAAGTAAAGCATTCATGTGGTGATTTCTGCAGTCCAGTGTGTGTTGGTTTTTTTTTTTTTTTTATAAACTTTTCAATTATGCAACTGTATTATGAGCTGTACCAGATCTGCCTTCTACATATGTAAATTAATCTATATTTAAGCCTTGCTGCAAGACAAAATTGCCCTTTTTAGACCAAAAAAATCTCTACACTGCATCTACTGGAAGTTTCAGCTGTGATTATAATTTCTGTTGCAGTACCAGCGTGTGCCATACATGCATGCATGCATGCATACATACATACATACATACATCCTTCTATACTGCTTCTGCCAAGTTACATAGTTGGCTAGGCTGAAAAAAGACACAAGTCCATCCAGTTCAACCATAAAAAAAAAAAGAAATAAATAAATAAAAAATATCGTACAATCCAATATACCCAATTCTATACCCACAGTTGATCCAGAGGAAGGCAAAATAAAAGTCTGTATGTACGCAGACTACTCTATCCTATCAGAGGAAGTATTTTATAACTATTCCATACCTCCTATCAGTGAAAGTATTTTATGGAGTGTTTACTTAATCAGTGCTTTATGGCTTCATGCTTCAATGTGGGCACATGCTGGCCAGGCATATTGCTTGTGCTAATCAATAGATTGCAGTTTACTCTGATAAGAATGCTTCCGCTTATCTTTTACTAGTTGAAGTAGCTGTTATGTATATTGATTTGTCTGGCTTGCCTTAATAGCAATGTTAAGTGGCTTTTATGTGATAAAAACCTCTGGGATATACACTATATTGGGACACCTGCCTTTACACGCACATGCATTTTAATGGCATCCCAGTCTTAGTCCGTAGGGTTCAATATTGAGTTGTCCACCCTTTGCAGCTATAACAGCTTCTACTCTTCTGGGAAGGCTGTCCACAAGGTTTAGGAGTGTCTATGGGAATGTTTGACCATTCTTCCAGAAGTGCATTTGTGAGGTCAGGCACTGATGTGGACGAGAAGTCTCCACGCTAATTCATCCCAAAGGTGTTCCATTGGGTTGAGGTGCAGGCCAGTCAAGTTTCTCCACCCCAAACTCGCTCATTCAAATTTTTTCTATGGACCTTGCTTAGTGCAGTGGATGAGTGAGTTTGAGGTGGAGGAACTTGCCTGGCCTGCACAGATTCAGGCTAGTTTTATCAGTTAACAAAAAGTAAATGAACAGGAAGAGAAATCCAAATCAAATCGATATTTGGTGTGACCAGGCTTTCCCTTCAAAACGGCATCAATTCTTTGAAGGAACTCGGCAGGGGGGTTGTTCCAAATATCTTGGAGAACTAAGCCCTGATCTTCTATGGCTGTCGGCTGCTTCAAATCCTTCGTTCTCTTCATATAGTCCCAGACAGACTCCATGATGTTGATATCAGGGCTGTGTGGGGGCCAAACCATCACTTCCAGGACTCCTTGTTCTTTACACTGAGGATAGTTCATTGGCTCTATGTTTGGTGTTGTCCTGCTGCAGAATACATTGGCCCCATTCTTATGGTCCAAATCACACCCCTCCCTGATGATATGGGATAATGGATAAGTATCTGTATTACTCGCCATTGAAGACTCCATTGATCTGACAAAATCTCCAACTCCATTTGCAGAGATGCCAGGGTGGATATAAATCTGTTTTTTTTTTTAATTATTTTTTTTTTAAATCAATTCTTTTTTTGATTTTCATCAAATGCTTTTGGAGTAAAAATCCTATCTATGGCAGTTTTTAACCCTTTTTCGGCCGCTAGCGGGGGTTAAAACTGCTCCGCTAGTGGCCAAATAGCGCCGCTAAAACGACGGTAAAGCCGTTTTACCACTGACGCCCGCCTGCCCCAGTCTGAAAGTAGCCTTACTGATGGTTTTGTAGCCCATTCCAGCCGTGTGCCTGTCTACTGGTTTGAAGAAAGAAATTCTGTGGACAGGTGTTGGGAGCACCTTCTTAAATTGACAGGACTAATCTGTGTACCGCATAAGCACTTACTGTAGCCAGAATTATTGTTGGTTGGTAGGCGATCAAATACTTCTGTTACTCACTGAACTGCAAATCAATTTATAACATTTGTATCGTGTGTGTGTGTGTGTGTGTTTTCTTTTTTTTTTGGTATATTCTGGCTTTCATTTTAAACACCTATGATAAAAACTATAGACCCTTAATTTCTTTGTAAGTGGGCAAATTTACAAAATCTGCAGGGGATCAAATAATTTTCTCCACTGACCATGGCGGAGTATCAATAACTGCGTGCATTTAGACCTTCTAATTAGTTGGAGGTCTCACAGCGAATGTTGTGTTACTGCACAGTGGTGGAGGAATAGACGCATGTTGATTTGGAGAATTTTTTTTTCTTTTTAAATTATTATTTTTTTTTATTTTTATTTTTTTAATCATACATTTACCTTAATAAACATGAATTTACTTTTGTTTTTAAATTAACACGTTGCTCACTGGATTGGTGATGGAATGGTAAATGTTTTTAAAGCGTTTGTTAACCGAAAAAAATGGATCCTGCACCTTTTTTAAAGCATGTTATGACACAGTGCTTGTCCTGTGTCATTTGGCCCCCTGTAACACCTGATCCTGCCAGTTTGACAACAGTGTATCATGGCTGCTGAGACCAGACACCGTGGTCAGTTTACGTGCCTCTGTCATCAGCAACCTGCTATCTGCTCTCCTCTCTGCTCCTGTGTCATCCTCCCCCCCCCCTCCTGTGTGTGTGTGTGTGTGTGTGTGTGCCACCCCCCCCTCCCCTCGCTGCTTTCCTAAGGCCGGATTCACACTGGGGCAGTGGGGGCGGCGACGGTAAAGCAGCGCTGCTTTACCGTAGTTTTAGCTGTGATATTCGGCCGCTATCGGGGTGGTTTTAACCCCCGCTAGCGGCCGAAAAAGGGTTAAAACCCCCCGCAAAGCGGCGCTTTGCCGGCGGTATTACCGCAGTATCCCCGCAGTGTCCCATTGATTTCAATGGGTAGGAGCGGTGAATACACTGCTCCTTCACCGCTCCAAAGATGCTGCTAGCAGGACTTTTTTTTTTTACCGTCCTGCTAGCGCACTCTCTCCTCCTCCTCCCCTCCAGACTGACATCAGCAGAGGACTCTCAGCCCCCCGCCCGCTGCATTTCAGAGGCGAAAAGGAAAAAGCTGGCTGGTCATGTGATCACAATCTCAGGAGTGAAATTGGGTATTTGCAGCATTTATTTTTATAAATCGCACACAGAGGGGGAATACTACAATAGGAGGCAGTGCTGATGGTGTATACAGGTTAGAGTGGCTTAACAACCACTTTTAAAATAATGAACAATACCATTTGGTTACAGGTAAGAGGGATCCCAGCACTACTTTATATTGGCACACTACTCAGAAGTTAAACAATACATCTTTTATACGACTTTTGGAGCTGTTGGCACATCAGGCTGAGGTAAGGCATTTCCTGTATCTCCTCCTCCTTTTTTCTGTAGCCTCTGAACACCTGGTGTGATGGGCATCAGTGGGAACATACTGTTCCTAAATGGCCCAAAGTGTTGTGCATAACAGTGACAATAAGAAATACTTTGTTGTCCCATCGTAGAAAAATCTTTATCAACACTCCATCCCTCTGGAAAGTGGTCATTTTGGCTAACGACGACTAGTGCCTGAGCAAACTATTTCTTTGCCTGGATTGTAGTAATGAAATATTTAATACATAAGTGTTCTCACATCCTGCATATAGGAATCCGATCTACTCAGGATGTTTGTGGTGAATGTGCTTTACTGGAACAGATGAGGAAGTGATATTACCAGAGTTGAAAGCGGAAATTTACCCATAACCATTTAAAGCGGAGTTCCACCCAAAAATGGAACTTCCAATTTAAGATAAGGTTGACCCCCTGACATGATACATTTGGCATGTCATTTCTTTTGGGGGGGGGGGGGGGGGGGTGTCTGGGCAGATGCCCTCTTTTCAGAGGGTTTCAGCTCCCACTTCCTTCTGGCGCACCCTCTGTGTCGGGAGGAAGATCACCTCTCCCCCCTCCCGCTAGGCAATCATCTGGGACAGGTCACATGTCCCAGATAATTGCGCTGCCAGTCATGGCGTGGCTCGCGCATGTGCAGTGGGTGCCCGGCTGTGAAGACACAGCCGGGGCGCCCACAGTTACAATGCTGGTACCGCCAAGCCGAGTAGGAGACGAGCAAGGGGCTTTGATTCCCCCGCATTGCTGGACCCTGGGACGGTTAAGTGTCTGATTATTAAGTCAGCATCTGTGGTATTTGTAGCTGCTGATTTTTTAAGCGGGAACTCAGCTTTTAATAAAAAAAAAAAAAGTTCTTTAGCAAGGAACATACATTCCTGATGAGTGTGTGCTGTAAATTGTCTCCAGCATTGTTCCTGTTTCTTCTTGCTAGTGTCTGCCATTTTGCTGAAGTCCAGAGCCCCCGAACAGCTGTAAATCTTTAGGTTGTCAGCAGAACAGCCTCTAGTTGCTCTGATTGGCACCATGCCAAAAAATGGAGAGCAACGGAGCAGGGTGAGACAGAGTATTACTGTTTTTTAAACGGTATAGGCACCTATTTTAAGACCCATTTCACAGTGGGACGCTTTTCAGGTGTTTTAGCGCTAAAAATAGTACCTCTCATGCCACCCCAGTGTAAAAGCATGAGTGCTTTCACACTGGGGCCGTGAATCTTTGCAGTGTGTACTTGTCTCAATCCAGAGCGCTAAGTGTAATGTCTGTCTGCTGCTCACTTCTGACAAGTTTTCCTGACACCAAGAGAAAAATGGTGACGGGAGGGGTCTCCAGCTGATTGACAGTCTCGGCTCTGTTCCTGTGTGCTGTATGAAGGGGGGGGGGTGTCCCTTCTCTACCCCTCCCTCCCCTTTGCCGTGCCTTGAAGCAATGCCTGTGTAATCTTGAGGTCTGTGGACCTCAAGTCGCATCAAAGTCGGACCAAAGTGGTGCAGGGACTACTTTGAAGTTGCTGTGCCTAGAAGTCGCACAGATATGAACGGCACTCCTAGGAAATCGTAGGGTATGACTTGTCGTCATGTGACTTTGAATAGTTGGAGCTCCAGGCTCCAATACAATGTTTTCTTAAATGAACTTTGATAAGTCTTCTAAATTGTATTATTTTCATTGTCCCCTTCTTTTTGAAGGTTATACCTGCTAATCCTGCCAGTTCTTCTGGTGTTCTGTTTTCCTGTTAGCAGCCCTCCAGTCCCATCGCTGAATTTGCACCATTGTTGGCCCATTCCATTTGTGTTTCCCTATTTGGCTAAGCAGTGATGTCATCATGGCATCTCATCCCTGATTAGACAGATTTTGTCAGACAAGAGAAGTTGGTGTAGGGCAGTCAATGGAGCCTCAGCCTACCCACTGTGTGGACAGAAGAGGATGTAAGGGATTGCCTGTCATGTGACCGACAACAATATTGTAAAGATATTCAGAATAGAAATGCTGATTAAGGACTTGTGAATTTTCTGTTTGTTAGAGGCTAGCCTATGTTTACATGTTACTTTTGGATCATCACTGGCTAAAAATCACCAATTAATATGATAAACTCCATATGCATTACGTACATCATGCATATAGTCTATTGTGAGTTCCAGGTAGCTCTAAAAAAAATATCTCGCTCGAAGTCTGTATGGTATCTTGTGCAAACTGGCCAAAGTGTTTAATTTCTAACAAAACCTGTTTGCTTTTCATTTTAGGACTTTGTTCAAGATGACATCCATTCCAGAATACTACAAAGGGAAAAATGTCCTCATCACAGGAGCTACCGGCTTCATGGGAAAGGTTCTCCTTGAGAAGCTGCTTAGGTCTTGTCCAGGCATCAAGAAGGTTTATGTTCTAGTCAGACCCAAAGCAGGACAGGAGCCTCGGGAAAGGGTTGCTGAAATGATGAGCTGTAAGGTGAGTCATAAAATGAATTCTGCATTGTAACCTGTGACACAATTTGTAATCATTCTTACAGGAAATTACTTTGGGGGTACGTTTTTTGCCTACTGAAATAAGCAGATGTGAGTTTATCACCAATTGAATGATGGGCTGCATTGTGGAAGACAGAGGATGTCTGTTAGAAACTCGTTGAACACTTAAAGGATAAGTTCACTTTTCGTAACATGTTGCACCCATATTCAGGGTGTAACATGTAACCTGTTACGCACCTCCCCGATCCCCGCTGTGACAGCTAGCGGGGTTCTTCTCCCTCCTCGCTAGCTGTCACAATTAAAAAAAAAAAAAAAAAAAAGTGGCTGAGTGGGGCTCTGCCCCCGCCCGACCACGTTACTGATTGACAGGGCAATGTGCATTGAAAACTGCAAGGTCCGGCTGCGGCGGTTGGCTTGTAGTTTTCAATGAACTAGGATGGCGTTGTAGAGCCATAGTAGTTCATTCATGCTTCCTGTCAGGTTGTATCTGCTTACCTATATGGGGAAGCAGATCTGCAGGAGACCTGCATGGCACCAGGGATCTGCTGATCACCAGTGCAATGCTTTACAGCCTCCAAAAAAATAAAATAATGCACGTTATTTTTTTTATTTTTTTTTTAACCAGCAAAAAAATTCGCTTTTTTTTTTTTTTTTTTTCCCAAAAGTGAACTTATGTTTTTAAATCATCAAATTTATTGAAGTGGTCACAGAGTTTCCTACAAAGTTCTTGACAGAATTATGACCTTGATAATTGTCCTGCACTGCCGAATAATTTATCAAACCTGAAAGTTGTACAAGTGACCATAGTCAATGGCTGGTTAAATTAAACCCTGGTTTATTAATGGCTGGCAGAAGGACCAGTGAGCAGGCATCACGAGCTCCCCCCCTACCCTGTTTTGGTCTCTTCAGCCACTTGGTCGATTACCGTAGATCTGCTGGTCCTTCCTAAAAAGAGTTGAAATTGAAACACCACACCACTGCTATTCGGTCCAGATAGAACTTTATTCCATTAAAGGTCAGGGGTACTATTCAAAAAGTAGCCAACATGTTTCGGGGGGTCTAATTGCCCCCTTTCATCAGGGCGAGAAAAAGCGTTAGACAATTTTCATATTAATCTGATGTTGATACAATATCCCCTCCACAGGGTTATAATTAAAATCAGTCAATAGTAATGAGTGCCAGAATAATTACATAAAAATGAGAACATAAGCACTGAACGAAAGTGAGAATATGGATGCTGAAAAAAAAAAAATCATAAATAATAATCATTGCTGCTATTAAAATACTAGTCCTACATTTTTAATTTGGTTTTATTTGCCCATATTTATAGCACCTTAGCAGTGTGCTTTGTGTTGCCTGTAATGTTTTATTCACCATCTTGTTCTTTTGTTGTTGGTGGTCAGGATTATATGTTGGAATTCACAAAAGTCTTGTTCATTGCACTGCAATAAACTGAAAAATTAGGTTTGCGTCATTGCTGGTAAGCTGACTGGCTGATTTAGTTGCTATAATTCCTAGTTCTGTCCGATTGCCACATCCATTTGAAAACCAGATAAAGTAGCAGATTCACTGATGAATTCTCTATAGAGGGAACAAGCAACTGGGAACTGATCCATGGTTATTACTTTGTGGGCTGGGGCGGACAGACAGATTTTTGCTAGGAAAGCGCATTAATGGAGCGTTGGATATAAAATTCAGACCGCTTATTGTTAATGCATACGTTACATTTATTGTCTCTTGCACACAGGCTTTCTGAACCCGTCTGGTGTAAGCCGAATATTCTCAGCTCAGGCAGCCCAGGTACAGAAAACAGCCTGTCTCTGAAAAGACTGTCTGTGCTCTTCTGTTCTCGCGTATATGACGGTGCTATCGTAAACACCAGTACAAAGTACGAGCCTTTCCACTCGGACATAATACATTTTCTGTTTCGGTTACACTGAATGGGCTGTCGGCCTGTGTGCAAGAGCCCTAAAATTTATTTGACATGGTTTGTTACATCAGATGTTGTTTTACCATAGAAAAGAAAATCTTATCGGATGTCTACAACATCTGAATGTTGGCCGGTGCATTGCCATAGAATGAGATTTGCCGTCGGATGAGATGCTCCGCCTCCATCACATCCTATTGGCTCACACTGGTCACGTGACCATCGACGCGAACATCAGTCTCACTTTGGCTATCACAGGGAGAGGATCTCCTCCCTGTGATAGCTGGAGCTGCACGGAGCTCTCCGTGTCCCGATTCAGCTGGAGCTGCACGGAGCTCTCCGTGTCCCGATTCAGCTGGAGCTGCACGGAGCTCTCCGTGTCCCGATTCAGCTGGAGCTGCACGGAGCTCTCCGTGTCCCGATTCAGCTGGAGCTGCACGGAGCTCTCCGTGTCCCGATTCAGCTGGAGCTGCACGGAGCTCTCCGTGTCCCGATTCAGCTGGAGCTGCACGGAGCTCTCCGTGTCCCGATTCAGCTGGAGCTGCACGGAGCTCTCCGTGTCCCGATTCAGCTGGAGCTGCACGGAGCTCACATGGGCTCAAGCTAATACATTTAGTCAGCTCATACATTTATACTTTTATTACATTTTACTGTTTTATAGATCTACAGCGCTATCGGAGCGCTGTCAATGAGATTTGCCGTCGGAGGAGATGCTCCGCCTCCATCACATCCTATTGGCTCTGTGCGGCTTCAGATGAATGGAGGCGGAGCATCTTATCCGACGGCAAATCTCATTGACAGCGCTCCGATAGCGCTGTAGATCTATAAAACAGTAAAATGTAATAAAATTATAAATTTATGAGCTGACTAAATGTATTAGCTTGAGCCCATGTGAGCTCCGTGCAGCTTCAGCTGAATTGGGACACGGAGAGCTCCGTGCGGCTCCAGCTATCACAGGGAGGAGATCCTCTCCCTGTGATAGCCAAAGTGAGACTGATGTTCGCGTCGATGCGTGACGGTTAAATAGGTCACGTGACCAGTGTGAGCCAATAGGATGTGATGGAGGCGGAGCATCTCATCCGACAGCAAATCTCATTCTATGGCAATGCACCGGGACAGTTGAGGCAGTCCCAGCAGTAAGAAGTACAAGCATGTATTTCATATGCTATTTATTGGCTATAGATTTCTGTCAGTGGGCATCTTTTTATTTCATATGCTTTTAATTTTACCACGACTGTTTTATGAAAAAATGACTAATTTGTGAATCTGTGACCCGGTTATGGGCTTTGAAGTATTTGCATGTTCTTTGTCAGCAGTAAATGAGCTTTAAAGAATAAGTTCACCTTTAGTAACATGTTACACCCATATTCAGGGAGTAGCATGTTACTAAGCAGCATCCCTTGATCCCTCATTGTGACAGTGAGTTGAGATTTTTATTGTGTCCCCCCCCCCCCCTTTTTTATTTTTTTTTAAATGGTTAATTTTGGCCAAGCTTGCCCAAACCAACTATTTACTGCACTTACTGGTGGTGTTGGGCACAGTGTGGTAACTGTATGGGCCCTTTCACATGGGCGGACCGATCGCGTCCACCTGTTTTTTAGGTGGACCCAATCAGACTTTCTAGTCTCCTCTATTGAGCGATGGGTGTCAACACAACGGACATGTGTCCGTTGACATCTGATCCGGTCTGCTAAAAACAGACAAATGGGGATCCGTTCCCCATCTGTCTGGCAGATCGGATCAGATGGCGTTCGGGTGTAAACAGACAGGCATAATCGGTGCAGACACAGACAGGGCATCGGCCTTCTCAATGGGGAATCGGCGGACAGGTTTCCCAATGGGCAGGCAGACTCCAGTGGAGCCTGCCCTGTGTGTAAGGGGCCCATGTTGACTCCACTACATGCAGTGTACAGCGCTGAAGTTGCAGCAGTGGGACAGGAGCTTCCCTTCCCTTCCCTCTGCCGAAACAAAATAAAGTTGGACTGGGCACTGCTGGGCCATTCATTAAAAGCTTTGTATTCTTAGAACTTAATGCAAAGCATCTTCTGATTGGCTGAGGCAGAGAGGCTGGTGGATAATGTTGTGGATTTCACCTCAGCCAATCAAAAGAAGCTTTGTATTCATTCAGAGAATGCAAAGCTTCCTGTGAATGGCTTAGCAGTGCTCAGCCCTACTTTGATTTGTTCTGGAACGAGATGGAAGTCCCACTGCTGGAACAAAGCTTTGTATAAAGTAGGTAGCTGAGGCTACGTAGAGTTTATACAGCGTGCCCAGCAAGCGCAGCTATTGGTGTGCTAAATAGTTAATTTGTGCCAGCTTGGCCCAAATGAGACTCTAAACGTGGAGTTGGGCATTAACATGTTTGCTTGTAGAATGCAAAGAAATTTTATATTTGTGCAAAACAATATTGGTCAAAGAAACCTGAAAAAAAAAACACATAAATAATGATGAATCATTGGTACTATAACAGATATGTATAAATTGCTCTAGCTGGTTTAGGGGTATGCAGGGTGCACAGCTGAAGGGGAATGACTGGGAGTTCCTCTCTAAACTTGCCTGCCTGTAGGTTACATAATACGGTATTGCTATTCCTCGTGGGATGGATGATACAGCAGCATGTTCCCCTGGTTAAGTTGTTGTGCTCTGGTTACCAGAGGGACAGGGATCAGAACAAGCATTTGTTTTCTGCCTGGCAGCCAACACTGTAGCTGAATTATAATAACAAGAGGTAAAAGAAGCTAAAGTGTTGCCCGTAGCAACCAATTACTTAAAGTAAAGTTGCCCATTGCAATCTGTTTTCAGTTCAGCAATGGTGAAGCCGCAGCTCCTTACACAGATCGGGAACGTGTTGTATCCTGGCAACATGGCCGACGCGCTGCGTGCCCATTCTGGGAGGCCGTCATATGGGGTCCACCCAGAACAAGAGCCGCACGCCCAGCCGTCATTTGACGGTGGGCGTGCGGCAAGTGGTTAGAGGGGTGGGATCCTTCCAGGCATACCTGCCCTTTAATGTATCCATTTATTATATATGTGCTCATGCTATGGACACTCTAATAATTAATTATAGAGTGCAGTGCTGGGGTGCCGTGACGTGGCCGCTGCAACTTGCGCATGTATTGCAGATGTGTGCAAACGAAACCCCTTCGCTTTAGCGTGAACTGTTGGACAAGGTCATTTGGTTTGTTTCAGGTCGGCTGGTAAGTGAGCAAGGAATTTCTGTTTGTTTTCAGATGGGGACACCGACCGCAGTAAAAACCTGATGGAAGTTTGAAAGCTATACACTGTTAGATTTCTCTAGTTCAGGCCCCAGGTTAGAAAACCGTGTATATAGGAGGAATCTCCCCTCCCAGCTATCCTATTCACACAGCTGCAGCAGTCACTGCTGTCAGATACCTGAACAGTGATTGTATGAAGTGGGATGCAGTCACTGGCTGACTGATTTCCATCCAGCTCCTTAAAGCGGAGGTTCACACAAAAATTAATCCTCCGCTTTTCGGTACCCTCCCCACCTCTGTCACATTTGGCACCTTTCAGAGGGGAGGGGGGTGCAGATACCTGTTTAAGACCGGTATTTGCACCCACTTCTGTGCATAGACTCCCACGGGAGTCTACGCCTCTTCCCGTCCTCCCCGTGCTGTCTGCTGGGACACACATGGGTCCCAGAGACAGCAAGGACCATTCAGATTATACTGTGAAACTCGCGCATGCGTAGTAGGGAACCAGGAAGTGAAGCCGCAAGGCATCATTTCCTGATTCCCTTACCGAAGATGGCGGCGGCAGCACCCGAGGGACAATTCGGCCCGGGTGCCGACATCGTTGGACCCTGGGACAGGTAAGTGTCCTTATTTTAAAAGTCAGCAGCTGCAGTATTTGTAGCTGCTGACTTTAAAAAAAATAAAAATAACACAGCTTTAATTTTGAAAGATTTCCCAACTCAAAACAAAGCTAAAAGGAAACAATTGTTGAAGTCTGATTTTAGTATAATAACGGAAAGAACAGTAATATAAGACGGCTGATCATGTATCTGCTAGCTTGTTAAACCTTCTAGACCAGGGGGTTTTTGAGCATTTTAATCCATGGACGCAATTAAGAAAAAAAAGTTACCGTACTGGTGGGACCTGAGAAGTATTACCGAAAATCTTCACCAAAGTGTCCGCAGATCTAATAAGATATAATTAACAATAATTGTATAACATATTGCCGGCAGTCTTCACCATCTCTGTAAGCTTTTCTGTTCATTTTTATTCTCAAATAAAATGTATAGAGACATTTTGCATATGTAGATGTGTAGACTAATCTATCTAAGCTGTAATCTGGTCACACACATTGTATATGTGTTTAACACCAAAGCATTGATGGCGCGGACGGTCAACATCTTCTAAGGCGACACATTTACGTTTCAATCCTTTGCCTGAAGAGACTTCCTCAGAGATGTAGAAATGGGAAGAGAAAGATGGAGTACAGGCAAATGGGGAATAGTGGATGTGAAAGAAAATGTGTGTGTGGGGGGGGGGGGGGTCTGAGGTTAGGGGGACAGTTCATGTCCTGAGGTGCTATCAATGTGCTTGATTTGGAGGTAGAGTAGACAGTTGCCAAGATGTAAGGGGGTAATTAATACCAGATCCAAGGAGACAACATTTTTTCAAAGAAGGTTAGTCTGTCATTTTTATCATGGCAGTCATTACTATTAAACAGGCCAGATTCCAAGAAAAAGATGACAATTTAATATTTTGCAGAGAGGGTGGAGTGCAGAAAGGAGCTAAATTATAGTGAGGCCGGGTTCACACATATGCAATGCGGGAACCAGCGATTTCTGTGCAAATTCACAGGCACTGCTCTGTGCAAACTGCTGCGGGTGTCAGGATAAAGTTAATGACACCCTCAAATCGGTTTGCAGTGCACAATTTTGGTCTGAATGTGATCCGCTCAGCAATGCGGTGCGAATCACACGCAGTGTCTGTACTAGTGTGACCCCAGCCTAAAGGTCTGCTTTACGCATCATCCAGGAGACTGGATTTGACGTCATGGGTATTGAGATTAGCTGATTTTCAGGTCTTTGTTACAGTTTAGTAGCAGTAAAAAGTCAATAGTTTTAATTTAGGTACATGTAAGCCCCTCTCACCATTTCTATGAACTTAAAAAGGTTTAAAAAAAAAATAAAAAATTGCAAGACAGTCAGAATGAAATACTTACCTTAGAACGAAGCTGTTGCGGCGGCGCCCGCACACGGCTGACATTTTCCCCGGAGTTTCTTCCGGATTGGCCGGAGCCGTCATGACGTCACTCCCACGCATGCACGTGGGAGCCGCCGTTCATGCCATAGGGTTTGGAAGGAATTGCACCCTTGGCCGTTCCTTCAGAGCGCCTGCACCAGTGATGTCACTGCATGGAATTTAAATATCTTCTAAACTGTACACCTTTTAGGAGATATTTACACTACCTATAGGTAAGCCTTATTATAGACTTTCCTATAGGTAAATGTTAGCAGATGAAGTTTACTTCCTCTTTAACGTGAGAGAAATAAGGTCATTGTAGTTTTTTTTTTTTTTCCATGTTCAACTATAACTGGGGAGTCTTCACCTCACACCTTGTCTGTGTAGTTCCTTCCCCAATGTGGGTCTGTGCCGTTAATTGGATTCCTTGGTGGTGTCCTGGGCAGGAATATTTATTACAATTTCATCCCATAGAAAGGAATGCTCTCTATTGTACATTAACTGCATTGCTTAGAAGTTCAGTTCATGGTATTGTGCAATTTGAAATAAAGTGTATCATTCACCACTGCTTTAATGTTTGGACAAACTGTGCTACGTTTATTACACAGTCATGTGGTGACCCATCACTAATACGTCTGGGTTTGGGTCCCAACCCATAATTTAAAGTGGTTGTCACCCTCAGACATGAAATATGAATAAAACCTATCCCTGTGTACCTGTCTCAATTAAGAGCATTACGTATCATTTCTGTCTGTTGCTTTGTTCCTCTATCAGCATGAATCACTTCTGACAAGTTTTCCTGACCCCAAGAGAAAAAATGGTGACGGGGAAGGAGCTCCAGCACACAGCCTGTGTTTGACAGCCTCAGCTGTGTGAAGGGGTGAGGGGGGGGGGGGTGTCCATTCCATTCCTTACCCTCCAACCAGCTCTCCTCGCTGGGCTCTGCAGAGTGTAATTTTAGCTCTCTGCCCCCTTTTTTTTGACAGTTCAGACAAGCGTTCTAAATTCTGGATTTTGAATGGCTGGAGGGAAGGGAGCACTGCAGATAAACAGGTACAACTTGTGTAGCAGGATTTTTTTTCATCTTGATCGCCTGAGGATATTCGCTTTACTGGGTATATGTAAGGTTTTACAACCACTTTAAGGGAACCCAGTTCCTGACAACTAGTAGAAGCTCTATTACAATTGAGTACCTCTCACAGCTGTTCATTGCACTTTTTTTTTTTTTTTTTTGTTAGTTTAAGGTTGTAATGTTCTCTGTGATGGTACGACCGCGTGACCCTCTTTAGTTCTTCAAATGTTAGATTTTCTGTGGGCTGTATGCTCTCCAACACAAGAATTTACTTATGTACCTACAGATTAGATAACCTCTCCGTGTCCTACATGGATCGACATGACCACTAACTGTTAGCAAGATTTATTTTTACTCTGAAAGGTGTTGAAGAATAATTAGCTTGTTTTTGTTTCGTGATCCATTCTTCTTTTCATCAATAATAGTTAGTCTCTCCAGGTGGCATAAATGCTTCTCCTAAATGGCATGACCTACATTAATAACGCCTAACACAAATAGAATCTAGTGGTAAAAATAAAAATTGGTGCAACAAACCCGAGTGTTCCCTGGTTGATTAGGATTCTGTATAATGTGTTAATTAGCTGTGCATTATTTACATGGGATCAGCACTGCAGCACGAGTTTTTGTTAAAATGGAAATCTTTTTTTTTTTTCTTTTAACTCATCGCCAACATTTTGTTGGAAATTTAATTTCTCATTTAAAGGAGATTTTTAGGTGAAAGCAGTGGCACATTAAATGACTTGGACCTCCCTATTTGTTACAGGTATTGATATAGTTAAAGCAACATTTACTGCACTTTTAACGTACTCTTTAATCACATCCGGTGGCAGCTGGTGTGCCAATTTTTTTTGGGGGTGGGGGCACGGCAAACAAACCACACGCCGCCTCCCCCCTACCGTTCGGTCACCCCCCCCCCCCCCCCCCCCAATTGCTTGCTCGCCCGCCCACCAGCCCCACACTTGCCCCATCTAGGTCGCGGGCAGCTTCGGCTCCTTCCTGCGTATCCTTCTCCTTTTTGGCGGCTTCCCTTGCGTCTCCTCGGCGGCTTCCTCCTTTGCGGCAAATACGGTCGCTTCTCCTCTCGGCCAATAGGGTCTTGAGGCCCGCTTCCTGATTGGCCGGGAGGGGAATCCAGTAGACAATAGCAGATATTCGCTACTGTCGCACAACTTTTTTTTTTTTTTTTTTTTAATAAGCCAACACTTTCTGGAGTTCATTAATTGTTTACACCTTCCACAGTTCTGCACCTCTTTGCCAACTTCTTGCCAAGCTTACGGTTTCCTCATCTGTAGGTTAGAGCTGCACAATTAATCGTCAAGAATTGTTATCGTGATTTTTTTTTTTTTTTTTTTTTTTTTTTTTTCCACAATTCTTTCTATGCAAATAATTCTCTCTGCTCTTTTGAAGCCACAGCCCTCGAAAGGAAGAGAAAAAACGGGCAGTCTGCCAGGAATCAAAACATTCTTTATTAGTTGAACTTAAGTATAAACATTGTAACAATTTGTCAATGGAATAGACTGTGTAAGGTCCCTTTCACACTTACAGGGGGTCCCCGGGTTACAAACATGATAGGGTCTGTAGGTTTGTTCTTAAGTTGAATCTGTTTGTAAGACGGAACAGGTAAATGTTTTAAGTGTAGTTCCAGCCAGAAAAACTATTTTTAAGTTTTTTGGATAGCAAAGGGAAGGGTTAACACCCCTGTAATGTTTGTTTTGCTGTCTGCCCCTGTTCAGAAGATTTCACCTCACTTCCTGTCCCAATGACAATTGGATTTTGAAAATTTTGGGTTGTTGTGGAAACAAGTCTTGATAAAAAAAGCATCAGTGGAGGTACCTTTTTCCCATAATAACTCTTACATGAGTGAATTTCCCTTCCTAGGGGTGGATTTCCTCTCACTTCCTGTTGTCTCCCTCCGTTTTGTAAGTAGGGGACCCCCTGTATACGACTTGTCCCAGAATTTGGGACCGCAAAGTAGCATGACAAGTCGTTCCCCCATGATTTCCAATGACAGCCATTCATATTAGTACGACTTCAATTCATTCCGACTTCAAATTAGTCCCTGCACTACTTTGGTCCGATTTTGATGCCACTTACACAGGCATTCCTTGAAATCGTAACAAAATTGTGGGACTTTGAAGTTGCACAAGTGTGAAAGGGGCCTAAGTGAAAAAAGTTTAACCACTTAAACACTAAACCTTTTTCTGACATTTGTTGGTTTCAAGTTAAAATCGTTTTTTTTTTTTTTTTTTTAGAAAATTACTTAGAACCCCCATTATATATATATATATATATATATATATATATATATATATATATATATATATATATATATATATATATATATATATATATATATATATATATATATATATATATATATATATATATAATATATAATATAATATATAATATATAATATATAATATATAATATATAATATATATATATATATATATATATATATATATATATATATATATTAGTAGACACCCTACAGAATAAAATGGAGGTTGTTGCAATATATTTTAATATGTCACACCGTATTTGCGCAGCTGTCTTTTCAAATGCAATTTTTTGGGGAAAATTACTTTAATGAATAAAAACAAAAACAAAAACAAAAAAAACTAACCAGTAAAGTTAGCCCATTTTTTTTTTTTTTTTTTTTTTTGGTATAATGTGAAAGATTTTACGTTGCGAGAATCGTGATCTTTTTATTCTAAGCAAAAAAATTGTGATTCTCATTTTGGCCAGAATCGTGCAGCTCTACTGTAGGTGGTGGTTGTGTGTTGGAGTTATGATCTACAAGCATTGAACGTCTGGTTTAGTTTGTTGTAAAGGAGTGTTGCCAAACCACATACTTGGCAGATATTCATGTAGGTCTAAGGATGCAGGTGAAGTTGCCTTAAATTCAAAAGCCGCTTTCACATGGAAGATCTGATCAGATCGGCCTGTTTTTCAGGTGGACCTGATCGGATCATCCAGTCTCTTCTATGGAGTGACGAAGGTCAGCTGACACCCGCCACCATCCGATCATGTCCGTCAAACAGAAGGGTTTGGGACCTATTCCCCATTTTGTCTATTGGATCGGATGGAAACGGACAGGCAATCTGTTTTTATCTGAGGGTGTGGGCTGTGTCGGTCTTTGCTCTTAATAGCGGAGTAGACACAGACCTGTCATCTACCTGCTCAGTGGGGATCGGCGAAGATCACCGGAGAGATCCCCTGCTGAGCAAGCAGATCCCGCTTCATGGAGATGCCCGTGTGAAAAGGGCCTTACTACTTCCACAGTTCTGCACCACCTTTTTGCCAAGCTTACTGTTCCTTTAGCTGTAGGTTTTGGTAGTTTTCTGCTGTTGGAGATATGACCTACGACTGTCTGATTTAAAGTTAGTTGTAATACATGTGTGGCCATAGATATTCGTTTTGTGTGTTTTTTTTTTTTTTTATTTGATTTTTTTTTTCTCCGAAATTGCTTTATGAAAATTGACACGGATCAATGTGGTTAGTCTGCTTTTTGTTCTTCCATGTCAGCCTTTGACCGTCTTCCCACAGAGCTCTACCCGTAGAAATGTATGAACTGGATTAACAGGTGCTTCACTTGTTATGCAATAAACTCCTTTGTCTTTCCAGGTAAAGGCTGTTGAAAAATTACAGTTAAACGTTTCACAGATTGTTTATTTGCTTTTTTGATGGCTATATTGCTGTAGCAAAATTTAAATCGCAATTACTCTATCTCCTAAATAGGAGTATAAAACACTGCCGTGCTAATAAACAATCCCTAACTTAATTTTTCATATTTATTTCACATTGATTTCCAGGTTTTTATGACGCGTGTAAAATTAAGTTGGGGATTGTTTATTAGCACTGAACAGTTTTATACTTGCATGATTCACAGTGTGTGCCGGATTGCTGTCGTTTTCAGGGCTGAGCACTTTGCTGTGTGGTGATGATTGGTATAATAATCGTTTTCTTAAAGGGGAAACTCTGTTCATGTAAATTTATACACCTTTTTCTTCATGTATGTAAACCCTAGAAACAAATGTCTCTTATTTGCTTGCATTTGTTCTGTTGCATATACCATTAAAAACGTTGTTATATCTGTGCAAAAAATACCTGTTGATCTTGTCAGAGATTTAGAGCTGTCCTGGGTTCCCTTCCTTTGTTGTCTCAATGCGTCTAATTGGCCCTTCCAGTTCTTATCGTGGGACTATAGAATGATATACTGCATAGACCCACCTGCTCTCCTAATCAAAGGACAGCTGGGCAGGGCTGACACCTCTCAGTCCACAAAATTTCGGTGTCTTGCAAGCCCACAAGAGAACTTGGCAGCACAGTGTATTTTCAGCAGGCCAAAAAATATTTTTCCCATTTAGGATCATGAAATGTACATACCGTATATACTCGAGTATAAGCCGACCCAAATATAAGCCGAGGCACCCAATTTTACCACAAACAACTGGGAAAAAGTATTGACTCAAGTATAAGCCTAGGGTGAGAAATGCGCAGCTACTGTAAGTGGAAAAGAGGGTCAACAATGCCCATTTGCAGCCTCACTGTGCCCATTTGCAGCCATAGGTCCCCCAAACTTCAAACCCCTAGCTGCAGCCAAAATTTGGGGTCTCTGAACCCAAAGGGTCCCAAAATGACATTGCTGCAGATGGACACAGTTGACCGACTTTGGGGCCCTGTATCTCAGGGTCACTTAGTGCTAGGAACCCCATCTTTTGGATATGTTGTAGTGCTAGTTCCACTGGATTTGAATGCCACATTTGGGGTTCCTAGCAACAGACCTACTTTCTAAAAACAGAGCTTGGTAAAAGCATTCGTATCAGTAGGCCTTCTGAAGAAGCCCAAGCACAAGGCCGCAACGCTTATAGGGAGGAGCCAAGCCCATGATGTCAGGTCGTGCACTCACCCGGGAGTTTAGACTGGGTTTGACTGATGATACTGAAGGCTTTTACCAAGTGTATGTTTGTACAGTGAGGGGAAAAAAAATATTTTAGTCCCCTGCTGATTTTGTACGTTTGCCCACTGACAATGAAATCAGTCTAGAATTTTATTGGTAGGTTTATTTTAACAGTGAGAGACAGAATAACAACAAAAATATCCAGAAACGCATTTCAAAAATGTTATAAATTTAATTTGCATTTTAATGTGTAAAATAAGTATTTGACCCCTTCTCAAAACAAGACTTAGTACATGGTGGGAACTTTTGTTGGCAATCGGAGGTCAGATGTTTCTTGTAGTTGGCCATGAGATTTGCACACATCTCAGGAGGGATTTTGTCCCACTCCTCTTTGGAGATCCTCTCAAAGTCATTACGTTTTTGAGGCTGACATTTTAGTAAGGTTTTCACCCAAGATTTGACAGCAAATTGCCCCTTCCGTTGTCCTTCTGATGCAGTGAAGTTGTCCTGTCCCCTTAGTAGAAAAACACCCTCAAAGCATAATGTTTCCACCATTTTTGATGGTGGGGATGGTGTTCTTGAGGTCATAGGCAGCATTCCTCCTCCTCCAAACACGGCGAGTTGGGTTGATGCCAAGCTTGATTTTGGTCTCATCAGACCGCAAAGCTTTCACCCAGTTCTTCTCTGAATCATTCAGATATTCATTAGCAAACTTCAGACAGGGCTGTACATGTGCTTTCTTGACCTTGCGGGCGCTGCAGGATTTCAGTCCTTTGCGGTGTAGTGTGTCACCAATTGTTTTCTTGGTGACTATGGTCCCAGCTGCCTTGAGATCATTGACAAGATTCTCCCGTGTAGTTCTGGGCGGATTCCTCACCGTTCTCATGATCATCGAAACTCCATGAGGTGAGATCTTGCATTGAGCCCCAGACCGAGGGAGATTGAGAGTTTTTTGTGTTTCTTCTATTTGCGAATAATCGCACCAACTGTTGTCACCCTCTCACCAAGCTACTTGGCGATGGTCTTGTAGCCAATTCCAGCCCTGTGTAGATCTACCATCTTTGTCCCCTACAACCTTGGATCAGCTCTTTGCTCTTGGCCATGGTGGAGAGATTGCAATCTGCTTCTGTGGACAGGTATTGAACTATATAGACATCATTTATTCCTGAGTGACTTTTAATAGATAATATTGTTCAAGGTTTCTATACAGATAATGTATAGTATCTACACAGTACATACATGTAGACACTCTGCTCAATAGATAAAATGTTTTTTAAACTTTAATAAATAAAAAAAAAAAGGGGGGAGGGGAATGAGAGGGGGGAACGCTACGGCGGCGCTCTGCGGGGGTCTTTAACCCGGTTTCGGCTGCTCGCGGGGGGTAAAACTGCACCGCGAGCAGCCGAATACCGCAGTTAAAACGACGGTAAAGCAGCGCCAAATATAGCGCTGCTTTACCGTCACCGCGGCTCCCCGCCCCAGTGTGAAAGGGGCCTTAGATATGTTTGGCTAGTGATCTCCTAGGTTAGTTAAGTTATGTAAGTGAAACCAGAGGATGAAACTGCTTTCAAGAGAGGGAAAAAAAAAAAAAAAAAAAGTCATGGACGTTAAAGAGCATTGTGTGACTTTGAGAGTCCTATATAGTAGAGAGGGGTCAGAAACGTTGGATCATTTGAGGTTGCAAATGTGAATTGGTAAGATCTTTCTGTAGATACCAATCCGTGTAACGAAATTGGTTTCATTATATTCTGTATTTCGTTTTGAGTAAATGTGGCCTCCATATATTTACGCCATCTCTTGAAGCGCGATGTAGAACGAAAGTTCAGTGTAATGGTGTCCAGTCTCTCCAGGTAGAAAAGTGATGTCAAAGCTTTTTTGACCGCCAGGAGGTTGGGCGGTGCCGATGTGATCCAGTGAGCCATAATAGTCCTGCGAGCAACCAGAAGACATAAATGGGCCCATTGTGGAATGTTTAGTAGGCCCGTTGTTGACAGAGAGGATGGTGGTGGTGTGTAACCAAACAAGCATAAAAGACAGTCTTTCGGTATTTGTATTTTATTGATTTTGCTGATGGTTAGCACAGAATTCCAGTAGGTAGTGATAGCCGCGCATTCCCAGAGACGGTGGAGCAGTGTAGGGCGAGATAGGGAGCACCAGGGGCATTGTGCTTGAGTTGGGTCTGCCTTGTTGGTGCGGAATGGGTAATAGGCCCTGTGGATGATCTTAAAGGAGCACTCCCTTTTTAAGATTGCTCCTAATCTCAGCTCGTTACCTGTACAGAAGACACCTGGGGGCCATAAATCTTGCTGATTGATAGGGGATCAAATACTAATTTCACTCATTAAAATGCAACTCAATTTGTAACTTTTTTATTTTTTAAATGCATTTTTGTTATTCTCTCACTGTTAAAATAAACCTACCATTAAAATTATAGACAGATCATTTTTGTCAGTGGCACATGTACAAAATCAGCAGGGGACCAAATACTTTCTTCCCTCACTGTATATGTGGGAATAAAAGTTTAAAGAGGAAGTAAACTTTCTCTGCTAACATTTACCTATAGGTAAGCCTATAATGATTCTTACCTATAGGTAGTTTTAAATATTTACATTACATGCAGCCAGTGACATCACTGGCACATGTGTTCTGAAGGAATGGCCACGAGTGCCGTTCCTTCCGAGCCCTGTGCCGTAAACGACGGCTTCCGCATCATCATCGCGGCTCCGGTCAATCGCAGAGCCAGAGCCCCCAAACCTGGAAGCAAGATGGGTGAAAATGGAAGAGGCTACAGCGCTGGAACAGCTTAATTTTAAGGTAAGTTTCACATACTGTGCTAGTATGCAATGCATACTAGCATATTATGACTTTACCTTGCAGGAAGAAAAAAAAAAAAAAATGTCCAGCGGTATACAACTGCTTTAAGCGGGTCTGTACCGCTCCACATAGCCACCAGATCTTCTGCAAATTTGACAACGGCATCCTCCTGTGTTTGTTGACATCCAGTGCCTTAGGTCCTCTCCCCCTGCGAGTGAATTGGAGCTCTATAGAAACGCGTGGTGTCAATCCAGCCTAAGACTGGCCATACACCTATAGATTATCTGCAGATTTTTCCATGGTCAGATGGAAAAAGTGGAACAGATTCCTCCATCTACGCTGAACTGTGTGGATGGAAGAATCTCCCACTGACCCAAGCTTCCATATCTTGCTATTCGGCTCCGCTGGCTCTCACAATACCTGAACTTTCTGATTGGGTGCAGGCATTGTTTAGGTTGAGAGCCAGCCGACTAGCAAGATACTGAAGCTTGGCACAGTGGGCGATTCCTCCATCCACACAGTTTAGCATACATGGAGAAATCTGTTGCACTTTTCCCATCTAACCATAGAAAATCTGCAGATAATCTATAGGTGTATGGCCAGCTTAAAGCGGGATTCCACCCTAAAGTGGAACTTCCGCTTTTTGGAACCCTCCCCCCCCCCGGTGTCACATTTGGCACCTTTCAGGGGGGAGGGGGGTGCAGATACCTGTCTAAGACAGGTATTTACACCCACTAACGGGCATAAATTCCCACGGGAGTTTACGCCATTTCCTGTCCCGGCGCGCTGTCTGCCGGGACGCACACGGGTCCCAGCAGACATTGCGGACGATTCTCATTGCGCTGCGTGACTCGCGCATGCGCAGTAGGGAACCGGGAAGTGAAGCTGCAATCTTCACTTCCTGATTCCCTCACCGAGAATGGCGCCGGCAGCAGCCGAGCGATTGATCGGCCTCTGCTGCCGACATCGCTGGAACCTGTGACAGGTAAGTGTCCGTTTATTAAGTCCGCAGCTGCAGTATTTGTAGCTGCTGGCTTTTAAAAAAAAATTTTGCAGGTACCGCCCCTCTTTAAGCTGTCTTCCCTTCTTGAGCTATAGATGTTTGTTATCCAGTAACAGAAAAAGGAACCCCAACAAAGAAATCGTTGTGACCTTTTTATTAAAATATGAAATGCTGTCTATAAACATAATGAAGGATTTGACTAAATTAATAATGGTATTGTTGGTAAATCTGTAAGTAAATTAATGTTCTCTTTTCTGCCTGCAGTTGTTTGACAGAGTGAGAGAAGAGCAACCACAATGTGCAGAGAAGCTGATTGCCGTGAGCAGCGAGCTCACCCAGCCGGAGCTGGATATGAAGAAGGAAGACCAAGACATGTTAATAGAGTGCATTGATATCTTGTTCCACTGTGCAGCCACAGTCCGCTTTAATGAATCCCTTCGGTGAGTCTGAATCTTTGTAGATGTTCATAATTTTTTAGCTTCATTAACCACTTGACCTCAGGAAAATTTAGCCACCTTCATAACCAGGCCATTTTTTGCGATGATGTAATGCATTGCTTTAATTCACAACACTGTACCCAAATTTATGTTAAATCTAACTTCTTCATGAATTTAGGCCAATATGTATTCTGCTACATATTTTTGGTTAAAAAAATCCCAATACAGGGGGTCCCCGACTTACAAACATTCGACTTACAAACGACTCCTACTTACAAACGTAAGGAGACAACAGGAAGTGAGAGGAAATCCACCCCTAGGAAGGGTAATTCAATCCAGTAAGAGTTAATATGGGAAAAAGGTGTCTCCACTGATGCTTTATCACCAGTCCATGTTTCCCTAACAACCCAAAATTTTCAAAATCCAATTGTCATTGGGACAGAAGGTGAGGTGAATCTTCTGAACAGGGGCACAGACAGCAAAACCAATGTTACAGGGGTGATAACCCTTCTCTATGTTGTCTAAAAAACTTAAAAATAGATTGTTTTGGCTGGAGCTACACATAAAACATTTACCTGTTCCGACTTACAAACAGATTCAACTTAAGAACAAACCTACAGACCCTATCTTGTTTGTAACCCGGGGACCCCCTGTAAGCATATATTGGTTTGTGCAAAAGTGTTTTTTTTTTTTTTTTTTTTTTTTGTGTCTACAAACTATGGGATAATTTTATTTTATTACTAGTAATGGTGGCGATCAGCGACTTTTATAGCGGGACTGCGATATTGTGGCAGATATTCTGACACCTTTGGCACTTTTTTGGGGACCAGTGATACAAATACAGTGACAGCTAACAATTTGCATGTCACTGTACTAATGACACTGGCTAGGAAGGGGATAACATCAGGGGCGATCAAAGGGTTAACTGGGTGCCTAGCCTGTGTTTTACTACACTGTGTGTGCTGCTTTTACTAGGGGAAGAGATGGAATTTATTTCCTGCTATTCTGCGCCGAACGATTGGTAGGTGACGGCCGACATTGGGTACCGTGTACCCGCCAATTGGCTTCCGCTCTGTGTAATCACAGCGGAAGTGATCTAGTGGCGGGCGCATGCGTGCCCCCTACTGGGAAGCGTTTGATCACGTGTGTGTATATGTGTATGTGTGTATGTGTATATATATATATATATAATCTGGCGCACAGGTGCCGCCCTGTAGCAATAAAACTGCAACTATGAATGTGTGTGTTTTTATATAATATAACAATGGTGTTTCAGAATTTCAGCATTTGATACCCTCAAGGAACTACTTGTTTTATCTTTAATAAAATGGGACAATTAATTAATTTGATCTCACAATGTAAGTGTAACTAAGGCCTCCAGCACACAACTTTATTGGTTTACTTGAACCTTGCTAGCAGCAATATTCTTACGTGGGAAATTGCTCGTACTGCATCTGAACTCATACAGACATACACTAGCTTACATGCACATTTTTGATGTTTTCATACCAGCCTGAATTCACTAGGTGTCTTGAGTGTACGTTCCATTTGCACTGTATGCATGTAAATGTTTACATGCATACAACGTATAAATACAACCTTAATCAGACTGTGAACACAACCTTTTCCTAGTTTTTTGCTTTACATAGCGTAATGGATCCATAACGTACAACACTGTGTACATTAACGTGGTATTGTGTGTGTGTGTGAGCTCTAATTCTCTCTCACACACGTGTATATAATAAATATATGTGTGTGTGGTATACGGTTTTGTGCTCATAAGTTTACATACCCTGGCAGAATTTGATTTCTTGGCCATTTTTCAAAGAATATGAATGATAACACAACAACTTTTTTTCACTCATGGTTAGTGATTGGCTGAAGCCATTTATTATTAACTGTGTTTACTCTTTTTAAATCATAATGACAACAAAAACTACCCAAATGACCCTGATCAAAAGTTTACATACCCTGGTGATTTTGGTCTAACATGCACACAAATTGACACAAGGGCGTTTGAATGGCTATTAAAGGTAACCATCCTCTCATCTGTGATCTGTTTGCATGAATGAGTTTCTGGACTCCTGACAGACCCTTGCATCTTTCATCCAGTGCTACAGCTACATTTGCTGCACTGATGTTTCTGGATTCTGAGTCTTGGGGAAAGTAAAAGAATTGTCAAAGGATCTGCGGGAAAAGATAGTTGAACTGTATAAAACAGGAAAGAGATCTAAAAAGATATTCAAGGAATTGAGAATGCCAATCACCTGTGTTCAAACTCTAATCAAGAAGGGGAAAATGAGGGGTTCTGTTAAAATAGGTAGACCAACTAAAATTTCAGCCACAACTGCCAGGAAAATCATAGGGGATGCAAATAACCCCTCATCAGGTAAAATACTGGACTCTCTGAAAACATGTGGTGTGGCAGTTTCAAGATGCACAATCTATTGCTGCTATATTGCTATAAACCTACTGACCGTGTGCTTCTGTTAATTGCAAAAGTGCCCTGAGGCGATTCAGATCGCTATACAAGTCACTCATTCACTCATGCATTCATTCAATTACCACCACCTCCCCTGCAGTATAAATAAATAAATGGCACCTTCTTCCCTGCCGTGTGTGTCATTGATAAAGAGCCAGTCCAGGTCTGGGAAGGTTTGCGACCATATGGTCTGGATCTACCCAGGAGCCTGGATCGGAACCTGGCTCAACCCCTCGGCAAGCCTGAGCCAGCCGCTGCCTCCCCCTCCGCAGTCCAGCACTCGCTGATGACTGACAGACACCAGCTCTCTGCTCGTGAAGCACTGAGAACCAAGCGATCAGCAGTGTTTGATCGGTCAGTTATCCGTCTTGGAGCCTGAGGGGGGTGGACAGATGTAGCATCAGACAGATGCTGTATCCACCTAGGTAAGTAAGATTTAAAAAAACAAAAAAAAAAAACTTCTCTTTTAAAGTGGAACTATACTCCCTTTCAATACGCCATCCTGGAACTCCCTTGCGGTTTTCGATCAACAGCCTCTGTCGTTGGCTGCGCCAAGATGACGTCACTCATGCATGCTTGGGAGTTTTGTTAGTTTTGGCATTCACTGTACAGAGGTGGAAAGAAAGATAAGTAGCTTTAGTGTAGAAGAGACAAAGCATACCTCCTTTTGCATTAAAAATCCTGCCTGTTCGCCCCTTTTTAATTTCCTAGCATAAAATTCCACTGTAATGCATTCTCTGCATTAAGGTAAAAAACCTTCTGTGTTGTTCCTCTCTCTTCCTCCACACAGGGCAGATTAATGGCAGCGGGAACCATTGGTTCCTGCTGCTGTCAATTAAACCGTATAATAAGTAGGTGGCAGCTCAAAGCCCTGCTGCCTGCGTCAATGGGCGTGTGCGGTGGGGATCGGGAGCGAGCCTAAACAAGCACAACACCCTTGGAAAGAGTGCTGGCAGGGGAACCCAGAAGACGCAGATCGGGGCTGCTCTGTGCAAAACTCTTGAATATATCAGGTAAGTATAACATGTTTAAAAAAAATAAATGTTTAATATCACTTTACGTTAATGAGGAACTAAAAGTCCTAGCCTGTCCTATCTGTAGACTAGCTAGATGTTTACAAATTAGTAGCTAGTAGCAAATAAGCTGAAATTCCCATTAGGCTGATCTTTTAGTTTCACCTTCAACAGATTTATTTCCATACTTGCTTTCCCTCTCACTTGCCGTCTGTTGGCATTTTGCTCGTTCTGCTAAGTAATAAAGTTAATGGACTCCCTATCTCTCTTCATAGTCGTCTCCTTTTCTCCTGCTTGCGCATGTGAGCTAATCTTACTGAGCTGAATGGCAAATGCTTGGCTTTCAGATGGCGCCCTGTTGGAGACATCACTTCAGATCATGTCTATATGTCTGGCCTCACATGGAGGAAGCTAATGAGCACATTCTTGGCATTGGAGACATTTGCCACATCAGGAGGATTCAAATTAGAAAAAGTACTGGTGCCTGCACAATACAGCGTTCTTCTGGCATGATCAAGCTCTAAAAGTCCCTGCCCTGCCTTATACAGTACCTTGAAAAACTATTCATACCCCTTGACATTTTCCACATTTTGTCATGTTGCAACCAAAAACATAAACATCTAAATTTTATTTTATTGGGATTTTATTTGATGGACCAACACAGTGGTACATAATTGTGAAGTGGAAGGAAAATTATAAATGGTTTTCAATATATTTTATCAAATATCAGAAAATTCCGCCCCCTTTACTCTGATACCCCAAACTAAAATCTAATGGAGCCAATTGCCTTCAGAAGTCACCTAATTAGTAAATAGAGTCCACCTGTGTGTAATTTAATCTCGGTGTTTGTTAGAGAACCTTAGTGAACAAACGACATCATGAAGGCCAAGGAACACACAAGACAGGTCAGGGATAAAGTTGTGGAGAAGTTTTAAAGCAGGGTTAGGTTATAAAAAGAATATCCCAAGATTTGAACATCTCACGGAGGTCTATTCAATCCATCATCCGAAAATAGAAAGAGTATGGCACAACTGCAATCCTACCAAGACACGGCCGTCCACCTAAACTGACAGGCCAGGCAAGGAGGACATTAATCAGATGCAGCCAAGAGGTCCATGGTAACTCTGGAGGAGCTGCAGAGATCCACAGCTCAGGTGGGAGAATCTGTCCACAGGACAACTATTAGTCGTGCACTCCACAAATTTGGCCTTTATGGAGGAGTGGTAAGAAGAAAGCTATTGATTAAAAAGAAAGCCATAAGAAGTCCTGTTACCAGTTTGCAAGAAGCCATGTGGGTGACACAGTGGAAGAAGATGCTCTGGTCGCTTTTTGGCCTAAAAGCAAAACGCTATGCGTGGCGGTGAACTAACCCTGTACATCACCCTGAACACACCACCCCCACCGTGCAACATGGTGGAGGCAGAATCATGTAATGGGGGAGCTTTTCTTCAGCATTGACAAGGAAGCTGGTCAGAGTTGATGGGAAGATGGATGGAGCCAAATACAGGGCAATGTTATGCCTCGCACACACGAGCGGAAATTCTGCCAGCAAAAGTCCGATGGGAGCTTTTGGTCGGAAATTGCGACCGCGTGTATGCTCCATCTGACTTTTGCTGGCGGAATTGCAGCCAGCAAAAGATTGAGAGCAGGTTCTCTATTTTTCGGTCGGAAAAAGTTCCTATCGGAAATTCCAATCGTCTGTAGCATTTCTTGTCTGTAGCAAAATTCCTATGCATGCTTGGAAACAATTCAACTTCATTTTCTCGGCTTGTCGTATTATTGTATGTCACCGCGTTCTTGATGGTCGGAAGTTCAGAGAACCTTTGTGTGACCGTGTGTAGGCAAGCTTGAGCGGAATTTGTCGGAAAACCATCCAAGATTTTTCCGACAAATTCCGCTCGTGTGTATGGGGCATTAGTCGGCCAAAGACTTGAGGCTGGAGCAGAGCTTTACCTTCCAGCAGGACAACAACCCTAAATATACAGCCAGAGCTACAATGGAATGGTATAGATCAAAGCATATTCATGTGTTAGAATGGCCCAGTCAAAGTCCAGACCTAATTCCAATTGAAAATCTGTGGCAACACCTAAATTGCTGTCCACGGATGCTCTCCATCCAATCTGACAGAGCTTGAGCTATTTTGCAAAGAAGAATGGGCAAAAATCTCACTCTTTTTAGATGTGCAAAGCTGATCCCCCAAAAAGACTTGCAGCTGTAATTGCAGTGAAAGGAGGTTCTACAAAGTATTGACTCAGGGGGGCGCTATACAAATGCCCATCACACTTTTCAGATATTTATTTGTAAAAAAAAAAAAAAAATTGTAAACGATTTATCATTTTCCTTCCACTTCACAATTTATGTGCCACTTTGTGTTGGTCTATGATATAAAATCCCAATAAAATACATTTTGCATTTTTGGTTGTAACATGAGAAGATGTGAAAAAAATTTCAAGGGGTATGAATACTTTTTTCAAGGCACTGTATATACAGGAAACGTCCACAATTCAGTATTCGTCAGCCCAGATCCCTGTAAAATTTGACCCACAGCACTATTTTTCTGCTAGATTAAGATTCCAACAAAGAAGCTGAGAATGTTCCTGCCCAACATGTGTGTTAATGCGAATATTTCTCTTGATAATATTCAGTTTTTTGCTCTTGCTGAGAAAAGTAACAATTGCTTTAATTCTCCATCTTCCTATCAGAATATACTCCCATTTCCTTTGCTCCACCACTGCTTTGTTCAGCTACCAGGAGAAAAGCATGTATTCTACAGTATATGTATGGGCATGGAATACCATGTGACTGACTTCATGTGATGGCACTAAACATCAGAGCTTATCGAATGGGGAGTGTTCAACAGCCCTGTATATGCAATAATTAGAGATAGGATTTTTAATTTCATATCATGACAGATAAGGACAATAAGGTCCCTTCTTGTATTAAGAGAGGTAAGGACTCCAGAGAGAGATCACTTTGCCCCGGTACAAATCATTAGTAAGACCTCAACTGGAATATGCAGTTCAGTTTTGGGCACCAGTTCACAAAAAGGATATCAGGGAACTGGATGGTGCAGAGAAGGGCAACCAAACTGATAAGAGGCATTGAGGCGCTCAGCTATGAGGAAGGATTAGAGGAAAGGAGTTTATTCTCTCTTGAGAAGAGGAGATAGGGGGTGATCAGAATGTACAAACACATAAGGGGTCCATATAGTGAACTTGGTGTTGAGTTATTCATTTTAAGGTCATCAGAAAGGACAAGGGCACATTTTTACGTCTGGAGGAAAATGTTTTTCAATCTCCAGATACGGAAAGGTTTCTTCACAGTAAGAGCTGTGAAAATGTGGAATAGACTCCCTCCAGAGGTGGTTCTGGCCAACTCAGTAGATTACTTTAACCACTTCACATGCGGCCGTAGCCGAATGACGGCCACAGCGCAGATGTGAAATCCCGGGAGGCCGTCATATGACGGCCTCCCCTTTCCTCGTTCCCTGTGCGTGCTCACGAGTGCGCAGCAGGGAAATTCTGTGTTGGCCATGTCCCTCGGACACGGCCAATCACAGATTGCTGTAAACGGCCAATCACAGCGGCCGTTTACAGCGCGATCGCCCTGGCCAATGAGAGATGATCTCATATGTAAACATATGAGATCATCTCTCAGCGCCGCTCCCCCTCCTCACACAGAGACAGCATGTGAGGAGGGGGAGATGAACGGCTGCAGCGCCGTAAGTTTAAAAAAAAATAAAAATGAAATGCCATCTGTGCCCACTGCCACCACTGCAATCTGTCCCCAATGCCTTCTGTGCCCAGTGCCATCTGTAGTCAGTGCCACCTGTCGTCAGTGCCACATATTAGTGCCACCTGTCGTCAGTGCCACATATTAGTGCCATCTGTCATCAGTGTCACGTATTAGTGCCATCTGTCATCAGTGTCACGTATTAGTGCCATCTGTCATCAGTGCCACCTGTCAGTGTCACGTGCCATCTGTTATCACTGCCATCTGTCATCAGTGCCACGTATCACTGCCATCTGTCATCAGTGCCACGTATCACTGCCGTCTGTCATCAGTGCCACGTATTAGTGCCACGTGATATCAGTGCCATGTATGAGTGCCATCTCTCATCAGTGCCACATATTAGTGTCACCAGTGTTACGTGTCATCAGTGCCCCGTATTAGTACCATCTGTCATCAGTGCCACGTCAGTGTCACGTGTCATTGTCCTGGTACTCCAGGGCCTATAAAAGTGTAATGGGTAGTCAACAATTTAGATGTGTAATTTATGCTCCTAGAACACGTGATGGAGCTCCCTGCATGTTGGGCCTCTCTATGTGGCCAGGCTGTGTAAAAGTCCCACATATGTAGTATTGTAATACTCAGGAGGAGTAGCAGAATTTATTTTGGGGTGTCATTTGTGGTATACACATGCCATGTGAGAGAAATAACATATTACAATGACAATTTTGTAGAAAAAAAAATAAAAATAAAAAAAAATTCATTTTGCAAAGAATTGTGGGAAAAAATGACAACATCAAAAAGCTCACCATGCCTCTTACTAAATACCTTGGAATGTCTACTTTCAAAAAAGGGGTCATTTGGGGGGTATTTGCACTTTCCTGACTTGTTCGGGTCGCAAGAAATGAGATAGGTCACCAGTGCATCAGATGTGATCAATTTTGTATAATTCGCACCACAGTTTGTAGAGTCTGTAACTTTCACAAAGACCAAATAATATCCACTAATTTGGGTTATTTTTACCAAAGATATGTAGCAGTATAAATTGTGGCCAAAATTTATGAAGAAAAATTAATAATTTCCTAAATTGTATCACAGAAACAAAGAAAAATGCGTTTTTTTTTTTTTTTCTTCAAAATTTTCGGTCTTTTTTCAATTATAGCGCAACAAATAAAAAACCCAGAGGTGATCAAATACCACCACCAAAAGAAAGCTCTATTTGTGGGGAAAAAAGGACAAAAAATTAATTTGGGTACAGTGTTGCATGACTGAGTAATTGTCAGTCAAAGTGTGAGAGCACCGAAAGCTGAAAATTGGTCTGGATGGGAGGGGGGTTTAAGTGCCTGGTAGGCAAGTGGTTAAAAAAGGCCTGGATACTTTCTTAAATGTACATACTCGAGTATAAGCTAAGTTTTTCAGCACATTTTTTTTTTTTTTTTTTTTTGTGCTGAAAATGCCCCCCTCGGCTTAGGGGGGGGCAAGCACTTTTCTGCAGCAGAGAATGACATTTTCCGACCCGAATTTGGGGCCCCGTATCTCGGAGCTACTTGGTGCTAGGAACCCCAAATTTGGTGTGCAAACCCAGTGAAACTAGCACTATGACATATGGTTGGAAAATGTCATTCTCTGCTGAAAAGTGTTTGACATTTTCCGAACCAACTTTGGGGCCCTGTATCTCAGGGCCACTTGGATATGCATTTTTGGATATGTTGTAGTGCTAGTTCCACTGGGTTTGCACACCATATTTGGGGTTCCTAGCACCAAGTGGCCTGAGATACGGGGCCCCAAAGTTAGTCAACCGTGTCCATCTGCAGCAATGTCATTTTGGGTCCATAGACCCCAAATTTTGGCTGCAGCTAGGAGGCATCTAGGAACCAAACTACCAAGTTTGAAGTTCGGGGGACCTATGGCTGCAAATGGGCACAGTGAGGCTGCAAATGGGCATTGTTGACCCTCTTTTACACTTACAGTAGCTGCGCATTTCTCACCCTAGGCTTATACTCAAGTCAATATGTTTTTTTCCCAGTTTTCTGTTGTAAAATTAGGTGCCTCGGCTTATATTCGGGTCGGCTAATACTTGAGTATATACGGTAATCTAACTAGGTACTAACATTTTATAGGTAAAGTTGATCCAGGGAATATGCAATTACCTCTCGTGGTATCAGGAAGCAATTTCTTCCCCTGCTGTTACAATTTGGATCATGTTTGCTGGGCTTTTTTTTTTTATTTTTTTTTTTTTTTTTTGCCTTCCTCTATCAACTGTGGGTATAGTATTGTGTATATGGGGTTGTTTGGCTGTGGGTTTATTTTATTTTTTTTGGTTGGACTTGGATGTCTTCCTTTTTTTTTTTTTTTTTTTTTTTTTTTTTTTCCCCAACCTGACTAACTTTATGACGTAAATTAGTGTGCACACAAGCTCTGATTCATTGACATCAGCAGTCTGGAATCAGAGTATTTTGCATTTTAAAAAATGGATAAAGCTTTTCTCACACCTTTCACTTCCACACTCTGACACGACGAGTATGTGTCTCCTTAGAACTTGACGGGTATCAGTTAATGGCTGGGCGTTTCACTCTCTGCTGTGCCTAATTTCTCATAAATACAAAGCTAGGAAGTGACAGCATGTGCGGGAACACCAGGAGAGGGGAGGCAGACTAAGGCAGACAGCTAGAAGCTGTGCAGAGATGTTGAAATGGGCTCAAGAACACATTTAGATGTAGATAAGGGTGTGCTCTCAAGCTTAGGAATGGCAGGCATTATCTGGCTCCCTCCTGTAATTTCAGAGATTGCAAGTATACACTTATCTGCAGCTAGATGTGCCCCTCTAAGCATCCTGCACAGCTCCATCTGTCTGCTCGCAGCGGCACATCAGAGGTGCCACACACACTTTTCCTAGCCGCGCTGCCATATGGAATATATTGAGAATACCTAGCACATAATTAATGGAGATTACAAAACATGTTTTACGTCATGATGAATTGAGAATTCTCATCCTGTCTCAACATTTTACAGAGATGTCAAAAACAAAATTATCTTTCACATTAGCTGTTCTTCAGCCATGATAATTCTAGTATTGGCATTCCAGTAGAAGTAGTCACCAAGATTGCTGTGGGTTCTCTGCTGCTGACCTTTTCTTCACAACTGACCAGGCTTTGTTCTGCACTGGGTTTCTAGGTGGTGGCAGCCATCTTGGAAGAGGCAGGGCATCGCTTTCGTATGTCAGGGCTGCCCACTCGCCACACAGCTGACTTTAGTTCTGCTTCAAAGTGGTTATAAAGGCAAAAAGGTTTTTGTACTATAGTGCATTCCCTGCATTAAAGCGGAGCTTCACCCAAAAGGGAAAGCTCCGGCTCTTTGCTTCCTCCCCTTCTCTGCTGCCAGATTTTGTACCTTTTGGGGGAGGGGGTTGTACCTGGTTCCTGGTGACTTTGCCACGATGAAGTCGCTGTGAATTTCGGCCCCCCCCTCCTTCTTTCCTTGCTGCCGGGCCACTCACAAAGCACAGCCCGCTTTGCGCATGCACAGTAGGGAACTGGCTGTGAAGCCACAAGACTTCAATGTCGGTTTCCCTTACAACAAATGGCAGTGGCAGCACCTGAGAGCCGATTGAGAAATCGGCTGGGGAAAATACACCGCGGGATCCCTGGATAGGCAAGTGTCCTAATATTAAAAGTCAGCAGCTACAGGACTTTTCATCAGCATACTGCTTGGGCACCATAAACATTTCTAGAGGTTTCCTATAACTCGGCAGATCTTCGCTTTTTGAGTTCAGGTCCATTTTAAGAGTTTTGCACATGCCCAACCGGTATTTCTAAGTGTACACATAGTCAAAACCTACATTTTTCTGGCTTACTTATCAAGCTAAATTGGCCCTGTAACATGTAAAACGCCAAATAAAAACACCTTCCTTAAAAATTATCACTCGTCTTTCTACCATGTCACATGGATTAGCCTGTAGCCCACAGATAGCTGTAGGGGTCACATACATTCCCGAGTTCCTACAATAATAGTGCTTGGATCTCATCGTTTGAGGGATAATGCCATACTATAAATAGGATCAACACACACAAGTAATAGAATGCAGATGGTGTGACTGGCAGATAGTTCCTGTCTAATCTCTTTCCTACTATTGAAATATCCTAATAATTGTATTAGTTCGATGCAGTTAATCAAATATTCTATATTATACGTTGGCTGCCAAAAATCACTATTTTCAGAGCTACCTTATGCAGGTTTTGTTTTTTTCTTGAGAAAACCACTGTCGTGTGACCTGTGAAAGTCCAATAACCAGCTTTCAATTGCAGAGCTCTCTGCAGCATTAAAGCGGAGTTCCACCAAAATTATTATTTTTTTTTTTATTTTTTATTTTTTTTATAGTCAGCAGCTACAAATACTCAAGCAGCTGACTTTTAAAATATGGACACCTGTCCAGGGCGCCCGTGAGGTCCACCCGAAGCCGATCTGTCTCTTGGGTGGAGGTGCCGCCATCTTCGGTAAGGGAATCAGGAGGTGAAGCCTTGCAGCTTCACAGCCTGGTTCCCTATTGCGCATGCGTGAGTTGCGCTGCGAGACTGGTTCCTGCTGTCTTCTGGGACCTGTGTCTCCCATAAGGCAGAAGGGGGGGTGGCGGAGGAGGGCCCGGACATGGCGTTGATCACCGCGGAGCCTGCGGTGATCTATGCCTGGAAGTGGGAGCAAATACCTGGATTATACAGGTATATGCTCCCCCCCTGAAAGGTGGCAAATATGACACCGGGAGGGGATCCACTTCCATTTTTGTGTGTGTGTGTGTGTGTGTGTGTGTGTGTGTGTGTTTTTTTGTTTTTTATTTTTTCCCCTTAAAGTAACAAACCTGTTATACTTGCCTGGAACCATGGAATTGCATAGAGCAGTCCCAAACTTCTAGGATCTCCCACTGGTGCTCTCAGCATCTCCTCTTCTGTGTCTCTTGCCATAGCAAATTACTTGCTTCGGAGGCAGATGTTTGGGTTCCATGGCCCCTATGGGCACAGTGCTGGATCAAGTGAGGACCAAGTATTGAGAGAGAGAGAGAGAGAGAGAGAGAGAGAGAGAGAGAATTTATTTTTTACCTTAAAGCGGGATTGTACTGAAAAAAAAAAAATTTAAAAGCCAGCAGCTACAAATACTGCAGCTGCTGACTTTTAAAAAATGGACACTTACCTGTTCCAGGGTCCAGCGGTGTCGGCAGCAGAGGCCGATCGATCGCTCGGCTCCCTGCTGTAGCCGGCGCCATTCTCGGTGAGGGAATCAGGAAGTGGCTTCACTTCCCGATTCCCTACTGCGCATGCGCGAGTCGCGCGGCGCAATGAGAATCTTCAGCGCCGTCTGCCGGGTCACGTGTGTGTCCCGGCAGACAGCGCGCCGGGACAGGAGGTGACGTAAACTCCCGTGGGAGTTTATGCCCGGAAGTGGGTGCAGATACCTGTCTTAGACAGGTATCTGCACCCCCCTCCCCCCTGAAAGGTGCCAAATGTGACACCGGAGGGGGGGAGGGTTCCGAAAAGCGGGAGTTCCACTTTAGGGTGGAATCCCCCTTTAAGGTGAAAAACCTTTTAATAGTATACCCCCCTCCCAATGCCCACCTTAAATTCTCACCTGAGCTTGGTCTCCATCCAGCACTGTGCTCGTCTGCAAAAGTCACCGTCAATCAAAAGCTGTGAGTAGGAGGCAGGGCCGAGTCCTGCTGTGTCAATACAGCCGTGGCCAAAGAGTTTTGAGAATGACACAAATAATCATTTCAAAATTACAATGTTTTCTGCTTTTTGTGTTTTTAGATCTTTTTGTCATATGTTACTATGGTATACTGAAGTATAATTACACGCATTTCATAAGTGTCAAAGGCTTTTATTGACAATTGCATTAGGTTTATGCAAAGAATCAATATTTGCAGTGTTGACCCTTCTTTTTTCCCTGACATGCTGTCAATCAAGTTCTTCTGGGCCACATCCTGACTGATGGCAGCCCATTCTTGCATAATTAATGCTTGGAGTCTGTCAGAATTTGTCAGGTTATTTTTTTCTTGCGGATTTACTACAAGTTCTCAATGAGATTAAGGTTCAAGGAGTTTCCTGGCCATGGACCCAACATTTTGATATTTTGTTCCCAAAGCCATTTTGTTATCACTTTTGCCTCATGGCAAGGTGCTCCATCGTGCTGTAAAGGGAATTGTTCCTCACCAAACTGTTCTGTTCTTAGGTGGTTGGGAGAAGTTGCTCTCAGGGGATGTTTTTGCACCATTCTATATTCATGGCTGTGTTCTTAGGCAAAGCTGTGAGTGAGCCCACTTTCTTGGCTGAGAAGCAACCACACACATTAATGGTCTCAGGATGCTTTACTGTTGGCATGACACAGGACTGATGGTAGCGCTCACCTTTTTTCCTCCAGACAAGGTTTTTTCCGAATGCCCCAAACAATCGGCAAGGGGATTCATCAGAGAAAATGACTTTACCCCAGTACTCAGCATTCCAATCCCTGTACCTTATGCAGAATGTTTCTTGACACCAGGCCATCCTCCAAAAGTCTTCTCCTCGCTATGCGTGCCGATGTACTCACACCTGCTTGCTGCCATTCCTGGGCAAGCTCTGCACTGGTGGTGCCCAGATCCCGCAGCTGAATAAACTGTAGGAGACGGTCCTGGCTGGACTTTTTATGGGCGTCCTGAACCTTTCTTCACAAATGCAGTAGGAATGTTTTCTATGGGATTAAATTCATTTTCATGGCAAAGAGGGACTTTGCAATTAACTTCAATTCATCTAAACGCTCTTCATAATATTCTGGAGTACAGTGGAACCTTAGATTATGAGCATAATTCGTTCCAGAAGAATGCTTTTAATCCAAAGCACTCGTATATCAAAGCGAGTTTCCCCATAGAAGTCAATAGAAACTCAGATAATTTGTTCCATGGTGACTTCTATAGTATGCAGTACTGAATGTGGCCAGAGGTAGGGGGGGGGAGAGGCACTCAGAAAGGTTTGGGAACTGAGTGTTTCCGAGTGCATATGAGCGGCTCCAAATGTCACCGGCACCTCTGGCCAAATGCGGTACTGCAGACGGCAGAGGCTTGAATCCTGCTCATTTTGCGAGACGACGCTCGCAAACCGCGCCAGGATTTAAAAAAAAAAATAGCTCATATTGTATGAGTTTTTTTTTTTTTTTTTTTCATATGCAGATTTTGCATGCTGCAGGTATGAAAATGTCTGTAACTGTTTTGTCTCCAAAAAGGCTTTGTTATGTTAAATTGGGCAAGGGCTTAATGCGGAATTTTTTTTTTCAACTTTCTATTAAATCATGGGTGCTCAACCTATAGCCCTCCAGCTGTTGCAGAACTACAAGTCCCATCATGCCTCTGCCCTTGGGCCTGTAACTGTCAGCCTTACAGTGCCTCAGGGGACTTGTAGTTCCGCAACAGCTGGAGGGCCACTGGTTGAGCACCGATGTATTAAATCTTCTGCCCTTGTTTTAAATTTGGATAGTAAAACTTTTTTTTTCTGCCAGTAAATACCTTATACAGCCCACTTCATGTTTCTTGTCTGTTCATTAGCCTAGGCTTATGACATCATGCACCGCGCTCTCGTGAAAGTTTGCCATGAAGGGAGGGGGGGTGAGTCTTAAGAGGGCCAATGAAAGCTGCAGAGCTAGCGGTGTATGTCTGTGTAAATTCAGAAAGTGAAACGGCAACAGCTTCAGCTGCCCGCAGTAAAATGGTTGCAGCCAGCCTCGGTGGAGGGAGATTTCTGCAGCATATTTGGCAAGTACAGAATCACAGTATATATAAAAAAATATGCAAAGTTGTTGGAGGGAAGCTTCAGAATGGCAAAGATGTTTTTATTACAAATTATGTGAGCAGACTGCAGTTGCTCTTTAAATCACACACACGTCTTAACCCCCCCCCCCCCCCCATAGTTTTCTTTCTCTGTTTAAAAAAAGAAAACAAAAAAAAAAAAATGAGGAGGAAGGGTTGCTATTGGGAAAAGTTAATCGTAAAGATGTAAAGGTCTGCCTTATTATGACCGCAGATTCTTCTATTTTGTAATATTCAGCTTGCTTTGCCTTATTGCATTTACTGATGTCCTTCTCCCTGATTTTGTTTTTGCAGAGATGCCATGCAGTTAAATGTTATAGCAACACAGCAGCTGGTACACTTAGCGCAAAAGATGAAGAAACTGGAAGTTTTCATACACGTATCAACTGCATATGCCAACTGTAACCGGAAGCATATCGAAGAAGTTGTGTACCCACCACCTGTAGACCCAAGGAAACTAATCGAGTCTTTAGAGTATGTTTTCACTGTTATGCCTAATGCATTGTTTTTTTCGGGGGTTTTAAAGGAATGAAGTTCACATTGTTAGTATTTTTTTTTTTTTTTTTTGTTTAACCAGTGGACTGGACAAGAAAAAAACATTCCTGCATCCACACAAGCAAGGTGAATGCAGAATTCTCCTCGCTACGCTATTGTATTCTGACAGTGGGGGCTCCTCAGCTGTCAGAATACACTGGTCAGATCTGCAGACTTTGGCTCAAAGCTACTGATCGATGAAGGGTTTCCATCGGGACGGTTCGTCAGAAGCCAATCTGACGATATTTTGTGGAACAGAGGGTTACACACTGATTGAAATTCGATAAGTCCCTACTGAACCGGCTGAATTTCGATCTGTGTATACCCAGCTTCAACCTACATTTGAAGGCTGCTAGAAACAAAGCAATCTTCAACCTTGGGTGGTGTGGCGAATATAGCTGTCTCAATAAAACAAGAAAATATGTATACATAAAAGAGGGTGCCAACTCAAAGATTTGTGTGTAGCTGCACCTTTAAGTGTGAACAACACTAAAGAACAAAGGTAATATAAAGATAGGCGCTGTCTGTCTCTATAAAAAAAAAAAAACAAAGATGGACAGTGGTGCTAGACCAATGCTAATGTATAACCTGGATGTAAATGTACACACATAAATTATAAAAAAAATAAAAAATCCATGTATAAAATATACTAGATGTGTAGTCCATAGTATGTGCCTGTGAGCACATGAAAGCAGCTCCCTTAACTCGCATAGTAGCGGAATCAGATGAGCTTGTGTAATGATGATCGCCAGTCCTGGATGCCTAGCAGCCGCCACGAGAGCGGATAGTGACTGTTCACATTCACCATCCGCTCTCGTGGCGGCTCCTAGCCAATCAGATGCTGCCAACAGACTCCAGGACTAACAATTATCATTACACAAACTCATCTGATTCTGCTACTATATGTGAGTTTTTAATTTTGCTGAAAGACTACAAAGGGGAGTGTTATAGACTAGCTGCTGCAGTAAGTGGCTGTGGAAGGGACAGAGTCTATCAGGATATACAGAGTGTCACATGATACAAAGCCACAACTAAACCTAGAATATCAGGGGATCTGTAGACAACAGAGAAACATGGTACAGAGCTATGCTGGGATTCATCATTCCATTAAGGTCAGGTACAAAGAGAAATTTGGAGTTCAGCTTGAAGATCTCCTCTTATAAGAGCGGAGTGAAAGGAACTGGCTCTTAAACGGGTTGCAAATGTATTATGTGGTAAACCAGAGTAGATGGGTTACGCTTATTTTTGACCGAAATGTATCCAAACCAAATGCCTTGAACCGTGTGTGTGTGTGTGTGTGTATCAAACATGCAGATGTTCTTTTATTCCCACTCCAGTAATGTCATTATCGGGCAGTTTTGGGCTCAACCCCATCTCATTTTTGAAATGTTTAACACATCAAATACCCACATAATATATATTGTATACAAAAGAAAACTATCTTGCTGCACATACTAGACTGGATCATAAGTCCATGTGCAACAAGCTAAGGGAATTCTGTTTTTTACTACTATCCATATTACAATGCAATTCAATAGAGAAACTGACTCATTATAACCAGGAAGAGTTCAGCAATGGTAGCAAGTTCATCTGTGCAGGGAAGCCTTGTCCTCTTGCTGCTGAATGTCTAGCACTGCAGGGGTTAATGGCTGTCTTCTGTGAAGCAGCAGTGAACACACTCCCAACAGGGACTTTTCCATCCTTTTCCATCCTTTTCCATCCTTTTTACTTTTTCCTTTTCCTTTTCCTTTTCCTTCCGATTGCCCAGCAAATTAAATTCAAAATGAAATAAGTTTTTCTGGATATTTTAGTTTTTTTCTTCGGTCTCTCACTGTTAAAACAAACCTACCATTAAAATTATAGACTGATCATTTCTTTGTCAGTGGGCAAATGTACAAAATCAGCAGGGGATTAAATACTTTTTTCCCCCCTCACTATATCACCTTTTGTACCACTTGACACAAACTTAGATTGTAAGCTCACATGAGTAGGGCTCTCTTGTATTTCATTGTATTGTGACTGTACTGTCCCCCTTTTTATATTGTAAAGTGCTGCGTAAACTGTTGGCCCTATATAAATCCTGTATAATAATAATGGGCTTCTGTGCCGGAGCAAACGCAGCTGCCAGAAACCACATAGATGTGAACCGGGCCTTAAGGCTTCAAACAGCAGCATTGCCATTTCGCTGCTGCTCTCCTGAGGAATCTAAACGGCATTTTCTGACCTTCTTTTCATCAAATGGGCTGTATTTCTGGTGCATTGTTTGTGTCGGCTGTCACTAAAGAATTCCTTGAGGCATGGAGTTGTGATTTTATCTAATAAGCAGAGAAGTGATGCATTATTTGTTTATCATATAGCTGTCTTCATTTTATTTATACATGTTGCATGCAGTATGCTACAAGTAACTTAGGTTTTTAACATTGCATTTATTTTGGTGGTTTGTTTAAAATAGCATAGTAAATTAATTACCGTATATACTCGAGTATAAGCCGACCCTAATATAAGCCGAGGCACCTAATTTTACCACAAACAACTTATTGACTTGAGTATAAGCCTAATGTGAGAAATGCGCAGCTAATGTAAGTGGAAAAGTGGGTCAACAATGCCCATTTGCAGCCTCACTGTGCCCATTTGCAGCCATAGATCCCCCAACTTCAAACTTGGTAGTTAAGGGTTCCTAGATGCCCCCTAGCTTCAGCCAAAATTTGGGGTCTCTGGACCCAAAGGGTCCCGAAATGACATTGCTGCAGATGGACACAATTGACCGATTTTGGGGCCCTGTACCTCAGGGTCACTTGGTGCTAGGAACCCCATCTTTGGATATGTTGTAGTTCTAGTTCCACTTGGTTTGAATACAAAATTTGTTCCTAGCACCAATTGTTCTCGAGATATGGGGTCCCAAAGTCGGGTCGGAAAATGTAATTTTCTGCTGCAGAAAAGTGCTCCAGTATAAGCAGAGGGGGGCATTTTCAGCACAAAAAAATGTGCTGAAAAAACTCGGCTTATACTCGAGTATATACGGTATGCAGTTCTAGTCTTTATCAGCTCTGCCTTTATGATCTTTTTTCAAGTTTGCTATTCTTCTGTCAATGGCAATGTGATACAGTGCACCTCAGTGCCAGCAATACATCCGTCGTACATTAAGCCCCGATTTTAATTCTTGCATAAAGGATATAGCATTGTGCCAACCCTCTCTGGCACAGCAGTGCATATCCAGAAAAAAGACAGTGCTTTTTTTTTTTTTTTGCTCTCAATATCATTTTCATAAAGCCTTTTACAAGTGCCTCAGCCTTGGAACAAAGGTGACTTAGCAAGGTAATTGCATGCTATGCCTTTCTTGGCTTCTTTTCATGATGCCAGAGGGAATTAATACAAGGGCTGTTGACGGGAGGGAATCAAACGGCAAGGCCAAGCCTTCTATAATTACTCCTCTGTTTCATACTCTTTAGCACTAGGTGTAAAAATAGGCCACTAAAACCGGGCAGAGGGGTCAGTTCAAAAGATCACCCACAGCTGTCTGATATCTGTAGTCAGTCATCAAATGCAGCTCTTGTCTAGTTTTGATATCAAAGGGATGGCAAGCTAGAACTACTTATTGTGCTCCTTCTAGCCAATTAAAGAAAAGATCCACTTTGAAATAATATATTTTTTTTATATAAGCATTTAAATTGCTACAACTCTTAATGTATTTTCAAATATCTTTCCTTTTCAGTCTGCAGCTAGTAAGTTTTTCTAAAAATGTCCAAAAAATAAAGTTGTGACCATGCTTGTATCACTTCTATGGAACCCCCAGAAATCTAATTTGCTGCTTCAGTGACTGACTCATTGCCCTTCTCAGTAGTATGACTAGAATGGAGGTTACATTTCAGGCATCCCCAGCACTGTCCTTAAAGAGTAACTCCACTTTTGTTGTGATAAAAACATTCCCCTCTGGGCAATCAATTTACATTACAGGGAATTTTAACAAACTTTATTGCAGGTTCCTACGTTATATTTTTCTAGAAGAAATCGCCATTTGAGCCCATGTACAGAGTGAATCTAATGGGAGTGGTTTTATAATTACCAATCAGCTGCTGCACATGCAGGACCCTGAGGAAAGTGGCAGGGTCTGCATCCCTTTAGGCCGGGTTCACACTGGTATGACACGACAGTCGTACCACTTTGGATCTGACTTTCCCTTGCGACTTGAAGACCGACATGCGTCCGACTTCAATGAACAGGGATCCGACTTTGATCCCCGACAATACCAGGCACTGTGTCTGGTATGAATCTTTAGGGGGAACTCCCTGCCAAATAAAAAAATAAAAAACGGCATGGGTTCCCCCTCCAAGAGCCATACCAGGCCCTTCGGTCTGGCATGGTTTTTAAGGGGAACCCCCCCACGCAGAAAAAACGTTGTGGAAACCCCCCCCCCCCCCAAATCAATACCAAACCCTTATCTGAACACACAGTCCGGCAGGTCAGAAAAGGGGATGGGGACAGGCGAGCCATACCAGGCCACATGCCCTCAACATGGGGGGGGGAATAGGTGGTTGCTTTGGGGCAGGGGGGCCCTGCGCCTATCCCAAAGCACCTTGTCCCCATGTTGATGAGGACAAGGGCCTCTTCTCGACAACCCTGGTCATTGGTTGTCAGGGTTTGCGGATGGGGGGCTTATCGGAATCTGGAACCCCTCTTTAACAAGGGGACCCCCAGATCCTGGCCCCCCACCCTATGTGAAAGAGTATGGGGTACATTGTACCCCTACCCATTCACCTGAGAAAAAAAAAGCCTCTAAAATAAAACGGCACAGGGTGTTAAAGTAATTTATTAAGGCAGCTCTGGCATCTCTTCCGACTTCTTCTTCCATCTCCGGGTCTCCTCCGTTCCTTCTCTGCTCTCTCCGGTTCTTCTGCCTCTGCTAGGTCTTCTCCATTATCTTCACGCTCTTTTGCTGGGTCTTCTCCACTCCCTTTGTTCTTCTTCCGATGTTGACTCAAAGCTCTCTCCCGCTCGAATGTCAGGTGCGCAGTGTGACACTACTTATATAGGCATGGGGCGGGGGCACTGCCCGGGGCATGATGGGCGGCGACATCATAAGGGGCAGGTCTCCGGTGACCCCGCCCTATGCCTATATAAGTAGCGGCACACCGCGCACCCGGCATTAGAGCGGGAGAGAGCGTTGAGTCAACATCGGAAGAAGAACAGAGGGAAAAGACAGCATAGAAAACCCGGCAGAGGGAGAAGACTTGGAGAGAGAGGGTCACTCCAGTTGATTGGCAAATCAGCTGGAGTGCCCTTCCATTCTGCGCATGTGCAAGCACTTTTCGACGGAGGGCACAAATCGATAGAACACCGGCGGAAAAGATTGATTTCTGAATGATGCCTGTAGCTGCAGGCATCATTCAGATATCGCCACTGAAAGCCCAGGACGTCATATGACCACCAGCGTTCGGCAAGTGATTGAACTAAAGAGATGCCCATCGGAAAGATCTAAACTGCAGTGGGAATGATGACTCAATGCAGTAAAGGTTATCTTGGATGGTGGGAAGGTCTTGCAGTCAATGTGTGCACTGCATTATATTTTATCTAGCTGTGATTGAAATATTGAGAAGAAAACTGAAAAGGTTTGCACTTGTCTACCGGTTAAAAATCCTCTGCTTTTACAGAACTGCTGTTATCTAACATGCAGCCTCTGTGGGATGTCCTACAATGTTAAGTGTTGAGATATTTCGTTTTGTTGCTCCAAGTCATGATGGTGACATGCACACTCTGCATGCTTTGTATGTACAATTTATTCATTGGAATTTCAGAGCTTCAAGTCCCATTTTAAAAGTTGTAATGCAACATTTTTCACTCTCGGCTTTGGAATACCACATTCCCTCCTTCCAGCCCGCCCTCCTTTTACCTGTTACTTGACCTCTATACTCTACCTGTAAAACAAATACTGCATGTGTCAGATAAGTGTGTGTGGAAGGCTGGGTGGTGTTCCGCATGAACGCAATTACCTGTGTTTTTTTTTTTTCTTGTTTCCATAGATATGTAATACAAAGAAGAATTGTTCTATCTTAACCTTGTAATGTATGAGAGGATAAAATGCTGTACAGTTTAATTTGTATAGTATATTTATACTCTTTCGTACTGGAAAACAGTATTTGATCCCTTTGAAAACTCCACTGTGGGTCTTTTAAAACCGATTGATAATGATATATTGAAAATCTACTATAAAGCGTAGCTTTTGGGAGAATTGTTGGCCATAAACCTCCCTATTTCTTCTGTGTAAAGTTGACATTAAAGGTTTTCTACCCGGTTAGATGGTCGCACAACTTTTTAGATGCATTCATGGAGAATTTACTGGTAATTATGTTGTAACACAGCGCTCATCACTTTTTTTTGTCATCGGGGATTGTTTTTCCTCGTTAAGCGCATTACTTTTTAATGTGCACTTTATTTTTATTATGATTACTGTTTGTGTGTGTATATATGTATGTGTGTTTTATATATCACAATTTTTATATATATATATATATATATATACACACACATACACATACACATACTCGCCTGCTCGCATTTTGTGAGTGGATTTTGAGGTCTGGCGAGCTATTGGCTGCCTGGGAGCAGGGGGCGGGCACTGCTGGCTGCCTGGGTTGAATGGGAGTCCTTCCTCCCATTCAACCCTTTCCTTGAATGGGAGTCCAGCGATCTTGGAGGGGAAGAGAAAGGAGAGCCGCCCGGATGATCAGAGGGCAGGGAACACAGCTATCATTTCACATTACAGTACTGTGTTCCCCGCTGCTCGCTGTCGCATATAGCCCCTCCTCCTGGTCCCGGACTTTGATAGACAGATCAGCCATCCAATCCCGGGACGGGTGATCTGTCAATCAAAGTGACAAGTGTGTTGCTTTTGATCTGTCTTCTCCGTTATCTCGTTTTGGTTGCTGTCACTGCAGAAAGCCCAGCCATCCAAAGATAGGATGTTGGAAATGGAAGCGGGGCTTTTGTGGCAATCTCAGGATATCTGAAGTTGTCTCAAACATACTTTTAAGGCCACCATACTTTGCGATCTCAAGCAGTTGATCCTCTTCTAGTACGGACAAAGACGATTTACTTTGACTTATTCACTAATAATAATCTGTATTTGCAGCCGCTCCCCATCACCGCCTCAATTCTACCTCAGATCACTAGGCATTCAATTCAGAAGAGCACGCAACCTAGATCCCCTAACATGTGCAGTTTATGAGAGTCTAATGCCATAGCTGGGGTGACAGGAGGCGGAGCTCAGGTGGTAATACAAGCGATGGCAGCGACTGTAAATACAGATAAAGCTTTGCTCACTCACCTGCCACTCCCTTCCTGCTGTGATAACTTGCAGGTCACGGGCCAATACTGGTCTGGGGCTCGAAGGTTGGTGACCTCTGTTGCAACATATATTGGTGAGCCCTTAAAGTGTTACTAAACACACAACGGTAAAGTCAGTGTGTATATGCAGTAAAGCATGCTTGTTATACTTGCTGTCAAACCTAAGGGGTTAATCCTCTGCATTGTGTAAAAAGGCTGTTTGATCCTGTCTTCTCTAATCCTCCCCTTTTTTACTGTCCCCAATCCATCTCCTGATAGTACAGAGCTTTGGGGGCAATCTGCACATGCTCAGTTTGGTGTGTATTGCTAGAGCGTTTTTTTTCTTAAGAGGGTGCATGTGATCAGCACAGGGTCAATCAGCACTGTCCAGACAGAGGGTCAGGGGTCATGCAGCCTCATAGGACAGTCGGGAGTAGAATAAAAACTCATCCTACAAGCTTTAACCAGACACTGATAGAAGTCACAAGACTGCTATATACTGCTGACGAGAAAAGGTATTTAGTAGTTTATATTTACAAAAATAATTGCATTGCCATATACTGTGGGAGACCAGATATAGTGGATGCAGGGTCCTGGGTTTAGTAACACTTTTTTTAATACTGGATATTATGTCTGCCTGGGGGTACTGTTACGACCAGTGATGTGTAGACTATCCTTTGCTTTAAAGGAGATCAGGTTACCAGGAAAAAATAAACCATCAATAGTCCAAAATCAAATCTACGTATCTAAAGTAGTATAATTATGAATATCTTGTGAGCAACAAGTCGGGTGTGAGTCCCCATGTGCCGTGAGCAGCTGTTGAGGGCTGATCACTTAGATCGGGGCTCTGCTGTGTACACTTACTACTCACAGGAAACCGGCAAAAGCTCCAGGAGCAAAAACAGGAAGTTTATCTTTCTTTAATTAATAAGGATAGAAATGTAGAGAATACAGTTGGATGACTGAGATTTGCTGACAGTGGAGGTAAAGCTGAAATCTGCTATGGAGGATAGTCTGCTGAGGAGTCCCTGTGATGAGAAGAAATGGTCATTTACCTTCCTTTGTCCTCGTATGACTTCAATAACCTCTTTCAAATGACAGAACAGTTTGGATATTTTGATTGATTGTTCTCACAGTACAAAGAATTGTGTGTTCGATTATACAATTGCTTAGCTGTTCTGTAATAAAGCTAAAGCCAAATTTTGCTTCCCTTTTATAGATGGATGGAGGACGGCCTGGTGAACGACATAACCCCAAAACTCATAGGGGACAGGCCGAACACGTACACATACACAAAAGCACTGGCAGAGTATATAGTGCAACAGGAGGGGCATAAGCTGAATATAGCCATTGTCAGGCCATCCATTGTTGGAGCCAGCTGGAAGGAACCGTTCCCTGTAAGTAATTATCTTGTCTGTCCTGTTTTTTCTTTCACATTCTTCTTTCTCTAGTGGTGTATTTTGTAAATTATTGACTTGCAGCTTTGCTTTTAAATTGAAGTAGAGAATTGCATACTTGTGTTAACCCTCAATTGGGTTCAGAAAGCTAAAGTACATTGACAAATGTTTTTTTTTTTGTTTAGGTTTTATGATCGGTTATTAAAGGAAATATACATTTTTTTTTTTTTTTTTTTTGCTGAAGCTGTCAGTAATCTATCTGGAAACATTGCCTTTTGTTTTTACAATATTTTGTTTAATCTAAATTTCAGGGGCAAAATTTTTTAAATTCATTTAAATATATCCCTCACGAGCCACAAAGGATATAAATCCAGTTTGTTTACACCAAATGCCTTTGCAAACCCGGATGTTTCTTTGTAAAAGTAGTGACCGTTTTTGATGTGCTGTACATGGCCTGTACAGAGAGCAGAGCCGTGAGAAGGCCCCCCCCCCCCCCGCAGGTCTTCCCACGACAGGCCACCTGCAGGAAACTACAGGAGGGGATGGAGGCAAGACCAGTCACCCTGCACTTTACATATGTAGGTGGGACTTGCGTGTGCGTTAGCTTCTGAGCGCGAGCTACCGGGGACAGGGGCGTTTTTTTAAATTTTTTTTTTTTTTTTTTTTTTTTTTTTTTTTTTACACTTTTTAAAAAAAAAAAATTTTTTGGACCACTTTTATTCCTATTACAAGGAATGTAAACATCCCTTGTAATAGGAATGTATGTGACAGGTCCTCTTTATGGAGAGATGTGGGGTCAAAAAGACCCCACATCTCTCCTCCAGGCTGGAAAGCATGAGATCGGTAAATTCTTTTTTACCGATCTCATGCTGACAGCCGCGATAGCGGCTTTGTTTACTTCCGGGTACTGGGCGTGACGTCATAACGTCGAGCCCGGGCCTCCGACGGTCATAGAGATGACTGGTGACCATCTGATCACCGGAAATCTCTATGCTCGTCATCCGGCGGTGAGCGATTCCCGGGACCCATCGGGAGCCCGGGGAAGCACCGGATGGCGGCGGGAGGGGGGGATGTCCTCTCCCGCTGCCTATAAGAACGATCAGGCGGCGGAACTGCCGCTATGATCGTTCTTATGGTGCACAGAATCGCTGTCTGGAAAGAATAATATCTGAATGATGCCTATAGCTGCACGCATCATTCAGATATCCCCACTCAATGTCAAGGACGTCATATGACCTTCTTGGTATTGAAGTGGTTAATGCATAGAATGTATTAAGAATAAAAAACTTCTGAGTTTACAATCACTTTAAGGTTAAACTGCTATTCCTCCAGATTTGAGTTGCCCCTGTGTCTTCTTACACTCCCTGAGACTAAATCGTTTATTTCCTATGCCAGAATCGCCATTTAGGTATTTGTATATCGGTAATGAAAAAAGTTGTGATAGCGCTGCCCAATAGTGAACAATCAATCATTCAGTAATAAGACTCTTGTGCTATAAAATAGCTATAAACATTGATACATTGAAAAATGCATAAATACATATTGGGTAAATAAAGTCAAATAAATACAGTGGGGCAAAAAAGTATTTAGTCAGCCAGCAATTGTGCAAGTTCTCCCACTTAAAAGGATGAGAGAGACCTGTAATTGTCCTCCTATGTATACCTCAACAATCACATTGTCTGTCTGATTTTTGAAAGAATTTATTTGCAAATTATGGTGGAAAATACGTATTTGGTCACCTACAAACAAGCAAGATTTCTGGCTCTCACAGACCTGTATCTTCTTCTTTTAAAAGGCTCCTCTGTCCTCCACTCATTACCTGTATTAATGGCACCTGTTTGAACTTGTTATCAATATAAAAGACACCTGTCCACAACCTCAGACAGTCACACTCCAAACTCCACTATGGTGAAGGACACCAGAAACAAAATTGTAGACCTGCACCAGGCTGGGAAGACTGAATCTGCAATAGGCAAACAGCTTTGTGTGAAGAAATCAACTGTGGGAGCAATAATTAGAAAATGGAAGACATACAAGACCACTGATAATCTTCTCGATCTGGGGCTCCACGCAAGATCTCACCCCGTGGTTTCAAAATGATCACAGGAACGGTGATCAAAAATCCCAGAGCCATACGGGGGGACCTAGTGAATGACCTGCAGAGAGCTGGGACCAATGTAACAAAGGCTACCATCAGTAACACACTACGCCGCCAGGGACTCAGATCCGGCAGTGCCAGACGTGTCCCCCCTGCTTAAGCCAGTACATGTCCCGGCCCGTCTGAGGTTTGCTAGAGAGCATTTGGATGATCCAGAAGAGGATTGGGAGAATGTCAGATGAAACCAAAGTAGAACTGTTTGGTAGAAACACAACTCGTCGTGTTTGGAGGCGAGAGAATGTTAAGTTGCAACCAAAGAACACCATAGCTACTGTGAAGCATGGGGGTGGCAATGTCATGCTTTGGGGCAGTTTCTCTGCAAAGGGAACAGGAAGACTGATCCGTGTATATGAGAGAATGAATGGGGCCATGTATCGTGAGATTTTGAGTGCAAAAATCCTCCCATCAGCAAGGGTATTGAAGATGAAACGTGGCTGGGTCTTTCAGCATGACCATGATCCCAAACGCACCGCCCAGGCAACGAAGGAGTGGCTTCGTAAGAAGCATTTTAAGGTCCTGGAGTGGCCTAGCCAGTCTCCAGATCTCAACCCCATAGAAAACCTTTGGAGGGAGTTGAAAGTCCGTGTTGCCCAACGACATCCCCAAAATATTACTGCTCTAGAGGAGATCTGCATGGAGGAATGGGCCAACATACCAGCAACAGTGTGTGTGACAACCCTGTGAAGACTTACAGCAAATGTTTGACCTCTGTTGTATATCCTTTGTTGGCAATGACAAAGTATTGAGATGAACTTTTGATATTGACAAAATACGTATTTTCCACCATAATTTGCAAATAAATTCTTTCAAAAATCAGACAATGTGATTGTCTGGATTTGTTTCCACATTTTGCCTCTCATAGTTGAGGTATACCTATGATGAAAAGTACAGGCCTCTCATCCTTTTTTGTTTTTTTTGCACAATTGGTGGCTGACTAAATACTTTTTTAAATACTTTTTTAAATACTTTTTTTGCCCCACTGTATTTGTATAACGCCATCACATCTCCTCTCAAGGGTCTCTTCTCCAGAGAGAATATGTTTTAATGATTGTAGTCATTCCTCGTAACTAAAGTCATCCAGTCCCCATATTAACTTTGTTGCCCTTCTCTGGACAATTTAGCAGCGTTGGCTAATTTGACAACAACTCTTTTGCATACCTAACTATTATTGAGGCCCTATAAGGCTTTTATGTGGTATATTGTTTAAATCGAAATCCTGCTGTGTTTGTTGTTATTATAACAGAGGGAGGGAAGTTCTATGTGGGCAAGCGATGTGTTGGTCAGACCCAGAGAAGGGATGTTAGTGGTAAAGGAGTAGTATTCTGCTCGATAATAACCCAACGTTTAGCTTGCATGTGGAAAAAACAGTTGGCAATCCGGCCTTGGGTTGCCACTGTAAGGTAAGGCCCCTTTCACACGGTCAGACCGTTCAGATCCGCCTGTCAGTTTTGACGGCGGATCTGAACGGGCGCTTCATGTTAGTCTATGGCGCGTCGGATGTCAGCGGAGACATGTCCGCTGACATCCGACCCGGTCCGATCCGCCATAAGCAGACGTATGGCTCTACGTCCAGATCCGTCGCTGGCGGATCGGATCTGGTGAGATCTGATGAAAACGGACACACTGTCCATTTTCATCCGATCTCTCCATAGAGACCAGCGGCGCTCGCAAGCCCCTCCCCGCTCAGTGAGCAGAGAGGGACTTGTCATCCGCCGGTTCAGCAGAGATCAACTGAGAGATCTCCCGCTGAGCCGGCGGACTCCGTGGAAGCGGAGTCCGCCTCATGTGAAAGGGGCCTAAAGGTCAAGATGTAGGAGACCTGCTCCACCCTCCAGTTTTCCTTTGGCTAAGGTATCGTGGTGTAAACCGTCTCGAGATGAAGAGCATTTTTTTATCATTTAAATCATTGATTGTCATTGTTTTAATTTATATGTACAGTTCAAACTCTTCATGTTTAATGAATAGCTCCAGGAAATCTCTCTGAAAAGGTCTGTGGGAGGGACGTGTAATGTGTTAATTACATTTACCTCCATGCTGTGCTTTTCAATATCCTGCTTTTAAAACTATGCCTGGAGCTCCGTAATACCATTAGCTCAATGTTTCCCTTCTCTGCAATTTTTTTTATTGAATTGGCAGAGTAGAATGGCAGCAAAAATCTATGTGGCTGCAACTGGCAGCGACTAATTCTATTGAGAAAATAGCAGGGACAGGAAGTAGATTGCCCAAAGACCAGAAGTCTTGCCCTAGCAGTAGAGCTGTGATCCCGGCACACTTTCAGGAAAGTTTTTTTTGTCTCTGCCATGGAGGGAAGTGTAATTTACAGATAATTCCCGTTGTCCTTTCTAGAGATTTCCTGGAGCTTTCTTTAACAGATGTCCCTGTTCATCAATTTAGAGAACACCCAACGTTCTTCATACAGCAATAACAATATGAATTAGAAAAATGTCAGCGATATTTCTTGTGATGACAGACTAAAATACATAAAAGGAAGTTTTGAGATAGGATTCTAACTTGGCATATTGTGTGACAACTTAGGCAAAGGGAATGGTGCTTCTGCCCAAATCAACCAGACAAGGGTCACCTGTGGTCATTTAATCTTCAGGAAGACCTAAAGGAGTTTGGTAACAGCTGCACTGTTCTTTGCTCCATAAAATCAGCTCACTCCATCAGTCTCCTCACACATCACTAACAGACATAGTTGTCTGGATGTCAACCACTTCCTCAAACTTGTCCAAAACCGAGCTCATAATATTTCCTCCCCCATGTGCCTCTTCCCCTGACTTCTCTGTCTAGAGCAGTGGTCTCAAACTGGCGGCCCCCCAGCTGTTGCGGAACTACAAGTCCCATCATGCTTCTGCCTGTGGGAGTCATGCTTGTAACTGTCAGCCTTGCAATGCCTCATGGGAATTATAGTTCTGCAACAGCTGGAGGGCGACCAGTTTTGAGACCCCTGGTCTCGAGCAATGGCACAACCATGCACCCACCCCGCATGCCAGGGTGCAAGTGTTCTCCTGGACTGATAACTCTCCTTTCAGCTCCATATCCAATCACTTTCGTTGCCGCCTCAACCTCTGCAACCTCTCTAAAATACGTCTCTAACCAATGAAACCACACAGCTAATGATTTACTCCCTGGTTATCTCTCGCCTTGACTACTGCAACTCCCTCCTCCTTGGCTTACCTTTTAAATGGACTATCCCCCCTTCAGTCCATTATGAACGCTGCTGCCAGACTCATCCACCTTACAAACCGCTCAGCTTCTGCTACCTCTCACTGCTAATACCTCCATTGGCTTCCACTCACCCAACTAATTTAAATTCAAAATACTAACAACTTAAAAAGCCATCCAACTCTGCCCCTAGCTACCGTATAAGCCGAGTTTTTCAGCACATTTTTTTTTGTGCTGAAAGTGCCCCCCTCGGCTTATACTCGAGTCAAGCACTTTTCTGCAGCAAAAAATGACATTTTCCGACCCAACTTTGCGGCCCCATATCTCGGGGCTACTTGGTGCTAGGAACCCCAAATTTGGTGTGCAAACCATGTGGAACCAACACATATCCAAATTTGGGGTTCCTAGCACCAAGTGGCCCCAAGATACAGGGCCCCAAAATCGGTCAACTGTGTCCATCTACAGCAATGTCATTTCGGGACCCTTTGGTTCCAGAGACCCCAAATTTTGGCTGCAGCTAGCGGGCATCTAGGAACCCTTAACTACCAAGTTTGAAGTTCAGGGGACTTATGGCTGCAAATGGGCACAGTGAGGCAGCAAATGGGCATTGTTGACCCTCTTTTCCACTTACAGTAGCTGCGCATTTCTCACCCTAGGCTTATACTCGAGTCAATAAGTTTTCCCATTTTTTTGTGGTAAAATTAGGTGCCTCGGCTTATATTCGGGTCGACTTATACTCGAGTATATACGGTACATCACTAATTTAGTCTCAAAATACCAACCAAATTGTCCTCTGTTCCTCCCAAGACCTCCTGCTCTCTAGCTCCCTTGTCACCTCATCCCATACTCGCCTCCGGGACTTTTCCCGAGCTTCTCCCATCCTTTGAAGTTCCCTACCTCAATCTATCCGACTATCTCCAACTCTATCAAGTTTTAGGCTATCCCTGAACTTTTCTCTTCAGAGAAGCCTAACCTGCCCTTTGCCTAACAACAACTGTTTTTTTTTTTTTTTCTTCATCAGCTCATCCCCCACAGTTATTACCTTTTTTGTATCACTTGACCCTCCCTCTTAGTTTGTAAGCTCTAATGAGCAGGGCCCTCTGATTCCTTCTGTATTGAATTGTATTGTAATTGTACTGTCTGACCTAACATTGAAAGCGCTGCGCAAACTGTTGGCGCTATATAAATCCTGTATAGTAATAATAATGTGTGGTATTTGACTCAAGGTTTGATCATAGTGTTATCAGGTTACAATATCCATGCTCTGATGCAGACTTATAATAATTGAAGATGATGTTTGTTCCTTTTTTTTTCAACAGGGATGGATTGATAATTTCAATGGCCCAAGTGGTTTGTTCATTGCGGTAAGTAGAATAATTTTAGATCTATCCATTTTAAAGATTTTTGCAATAATGAGCCTGCTTTCGTAAAGCCAAACTCCAACCTGATGTAACCAATACCAAATAATACAGTTCTGTAATCATAATATGAAATGCATTTCAAAAGCATTTAGGGCCAGTTCACACCATAGAAACCCAGTCTGGATGTGTTCCACATGCTTTTTTGCACGTGCGTTTTTGATGCAGTGCATTTTTTTTTCTTAACCTTAAATAAGAACATGTGTGTTCCAGTGCATTTTTATTGCGTTCCGGTGTATTTTTGATGCGTTTTACAGCGTTCCAGTCCAGGACTAATGCAGCATGTTCAACTTTAACTGGAACTGCAAGCACTGGTGTGAACTATGCCATTGAAAACCATATAACCTACTTTCCATGTGTTTTTGATGCAGAAAAACTACTGCATGTGGTGTGAACTGGCCCTTAAATTGACCTTTATCAAAAAGCACACTATGCTGTCCCATATGGGAACAGCAGTATAGCGTGCTACACTTGCCTTATAGGCAGGGATCTTTTCCATTTAAAAGACTTGTAGTCCAAAACTGTTTTTAAAAAGAAGTTGTCCTAAAATTCTGCAGCCTGTAATGGCCCTGTCCCAAGAGCAGAGCAGCCATTGGGACCAGCGCCTCCTAGTGCTATGGGAGGGAGCACCATCCTGTTCTTTCTGGCCACACATTTGCGTTGTTTTCTCTCTGTGAGGACCAAAAGAAAGGAGCACCTGGTGTCCAGAGAAATGTGACTGCTAAAATCTGGTTTATGGACTTTTTAATAAAAATGAGCAACATGTACATCAAGCCAACGCATTTCATGCAAATTTGCTGCCTATACAAAGAAAGCTGTCAACCTGCCATTCAGAAACCTTGTTTCAACCTAACCACTCGTGGCAATCTTTCCCACCAAATGGTACACAGCACCAGCCCTGAAGAAGGGGGGCATATATTCCCCCAAAACACGTTGGTTTGATGTACATGTTGCTAATTTTAATTAAATGTCCATGAACCATATTTTAGAAGTCTAATTTCTCTGGACGGGTGCTTCTTTTTTTTTTTTTTTATCGAAGTCTACATGCTAAAAATTACCTTTTAAGGTCGCACAGAAAAGGTAGCAGCCCAATCCCCGAGAGGGCCCATTGCCACCATCTATTACTGGGCACTATCCACCTGAAAACATTTACTTCTTTTTGCCCACACGACTTTGCACTCAGGACCAGTGACCTGTCCAGCGCGGTCTCCAACACAAGCTCTTTGAGGACCAGGCAGTGAGCAATTTCAGAAGAATGGGTAAACGATGACCGCTTCCATGTTTTTTCTCATGAAGGGTTTCCTTTGCCACCATCACTGGGCACTATCCACCCGAAGACATTTCCTTCTTTTTGCCCACACGACTACCCACTCGGGACCAGTGACCTATCCAGCCAGTCCAGCACAGTCTCCAGTACAAGCTCTGTGAGGACCAGGCAGTGAGCAATATCAGAAGAATGGGTCAACAATGACCGCTTCCATGTGTTTTTTTATTTTTTATTTTTTTTTTTTCATGAAGGGTTTCCTTTTAACATTAACTGTTCCCAACTAACTAAAGTAAATCTTGATGTTTAATTTCATTTGTGAGCAATTTATGGGCAACTAAGTTTTAGTTTTAACATATGTTTTCTTCTATACCCTTTACAGGCAGGAAAGGGAATCCTGCGCACCATGAGGGCTTCCAACAATGCTGTGGCAGATCTGATTCCAGTAGACGTCGTTGTAAACACAACGGTAGCTGCTGCCTGGTATTCTGGAGTTAATAGGTACAGAGCTTGTCAAAGATTCCTCTGAGACCTCTGTCTTGAAACCACCTTGTGTAACTTCTCTCTAATGCCCATTGTCATCTCTCCATATCTTTCTTTTAGGCCTAAAAATATTATAGTGTACAATTGTACGACCGGAGGCACAAATCCTTTCCACTGGGGTGAAGTTGGTATGACCTCTTCATTTTTTTTCTTGAAATGATATGCTTTAGAATCTTTAATGTTAATGGAAGGCTAGTTTCCTGGGGAAGATTTGCTGCTGATTTTATAGATCTTAATTTGCAGAAACTTTGCAGCCCTCAGTTATGGAATGCACTGCTGAATGTGCTAGTGATTTATTTCCACATTTCATTTTTTTTTAAAGCTTACTTTAGTTCAGCATGTTTTTATATTCTCTTCAGTTAATGCACAGGGATGACATTTAAATAATTGAATCAAGCTATGAAAAGAATAGATCTTTTACTTGTGCATGGCTAAGTCTTCTGCCCCCTCTAAAGTCTAAGTGCAATGTCAGATGTGATTTGCTCTTCATGGCTGCCAAAAAAATCAAATTACTGTTGGAAGGTCTTCACCAGAGATTGAACATAGGTAGTCCATGGTCCTTTTTCAGGTTGTTATTTGTAGGCCCAAGACACCTTGCGTCAGTTCTCTTTACAGTCATGTAGTCGATATTCTGTATTGATCCCTACACCTGTAGGGACACTGCACGTTTATCATTAGGGGTTTAGGCTGGGTGACATTTATTACTAGCCTAATAGCATTGAGGTCTGTTTTGAGAGAAAGAGGCGAGTCAAAGGACCACTTTAAAGGTTGTATTACATTTTTTTAATTTATTTTTTTTAACTAAAAACACTTAATACGTGACAAATTCCAGATCATTATCTGTTATACTGAGGCAGCACTGTATTAGCCACCTTTTAGTCTTTACTGAACCCTCGGCCAGAGATTTCTGGTAAGTGAGGCATCTCAGCTTTGACTTCACTTATGTGTAAATTTTGTCTTCAGTTATTGAGTTCTATAAACAGGCTTTTTAGCAAAAGAAGCTGAGAAAAACGCAACAAAGGGCCTCATGCTCACCCTGCTGCCTGTTTAAATAACATAATATTGATAGTCAATTAATGGTTCTTTTTTAAGTCCTGATCATGTTAAGGAAAACATACCAATCAAACATTCTCATCTGTAGTTGGAAAGAAATATTATATTGGATAGAGTGAATGTAATCCGCTACTTTTTGGTTTTAACAAATATTAAAGGATCATGTTAAAGTGGAAGTAAACCCTTCCAAAGCACTTTGGCCTACAGGTAAGCCTAGATTAAGGCTTACCTGTAGGTCCAATAAATATCTCCTAAACCTACATGGTTTAGGAGATATTTAGAAAAAAAAGAGGCATCTCTGTCTACGGCGCATGCGCCGTAGACTGCGGCGCGCAGGCGCACTGCGCATGCCGAGTTTGCGGCGATATGCCGCTTTCCTGCGCATGCGCGGGAGTGACGTCATCGCCACTCCAGCGAATCACATCGCTGGAGCGGCGAGACCCGGTAGTCACTCCCGTATTGATGGCGGCGGAGAAGGTCGTGGATGAGGACCGCTCCGGGGGCTTCGTTCTCAGGCAAGTTATTCATAATGAGCTAGTATGCTATGCATACTAGCTCATTATGCCTTTGCCTTGCAGGTTCCTGTTTTTTTTTTTTTTTTTTTTAAAAGAGGCTTTACTTCCTCTTTAAGCCCTTCTCAGTGTACTGATGAAGCCGCATTCATCCATACCAGCGAATGTCACTCACAGGATTCTGCCTGGTTTGTATATTGCTGATATGAATGAATACGTTTGGTTTCACATTCGTGATGCAACAGTTTTCCATGTATTTTCTGACGGGACCATTGAGTTTAGCATTTAAATTGCATAGTCGTTTTTTTTGCAATTATGAGGAGTTGCAGTGCCTAAACTTTCCAGTGTCCTTTTGAGACCTTTATACTGCTCACTTGCCAGCCTGAAAAATATAAAATTAAGAAAAAGAAATCCGAACCAAAAAAAACAACCAAAAAAGACCAACAATCACCCCTGACTTTGCTCTGAAACCTTTTACTGATACAGTTACTTTAACAAGCCATCTCATTTTATAAAATTACAAATGGGCCTCATATCTGTGCACAATAAAAGATGTATTTTTCTAAAGCAAAAATCTTAACTTGGTATGTTCTTTGTTTGCTTGGGGCGGTAAATGGTATTACTTCTTCATTCTGAAAATCAATTTTCTCACGTATCAAAATTTTTTATCTCCTTGGGTTATATTATATTGGGGGTTACCAGAATAAAGTTTAAATATTGGTCCAATTAGCTGGCACCCTTTTGGAGAATAAAGCTAGCCATACACTAGTAGAATGTGTTTTTCAAAAGTTTCAGGAACATTCGTTTTGATTTTTAAATCATTGGTGGGGTCAAACCAGTGTTTTCGTTTTTGACGGTGGTGAAGAGAAAGTTCAAAAGAGCTGGATGGAATTTTTTTCACTCTAACAGTGAATGTGATTTTCATTCTGGAAATGACACTTTTATACCAAAATTGAATGTTAACAGCTAAGTACTTTTCAATAACATTCGTCAAGTGTACTGATAATGTTCATATGAACATTTATAAATCTACTAGTGTATGGCCAGCTTAAGTAATTATTGCTGGTGGTTATTTAGAGAAGAAAATGTTCTGGAAAGTAGATAAGAGGAACAGAAAAAGAGAAGCTACAGATGGGATCAAGGGGAAGTCAGACATAAACCAAGCTAAGCTGTCCACCCATAGCGTTGGGCATGTAGACATGACCATTGCAGGCTGTTGTCACATGTTTTTTTAGTTGGCAGGCCCAGAATGTCCCAATTGTAGCGCTGATGTTTTATGGTTTTATGGTTAGAAAATCTGTGCACTATTTCTTGCCGTTCATTACATGGTTAAGCCATTGAACTTTTCTTTCTTAGAATACCATGTAATTTCTACTTTCAAGAGGAATCCTCTCGAACAGGCCTTCAGACGGCCCAATGTAAATCTAACCTCCAATCACCTATTATATCACTATTGGATTGCTGTAAGCCATAAGGCCCCAGCATTCCTGTATGATATCTACCTCAGGATTACTGGAAGAAGCCCAAGGTAATGGTGACTAGCTCTGTCATTTTTCTGTTCCTCTTACATGTCAAAACAACCCATGTGTCATGGTGATGGGTCATCCGCTGTTGTCCTTAAGCATGTGTCCACCTAACCCATTACTAACCACTACACAGTAGGCAGGAATGGCTGGCCTGCAGGTTGATTCCCTTGTTTACTGCACCAACATAAAATGTACTTGCTGATGTTTGCTCTCCAAGGTGTATTTTTTTCAGAAAACACTGGTTTATTCAGAACTTTTTACAAAGGATGTATAATAATAAATGATATAAATATTTGGAGAGGCTCAAATTGATATTTTACCGATGTGTTTAACAGTTTGCTTGGTATTCCACTTTAGCCATTGTACTGCTTGGTGCGGTTTTAAACATACTGCAGTTAAATTTGTACTTAAAAAAAAAAAAAAAAAAAGTAATTGTTGCCATGCTGGATTGTCAGTGACTTCCCAGGTTTACTGGTATAACATGGAGCTGATTTCATCAACTACTGTGCCGCTGATGACATCAGAATTTCCTGCTGTGGTGGCCATATTGGAAAAGGGCAAAGCTCATTTAGCCTGGCCCTGATCTTCTTTTCAGCAAGATAGATCACTACAGTGAGGATAAATTGCTTGTTGAGAACAGTGAGCAATATATTATTATAATGTGTTTAGGATAAATTGCACAGAAGCAAAATTGGCATCTAAACTTAAAAAGAAAAGCTCTGGGCATTTAAGGTTGGGTTCACACGTATGGTTCCCCCTCATCCAATTTGCATGACAGGAGAGTGTTCCCGGCTCTCAATGGAGTCGGTCCACACAGCTCTGGGGCGGCCGTGGTCCGCATTGGAAAAGGGTCCTGTGCATCTTTGGCTTTGTACCAGGTACAAATTCAGGCAGAAAAATGGGACCTGATTCACACATGAATCGGTGAACAGGGACGCACCGGACCCCATGCTTTGAGCTGCGGCCGCAGCATATGTGAACCCAGCTTAAAGGATAAGTGCACCTTAGAATATACAATTTTTGCCTCAATCTGACAGTCATGGCCTTACACAGATTGGATGTGCCAAAACCTTAGTTACCCATAAACTTCAAGGGGTCTTCTCTGGCTTTGGACACGGCCCCATAGCAACCGTTGACGAGCTACTGTGCAGGCCAAAGACTTTCAGGGCATGATGTAAATCCACCGGAGACTTGGAGGACGTAAACCCTGATGGGTTTACTTCCTCTTTGTTTCCCTGCAAAGGTAAAGCATAATGGACTACTATGTCGCATAGTAGTCCGTTATGTGTCACTTACCTGACACAGGAGCCAGCAAAGTCACCGATGTCCCCTTGTGTACGGAGCCTCCATCTTCTTGGTGGGTCTCGGCGCTGTCATTTGGAGCTGTGATGACGTCATTCCCGCACATGCGCATGGGAGCCGCCACTTGCGGCATATTGCCGTTGACAGCAGCGCGTTGGCAAATATCTCCTAAACCATGTAGGTTTAGGAGATATCTCTTGGACCTACAGGTAAGCCTTAATCTAGGCTTACCTGTAGGTCAAAGTGGTTTGTAAGGGTTTATAACCACTTTCTAGGTCTGTTTTGAGGCAAGTATGCATCTGTAGAGGGGGAGGGAGTTAGTTTAGGTCAGGGAAAGGAGGCAAAAAGGATGAGTGCACTTTATTACTGCCAGTAAACTCCCTGGCATCTCAGGGTTTTTTGGCAGGGGCGTTTTCAGGCTGGAGAAACCCCCTCAAGAACCACTGTGTTTGAAGAGGAGTTTTTCAGCTGTTAAAATTCCATAGTGCCCAAAAAACGTGGCAGAACGTGCCTATCCTGTGGTTTTGAGCCTCCAGCTACTGTGGTAGTATAGTTTTGCTAAATACCACAAACGCGGGAAACCACTAATGCAAAAACACAGTAAAACTCATGTTTCTAGCGCAGCATTCTACGGCTAACGCTACTGCTATTTTTATTACGCCAGTGTGCATGAGGCCTTAAGGTTCAGCTAACCAGGGAGCAGTCACTGTGTGTAACAAGCACATAATACTTTGTACAGACATTTTCATAAATTATATAATATACTATATACCATATTAAAAAAAAAATTGTACATATTGAGAACATTTATTCAATACCATGACCATATATTTATCAAATTGTTAGTGTTTATGTATACCTTTCCATACCTAAACACCCTCTCCACCTCATTTATACGTGAATCCTTTAAACCATTTCTAGTTGTAAATAGCCTAAAATTTTTAAGGACAAAAATGTTATGGGTATAAACCTTGTCGTCATTCCATTTTTGTAGGTGTTCATATCAAGGTTTTTATGCTGGTCCAGTAAAAGTTGTCTCAGTCTGTGGACTATTTGTCAGCTAAAGGGAATGTATCATCATATTTAAAACTGGAAATCAACTTTTATTCTGGCTCATTGACTGATGACTGTTATCATTGGAAGGATTTGCATGTTTTTCCTCCTGGGCACATCATTTACCTATATGCTGGCAGTTGTATAATCGTTTAAAACGGACCCAATATTATAAATTCACACTTCACATTTATTGAAAAGACAAGTGTCAGGATTAACAGTGTCTCTGCATGTGTGACAAAAATAAAAACACCCTTTGCTTGTCATGAATAAAAGCCTGCTTCTCCTGAGCTGCTATTTAAACTATCTCAAATGATTTATAACTGGAGATTCATGGTTGTTCGGGTGCTCTCATTATAAGAGACTGCAGATGAAGCATTTTTTTTTTTTTTTATTTTTTTTAAGTCCGACTTTAGACTCTGTTTACCAAGATAGATGTCTTGCTGTCCTTCTTTTTTTTTTTTTTTTTCTTCTTTCATTCGTTTTTCCAAAAACTTCAATCTGGAGTTCTTACCCTTAGCAAAAAGTGGTGTAACTCTTTAGCATCTAACACATAAGTTTGAAATAAGTTTTAGGTGAGATGCTAATGTGCTATAGACCAATTTTAGTATGGCATGTAGCTTGAAAACCATAAAGTGATACTAAAAACACACTGTTTATTTACATTATACCTTCTCTTTATGCATGTAGATGTTGGCACTGTTATTATTTTAATCCAAAAAATAAAAAAATCTAAGTACCATTTTTTTCCTAATTGATATACAGCTGTCACATGAACCAGATCTTTCCCAGCCTGTCTGCAGGGAAATATAAGCAGGAGAAGCTTCTAGTCCTCTGCTGCTGGTCACATGTTCATAATACAAAAAAAAAAACTGCCTTTGGAATAAAAATAAAACCAATAAACTATATTAAAATACAAATATAAATTCTAATTAAATCTTTTTATATTTTGCAATAACTATAACATGGTGTGGGCGTATTAATGCAAGTCACAAGCAATAAAGAGGGAGGTGAAGCCTCCATCAATCAAGATGGAATATCCTGCCCCATTTGTATTTAGCTGGTTAGTGGGTGTGGAGGAGGAGAGAGGTAGTGGGCTGTCATTTACCACTGTGTATACAACCACATGTGTAGAAATACACTGAAAGCTGAGCATGTGCACTAGCTACCAACACTGCTTTGCAAAATCCCCAACTGCAGTGGGGACATGGAGGGGGGATCAGAGCAGCAGGATCAACCAGGTTTTTTTTTTTATACCAGAATACAGAAAACAATTCACATGGTGACCGAGTATGAACAGCATGTAATACAGCATTTATTGATAGGTTTTCTTAATGATGTGTTTTTTTCACTAAAATGTTTTTAGTGAAACTTTTAATAGTTTTTGTCATTTGCATTTTTTTTGACAATTAAAAAGTTCAAGACAAAATTGAATAATTCTTTAGAGAATAGTGAAAATTTCTTCAACACTACTGCCAGCAAGCCACTCTATTGAGAAATCAAGATTACTTATGAAACATTGGGTCCGGGAAACACTAAAACTTCAAATGAGACTTTCTCAGACATGAGCTAGAATTAAACAAGGTTTCCATTGTTAATGAGGTCATTCTCTTTGCAGACGTTTAAAAAAATTGCCTCCTTGTTTATGGTTTCTCTCTGTGTTGCGTCCCAGTGTGTGTACATTTTTTTTTTTTTTTTTTCTCACTGCATCTGATCCTTATTTTTCCTACAGAATATTATGTAAATGTATCCTTCAAGATGAATCCTTTAGAACAGGCTCTCAGGCGCCCCAATGTTAATCTTCGAAACAACCCCCTTTTGCATCATTACTGGACGGCTGTCAGTCATATAGTACCTGCAGTGTTGTATGATGCTATTCTCAGGTTGACAGGTCAGAAACCCTGGTAAGGAGGTCACGATGAAAAACATTAGGAGGTGCGGTTAACCTGGTGGAGGCATGCTGAGAAGATGCAGGCTCAATGGCAAGGCAAACCGTGCTAAATTGTAATAGTTGGCCTATTTTACTGTCCTCATAGCCTTTTTACTCCCCATATACAATTTTAAAGTTATTGTAAAGGGTAACCCCCCCCCCCCCCCCCCCCCCCCCCCCGCATTTTTACATGGTTGACTTTTTTTTAATGTTGCCTCCACTTTTTCCCCTTTTTTTTTTTTGCATGTTTTAATGCCATGTTCATTGGTTCATCGTTGATTTACCTAAGGGTGTGAGTTCTCTTTGAACCTGCTTAAAAAAACCAATGAGGTGGAAGAGCTAATGAAATCTTATCTATACACGGCTTGAAGCCCTCAAGGAGGCACCTGGACCCCAAAGAGAATTTACCGCTAGATGGGCGTTTCTGGTTTCCATGGAGGTGGATTAGTGTATCCCATGCTCACAAGTCTTTTTGATCTACTGTAGTACAATGCTGGATAAGTCTCCAGAGCCAATGAGCTTACACTTTTTGAATCTGGCACCAAACCTATTTTACAAGAATCACTCATGGGCTAAATAGGAAGTGCTTAGCCATTGTGGTGAATCTTGGAATCCGTAAACTATGGCATTACAGTACAGTTCTGAGGACAAATATTTACTATGTTAAAGTGTTACTCAACCCAGGACCCTGCATTCACTACATCTGGTCTCCCACAGTACACAGAACATGGAAATGCAATTATTTTAGTAAATATAAACTGCTATATACCCTTTCTCCAGCAGTATATAGCAGTCTTGTGAGATCTATCAGTGTCTGAATAAAGCTTGTAGGAGGAGTTTTCATTCTCCTCTGACTGTCCTATGGGGCTGCAGGGCCCCTGACCCTCTGTCTGGACAGTAATGGTTGGCCCTTTGCTGATCACATGCACTTTCCCCCAAAAAACTCTGAGCATGCACAGAGTGCCTCCAAGGCTCTGTTCTATCAGGGAATGGATTGGGGACGGTAAAAGGAGAGGATCACAGAAGACAAGCTTAAACAGCCTTTTTACACAATACAGAGGTTTAACCCCTTAGGCCCCTTTCACACTGGGGCGGTGCGGGCATCGGCGGTAAAGCAGCGCTATATTTAGCGCTGCTTTACCGTCGCTTTAGCAGCAGTATTCGGCCGCTAGCCGTGCAGTTTTAACCCCCGCTAGCGGCCGAAAAAGGGTTAAAACCGCCCGCAAAGCGCCGATGCAGTGGCACTTTGCCGGCCCTATCGCCGCGCTGCCCCATTGATTTCAATGGGTAGGAGCGGTGAATGCACCGCTCCTTTACCGCTCCAAAGATTCTGCTAGCAGGACTTTTTTTTACTGTCCTGCTAGCGCACCGCTCCAGTGTGAAAGCCCTCTGGGTTTCACACAGGAGTGAAAGGACCCGCTTTTTTAAGGCGCTATACAGGCGCTCTTTTTAGGGCTGTAGCGCCTGAAAAATGCCCCAGTCTGAAAGGGACCTTTGGTTCCACAATTAATATAACAAGCATGTTTTACTGCATATACAAACTGATTTTACTGTTGTGGGTTTAGTAACACTTTAACAAGGGGCCAAGCTGTTCTTGGAGAGCCCTTTCGTGGATTTTTCAGAGAGCGAATGCCTGCTGGTCTGAGTCGTTGAGCAGTGACCACACCAGAATGGCTATAGTGCTGGGCATTGGAACAATTGAGCATGTGTGGGATTGGGCTGGACCCTCCTGGACTCCAGAAGCACTGGGCTTTGTCACATTCGGAGATCATTTTTGTGTACATGCTCATGGATTGAATCACATTTTCACTTCTACTTAATGTTGTATTTGTATTTAATTTTCAATTTGTAGATTACCAAAGAAGGATTGTAATTTTTCAATAGCGATCCTCCACAAGAGCGATGAGAAGCCAATGTGTGAATCAGCCCACCAGCATCTACACATTGCTGTAATATCAATTTTAGGGGGACTGACATTTACTAAACCTCATTCCCTTACTAAATCGCACCATCGTTTTTTGTTGCTTCCCCTCCCTGTTTCTCATCCCTCAAACTGTTGTCTCCTGTGACGTTTCTCAAGGCAGCGGGTTGTTTGCTGTATCCACATACCCAGCTCTAGGGCTGTTTAGCTAATGGAAGATAGGACTTGTGATTCCAATCAGACTTAAGTATTTGGACTATCATTGGTTCTAGAGAGAGGTCTATCACTCTTCCCACTCCCCATCTTTTTGTTTTATCCTAATCTATTTTGCTCATTTACTCACCCTTCAAATTGTAGCCTTTTTCAGCATTGTAGAAAGACAGCAGACTGCAGTTTGATGGATCCACAGACAGACCAAGCTCTAGAGCGAAGTAAAAATGCGTGATGGCTTCAGTCAGGTTTCATATGTTTTTCTTACTCTTAAAACATTTGTAATGTTCGCTCTAAAGCCAGGTCTGTCACCCTTACAACTTTTCATTTTTCCGGTCTGTTTCCATTTCGTTTGAGTGTTTACTATTCAACCCTTAGAGCCCATTGTTAGTGTCTCAACAGATTAACTTTCTCATTGCTGTGTCTGTTCTGTAATTGCCATCAAGCCTGTCACATTTCTCTGCATTAAGATGCTGCAACTATTAAAGCAGTTTATTTTGTTATGGTTCAGCCATTTTCATATTTATGAACAGATAGTCAAGATCTTGTGTGTGTATATAATGAGTTTAATGCGTGAAGCTTTCATCGGTATCGTCATTGTTCTGCAAATATAGAATGGCTGAAAATACTTGATTGAAGTGGATAAGAATTAACCTTTTTTTATTTTTTCCATAGCTCTATTGCAGGTATAGTGTAATGCATATGACTTCACACACTCTCTTAAAACGGAAGGTCTATAGTTGTTGAGGAATTCAGTCCAAACGTACAGCAGGGCATGGCTGGGACTAGTAGCTCCTCAATGGCTCTAGACCTGTAGAGTGCCAGTTCCTGCCTTAGAATGCTTTGTGTGTTCTTGACGACTAAGCCTGAGAAACATAGATTTCTAGTGGTGCATTCTAATGGTGTCCTGGTATCGTTGTCCCAATCTCAACTCCTCCTTTTTCCTGGCTCTGCTTGCAAAACGAAGTACATTCCCTTGTCTTTTTCTGTCATTTCATTCTGGAATTTAGCAAACCTGCCTTTTTAGAATTGCTTCTTGAGCCCCCTTATGAAAGCTTTTAATAGGTTCTCTAAATAGTCAGCTGGTAATAGGAGCTGATTCATTGCCTGATATTTGCAGTATAGAGCTGATCTAGCTATTTTTTTTTTCCTCCTGTAAACTGTTCTTTCTCCTTTTCACTGCAGTGAGGCTCTTTCAGTATTTGGGTCACTGTGAGGTAATGCAACGCTGCAGGTCACACGCTAATCAGCATCTTTCTTTCCCTAGCTTGATCCAGCAGCTTGGTAGGTGCTGTTGTAGGATGGCAGACAGATGTCATAAAGGAAACCTGTACTGCGAGGAATGTGGCGGTTGCTAACCTGCTTCTGAGGATGTTCCTTACTGTCGTGCTAACCCAATATGTTCTGAATTAGACCCAGAGCAAGCATGCGGCTAAATGAAGGAACAATGGGTCCTGTCCTGACATACTTGTTCTAGATCAATGACTTTGACAGAACTAAAGATATTGAATCAGTGTGACAGAAAGGAAAGTAGATTTTCTTAAGTTGTCAGCAATGCCAGCTTCCATACTTCCACAGTACATGTGTCCTGTAAGTATGGGGCTGCCATTGATGGCTATCTTCTTATAATGCTAGTTACCTGGCTGTCTGGCTTTGATACTTTTGAGTCCTAGAACCAGGACTCAGAATAAGAAGTACTGTATATACTCGAGTATAAGCCGAGCCCCCTCAGCTTATACTGGAGTCAAGCACTTTTCTGCAGCAGAGAATGACAATTTTGGTATGCAAATCCAGTGGAACTAGCACTACAACATACCCAAATTTGGGGTTCCTAGCACCCAGTGGCCCCGAGATACGGGCTCCAAATTTGGTCAACTGTGGCCATCTGTAGCAATGTCATTTCGGGATCCTTTGGTTCCAGAGACCCCAAATTTTGGCTGCAGCTAGGGGGTATCTAGGAACCCTTAACTACCATTTTGAAGTTCAGGGGACCTATGGCTGCAAATGGGCATTGTTGACCCTCTTTTTCCACTTAAGTAGCTGCGCATTTCTCACCCTAGGCTTATACTCGAGTCAATAAGTTTTCCCATTTTTTGTGGTAAAATTAGGTGCCTTGGCTTCTATTTGGGTCGGCTTGTACTCGAGTATATATGGTAAACACAGGGGTGGGCTCACAAGAAGAGATGCATAGATATGTGGCCCCACAGAAAAAGACCCACTTCCGTGAGGCCGCGTATATGCGCATGGTAAGCGAGAAGGGGGTTAAAGTACTGTATATGTTAAAGATAAAACTTGACCTTCACTTCCTGTCCCATAGACTCAATGTAAGAAAAAAACTACAAAAGAAGGGGAAATGAGCTCTTGGGAAACTTTTACTGGCTCAAGTGTCCCTATTGCAAGTTTTTTTTTTTTTCCCCCCTCTGTTTCTGACAGTGTCACTACCAGCAGCCTTGTTTAATGATCATATTGGTACCTCAGGGATTTGTCATTCTAGTACAGGGGTCTCAAACAGGTGGCCCTCCAGCTGTTGCGGAACTACAAGTCCCATCATGCCTCTGCCTTTGGGAGTCATGCTTGTAACTGCCAGCCTTGCAATGCCTCATGGGACTTGTAGTTTTGCAACAGCTGGAGGGCCGCCAGTTTGAGACCCCTGTTCTAGTAGGTCAGAGATGCTCATCGGTGCACTCATTATTTTTGATGCCCAGAAAAGTTTGCACCAAGTAACGAGTAATGAGCTTATTAATCATGGTAACTAAACATTTTTTATGGCAGTGGTTCTCAACCTCAGTCCTCAAGTACACCCAACAGGCCATGTTTTGGGAATTTCCCTTAGATAAAATAGCTGTCCAAAATACCAAGCCATTGACTCTGATTTAAAGCACCTGTGCAAGATGAAGAAAAACCTGCAAACATGGCCTGTACTTGAGGATAAGGTTGAGAACCACTGGTTTATGGGACCTCATCTGGAGTTCGCACCCTTCATGTATTTTATTTGTGGTAGCATGTGCAAAGTTTGAACCCAAACAGCTTTGTCCTCTGTTATTGAAGCCTTCAGCAACTTATTTTTTTATTTTACATTTTTAGGTAATGGAGGCTTTCTGGTGACTGGGCTGTATGATGCTCCTGCAAATATTTAATGGCGTCATCTTCAAGTAGTCAGGCAGACATACATTTTGACAAAATTTTTGCTTTTATTCTGCTTAGTGCACAGGTTATTTTTAAGCTCATTTATAATAATGGCTTCTGAAGAAAGTAGTGGAAAGCCAGATGAGATTGAGAAAGATTCCCAGTGATCATTTTCTACAGCGGGATAGTAACTAGAACTTGAGCATGTGACCCTAGGCAGTACATAGAATCCTTGGAATCCTCCATTTTTTTTTTTTTAATCTAGCAGGTAGAAGAAATGCAATTACATTCAGAGAGAACTGACATTTCCTCTAATGTTTTTTTTTAAGTGTATATGTATGTGTGTGTGTATGTGTATATATATATATGTGTATGTATATATATATATAATATATATATATATATATATATATATATCTTATATATATATATATATATATATATATATATATAGGTTACTGACCAATCTTGGCAAGCAATGTGTTTGTAATCTCCACAAACAGAGAAGGCATTAAGTGCTATACTGTCAGCATCTTCAATAAAGCCAGCACAATGAGCTCTGTTTTAACACCAAACACCGAATTAACACCAATGATTGATCTGTGATTTGCAGGCTGTGCTTCATCACCTCCAGCTAATGGACGCTAAACGGTCAATCTAATTTGGGCTTCTGACTGCATTGGATTCATAGCTAAGAGATGATTTTTACATAGGTCAGATGTCTAAGCTGGTAAAAGGAATTTTTAGCAAAGTATACAGCTTGTATGAGAAACCTTAGGTTGAAGGGTGTCGTTTTATAACTCGCAAGCTGTTAGCTAGTTCCTGGGCAGTGTTGTGACACCAAAAAAAAATCCAGCTTTTTGGCCTCATACAGACAGGAAGTCTGAGAATTGCGGGCTTCTTCTAAGGCCTCCTATACAAGTCATATGTTCTGCAGGATAGTCCCTGTAAAAAGAGTATATGTGCCTTTCTAAGTGTGCTCTAAATATGCAACTTTGCAAATCTACCTCATATTCTTAGAAGATATGACAAAAAATGTAATTTAACTTGTATCCTCACAGGGTGACACTGTGGATATACTAGTAGCAATGTGCCAACGTCTCAAAAGGATTTGGAGGAAAAAATTGAAATTTACAAAAATGTACTTTGTAGGCAAACAATATAAAAAAATATTTGAAGTTTTTTAATTGGCTAAAGTTAAAGTACAAAACATAAACGCACATATGTTAAAATTAGACACAACAAATATGACCACAGAGACTCAGATGACACCTCTGATTAATAAAACAAATCAACTGGGATAATAACAATGTAGTATAATATGACTGGTAGCAATATCATTAGGGAATGGGGTGCACGGAGAAATGGAGTCGCATATAGGATCACAGGAAAGAGTTCGCTCTACATGTTGCAGGCATCACTGCGCTTCTTTAGGAATATGTGTGTGTGTGTGTGTGTGTATGTATGTGTATATATATATATATATATATATATATATATATATATATATATATATAATGTGTGTATGTATATATATATATATGTATAATGTGTGTATGTATATATATATGTATGTATGTATGTATGTATGTATGTATGTATGTATGTATGTATGTGTTTCCTATGTATAATACAAGATGGGGATGAGACTGATCTAAAGTCCCCAATAATTGAAATAATCAGTGATTAAATGGCCTATAGAGAAAGCAAAGGTAGATAACCATGCAAACCGGGTTGTATTTGATACACACATGCTCTGCATGGAGGGTAGTTTAAACCCTGCAAACACGCTTGGCAGTTGTAGCTGTATATTTAGCCAATAGGATGCACTATCCAGTGTGTGGCAACAGCAGAACAAACAATGCCTTAAATAAGTGGTTGCAGGTAATCCAGGGAGAAACCAGAGATACGTGTAGTCCCGGGCGGGAGATATAATTTACACGTTTTGGTCTTCCCTGGGTCAGCACACTATTCAAGTCCTTGGTGCCCCATTCTGCTTTGAAATCTGGCCCATGTGCCTGGAGAAGCCCTAAAGCAGGAGCATCAAACTCCTTTTAATTGTGAGCCACATCAGCATTATGGTTACCCTACAGGAGAAATGTGAGGGCCACATGAAATGGCTTTGCAGGCGGGTTCGATCCTCTGGCATGGCGTTTGACACATTTGCCCTAGAGGATAACCGCTCTGCCTTGCACCTGTGTCAAACATAACATTGGGTTTCAGACCGGTGTAAAATACAAAAAATAAATGTCCAGCTATCTATTAGAAATATGGTTTCATTGTCTAAATACTTCTATAGATTGGCTTCTTGCAATTCCCCAGGGAGGGACAGTTATGGGATGGGCTAGAACAGCATGGTGATCTCCCATCTATGCACCATCCAGCTGGGGGTAGTTGCTTTACCAAGCTGTATTGCACAATTGTAGCATAGAAAAATGAGGGTATTGACTTTGTGGGTAAAGTAAAAAGCCACATATTTACCAATGAGCATTACGTATCACTGGCTTCAGAAGTCTGAATCCTTTGTAGTGCAGTGAAAGTGATTGGGTTGGATGGTGGGTAAAAAAGGCAGGCAGACAATCTGGCCATGTGACCAGCTCTCTTGCAACCATGAAGCTCTCTCTGCTGCGTTAAGCAGAGCGAACTTAGTAATGCACTTCCGGCTTAATCCCACAACCTAGATTTTATGAATGGGCTGTTGAGTTGGGGCTGCAGTGTGTTGCTATGCAGAGTATAACAGAAAGCAGGTGATTATATCAGCTCTGTTATAAATAAACTCCTTTTAAAGGATAAGTTCACCTTTCTGTAAAAATAAAAATAAAAAAATGCACACCTATTTACAGGTGAAAAAAAGTGCATTTATTACTACATATATTTTTTAGAAGCCTGGAGAGCATTGCACCCATAATCAGATCACAGGTGCAATCTCAGGCTCGTGCAGACTATCTGTGTAGCTGTCTGCTCGTACCTTGTATAGGCAGGCAGTTACTAAATTTCAGGAAGCATCAATGAACTACCTAAAGCGCTCACCAGTGCCCTGGTAGCTCATTGAGAACTACAAGCCATCAGCCACAAAGGCTTATCGGTACTTGTAATTCATTCCTTCACAGAACCCTGTGAATGAATGACGTAGCCATGTGGGTGAAGCCGCTCGCGGCCATGTTCTTTTCAAATTGTGACAGTGGATGCAGGGATTTTGCCATCTGTGTCCCATTGGGGAGATTTCACTGAGTGTGATTATCCTTGAAGTCATAGTTTTGTTTTTTCTAGATTTAGTGGAGTCCATCAAACTAGAACTACTTTTTTTTTTTTTTTTAATAAATTTATTTAAAGCAAATGTTCACATTGAGGATAGGGGTGTTCTTTTCCTCCACAATAATTAATTATCCAGGTATGCACTCAACTTTTGTTTCCTCCGTCTTCTGGAAAACTTTGTATGGAAAATTAACTCCGCTGTTAGACATGATGCAAAACCCTTTAGCTATAAAGCTGATTCATTTTCTTGTTCTGCCTGTCTCTCCTTGATCTTTTACTTATGCAAGTTAAACTGCTTTTTTTCTTTCTTTTTTTTAAATTAATTTATTTTAATTGCCAGCAAAAAGAAAAGCTTCATTGGTTATCACACTGCAGAATGGTGTTTTTTGACATGTAATGGGAAGTGCATTTTGGTTGTGTGTATAAATTTGCTGTTCGACAGAAATTAACTAAGGGAGATGAGTGTACATTTTGCAGTGTAGTAACAGTTGGCCACAATCTGATAGCACAGTCTCCATTAGACAGCTATATAGGGGAAGAGGCCTAAATTGTTTAGGTAGGCCTTTACAATTGCATAGCTGCTTGTAAATCTTAAGGAGATTGAACAGTCAGATTGTATTATGTGTGGCCAGCATAAAGGTCTGCGGCATCTCGGGCAGCTGCCATGTTGCATTTCACTTCTTCTGGTAATCATTCTGGTCCCTTTTTCCATTAAGGATGATGAAGACTATCACACGTTTGCATAAGGCCATGATGTTGCTGGAATACTTTACAAGTAACTCCTGGGTGTGGAACAATGAGAACACCAACATGCTAATGAACCAGCTCAGCTCTGACGACAAAAAAGTAAGCACCCTCTGTTTCAGTGCAGTACTTCATCTTTCCTTGCACTGTACATTATCACTATTAAGTTAAAGCGGTAATAAAACCAAAACATTTAACATAAGGCAGCTTACCAATCATTAAATGTGGTGCCCCCTCGGGGTGAACGAGCACAGGGAGCACATTTGGACAACAGAATTGTGGGGGGGGGGGTGTTAGGTGTGTCTGCAGTTTATTTTTAGAAAATTGTGCACTTGTTTTCTTTCCATGGCAAGCACTGTGCCCTAGGCCTCCCATTGACCACCTCTGCTCTAATCTATACGGTGATGTCTGTTTTTAATTTGCAGGTATTTAACTTCGACGTCCGGCAATTGCACTGGGCAGAATACATGGAAAATTATTGCATGGGAACCAAAAAATATGTTCTGAATGAGGAAATGTCAGGACTCCCAGCAGCCAGGAAGCACTTAAACAAGTAAGTGGCAAAGTTAATTTAAATCGATCAGTATTGCTGTAAAGCAGAGCTCTGCAATACTTCTAGTACCATCCAGCAGTCCAATTCCTGTGAGATTCTGCACTGGCATTTTCTCCCCGGCCTCTTCCATGTGCCGGTCTTTACTGTCTCGAATGGCTAGTAATGCGCGGGAGATCAGTCATCCCAGTACACATGCACTGTGCTAGGAATGTGAAAGGAGCTGTGCATGTACAGCTCAGTGTAATATTTAAAGAAGACTGTGAACAGGCAGATCCATTTTGTTTTATTGCAGAAGAGATATTGCATGCCTCCTATGCAATATAGGGCCTGCTTGCTGTCCTCTATGGGTTGTCGGATGGAAATGGACACGCGATCGATTTACACCTTACCCTCTATAGTGATAAACTGAGGTTTATTCTTGAGCCCTTCTAATCATGAGTCAAAACTCTTAAGGTGTTGGCATACCAAGACATTTTGGACAATTTCATGCTGACAACTTTGTGGGAACAGTTTGGGGATGGCCCCTTCCTGTTCCAAAATGACTGCACACCAGTGCACAAAGAAACGTCTATAAAGACATGGATGAGCAAATTTGGGGTGGAGGAACTTTACTGGCCTGCACAGAATCCTGACCTTACCTGATAGAATACCTTTGGGACGAATTAGAGCAGAGACTGGAAGCCAGGACTTCTCGTCCAACATCAGTGCATGACCTCACAAATGTGCTTCTGTTCAAATATTCCCATAGACACTCCTAAACTTTGTGGACAGACTTCCCAGAAGAGTTAAAGCTGTTATAGCTGCAAAGGGTGAGTCGTGCAAAGGGTTTGGCCGACTCAATATTGAACCCTACGGCTTAGACTGGGATGCCATTAAAGTTAATGTGCGTGCAAAGGCAGGCGCCCCAATACTTTTGGCAATATAGTGTATGTAGCGTTTATAGCTATTACATAGTTACATAGGTTTTCTGGTTGGAAAAAAAGGCACAAGTCCATCTATTTCAACCAATAAAAAAAGGGCGGGGGGGGGGGGATAAATAAATCATACAATCCTATACCCACAGTTGATCCAGAAGAAGGAAAAAAAACCTAGCAAAAGCATGAACCCATTTGCTCCAGCAGGGGCAATCGAATATTCCCTAGAGCAACTTTTACCTATACATTTTTGTATCCAGTTATAGTCTGTACATTTGGGAAAGTATCCAGGCCTTTTTTAAATCAATCTACTGAGCTGGTCAGAACCACCTCTTGGAGTCTATTCCACATTTTCACAGCCCTTACTGTGAAGAAACCTTTCCATATTTGGCGATTTTTAAATCTTTTTTCCTCTAGATGTGAAGAGTGCCCCCTTGTCGTCTATGATGACCTTTTAAAGTGAACAACTCAACACCAAGTTCACCATATAGACCACCTATATATTTATACATGTTGGTCATATCTTCCCTTAATCTCCTCTTTTCAAGAGAGAATAAACTGCAGCTTGGCATTGCATGCTATAATTAAGCTTATGATCTACCAGAACCCCCAGATCCTTCACCACCATTAATTCCCCCAGTTGTACCCCTAGTATGTATGATACATGCATATTCTTAGCCCCCAAGTACATAACTTTACATTTATCAACATAAACCTCATATGGCACACAGTTTTCCAATTAAACAGAGCATTGAGGTCGGCTTGTAAGTTGGAGACATCATTTTAGCTTGGTGTCATTTGCAAACACTGAAATGGTACTTTTAATCCCAGACCCAGTATCGTTTATAAATATATTAACAGGTAAGGGTCCCAACACTGAACCTTGGGGTACAGCGCCAATAACCTTTGACTATTCAGAGTAAGAATCGTTAACCACTACTCTCTGAATTCCATCTTTTAGCCAGTTTTCTATCCATTTACAAACTGATCTTTCCAAGCCTGTAGACTTTACCTTCCACATGAGCCGTGTGTGCAGAACTGTGTCGTAGTTACATAGTAAGGTTAAATAAAGACACCAGTTCAACTGGAGTGAGTGTGGGTGCGTGTCTACAATTGTCCATATCCATGTACATTGTGTCTCATTAAGATGCTCATCTATTATATTATTTATTTAAGGTACCCATATAGCGCCGACAATTTAAGCAGCACTCCACACATACATCGCACACTCGCATCGGTCCCTACCCTCAAGGAGCCCACAATCCAAGGTCCCCAGCTCACGTTCATATACTAGGGCCAATTTTGGACAAAAGCCAATTAACCTACCAGTGTGTCTTTTGGAGTGTGGGAGGAAACCCGCACAAGCACAGGGAGAACATGTCAAACGCTTTTCCAAAATCCAAGTATACCACGTCCACCGCCACCCCTCTGTCCAAGGTTTTACTTGCTTCCTTATAAAAATAAATCGGATTTTAAAACTTCTGTCTTTCATGAATCCATCCATGCTGTCTGTTGCTTAAAATCTTTTTTTCTAGCAAGAACTCATCTATGTTGTCTTTTATTAAACTCTCCAGTATCTTCCCGACTATAGAAGTTAAACAGGTCTATAGTTATGTGGTAAAGACTTTGATCCCATTTTAAATATGGGCACCCTATTGGCCCTACGCCAATCCAGTGGTACCATTCCAGTCATTAACGAGTCCCTAAAAATTAGAAACGATGGCTTTGAAATAACAGACAGAGCTTAATTCTTTTAGGATCCGTGAGTGGATGCCATCAGGTCCAGGTGCTTTATCCACCTTTATTCTGTCTAAATATTTATGGGCCATGTCAATTTTGAGTCATTTGTGTCAATACCACCCCAATTATGGATATGAGCTCCCCCGTGCTCCTTTGTATACACAGAGCTGAAGAAAGTATTTAATAAATTTGCCTTCTCTTTGTCCCCTGTCACCCACTCTAGAATAATTTGTAAAGGGCCTACATGCTCAGACCTGACCTTTTTTACTATGGATATATTTGAGGACATTTTTGGGTGTTTGGCCTATCTTTTGCAATTTTTGTGGCCTCGATTTCCTTTTTTCAAATTCTGTTAAATTCTCCATGCAGCTTTCTTGGCCGAAAACCAATAAGGATCCATTACTGATCACAGCAGCATTGCTGTGACATGAGAACGTGATTTCTACAACACAATACACTTGCATCACATGTGACCAAATTTCAATATTATGTTTGCACTTCAGGTTACGGAACATTCGCTACGGATTCAACACCATCCTGGTGGTTCTAATTTGGCGCGTCTTTATTGCAAGATCGCAGATGGCAAGAAACATCTGGTACTTTGTCGTTAGCCTGTGTTTCAAGTTCCTGTCTTATTTCCGAGCATCCAGCACCATGAGATACTGAAGACACTGGACACTGATCAGTTTGGACATCTATGCACACAGCGGCGACCTGCACAGACTCTCGTTACCCGATCTGTGTCACTGTTTGTTTGTTTTTTAATGTCTTATACAGCCATTCTGCCATCCTAGGTCCAGGATAACATGAATACAGTAACTCAAGTGTACCTTAGTAATGAATCACACCAGTCAGACTGAACCAGCACCAAGGAGAATAGTTTACCAAACTTCACTTGCAAATTTCAAATGTCAATTCCATTTGAAATATGTGCTGTTTTTAGAAGCAGCTCTCCTTTCTTCACTTCTAAACAATGCACAGGTTTTCATGAAGTCTGATGTTAAGCCTCCTGTGTTGGGTCTAATTGGTGCTGAATTGTACAGTTAAAGTATAATGCTATCTTTATACAGCCAAGTAATCAACTTTAGAAACACATCTTTGCCAGTTACAATGGAATGGGGAATCGTCTACTTTTTTGCGTTCTTAGAGAACTGTAGTCGCAAGGAGTGGCCAAGACGATTCTTCCGTCATTGAGGGCAAACCCTTACAGCAGCAGATCTTTTGTCAGAGTACAGTAGACGGTTAAAAAGCCTGCATGGGCAAAATTGGCAATGTGAAATTTTGCAGGGTCAGTTTGTACTGCTCTGAATCTAAATATCTTTTTACTGGAAAAAGGCATTATACTTTATCCGTTTACAGTTTGCTCATTGGATTGTGCCTCTGCCACTAAGCCTATTTTTTTTTATTTATTTTTTTGTCTCCTGCCTCTTTTTGTTGTTTTTTATTTTTTTATTTTATTTTTTGCTTGTTTTGCACACTCCCCATCCCAGCTTCTTTATTTTTTTTTGTCTTTTTATATTTTCATGCTTTTCCTCCTTTTCACCTTAAATTCTTTGTACTGTGTCAGTTTAACCAACCACTCATGAAATGGTAATGAAGGCTGTTTTTTTATTTTTATTTTTTTTTCCAGTTTTTTTTGTTTTGTTTATTATACACAGGGAATAAACTCTTTGGTCTGTATCTGTTCACGTAAGTGTGGCTTAACCCAGTAACCACTGATTTATCTACTTGTCGGCTACAAGTCCTGTTTTTGTTGTGCTTGTACAATAAAAGAACTCTTTATTTTCAAGTTGTTCAATTACCTACAGGCTGGTAACAGTCTTCCGTTTTGTTATAGTTAATGGATCCAAAGCCAGTTGTTTGTATCTGTACCTTCTCATTGTCTTTGTATTGCAACTGTTTAATGAACTGTTTCTTACTGTCACACCACACCCAGCCTTTACACAGCATAGTGCAGGCACAGTGAGGTAACCCATAGTATGCGATCAAAGGTTCTTGTTTTGCCAGCTTGAAGAATACGGTTACATATAAAAGATTTCTGCTGAGCTGCTATGGGTTACTGCACCTCGTTACTGTTTGCACAGATGCAAGTTTAAGGAGAACTCCAGCCATGATATTTCATTTTGGACCATGTTACTAAAAGTGACCTACCTGGGTATGGCCCACACAAGCAGCCTAACATTTACCAGAAAGTTGGTATTTCAGAGGGTATCTTTTGGGCTGCTGCAAGTTTTTTTTTTTTTTTTTTTTTGACCAGTCAGATTGTCAGCTCTGTTATAATATACAGCAGAACCCAGTGTCGCTTTGTACTTGGCTTCATTGGCTCCTAAGGCTTAGACAGTTTGGCAGTGGTTGCATGTGTGGGCTTAGTGTGATTAAAATGTGAGGGCTGCTGTTCGGCTCAGGTCAGGCACTGGCTTAGGGTTTATATTGGGCTAATGTCCCTGCATCTTTGCTTTCTCCCAGCATGATAGTGAAGTAGCTTTATTAACAGGAAAAAAGATGGTTAAAGAAAAAAAATCGGAAAACCTTTTGCTGTCTTCCACCAGTAAAGACTGTTCCACATAACCCACTGAAGGTGTTCCTGACCCCCAAGTGACTGGTGTTGTGCCCTTTTCGTGTGTGCTGTATCAGGCTTCCCTCATGGAGAAAGTGGCTTTCAATAGTAATTTGTGAATTTTATCTACATTTTTGGTTGTTTTTGGTGCCTAAAAAGTCCATTGTTCTTTCACTATACACTATTTGGATTTATTAGGATGTGGCACTTTGGTACTGCTTTATACATCCACAGTACCACCCTGTGATGTAATGATTCCATCTGCTTTCAGTAGTGACCGTGTGTTAATTGTCATTGATACCTGACAGATTTCCAGATGCTGCACTAAAAGTATATATATTTTTTAGTGTGCCCAAAGTGAGTATTGGTATTCTCAGTCACCTTAGATTTTGTGTTTATTTTCTCAGCATTTCTACAGGTACAATCAATGTAATTATCATTTCATTACCAGATATGACAGAGTAAATGGGTTGCTGTTAGGAGCCATGTGTTGAATTGGATGGAGTTCCCCTTAATAAGGCCTCTTGTACAACCAGGGACTGCAGTTGGTGGTTTCACAACACTCAAGCGTGTGTGATCTTCCTACACACACATGACTGCAAGCCCTTATTCTTGACTTGACAATTATATTTGAATTAACAAGCAATATGGAATTGCTAGTATTAAAGAAAATTGTTGTTATTAGTTCGATTTTTTATTTTTATTTTTTTTTGTAACCCACGACTCTCACAGTTCTTGGTTTGTTCGTTTGCAAAGCACTTAACTGCAGCGCCTTTTATCTTAAAAGATGTTCTGTAAAACGCAAAATGCTGGTATACAAAATGTGCCGACGACGACCTCGCCAACTCTCGTTTGTCTCTAAAACCATTAATGTGCTTACCTGTTGTGCAATGCTAATTCACAGAGGGCACCTATTTATTTTTTCTCTCTAGGTGTGAATCTGATCTAGGACACATTTCAAATGCTTCTGTGTCGAAGCTCAGTGGTTTTCAGTAATACCGCAAAATGTAATTGGTCTTTTTCAGAACTGTATAGCATTCAAATCTCTACTAGCTGCCAAGGTCTAGGACCACACAAAGGGAGTGAGAGACTGCTGGCTGCTACTAAACATTCAATAAATTATGACTTTTGTGACATCTCTGGAGTTCCTTTTTGTAATGTCTTTTAAATGTGTGTGTGTGTGTGTGTGTGTGTTTTTTTTTTATTTTTTTTTTATGGCAAAATAAAGTGAAGATTTCAAGCTAAACTCCAGGGAGGTATAAGGCCTGCACTGACAGCTCTGAGCTTGTGCTAATGCTATTAGTTTGAGATACTTCTGAGATCATTTGGTTAATGGGTGCATTAGAATATGGGGTGTGGGGGTGGAGTGTGATATATAAACTACCCTTAGAAATTACCGTCCCCAGAGTCAAGTATTTAAAACTAAAAAAATCTATATGGGACTTTAAATGTACATTCCAGGGTATTTTGAACACCAGCTCATGAAATATAAAAATATAACAATTTTATTTAGTTTCACATTGGTTAAAAGACAGATTTTGAAAAACATTCACAAGAAAAGCAGCCACGTAGATCTGTCTTGGCCTTGAGATACAGTTTATTGGCCAATGCGTTTCACAGGTTACCCCGCTTTATCAGGGCCTTAGCTCCTACTGTATGAAAATTGCATGGAGCGCCAATAACAATTAGTCTGCCGGGCCTGTGGGGGAACAGAACTGAATCCTTCAATGTTAGCCCATTAACCAAGATGCTTAGTATGGAAGTCGTAGCTTAGAAATGCAGCCATTACCACATGCCATGGTGGATGAGGAATTGTTCATATAGAAGCCAGGATACTTTTATAATTCAGCTTTCCGCAGTCTCAATCAGCTGAAGGCACAACTAGTTGTAAAAGATTTTCTTATTCTGAGCTTCCTCCCTTATGGACTACATACAACCCATCTTGGTTAATGGGCTAACGTTGGAGGATTCGGTTCTGTTCCCCATGGGCCTGGCAGACTAATTGTTGTTGGCACACAGTGTGGACTCGTCTGCATCTAAGGATCGTCATTGCACTCAAATGTCATCAGATAGGTGAGAGAGTTTATAGCTGCAATTTTACAGTTTAAGGGTCTGTCTACTTTATTTTTTGTGCAGGTCAGAACTGCTTCTTTTCTCATACATGTTAATCGGAAAGCAGCAGCAGCTTGAAGCAGACTAGAAGGACAACTACACGTGCTGATGAAGTTCCTCAAACTGTTCTCAAAAGCTGTCCGTTGGCACTAGCCCATCTGAAAATCTATAGGCCTTGTTTACACATGTGGCTGAATGGGCAGAATGTGGTTGATCCATGTTTTACTGATCGCCAAGCTGAAAGTTAACATGGGCATGTTGGTTCACATTGCTGCAGTCATGGTGTGGTAACATTAATATGTCCTGTTTGTCAGACAGAACCACTGCCAAGCACAACCCATTTTAAGTGAGTGGGACCATGCTGTGACCACATGTAATCCACATAGGCTTTCAGTGGTTAATTGCTTCCTACCAGGGCTTTAACTAAATAACAGCTGAGCAGGAGCTTTCCCATCCTGGGTGGACATCATATGACGTCCTCCCAGTTGCGTGCCTCCTTTCTCTACCGGACACAGCGGATGACAGATCCCTGTACCAGGCTGGCACTGTACTATGTGATCACTGTGACCAATCAGTGATTCCGTCAGTTGTACTCAATGAATGGCTTTCATAGTACTATTGTGATGACCTATGTGATTGATCACATGGTATAGACAGGGCCAATCACCACGCACCTCTATTATGGGATAGCTGTGGCCAATCATAGCTATTGCAATAGTACACACTGGCAATGAATGGATGCCTTTCATAAAAATGTTTGCTTATAACAGTGATCATCACTGGTTTATAAGAAATCCATGCTAAAAAAGAAAAAAAAACCTGACCACCTCCCCAGAGCAGTACAGTGTCACTATGGTAAAAAATGAAACAAAAAAAAAACATTTTTAAAGCGTGCTCGCGCACAGAAGCGAGCACGTACGTAAATCGCGCCCACTTATGTAAACGGTGTTCAAATCACACATGAGGTATCTCCACAAGTGCTAGAGCAACAATTTTAGCCCAAGATCTCCTCTGTAACTCTAATCTGGTAACCTGTAACAAAATGTTTTTAACGTATTGCCTATGGAGATTTTTAAGTACCAAAGTGTGGCGCCAATGCACAAGTGTGCGCAATTTTAAAGTGTGACATGTTGGATATCTATTTACTCAGCATAACATCATCTTTCACATTCTACAAATTTTTTTTTAACTTTACTGTTTTTGTTTTTTTTTTTTATTCATTAAACTGTTTTGTTTTTTAAACCACGTTTGAAAAATTTCTGCGCAAATACTGTGTGATGTAAAAAGTTGCAACGACAGCCATTTTATTCCCTAGGGTCTCTGCTAAAAAATATATGTTTGGGGGGTTCCGAGTAATTTTCTAGCAAAAAAATTATGATTTTTACATGTAGGAGAGAAGTGCCAGATAAGGACCCGTATGGAAGTGGTTACAGTATGGCAGTGCTGAATAGTATAAAATTGTCTGGTTATGAAGGGGGTACAACCTTTTGGCGGTCAAGTGGTTAAATACCACCATAGAGATCTTGCTTGTTTAAAAAAAAAATATAAAAATAATATATATATATATATATCTTCAAATCTGCCTATACAAGTAAACAAGGCCATACTGAGAAATATGAAGGCTGCCAATGCTGACTTGCTTGCTGCAAGGGTTGTAGGGGTTGTCATTCTAATCCTTTATCCTCTATTAATTGACTTACTGACTTAGCATATACACAATAGAAATCTAATGGCAGAGTTCCTATTAAATGGGTCTCCATCCCAGGTATTTGCTCAGTATGTGCATACATGGGTAATGCTGACCTGGGGAGAACATGGTGGTAATGCAACCTAATTAATAACTGCATTGCACAACAAGTCATGTAGAGGGTAGAATATATTGCTTCATAGGACTGTTGGACCATATGGTGCTAATGGTCCTGTTAGATAAATCTTCCACTAATGGACTGGACTGGCTCTCTTGCACAGCAGATTTACTGATTTGATGGCAATAATTTGTGTCAAGCTTGTGATACTTTTAGTTCCATACTGCAGTAATCTGTTTGCCTGACCTCGGATTAGTGACACAAGCTAGTCAATGCACTGTAACAGTTTGTATGGTGTTAACCCACAAGCAGATAATAAAAACTGAAGCTCTGCATCATTCAAAAAAAAGGAGCTTAAAGAGAGCGTGCGCTGCACTTTCACTGAGGACATTTAGTATCTGACTCTTGAATTTTAAAAACTTTATATAAGTCAGCTGTTGCTTAAAGAGCAATCATTTTCAGTTGATTTTATATTCACAACAGTATACATTGATTTTTATGTCACTTGATTATTGTATAAAGTTTAAATTAAAAGGTATATAAATCACAGCAATTAACTTTCTTATTTGCTCTATTTTGCACTGTAAAATGTGCAATTTAAAGCGTTTTGTTAACTGTTAAATGCAAAAAAAAAAAAATATATAATATATACAGACACAGACAGACATACACACACTGGGTCAAATAAGTATTGAACATGTCACAATTTTTCTAGGTAAATATATTTCTAAAGGGGCTCCTGACGTGGAATTTTCACCACATGTCTGTGACAATCCATGCAAAGACACCAAATCAATCAGTTCAGAAATTATGTTATGTGTAATAACATGGAATGACAAAGGGAAAAAGTATTGAACACATGACGAAAGGGAGGTGCAAAAAAGCATGGAAAGCCAGGACAACAGCTGACATCAGTAATTGGAAAGCAATACTGCCCCTGGTCAGTGCAAATTTAATATCGGCTGGTTCAGTCTCAACTGATGGCCTATAAAAAGGTGTCTCATTACCAAGGTGTCACAAAACATCTCCTGCTGGGTAAAGGTAAAGAGCTCTCTCCAAAACCTTCACATCCCTATCGTTGCAAAACATACTGATGACATTGTTTACAGAAGGATTTCTAACTTCTGAATGTTCCAGTGAGCACTGTTGAGGTTATAATCAGGAGGTGGAAAGAACATCATTTCACCATAAACCGGCCACGACCAGGTGCTCCTTGCAAGAGTGAAAATTATTTTAAAAAGAGTTGTCCAAGAGCAAAGGACCACCTGGAATTAGCAGGTTCAATTGTTTAAAGAAAAACATAAGTAATGCACTCAACAGCCATGGCCTGTATGCACGCTCACCACGTAAGACTTCATTGCTGAAGAAAAAGCATGTTGAAGCTCTTTTAAGGTTTGCTGCACAACCTTTAGACAAGCCTGTAAAATACTGGGAGAATATAGTCTGGTCAAATGAGACTAAAATTGAACTCTTTGGCTGTCATAATACACACCAAGTTTAGAGGTCAAATGGCACAGCACATCACCCTAAAAACACCCCCATACCAACAGTGCAGTTTGGAGGTGGAACATCATGGTGTGGGGCTGTTTTTCAGCATTCGGTACTGGCAAACTTCATGTCATTGAAGGAAGGATGAATGGAAAAATCTACCAAGACATTCATGATAAAAATCTGCTGCCATCTACCAGGATGATGAAGCTGAAACGAGGGTGGACATTTCAGCAAGACAATGACCCCAAACACAAAGCCAAGCAAACGCTCAAAATTGGTTTCAAAGAAACATAAAGCTACTAGAATGGCCCAGCCAATCACCTGACTTGAATCCAATATAAAATCTATGGAAAGAACTAAAGATCAGAGTTCATAGAACAGGCCCACGTAACCTTCAAGATTTGTAGACAAAAAATGGGTCAAAATCACAACTGAGCAATGCATGCGACTAGTTTCTTAATGCAGGAGCCTGCCTATTGAAGCTGCCATTACCAACAAAGGATTTTGTACCAAGTATTAAATATTTCAGTTAGCGTGTTCAATACTTTTTCTGTTATTCCATTTTGTTGCACATAACTTAACCACTTCAGCCCTGGACCATTTGGCAGCCAAAGGACCAGAGGTCTTTTTTCAATTTCGCACTGCACTACTTTAACTGGTAATTGCGCGGTCATGCAATTTTGTAACCAAACGAAATTTGCGTCCTTTTCTTCCCACAAATAGAGCTTTCTTTTGATGGTATTTGATTGCCTCTGTGATTTTAATTATTTTTTTTTGAGATATAAACGGAAAAAGAGCGAAAATTTTGCTTTTAATTTATGACTGCCTAATTTCTTGAGGTGCTAAAATGGCAGAGAAGTACAAAACCCCCCCAAATGACCCCATTTTGGAAAGTAGACACCCCAAGCTATTTGCTGAGAGGCATGTTGAGCCCATTGAATATTTTTTTTTTTTAGTCCCAAGTGATTGAATAAAGACAAAAATAAAAAAGATTTTTTTTTTTTTTTTCAAAAAGTTGTCACTAAATGATATATTGCTCACACATGCCATAGTTATATGTGGAATTGCACCCCAAAATACATTTTGCTGCTTCTCCTGAGTATGGGGATACCACATGTGTGGGACTTTTTGGGAGCCTAGCCGCGTACGGGGCCCCGAAACCCAAGCACCGCCTTCAGGATTTCTAAGGGTGCAAATTTTTGATTTCACTCCTCACTACCTATCACAGTTTCGAAGGCCATAAAATGCCAAAATAGCACAAAACCCCCCCAAATGACCCCATTTTGGAAAGTAGACACCCCAAGCTATTTGTTGAGAGGCATGGTGAGTATTTTACAGCTCTCATTTGTTTTTGAAAATGAAGAAAGTAAAGAAAAAAAAAATTTTTTTTTCTTTTTTCAATTTTCAAAACTTTGTGACAAAAAGCGACATCTGCAAAATACTCACAATACCTCTCAGCAAATAGCTTGGGGTGTCTACTTTCCAAAATGGGGTCATTTTGGGGGGTTTTATGCCATCTGGGCATTCCATGGCCTCCGAAACTGTGATTGGCAGTGAGAAGTGAAATAAAAAAAATTACACCCTTAGAAAGCCTGAAGGCGGTGATTGGTTTTTGGGGTTCCGTACGCAGCTAGGCTCCCAAAAAGTCCCACACATGTGGTATCCCCGTACTCAGGAGAAGCAACAGAATGTATTTTGGGGTGTATTTCTACATATGCCCATGACATGTTTGAGCAATATATCATTTAGTGACAACTTTTTGTAAAAAAAATATATATATTTTTTTTTTTTTCATTATTCAATCTCTTGGGACAAAAAAAAAAAAATATTTAATGGGCTCAACATTGCTCTCATCAAATAGCTTGGGGTGTCTACTTTCCAAAATGGGGTCATTTGGGGGGGTTTGAACTGTCCTGGCATTTTATGCACAACATTTAGAAGCCTATGTCACACGTCACCCACTCTTCTAACCACTTGTAGACAAAGCCCTTTCTGACACTTTTTGTTTACATGAAAACATATTTTTTTTTTGCAAGAAAATTACGTTGAACCCCCAAACACTATATATAATGTTAAAGCAAAGGCCCTACAGATTAAAATGGTGGGTGTTGCATTTTTTTTTTCCACACAGTATTTGCGCAGCGATTTTTCAAACGCATTTTTTGTGGAAAAAATACACTTTTTTTTATTTTAATGCACTAAAACACACTATATTGCTCAAATTTTTGATGAAATAAAAAATATGATCTTAGGCCGAGTACATGGATACCAAACACGACATGCTTTAAAATTGCGCACAAACACGCAGTGGCGACAAACTACATACATTTTTAAAAGCCTTTAAAAGCCTTTACATGATACCACATTAGATTCACGGAGGAGGTCTACTGCTAAAATTACTGCCCTCGATCTGACCTTCGCGGTGATACCTCACATGCATGGTGCAATTGCTGTTTACATATGACGCCAGACCAACGCTTGTGTACGCCTTTGCGCAAGAGAAGGGGGGGCAGGGGTGCTTTTTTTTTTTTTTTTTGTTTTTTTTTTTATTTATTTAGCTTTTTTTATTTTATTTTTAAACTGTTCCTTCCATTTTTTTTCTTTGTTATGATTTTTATTGTTATCTCAGGGAATGTAAATATCCCCTATGATAGCAATAGGCAGTGACAGGTACTCTTTTTTTGAAAAAAATTGGGGTCTATTAGACCCTAGATCTTTCCTCTGCCCTCAAAGCATCTGACCACACCAAGATTGGTGTGATAAAATGCTTTCCCAATTTCCCAATGGCGCGGTTTATATCCGGGAGGGGGGACATTCCCTCCCACTGCTTGTAAAAGCAGTCTAGAGGCTAATTACCCGCTAGAATTGCTTTTACATGAAAGCCGATCACTGGCTGAAAAGAATGATACCAAGATGATACCTAAACCTGCAGGCATCATTCTGGTATAACCATTCAAAGTCCAGCAACATACTGGACATATATTGTAATCTTTTTTTTTTCATGCAGCCTCTTGGCTGAACGAAAAAAAGAGATTGATTGGTGGGTATGCCCACCATTAGAATACCTCCCTTCATCCACCCACTTCTAATGATGGGCATACATGCACCATTTATATATGCCGATGCATGGGGGCATCCTCCCACAAAAGTTATGCCGTGTACACACGGTCGGAATTTCGACCGTATGTACGTGGCATTAGGAGCCAATCGCTCCTCCCCCCCCCTGCTGCCCCCATGCTTCGGCATATATGCTCTTTTTTTTAACTGTGGTGGTGAAATCACCTCCTACAGCGTTGGAGTCGCGTCTTTATGTATCGTGGGAGCAAACGCTGTTGCTGTCAAGATAAATAAATCCGCGTTGCAACTGAATGGCGCACCTGAAAACAAAAAAATGCTTAACACTAAAACACAGTAAACAAAATTACATACCTGAAAAGCAAGCATGATAAAACATGATAAAACATAATAAAACATTGCAGAATAGAATGGAGTAAAAAAAGAGCAACAATAGAGAGAGAATAGAGTGAGAGAGAGAACAATAAAACGACAACTATTTTTTTTTTTTTTTTGAGATTCACAGGTAAAAAAGCTCCTGACTGAAGCGACTGAATCAAAACGCTACCACAAAAAAAATGTTAGCGATCGCAGGGATCAGGCCTGACTCTGCGAACGCTGCAGTTATGTGTGCTTAGTGTTTTGTAAGTGACAGTGATCGATCGATACTGCACTTGGGTGGGTGGGCTGGGCGGAGGGGGAAAACGCAGGTGCTAGCAGGTATCTGGGCTGATCCCGCTAACAATGCGTTTTTTTGGAACCCTAAACTGCTGGGACGCTAGTATAGATCTGATCAGATCAGATATTGATCTGTTCAGATACTGTGCCACTAAGGGAGGTGTATGCTTTGCGCGTGGGTGTTTGCGGTACTGGCACTAACCTGGGGCGACGCAGACCTTATTTGACCCTAAAACCTAATTGATATCACCCGCCGGGCGATCAGGGGGTTAAACCGTTATTGGGTAATAAATGGCGGGTGCCCTGACAGTATAAAAAACAAGCTAACTAACCAGCGTCACCCGTAACAGTAATACAAAAAAAAAACTGGTTACCTAGCGACACTAATGCAGCGATCAGAAAAACGATCGCTTAGTGACACTGGCAAAAGGGGGTGAAAGGGTTAACTAGGGGCAATCAGGGGGTTAAAACCTTTATTAGGTAATATATGGGGGTACCTGACGCTATATAAAAACCTGACGGGGAACCTAAATAACGAAATAACTAACTGGCTAACCAGCATCACCAGTGACAGTTATACAGTGATCACTGGTGAAAGGGTTAACTCTAGGGGCAATCAAGGGGTTAAAACCTTTATTTAGGTTGTAATATGGGGGTACCTAACCTATAAAACTATTTATGAACCTATATAAACATGGCGGTTACCTAAAAAAAAAAAATGGTTGCCTAGCGACAGCAGTGACACTAATACAGCGATCAGAAAAACGATCGCTTAGTGACACTGGCAAAAGGGGGTGAAAGGGTTACCTGGGGGGCAATCAAGGGGTTAAACCTTTATTAGGGGGGGGTAGGGGGCTACCTTGGACCTAAAACTAACTGCACTGACAGTTATTACAGTCACACTGACACTAAATGCAGTGATCAGTAAAAAAATGATCACTGCAATTAGTGACACTGTGACTGGGGGGGGAGGGGGTGATCTGGGGGGTGATCAGGGGGTGACAGGGGGGTGGAATATGTGCCTAACTACTGGTGTCAGTGTACTGTTGTGCACTAACCTTTACATGTTCACCGCTCGGCGTCTCCGGTCACATAGACCGGCGCACATAACTTAATTTCTAAACGTATTTGTTTCTGTGTATGTATGGATTGCATGGGTTACCGGCATGTGGTGAAAATTTCATGTCAATAGCACCTTTTTAGATATATATTTACCTAGAAAAATGGTGAAGTGTTCAATACTTATTTTACCCGCTGTACTGTATATGTTTTGGATCCTGACAAATTCTGTGATCTCATAACATCCTATGCACCCTATTCTTTGCATAGATAGCACCATGGACTGCACTTTCCCTTTATTATGGAGATTAGGAGAGAGGGGTGCTTCATAGTATTGTCATAGGGTGACAGCCAGTGTTAATTTCGTCAATGGAAATACGACTAGAATCCGACTAAAACTAAAATGGCATTTTAGTCAAAAGACTGACTAGCACCACCTTAAAGAGGTTGTAAAGGTTCGTATTTTTTCACCTTAATGCATCCTATGCATTAAGGTGAAAAAACATCCGACAATACCAGCCCCCCCGTTTTTACCTGAGTCGGTTTACCTGCTGCGCTTGTCCCCTTTGCCGCTCAGCCTGGCTGTTTATTGGCTAGAGTGGATGGATTGAAAGCAGCGCAGCCATTGGCTCGCGCTGCTGTCAATCACATCCAATGACGCGCCGGGGGCGGGGCCGAATGATACAGTGATTGGCTATAGCCGCCGGCTGTATCACGGGAGCGCGCCCGCAAGAACTAACCACCATGCGACAGAGCTCGCATGAAGGTGGTTATTTCCTGCGGGGAGGAGCTGAAACAGCAGCCGAGGGACCCCAGAAGACCAGGTTTGGGGCCACTCTGTGCAAAACGAGCTGCACAGTGGAGGCAAGTATAACATGTTTGTTATTTAAAAAAAGAAGTTTTTTTTACCTTTTACAACCCCTTTAATATCACAAATAATAACATGTTAGATTTTTTCCTTCAGGAGTATATAATGAGTTTGAAATGTGGGGAATACTGCGCTGTCCTAAAATTTACTGTGAGTAATATCCCATATAATTAGTTTAAAAAATGTGAGTAAAATGAAACAAATAAAAATTTCTTTAAAGCTGCTGCAGTTGTGAATGTGAGATACCCACACCAACAAGACCAATATAAAAATAAACAACTGCGCTGCAAACAATCGTGCACTTGTAACACAAAATACAGTGAACCAACATATACTGAAATTGACACAATATGTATACACCTCCTTAAAACTTATTTGATATCAGGTTCAAAGGAAGTCCATATTAACATGAAAAAATTGTGTAGAATGAAAAGTGAAAAGAACAATCATTGGTGACTGCCTATCCTTAATAAAGTCAATGTGATTTTGTGAAAAACACAATAAACATAAAGAAAAGTTCCAGAGATTCCGCAGTGCTCTAATTCAATGATCAGCAATTCAAGGGGTGATCCTGATGAGAGAAAGAAGATACCTCCACCATCCAAACACACTGACCCTTACCGGATCGTGCGACCCCCTGTCACAGAGGTCACACTGGCTTGTGGCTCAATCCCGGCCAAGGGTTTCCAAAAGGCTTTAGCAGGTAACTCAGGATGGAGGGTGCGAGCTCAGAAATAGTCAAGCGGGGAACATAGAAAGAAAAAAGCAATCCATAGTGTATCTCTGTATACAATTTATTAAAAGGTAAAAAAATTATTGCACTTACAAAGTAGCAATGGGTAAAAGCATGTGTGTTAGCCGGCCGGCTCGATTTCGCTGCCCGTTCGCTTCCGGGATCTGCGTGGTATGTGTGGTGACGTCAGCACGCCGCTCCTCCCTACGCCGTTTCGTCACAGATGACGTCTTCCAGGGGCACGCTCCTGGAAGACGTCATCTGTGACGAAACGGCGTAGGGAGGAGCGGCGTGCTGACGTCACCACACATACCACGCAGATCCCGGAAGCGAACGGGCAGCGAAATCGAGCCGGCCGGCTAACACACATGCTTTTACCCATTGCTACTTTGTAAGTGCAATAATTTTTTTACCTTTTAATAAATTGTATACAGAGATACACTATGGATTGCTTTTTTCTTTCTATGTTCCCCGCTTGACTATTTCTGAGCTCGCACCCTCCATCCTGAGTTACCTGCTAAAGCCTTTTGGAAACCCTTGGCCGGGATTGAGCCACAAGCCAGTGTGACCTCTGTGACAGGGGGTCGCACGATCCGGTAAGGGTCAGTGTGTTTGGATGGTGGAGGTATCTTCTTTCTCTCATCAGGATCACCCCTTGAATTGCTGATCATTGAATTAGAGCACTGCGGAATCTCTGGAACTTTTCTTTATGTTTATTGTGTTTTTCACAAAATCACATTGACTTTATTAAGGATAGGCAGTCACCAATGATTGTTCTTTTCACTTTTCATTCTACACAATTTTTTCATGTTAATATGGACTTCCTTTGAACCTGATATCAAATAAGTTTTAAGGAGGTGTATACATATTGTGTCAATTTCAGTATATGTTGGTTCACTGTATTTTGTGTTACAAGTGCACGATTGTTTGCAGCGCAGTTGTTTATTTTTATATAATGAGTTTGGCAGTTCTAGAGAAATGTTTAAATAATTGAAATTAAAGGGAAAAAAAGAAAATGCAGCCACCACATCCAAGGACTGTTGGGCCCCTTTCACATTGGGTGGATCTGCTCTGTGGACTCCGCTAGCTTAGCGGGGGATCGCTCCGTTGATCCCCGCTGAGCAGGCGGATGATAGGTCCATCTCTGCTTACTGTGTAGGGACGGACCTGTCAAAGCCCTGCTGTTCTCTATGGGAAGATCGGATGAAAACAAACAGCATGTCCGTTTTCATCTGATCAACTGGACAGATGGCGAATGTATGGGCATCCGTGTGTTTTCAGTGGATCTTGAGGGATCGGATGGCAGGCAGGTGTCAGCGGACACATCTCCGCTGACATCCGCCTACCCATACAAGTCAATGGGTGGCCTGCTTAGATCCGCCTGAAAAAACGGACAGGCGGATTTTTGCATGCCGATCGTGTGAAAGGGACCGTAAGCTGCAATATATAAAATTTTAGATTTTTTGTAGTTTGCAATTCTGCTTTAATACATTCCTAACAAGCCTAGTAAAGAAGTGAAGTCTTGTATGTAAAAACAGTCCAAAAAAAAAAAAAGTACCTTTTTTATTATGAATTCTGGACAGGTAATGGGCATTCTTGAAGAATGTCATCATTCAGACAGATCAAATCATTGCTTCAGTCTTTCCTCTTCCAATGATCACTCACTGGGGCTGATGCAGCACTATAAACGGAGCTCACAAAACAAGCTAGAAGTAGGCAGCTGAGTTAGATACTGTAGTTAATTTCCTAAAGGATTAGAGCGTGTTCACTTTCACTTAGCGTAGTGAACAAGGTAAAGCTGTACTGACGGCAATTATCCAATCATGTGTGGGCAGCATCTGTTTTATTAATTTCTTATTGCAAATGACACGAAATGCATGTGAATTTAAAGGTATAGTTCACCTTTATCTAAACTGCCAGTTCAGATAAGACCCGGGGGGCTATAGATAAAAACAAACTGCAGCTTTGGCCAAGTGAATTATGCTCTTGCTATAGGTGTGGGCCATTTCCATACCTCGTGAAGACTGTCTGACATCCTTTCCTGACACCCACATGGCAGCATACCTATGATATAGCTCCGCCCCTCTGTCCACCCACAGGACCTGTTTAGCTCTATAAAGGTCTGACTGAGAGCTACCTCCCCCATTCTCCTTTTTGTCCTCAAAGATCAACACCTACAGACAGTTACTCAGGATAAGCTCTTACCTGCTGACTATGTCAGAGTCCGTCTGGGTTCATGCCTCTCCCAGCAGTCCCACATCTTAGACTGCTAAACGCACCAACAAGGTGGGGAACCCCTTCTGGTGGTCTTTAAGGGTTGAGGTGTTCTCTAATCAGAGATGATATCCCTCTTGTAGCATGCCTGCTTTGGAGCCTGGATCCAGCAGCTGGGACTGCATCATGTCTTCTCTCCTATGGAACTCTTTCCAGGTCTGTCAATTTCTATGAAACTTTTTTTTTTTTTTCCTTGCTCTCATATCTCTTAAGACCCCATACACACTTTGCAGCTTTTGTTGTCTGATTTTCTTTGGATTTTTCAGGACCATGTGGCGCAGGGGCCTGCCTTATTGCATACAAATTAAAGCTCTTAAGATTTGACCTTGTATTATGTGGTTTTGGTAAATCTGAGGGAAAAAATCTACAGAGGATTGTGTAGCCAGCTTAAGGCCCCTTTCACACGGATGGTCCGTTCAGGTGCGCCTGTCAGTTTTTTAGGCCGACCTGTCATCTTCCTGCTCAGCGGGGGATCAACGGAGCTATCCCCCGCTGTGCAGAGCGGGCTCTGTACACGGACACGTCCGCGTGAAAGAGCCCTAAGTGTCCTTTTGTGTGGATGGGCGTTGGCTTCCCTCTAATGTTTTTAGCCATTTTTTATTTGGAACAGAGGCTGGGGATGATGGCGTCCCTCTCTCAGGTGCTCTATTTAAAGGGCACAAATGGTCAGGTAATGGATGCCTTTGCGATTCAGGCATCCAGAGAGACAGCATCTCATTGTGAGGAACAGTCAGTCTTGCTATTCTAGTAATGGGGATAGAAGGTAGTGGGAGCAAAGATGAATGTATTATTAGGGGAAGAGGGGGGGGGGGGGGGGGTTGCCCAGATTTATTTTTTATTTAAATTTGTTTCTCCTTGCCGAAAAAAAAAAGGGGGGTGTATATATATGTATTTTTTTCCTCTCTCGCTTACCTTATTTCTCTCTGTTGCCATGCAGTCCCCCTGGCACCTTTTGGTTCTTTCGCCAGCATGAGCCTAACACCACATAACATAGACCACCACAATACCAGGTAAGGGCTACCTTTGGGTAAGTAAGAAGATGCAGGAAAAAGAGTGCGTTATGCCCGGACAAGACTTGTCGAGAAGCCCTCTGGATTGTCTTTATTTTTCCAGGGCAGAAAGTGACTCCTCCAGTCCTTGCAGAAACCTTCTGGATCTATGAGTTGCAGTCCCACTCCCCATTCGGAATGAATGGGGAGTGGGACATTAATGCCTTTATCAATATGGCTTAATGCAACTCATTTATTGCTATTTAGGAATCCTGGGATTGAATGTTATAATTTTAAAAGGAACATATTTTTCAATTTTTTTTTATACTAAAATGGTTAATTTAATGGTCTACTTGTATAGACCGTGTCATTGTACATCCATTATGTGATTTTGTTTATTAACCACATATTTCATGTACTTGCTATTTATATATTGAAATGTGTTAGTGCCCCAGTTTCAGCATCAACTCTGTGCAGGTGTAATTGTTTTTTAAGGGGCATTTGTGTCAATGACACAGTGACCGTTTATTTTTTATATCTATATATGTATTCTAATTTTAAAAATATGTGGCGTCACTGCCGTAGTAAACATCGACAATGTCTAGCCATATGACAGATGCGTGCCATCCCTGCCTTTCCATAGTGAGGTTCGGCCTGCAGACGTCTACGTCTCCGTGCTTGATGACGTAGTAGCGGATGGCTGGATGCTCATGGGTGATTGTTGGCTGTCCATTGGGCGCTGCTGGCATCATATCTGGTGGAGACTGGCCATCTGAAAGTGAGGCTTAACACGCACACTTGATCTCTATAGGACGGTTGCCAGATGACCTTGTCCGTGCATGCGCCGACCTGCTTTTCATAGCGAGGCTTGAGCCGCACGCGGATGCCATTTTTGAGAACCAGGAAGTGATTAATTCAGCACAGGTTTGTATTCTGTTATTGGGGTACAACATCTATTTAAACGCAACTTTCATAAAGATCGCAGAGAGCTAAGGCCACTGCGGCTCCCTCAGATACCCAGAAGCTCTTTTAATGCCAGGCCCACCCAGGAGGCAGTTGGAGTCGGGTGGCTCAAAGTGACCCAGTTCTGGCAAGACTACTGCCAAACACGACGGATTCAGTCTACAGTGGCGCAAGGCCATTATTGGCTGTTCAAACGTCAGCCTTCAGAACGACCTCAAGAGGCTGAATCAATTTATCCGGATAGAAAGACTCAAGATGGAGTCTCTCCATACCATAATAATCCAGGTTGTTCAACCAGGAAACTGGAGGATTTCAGTGGACTTGCAGGATGCCTACCAGCATGTCCCGATCCTTCAGTCATACCACATTTGCGTTGGGGGACAGGCATTACCAGAACCAGCTGGAGCCTACGCAGAATATGGTCTACCTAGGGGCGCAATTCAATACTCAGGCGGCCACAGTTTCTTTGCCACTTCAAAAAATCATGGAGAAGTTCCAACAGGGTCATCCAGTCCTGCTCTGTCTGGACAACACGGCAGCAGTATCCTACATAAATCGACAGGGCGGGATGCACAGCCAATCCCTCTTGAGAGAGGTGGAACCGATCATGACATTGGCACAACAATATCTCCCAGATTTGAGGGCCATATATTTTCCAAGCTGTCAGGACTTGGAAGCAGGATCACCTATCCAGACAATTCAAGGATCCCAATGAATGGTCCCTTCACACCAAAGTGTTCAAATAGGTCATCTACGTTTCGGGGTGTCCGCAACTGGATATTTTTGCCTCATCAACCAACTGCAAGGTGAGCCATTTCCTCTCATGCTCCCCTCATCCATTAGCAGAGGGGACAGACGCTTGACCCATCCTTTGGTTGTGCAACTGGCTTATGCCTTACCTCTAATTTCTTTAATCCTGAAATTCCTGAGGAGATTGTTGATGGAGAATTTAACAGTCATGGCAGTATTACCTTAATGGCCTCGCAGACCATGATTCTCTCTGGCGTGTGCCCACCGATCACTCTCCCGGTGACTCATCTCCTGTGACAACGAGATATCCTACATCTGCAACCATCATGACTGGCCTTTGTGGCATGGAGATTGAAAGGCAGGGGTTGCAAGAGTTAGGATATTCTCCAGAGGTTATTAGGACTAAATACAAAATTCCAGAAAGGGGTCAACCAATGCCAACTACTCCAGAATATGGGATAGATTCACAAGCTTTGCAGCCAGACGTCAGTTTGACCCTAGTGACCCGAATGTGTCATAAATCCTGTCTTTCCTACAAACCGATTTGAATTTGGGGCTCAGCCTAAGTTTCGCTTAAGGTGTAGATTTCAGCCATCTCGACTTTTACCCAAAAGAAATGGGCAGCAAACCTGCTGGTGGAAGGCTTCATGAGAGCGGTACTTGAACTATGCCCTCCCAAGAGAAATGGGTCCCCTCAATGGGACCTGGCAGTAGTCCTCTGTTTTCTAGCAAACCATCCTTGTGCTCCCTCGAAAGACTGTTCACTATGGGATATCACCTTAAAAATGGCATTCCTAATAGCCATAACTTCAGGGGGAAGAGTGTTGGAAGGTTTGCCACGAGATCACTTTTATCGCAATGGGAGAGGGCCCTCCCTTCCACCCCTCTCCGGTGCCCTCAGCCACTTACCGGAGCCATTTGTAGTGGTGGAGGCGATCGGATCCTTCTCCTTCCTGGGTATGGAGATGAGTGAGGGGAAGATGGCCCCCACCCATCTCCATACCATTGCAGGGCGGAAGCAACGTCAAAATGTCACTTTCGCCCATAGCTCTTAAAGGGCCATTTTTTTTTTTTTTTTTTAATTACAAAATGAAATTTTTGATTCTTTCTGCATTTTAGTGTAAACATGAGATCTGAATTTTTTGAACCTCGAATCTCCTCCTATTTAAGAGGTCCTGTCAGGCTTTTTTCTATTACAAGGGATGTTTACATTCCTTGTAATAGGTATAAAAGTGACACAAAAATAAAAGGTAAAATAAATAAGAAAAATACATTTTTAAAAGCGCCCCGTCCCGCCGAGCTTGCGTGCAGAAGCGAATGCATATGAAAACGGTGTTCAAACACGTGAGGTATCTCCTCGCTCGGTAAAGCAAGAGTAATAATTCTAGCCCTAGACCTTCTCTGTAACTCAAAACATGCAACCTGTAGAATTTTTTTAAACGTCGCCTATGGATATTTTTAAGGTAAGAAGTTTTTCCTTAATCTTGAATATTTATAAGGAAAACCAATATCCTTTGCATACTATTTAACCCACATCTTTTCATTAAACTGGTGTTTTTGATGGGTCTCGCGCTTTAGGTCTTCTGTTTTTGTTTACACTGACAGGTAAAATAGGAATCACTTATAGCTATTTTTCTGGGTTTCTCCATCCAGTAAATATTTCATTTGGAAAGAGAAACCTATAGCCTTTCACTTTTGACCCTCGTTTAACAAAAGACGGTTCCTATGCATTTTTAATGACAAAGAAGGGCACTTAAGCTAATATAAGCTGTAAATTACAGCATTAGTCCTATTGTCTAAGGGAAAACTGCAATGTGTATTTAAATACAGCACAGGTTGAGGTATTATAACCTATACCTGAAAGTCCTTTTTAAATAATTTTTTTGCAATTCTTTGGACTTTTATTCCACTTTATTTATATTCTCCCCTCTTATAGCTCTTTAAATAGTAGACATTAATTTGAGAAGCCTTGTTGAACAACTGTTGTCAGAGAATCAAATACCTGATATGGCACATTTTTTCCATCCATGGCATTTTTTCAGAATTGCACATTTTAGGCCTGAAATTTAGTCAACCACTCCAAAAAATTGTATAGTTTTTGAAAGTGAGAGAATACAATGGTTGTAATTTTTTATGTCACGCGATATTAGAGCACATTTATCCTACATATTTTCTTTAAAAAAAATACACTGAAGTTAATTTTAAGGCACACAATTACATATTTTTTTTTTGTAAAATATAAAAGATGAGGTTGTGTCAATTAAAAAGCTACCAGTCAAGCCCTAAATTTGCACGCCACAAACTTTGAGGTAGGGAAGTAGGTAGGTAGGGAAGTGGTTAATGACTGTTAAGTTTGGCAGTGGCATCCTGGCTTCTGTTTTTTTTATCAGAATTGAGAAGTGCGTAGCATTATCCCTCCCCTGTTTTGGCCAGTTCCCAGCTGTGCCGACATGGAGCCGTCAGGAAAAATGGATTCAAATACTTACCGTAATTTTCCTTTCCTGACAAGCTCCATGGCAGCACAGATCCCACCCAGCTTGGTAGGACTAGTTACAGAACGCCAAGGCTGTAGGTGGGCTCAAATTTATGAGTTAAGTCCTGGAGGCATGGGGGGGGGGGGGGGGGGCTATACCCAGCTGTTCTGCCATGGAGCTTGTCAGGAAAGGAAAATTTACGGTAAGTATTTTAATTTAATTTTCCAATTTATGCGCTGCTTATAAAAAGCAATCCAGCTGTCATTAAGGAGCAATAAGGAAACCTGTTCCGAGACAAATACAAGGGATGCTATTGCTGGCTATCTTACAGAGAAACAGAACATTGCAAGCTGTACCCAAAATAAAAAGACAGGCAGACAGCAAAGGATTATGCTATGGTAGTTGATGGAACTAGTAGTTAAAACAAAAAATATAGTATTATTTTTCTGTTCTTTTTGATCACAAGAAATGACAAGCATTGCATTTCTGGCAGGATCAACGGGTATTTTCTATATTTGCTGAAAATGTCTTTAGCCTTAAAAGAGAAAACGAATTCAGCTGCTACATCTAAGAACTGGTAAGCTGCAATTATTACATTAGTTTTGTGTTTTAGATACTTTTTAACCTGTTGCCACCCACATATGCATATTTGCTGCCAACCACAGTGGTCAGGTGATTGGACAGTGCTTCCTGCCCCCTGAATTTAAAGACCCTGACAGGATTAAGAAAACATTTGAGAAAATATGTAGGTTGTCACTGGTGACCTCAGTACTTACTAGGTCACTGACCTGGAGACAGTGCGCAGATTAAGAACCCTGTCTTGGGCCCCTTTCACACGGGCGGTCCGATCAGGTCCGCCTGTCAGTTTTTCAAGCGGACCTGATCGGACCCTACATTCACCCCTATGGAGCGGTAGATGTCAGCAGTGACATGTCCGCTGACACCTGCTACTATCCGATCCAATCCTCTCCGCCAAATCCAGATGGATGGTGACCCTATTTTCCATCTGTCTGGCGGATCGGATGAAAAGGGAACAAGCAGTCCGTTTTCATCTCATCTCCCCATAGAGGAGAACGGGACTCTGACATGTCCATCTCAGCACAGTGAGCGGAGACAGACGTTTCATCTGCCTACTCGGGGGGGGGGGGGGGGGGGGGGGGGGGGGATCAGGGGAGCAATCCCCCACTGAGCAAAGCAGAGTCTGCCGAGTAGACCGCTCGTGTGAAAGAGCCCTTAGGCAGGCTCCATTCACACTTGTACAACACTTGTACAACTCCAAAGTAGCTTGACATTGGAGTGCAAATTTGATGCAACTTTGGATGAGACTTGTAGTCCCTCTGCAAAGTCAGATCCACTGTTGCGTGTAAAACATTCAGACATTACTTTCATGCAACTTTTGAGGGTTAACATTGAAGTCTATGGCCCCCAAGTTGCATGAAAGTCAGACCAAGATAGTGCATGAACTACTTTGAAGTCGCAGTGACTTTAAATTACACATATTTGAATAGTTATCATTGGAAAACGATGACTTGTAAAGTGGCACACGTGTGAATGGGGTCTTAATCTGGATCAGTAAGTCCAAAAGTATTATAGGGCTCATTCACAGCTGAGCTCAACGCACACCCACTGTTGTACACTGGGAGACAAAGGGGGTGATTTACTAAAACTGGAGAGTGCAATATCTGGTGCAACTCTGCACAGAAACCAATCAGCTTCCAGGTTTTATTGTCAAAGCTTAATTGAACAAGCTGAAGTTAGAAGCTGATTGGCTACAATGTACAGCTGCACCAGATTGTTAGTGCTCCAGTTTTAGTAAATCTCCCCCAAAGTAAAGATGCATCAATCGCAAATGTAATGCAGTTCTTTTCATCGCAGCAGCATTGAGCTGGTTCCGGTTACAACCAGTTGCGCTGAAAAAAATAGCACTGCATGCAGTACTTATTTCAGAGCACTCCACGGTAACACTGAGCTGACACCATTGGAACCGCAGTGTTTTGCCTTATCTATGCATTGGGGTTGTGCTGAAAATAGCTACCAACATCTGATGTGAAATAAGCCCTAAAGCCAAAGGATCAGCTTGACTGCTAGGGAATTGGCATTTTTGGAAAAAGGTCAGCTTATGTATTTCTCCAAGGACAGGTCCCCTTTAAGTAGATATTATTTTAATAACCATGAGGATTTTGATGAAAGCAGAATATGACCTACTTCCTGTGCAGCTGACAATTGCTGACTTGGGCTGTTTGGCTATGTGTTCACAGTGAAAAGACAAGCCTGCCCACTGGACACGCTGTGATCAGCCCAGCCAGAGCTGCCTGGCATTCCATCCAGCCCCCTCCTGACACCACATTTCCCCAGACAGATCTGCAGATTGATCACTCAGTATAAAGGGACATTGTTGTTCGGGCTCGTTGCTGATGAAATGCTAAGTTATTTTTGTGCACGCAGTTTGGAAGCGGCAGCTAGAAGTCCTTTATGGACACTGAAATGTTGCACTTAGCACATGGAGTATTTGAAAAGGTCACTGGAAACATTCTGCAAGCTACTTGGATTCTTCGAGCTGCCTAAAGAGAAAATATGATGGCCTTTGGACTTAAAGAAGCAATAATAATCATTATGATTATGGCAAGAAGGAGTCACAAAGCCCTCCAACGGAATCACTGCATAGCACAGGAGTCTTCTTAAAACAGAAGGCATTCACGTATCCTAATCCATCACATATCCCAAAAATAAAAGGATTATACAATTTTTCAGGACATTCCAAAAATGGCTCTTCCCCCAGGGCCCGGGGCCCTTCTCACTGATCCTAGGGCCCTTTACTCCTGTCGCAGTACCCTTTATTATGTTCTACAGTGGGCCCACTTCCTGTTGTCTTGGGGCCCCCTCTTGTGACTGGGCCCTGGCATTCCGCCACCATAGTGTGACCTTTGCAACCCTGGTACAGTAGTTCTGTCACTGGTGTCAGTCGTTTTTTTTTATTATTATTTTTTTTTTTTACCTTTTTATATTTTTTTACAATTTTATTCTTAAATTTATTTTTTTATTATAGGAGCCATGTTGGGAGTCTTTAGTGAGATATCAGGGGTCTAAACAGACCTCTGTTGATCCACATTTGAGACAGAGATAGGAGATTGAGCCCTCAATCTCCATCTCTGCAGCCTCAGCTGCACATAATGAATGAACAGAAATAGCTGTCATTCAACAACTGAAGCATATAGGGGTGCAGCGGATCGTCACCGATCCATGATCCGAACGGGTCACCCTGTTCGGATCGGCACACGCCGCGATCCGCGGAGCGCTTCGCGGCCTCGGCCTTAGGAAATGCTGCGTCTTTCGAATCGGTGGCCATCTTGGTGCACCCGTCGGCCGTTTACAATGTGATTGCTCCGTCAAATGATGGAGCGATCATTTGTAAACAAACCGGCATCAAGATGACGCCGGTTCCCCTCTGTGTACAGATCTGTACAGTAGAGGGGAGAGATCGGATGGCAGCAGCGCTGTGGGCTGAATCTGTAGTGCCCACAGCGCCTGCCGACACGCTGGCGATACCCAACCATGCTCAGCCGTACCCAGCCATGCTCAGCAAATATTACAGTGGGGGAGATGACGTGGATATTACAGTGGGGGAGATGTATATTACAGTGGGGAGATTGTAGATATTACAGTGGGGACTATATGGTGGTGGAATTTTCACAGGTTTCTGCAAATTCAATTATTATTTGCTGATCCGAAAAATGATCCGATCCGTGACTCTGATCCGATCCGTGAGTTTTTTGATCCGTTACACCCCTAGAAGCATAATAGTTTACTATGCTTCTGTTCTGAATCAACAGTCCGTGATCGGTACCGATCACTGTCCATTCAGAAAAGGATGGGGCTGGGAAATTACATATTTACTGGCCCCTTCCCTGCTCTCCATCCTCACCGCATCCCCTGCAGCAACTGGTGAGAAAGGGGAGGTGGTGGGGAGCACACAGGGGCCTGGAGGCAGCAGGACCTGGATAGAAGGGGTGTCAGGGTTGCATAGGAAGAACCGATCCCCTCCATTTTCCTCCTGCAGCCACTAAATGCCTGTGGGAGAGAGAGGAGGAGAAGCAGGCTTTCAGCAGCTGCAGGAGGAAAAAGTCATTGGTTCCTCTATATGCCACCTTTTTTTGCTCACAACAGAAGGGTTTAGCATTGCTATACATATCTGTGGGAATGAAAAACCAGCTTGAAACAGGTCAGTGCAGTTTGGAAGGAGGTCAGATGCACCCATCAACAAATTCTGAATGATCTCGGAAGCTTCTTGGACAGACGACATACACAGGTCCTAAAACAGTTTATAGGTGTTTGGTTCAGTTGCATGGGTTGCTATATGCCTGCTTAGAATTTGTCTACCAACCAATTACATAATAGTCATTTGCTGCCATCTAGTGGTCAATATATTTATTGCAATTGGTGTGTTTTGACACAGATTACTCAGTTTAACCACTTCACCTCTGGAAGGATTTGCCCCCTTCCTGGCCATTTTTTGCGATACGGCACTGTCGCTTTAACTGACAATTGCACGGTCGATGTTCGATGTTGTACCCAAACAATTTATGTCCTTTTTTTCCCCCCCACAAATAAAGCTTTCTTTTGGTGGTAATTGATCACCTCTGCGGTTTTTATTTTTTGCGCTAGAAACAAAAAAAGACCAACAATGTTGAAAAAAAACAAAATTTTTTACTTTTTTCTATAATGAATATCCCAATAATAAAAAAAAAAATTCTTTCTTAGTTTAGACCGATATATATTCTTCTACATATTTGTTGGTAAAAAAAATCGCAATAAGCGTATATAGATTGGTTTGCACAAAACTTATAACGTCTACAAAATAAGATAGATTTATGGCTTTTTTAAAAAAAATTTTTTACTAGTAATGGCGGTCATCAGCAATTTTTAGCAGGACTGCGACATTGCAGTGGACAAAATCGGACCCTTTTTTGAGACCATTGACATCTATACAGCGATCAGTGCTATAAAAATGCAATTACTGCAAATGATTACTGTATAAATGTCACTGGCAGGGAAGGGGTTAACACTAGGGTTCGATTAAGAGGGTAAATGTTTTTCCTGGGAGGTGTTTCTAACTGTGGGGGGGAAGGAGACTGACTCGGAGAACAGAGAGATCGCTGTTCCTAATCGATAGGAACAGATGCTCACTCTGAACTCCCTTGTCAGAACAGGGATATGTTTGTTTACATTGACAGATCCCCGATCTGGCTTTCTGTGGAGCGATCACTGGTGGCCAGCAGACATCGCGGCCTTGCGCATCGGCTCCCCCGCCACGCCGTAGCTGTTAAACGGACTGCCGTACAGCTACAGCTAAATTTTCCTAGCGCTTACAGTGCCTTGAAAAAGTATTCACACCCCTTGAAATGTTACAACCAAAAACATAAATGTATTTTATTGGGATTTTATGTGATGGACCAACACAAAGTGGCACATAATTGTCAAGTGGAAGGAAAATGATAAATGTTTTTTAAAACTTTTCACAAATAAATATCTGAAAAGTGTGACATGGTAAAGGAAATTTGTAAGTTCTGTATATAATTGTATTCTATTTTGTATTGTATTGCAAACTGCCCTCACTGTGCACATGGCACTAATAATGTTTTCATTATATGTTTGCATTCTTTCAAGTCCTGATTAGAATTAGTCTGACTATGTTGCGCCCCTTGTTACCATAAACGTACAATTGTAATATTAATGTGATACCTATGTAATCATGTGTATAAAAACCTTCAATTGCGTCATAATAAAGCAGAACAGTTATTTGGAAAGAGTGTATCTTTTGTGTTTGTTCCCTACTGCAGTAATTATTATTAATTTGGAACCACTAATCAACATGAGGATAGGAGTTGCCCATCTATAAAATTCCATATCACGCACTCCTAACTGAAATCTAGTGGCACGGGGGGGGGGCGTGGCTAGCAACGGAGATGTTAGCAGCTAGAATCCAGAGCATTGTGTGCATCGATAGATCCTACGGCTGATCTGCCCGCGATTCTGCTCATCCTGTACTCCAGACAGCTCGGGCTCACCTCCAGCTATAATCTGCTAACCCAGCAGAATGGTAAACTTGGCCCCAAAAACTCAGGAGCCCACCAGCAATGGCTGGCTACAGGGAACTCTCAAGATGGCGCCGGCTCTTCTGCCTCATGTCCACTGCCGGCCAGGGACAAGCCGCAATGATCCAAGCAGGGTGAGTCTCAGATACCAACTCCTAAAAATACGTCAGGCAACACCAAGCACAAACCCACTGCAACTATTAAGGAACACTTTACAGACTCCTCTGCGGCTCCACAGCGGTCTGCTCCAGCTCCAGCTCCCCCAGCAGTATGTGAAGAATCATCGGATCCATGGGAGGCTGAAGGGGCCTGGGAGGAGGATGAACATTCAGAGAGCCCTACGCAGGGATAGGAGCTAGAGACTGCAGAAGGGAGACACAGAGGAGGGAAATCTCACTCTGAAGAATATTATGGAAGCCATACAGTCCTGTCAGGCTGCCTTAACATCTCAGATAGAAACAATCAGGCTGGATCTTTCCATTGTTAAACATGATGTACAGAATATTTGATCTGGAATCTCTACAGCTGAAAAATGCATCAGTGATGTTGAAGACACAGTTAACTCTTTAATTTGTTGGTTATATCCCAGCAGCAAGATTTGAAAGATCACACTGCTAAGCTTGGGGATCTAGAGGATCTCATGCGCAGAAACAATCTGCACTTCATTGGCTTTCCAGAGAATTGTTTGAAATCAACAATAGGGTTGGAGCATCTTTCATCCCTATTCGCCATTGCGAGAGCCCATAGGGTGCCTATGTGCCCCCTTCCGCCCGGGGCACCTCAGAGACCTCTGCTGGCAAAACTGCTTCACTTCAGAGATAAGGAGAACATCCTAAGGGTTGCCTGTAACCTCTCAGAAATCAAGTTTAATGGCAACCGAATTTCCATATTTCCGGACTTCTTTGCTTCTGGGTAGGTGCCGAGAACTGCCTTCACTGCTGTTAAGTGACACCTCCTGAGACAAGCAGCTTAGTTACAGTATGCTCTATCCTGCCAATCCACGTGTGCTCAATAATGGAAAAGCCCATTTTTTCTTGTCCCCTTCGGAGTGGCTTAATGGCTTAGAATAATCTGCTACTTTTGCGATTAGTTGATGTTCCTTATTTTCCCCCTTTTTCTACTTTGACTACTAAATACCATGTTACCATGCTTGCCATTACATCTACTTGCTTGGCCTGCTCTTATGTGACTCTGCTGATTCCGGCTGGAGGGTAGAAGCTGAACTATGGACATTGGAATAGGTGCACAGATCGCTCGTACTGCATTCCATTTTTTCCTTTTTTTCTTTTGAACCTTTCTACAGGGTTGTTTTGTTGACGTAATAGTTCAAATGGAGGGAATTCCCCCTCCCAAATAGTTTGGGACTGGCATAGTCTTGATCCCAACTGCTGTTGTGGTTCCTGGGATAAAGCTTGTTGCAGTTCTGCACAATGAGCCGGGGGGGGGGGGGGACTAGTTGTTCTCTGTTTTTTCTTTTGTCTCTTTTAAGAACGTAGTTTATTTTACCTGTCCTGGCACAATGATGTGGAAGCTCTTCAGGTCTCAGGTTACAGTATGGTTTATGCTGGTGCTTTGTTTACCTCCACTGCTAAAATTTTCTTTTGATAGGTTGGGGTTCCTCTTTAAGCCATTTTACTTGTATGCATTGTCATGAGTCTTAAACTACTTTCTTGTAACATTAGGGGTCTAAATTCCAAGATTAAAAGGTCCCTGGTGTTAGATTATTTCAAACGCACGAAGGGCCAATCTCCTTCTTTTGCAAGAAACCCATCTGACTGGCTCTAGAATAAGTGCATTGAAGAGACCCCAGATCGCTCACGCCTTCCACGCTACATATTTATCATACTCCAGAGGAGTATTCTTTTAAATTACCAAAGCTCTCCCAGTGCAGATTGTGGATATCAGAACTGATCGCTCTGGGTGTTATGTCATAGTAGTGCTACGCTACATGAATCAGTTCATTACAATTGTGAACATTTACCTTCCTCCATCTTTTGAGGCACAACGCCTAACTGATTGTATATTAGATGCTCTCTTGGTCACTCAAGGGGCCATTATTATAGGGGTGGGGGATTTTAATATAGTTATGGACCCTTACACTGTGCAACACGTCCCCTGTCAGGTCTGAAGGACTAGGCTGCAACTTATGATTTAGTGAAGATATTGTGACGAAACGTCCCTACACTCCTCTTGAGTGCGTTCGTCGTATATCACTTCCTCTCAGTCTTCCACTTCCTCTACACACATTAATATTCTCCAAAATCCAAATACTCTCTCGTTATCTAGAGCTGTAGTGACACTTGGCACGCAAAAAGCCCTTTGACTCCGTCTTACTTGAATTCGTATTTTATACAACCAACCATTAGCTCGCCTACGTATTAATGGCAGAGTTTCTAAATCAGTTAATATTCATCGAGGTACAAGACAGGGTTGTCCGTTGTCTCCACTACTATTTTCGATTGCTATAGAACCCCTGCCGCAACTTTTTAGGCACTCCCTAGATATACAAGGTATGTGGATTGGTACATTGGAAGAGCGCATCTCCCTTTACGCGGATGACATGTTGCTTTACCTATCAGGTCCTCTGAATACGATTATGACGGTGTTGAAGATTATACAAGACTTTGGGATTTTTTGAGGTTTTAAGGTTAATTGGTCCAAGTCAAGTGTCTTCTCGGTAGGGGTCTCCTATCTCCCTTCCTTTGGAATGTCCACTGTAGGTAAACAATTCATTCTGATATTTGGGAATTCAGGTGCAGCAACCTTTATCAATGTATGTGGCAAATCTTCTCCCTTGTATATCCTTATTTAAAACCAAAATTGCTAGCTGGAAAAATCTACCCTTGACCTTGTCAGGGAGGGTAAATCTTTTTAAAATGGTTCTGCTACCCAAATTCTTATATATCCTATCTAATAGCCCAGTATTCATTCCCAATAAGATTTTTAAAGAAATAGACTCTTCTTTCCTCATTCTTTTGGCCCCCTAAGGTGCCCAGACTCTCATTAACCATGATCCAGCAGCCAACATCGCGAGGAGGGCTAGCCCTTCCTAATTTACATCTGTATTATGCCTCCCAACTAGTGTATATACATTGGTGGCTTTTCCCACAACTAAACAGTGCTGCAACGGCTGCTATTGTGACTTCTTATGAAACTCTGCCAAATCTAATATATAGAAAATCCATAAGGCACAGACCTGTTAAGAGTCGCTGTGAGTCCATGTTACCAAATCACCTGCAATTATCTCACCCAATCAACCCCTATGGTTTAATCCCACCCTCCCACATTTTTTTTTTTACCTCTCAGGAGGCCCATTCTTGGGCCAGGAAAAGTCTTAAATATATTCATCAACTTTATGACAAGGGTACCTTTTTTAAATCCTTCACCGAATTGCAATGGGATATCCAAATCCCAAACTCTTGGTATTATCGCTACCTTTAAGCTGAGACATGCGGCCTCAGTACAACTAGGACTCAGTGAAGTGCATTTACATAATTCCTTACTAGAAAAAGAACTATTACACAGTGAACATGCTAAACTAATTAGTTATTATTATAGTACTCTAATTCATAGTATTCCTTCCTGCCTAGATATTATACAAGCCCAGTGGACAGCAGATATCCCTGATTTGTCTGATGATTGGGAAGAGCTGCTTCACTGTTACTTTACTATTACAATCTCGGACAAAGATAGATTAATCGAGATACACATTTTTCTTAGGACATACTATATTCCACTCCGACTTATCCGAATGCAGAGGAAAGACAATTCTAAGTACCATAATGCTTAAGGTGATCTTCTACATATGTTGTGGCGTTTTGATAAAATTCGTCAAGTCACTTAATTTATCGCCACACACTTTGATCTCCCTAATATTTGTAGCCCAAAGTGGTGTATATTGGGGATCCTAGAAAATATAGATCTCCGTTCTCATCAAAAACAATTTCTTAGATTTCTGTTATTCTAAAACAGTGGTGTTACAGTGGATTTATTCAGAGATTGTCCCTATTAATCTCATTAATCAGATACTACCAATTTATAAACTAACTTATGAAGCAAGGGGATGCCCCAGAAAATTGATAAAGTTTGGGGACAAGGGGTGGATACATTTGGAACCTGTGAATTACCTGAAAAATGAGTTGCACCCTTTAGGCCTTCACATGCCATTACTGTATGAAGAGGTTGCCCTGTATTTAGGTATTTTGAAAGCTATTTTTCATATGTGGAGTAATGTCATAGTTTGCGCCTGTATACGTAATAGACATGTGCATTAGTTTTCGTCCGAATGCATTTTCGTCCGAATTTCAGGTATTTTCGTTATCGTTTTCACAATCCAAGAAGTGAAAAAAAATTTCGTTATCGTTTTAACACACCAAGAAATGAAAAACAATATTGATCGATAAGTATATGTGCAAAATCAAATAAATGAGAACCACCATTGAAAGTCCAGTGAAGTCTTATGTGGCTAAAAAAATCTTATGTATAACAATATGAAGTCCAAATTAGTGACTGTAAGAAAGTCCACCAGATACACCGTGATCCACCACCACTCTAAAGATGTGCTTACCAGAAGGCAAGCTTGGATAAGCCTGTAATTCAGTGATATCGAGATATGACCTGGAACATCAGAACTCAGCACCACTCCAAATCTCCACAAACATGATTGAACAGGGACCAGAATTTCTCCAGTGTTTTCCCTTCAGATCAGCCTTAGCATGCGAACTCTCCAGGGATATAAAGCCAGGAATCGCTCAGCAACAGCATGTAATTATATGAAGACAAGGGATGCTCCCATAGTGTAATACCAGATAAAAAATGTATTAGACAAAGATAAAAAATCCTACTTACACAAAGGAAATGTGCACTAGCAGACGGTAAAATTAAAGTAAAAAACGCCGGCCGGCTAGCAATCCACCCGCTCTCAATGCGGAACGTGATGACGTCAGTGCGTAAGCCTCCCTACGTCCGTTTCGTCTATTGACGTCTTCTGGGGAACGGGCGACGCACTGAATCATCGCAACTTTATAGAAATACAACAGACACGCCCTGATGTGAACCCTCAATGGCGGATAGACAAAGAACTCCACATTGGACGGTATCATTGAACGAAAAACATAAAATATAAACGTCCTATATGAATATTAAATTAAAAAAGGTATATTGTAATCAAACCAAGGAACAATATACTGGATTAAAAGAATATATATAAAAAATATATGGATGAAAAGATGATCCTAGGTCAGACCTAAATGATACTAGGAAGGGGAAATAAATGTCTAGCTCCATCTTGTGGACAAATACCAAATTGAAGATTCAAATATTATCAACTCCAACATAGGCATCTTAAAAGAGCAGGGGCACATATATTAGTCCATATTACATATAAGTCGGCTTACATAAGGGACCAAACCTAAAAAATATTTAGTTCTAAATTTAGATTATGCACCAACATTCAGATATGGAATATGGAATCTAATTTGGTACAAAGAAGTACATATATATATAAATAAAAATAAAATGGGAATAACTATATCAGAGTGACCAGAAATACACTCATGGGTTGGAATCCGCCATTAAGGCCTCACACCTTACAAAGAAGTGTATCACAATATTCATCTCATATAGAACCCAAAAAAAACTATATATTAAACCAAATGGAAAAAACCTTCAATGACTTCAAATCATTAAGAGGATCATAATGGGTATGATGTTGACCCGACCTCAAGAATTATCGATAAATGCGTTGACGTCAATGTCAACATTCAACCCAAAGGGGGTGTAACTCTTGATCTTATATATCCATGACATCTCCAATCTGGAGATGCCACGGACAAGTGAGCCTCCCCTCCACTGGGGGGTATATTTGTCAATCCCCAAAAAAATAGTTTTTAATGGGTCCTTCTTATGGACTTCCAAATAATGTCTGGACACTGGGTGCTTGGGGAACCCACCCAGAATATTGGTGACATGTTCGTTCAATCTCACCTTAAGGGGGCGCTTAGTCCTGCCCACATACTGGAGCCCACATGGGCATTGGAGCAGGTAAACGACCCCCTCAGTCGAGCAAGTAATGAACGGTCTGATCTCAAACTCAACTCTTGTGCTAGTAGTGGTGAATTTGTGAGTCCTCCTATGAATGCAACCACTAAGTGAGCAAATCCTGCACCGCCTACACTGATAAAAGCCTGTCAAATTATCAAAAAAAATTGTTTTGACTGCCGGTGGATCTAAGACATTAGGGGATATTCTAGCCTTAAGGGAGGGAACACCTCTATAAACAATCTGTGGTCTCGGTGGGAGGACTGTATTGAGGGTTAGATCACTGGTGAGGACATGCCAATGTTTCTTAATCATCCTCCCCACATTCCTGTGTTGAGTAGAATATGATGTTATGAAGGGGACTCTGGCCATGTCCCTATCTTTAGCAGGTTTTTCTTTAAGTAAATCTGCTCTATCAATCAAAGTTACTTCTTCGAGTACAGCTCTTAGGGAAGATGTTGTATAACCTTTCTCCAAGAAGCGTTCAGTTAGAATCTCAGCTTGGATAGAAAACTCAGTTGGATTAGAACAATTCCTCCTCAAACGCAAGTACTGGCTCTTGGGTACTGACTTTAGCCAGGCTTCATGGTGGCAACTGCCCATAGGGATATACGAATTACGATCTGTGTCTTTGAAATGGGTCGCAGTGATGAATTCTCCATTACTAACCCCTATTTTTAAATCCAAAAAAGTAATTGAAGTCTGACTGGCTTCGTAATTCAGGACGATGCCCCTCTGATTGGCATTCAGTCCTGTGAGGAAGAGATCTAAATCTTCCTTATTCCCATCCCATAGGAGGAGGATGTCGTCAATATACCTAGCCAACAGGACCACCTGAGGTCTCTGTTGGGTATAGACGACATCCTCCTCCCATAGGGCCATAAATAAATTTGCCAAACTGGGGGCGTACTTCGCCATGGCGACTCCCCTATCTTGTCTGAAGAAACGTCCCCCGAACCAGAAATAACTGCGAGATGCGGCAAATTTAAGTAACTGTAAGATGAAAAAAATTTGCTCATCGAACAGGCCAGAATCCCGCCTAAGGAAGTGTTCAACAGCTAACAGACCCAAATCATGCGGTATAATAGTATATAAAGAAGTAACATCGGCTGTCACTAACCATAAACCGGATGGGGGAGTGATATTGCCCAATAAATTGATAATAGAGCGGGAATCTTTAACATAAGATGGCATATTTTTAACGAGGGGTTGGAGAAAATAATCAATATACCTGCCCACCCAGGACGTAACAGAATCAATCCCACTGACTATGGGACGTCCCGGGGGGCAGGTAGGGTGCTTATGTATCTTTGGCAGATAGTAGATGGTGGGAGTCCGAGGCGATTTGGGAAACCAAATAGAGTGCCTCCTTTTTATTAAGAATCCCACCATCGACGCCTCCTTGAACCAGCAACCTCAACTCAGATACATATAATAATTTAGGATCAGACCGAAGGGGTGTATACGTATCAGAGTCCCCTAATATTCTGTACATTTCATCCAGATAATCATTTTTATCTAGGATAATAATCCCACCTCCCTTATCAGCAGGTCGAATTATTAAATCTTTATTTTGACATAAAGAATTCAAACCATTCACAATCTCCCTATCGGTTTTAACCCTTTTAGTAGGTATTTGCTCTAGTTCAGCCAACACCAAATCCCTAAAAACCTTTACGGCTGGTGCCAAAGCACCAGGTGGATTAAATAGCGAGGCGTTGGATAATCCAGAGTGGCGAAGGCCAATGGTCACATCAATGTTAACACTAATAGGATTAATGGCCATATGTCGTCTAATACTGATCTTACGTACAAATTTGTGTAGACCATGTACGTCTGAAATTTATTAAGTCCTCCCCCATCCGGTTTATGGTTAGTGACAGCCGATGTTACTTCTTTATATACTATTATACCGCATGATTTGGGTCTGTTAGCTGTTGAACACTTCCTTAGGCGGGATTCTGGCCTGTTTGATGAGCAAATTTTTTTCATCTTACAGTTACTTAAATTTGCTGCATCTTGCAGTTATTTCTGGTTCGGGGGACGTTTCGGGGGACGATAGGGGAGTCGCCATGGGGGCGAAGTTCGCCCCCAGTTTGGCGAATTTATTTATGGCCCTATTGGAGGAGGGTGTCGTCTATACCCAACAGAGACCTCAGGTGGTCCTGGGGGCTAGGTATATTGACGACATCCTCCTCCTATGGGATGGGAATAAGGAAGATTTAGATCTCTTCCTCACAGGACTGAATGCCAATCAGAGGGGCATCGTCCTGAATTACGAAGCCAGTCAGACTTCAATTACTTTTTTGGATTTAAAAATAGGGTTTAGTAATGGAGAATTCATCACTGCGACCCATTTCAAAGATACGGATCGGAATTCGTATATCCCTATGGGCAGTTGCCACCATGAAGCCTGGCTAAAGTCAGTACCCAAGAGCCAGTACTTGCGTTTGAGGAGGAATTGTTCTAATCCAACTGAGTTTTCTATCCAAGCTGAGATTCTAACTGAACGCTTCTTGGAGAAAGGTTATACAACATCTTCCCTAAGAGCTGTACTCGAAGAAGTAACTTCGATTGATAGAGCAGATTTACTTAAAGAAAAACCTGCTAAAGATAGGGACATGGCCAGAGTCCCCTTCATAACATCATATTCTACTCAACACAGGAATGTGGGGAGGATGATTAAGAAACATTGGCATGTCCTCACCAGTGATCTAACCCTCAATACAGTCCTCCCACCGAGACCACAGATGAAGGCTGCCCAGAGAGCTCATGAATTGGCCTTAGTGAACAAATCTCAGAAGAGGCTGTTGTATCAGTCACAGAGGATCTTTGAGTCTGGTGACCGAAAATTATCACCTATTGGCCTTTCTGGCAAAGCCTATCTCTGATCCTATAACTATCACGAGCATTTATGATCATAATGCTATTTTTCATTCATTTCAGGAAGGTATAATGGATTCCTCCTTGCAGTTTTACAGCAATCTTTATATATCTCAAGCTCAATATATTCCCCCTGAGTTGTATGAATGAGTAGATTCTATCCCCTTTTGTACGCTCACATGTGCTCAGAGTTCCACATTGGAGGAACCAATTACGATAGAGGAAATTGAACTAGCAATTAAAACTTTTGCCAAACAAAAAACCAGGGCGCTTTCCGGTAGAATGGTATTTAATGCACCAGGACTCCTTGCTACCTTGTTTACTAGCCAAGTATACGGCCATTTTCAAGGCTCAAAATTTACCTGACTCACTGAGAGAAGCCCTGATAGCCTTAATTCCCAAACCAAATAAAGATCTACTACACTTTGACTCATACAGGCCGATATCAATAATTAATACAGACCTTAAAATCCTTTCTAAAATGTTGTCCCTAAGGCTGAATAGGGTAATTACAGCCATAGTTAGTGCAGACCAAACTGGTTTTATGTCCTTCTACACACATTAATATTCTCCAAAATCCAAATACTCTCTCGTTATCTAGAGCTGTAGTGACACTTGGCACGCAAAAAGCCTTTTGACTCCGTCTTACTTGAATTCGTATTTTATACAACCAACCATTAGCTCGCCTACGTATTAATGGCAGAGTTTCTAAATCAGTTAATATTCATCGAGGTACAAGACAGGGTTGTCCGTTGTCTCCACTACTATTTTCGATTGCTATAGAACCCCTGCCGCAACTTTTTAGGCACTCCCTAGATATACAAGGTATGTGGATTGGTACATTGGAAGAGCGCATCTCCCTTTACGCGGATGACATGTTGCTTTACCTATCAGGTCCTCAAAATACGATTATGACGGTGTTGAAGATTATACAAGACTTTGGGATTTTTTGAGGTTTTAAGGTTAATTGGTCCAAGTCAAGTGTCTTCTCGGTAGGGGTCTCCTATCTCCCTTCCTTTGGAATGTCCACTGTAGGTAACCAATTCATTCTGATATTTGGGAATTCAGGTGCAGCAACCTTTATCAATGTATGTGGCAAATCTTCTCCCTTGTATATCCTTATTTAAAACCAAAATTGCTAGCTGGAAAAATCTACCCTTGACCTTGTCAGGGAGGGTAAATCTTTTTAAAATGGTTCTGCTACCCAAATTCTTATATATCCTATCTAATAGCCCAGTATTCATTCCCAATAAGATTTTTAAAGAAATAGACGCTTCTTTCCTCATTCTTTTGGCCCCCTAAGGTGCCCAGACTCTCATTAACCATGCTCCAGCAGCCAACATCGCGAGGAGGGCTAGCCCTTCCTAATTTACATCTGTATTATGCCTCCCAACTGGTGTATATACATTGGTGGCTTTTCCCACAACTAAACAGTGCTGCAACGGCTGCTGAGGCTGCTATTGTGACTTCTTATGAAACTCTGCCAAATCTAATATATAGAAAATCCATAAGGCACAGACCTGTTAAGAGTCGCTGTGAGTCAATGTTACCAAATCACCTGCAATTATCTCACCCAATCAACCCCTATGGTTTAATCCCACCCTCCCACATTTTTTTTTACCTCTCATTCTTGGGCCAGGAAAAGTCTTAAATATATTCATCAACTTTATGACAAGGGTACCTTTTTAAATCCTTCACCGAATTGCAACGAGATATCCAAATCCCAAACTCTTGGTATTATCGCTACCTTTAAGCTGAGACATGCGGCCTCAGTACAACTAGGACTCAGTGAAGTGCATTTACATAATTCCTTACTAGAAAAAGAACTATTACACAGTGAACATGCTAAACTAATTAGTTATTATTATAGTACTCTAATTCATAGTATTCCTTCCTGCCTAGATATTATACAAGCCCAGTGGACAGCAGATATCACCGATTTGTCTGATGATTGGGAAGAGCTGCTTCACTGTTACTTTACTATTAGAATCTCGGACAAAGTTAGATTAATCGAGATACACATTTTTCATAGGACATACTATATTCCACTCCGACTTATCCGAATGCAGAGGAAAGACAATTCTAAGTACCATAATGCTTAAGGTGATCTTCTACATATGATGTGGCGTTTTGATAAAATTCGTCAAGTCACTTAATTTATCGCCACACACTTTGATCTCCCTAATATTTGTAGCCCAAAGTGGTGTATATTGGGGATCCTAGAAAATATAGATCTCCGTTCTCATCAAAAACTATTTCTTAGATTTCTGTTATTCTAAAACAGTGGTGTTACAGTGGATTTATTCAGAGATTGTCCCTATTAATCTCATTAATCAGATACTACCAATTTATAAACTAACTTATGAAGCAAGGGGATGCCCCAGAAAATTGATAAAGTTTGGGGACAAGGGGTGGATACATTTGGAACCTGTGAATTACCTGAAAACTGAGTTGCACCCTTTAGGCCTTCACATGCCATTACTGTATGAAGAGGTTGCCCTGTATTTAGGTATTTTGAAAGCTATTTTTCATATGTGGAGTATTGTCATAGTTTGCGCCTGTATACGTAATAGACATGTGCATTAGTTTTCGTCCGAATGCATTTTCGTCCGAATTTCAGGTATTTTCGTTATCGTTTTCACAAACCAAGAAGTGAAAAAAAAATTCGTTATCGTTTTAACACACCAAGAAGTGAAAAACAATATTGATCGATAAGTATATGTGCAAAATCAAATAAATGAGAACCACCATTGAAAGTCCAGTGAAGTCTTATGTGGCTAAAAAAATCTTATGTATAACAATATGAAGTCCAAATTAGTGACTGTAAGAAAGTCCACCAGATACACCGTGATCCACCACCACTCTAAAGATGTGCTTACCAGAAGGCAAGCTTGGATAAGCCTGTAATTCAGTGATATCGATATAAGACCTGGAACATCAGAACTCAGCACCACTCCAAATCTCCACAAACATGATTGAACAGGGACCAGAATTTCTGATGTGTGATATCAGAGTGACCAGAAATACACTCATGGGTTGGAATCCGCCATTAAGGCCTCACACCTTACAAAGAAGTGTATCACAATATTCATCTTATATAGAACCCAAAAAAACCTATATATTAAACCAAATGGAAAAAACCTTCAATGACTTCAAATCATTAAGAGGATCATAATAGATGGGTATGATGTTGACCCGACCTCAAGAATTATCGATAAATGCGTTGACGTCAATGTCAACATTCAACCCAAAGGGGGTGTAACTCTTGATCTTATATATCCATGACATCTCCAATCTGGAGATGCCACGGACAAGTGAGCCTCCCCTCCACTGGGTGGTATATTTGTCAATCCCCAAAAAAATAGTTTTTAATGGGTCCTTCTTATGGACTTCAAAATAATGTCTGGACACTGGGTGCTTGGGGAACCCACCCAGAATATTGGTGACATGTTCGTTCAATCTCACCTTAAGGGGGCGCTTAGTCCTGCACACATACTGGAGCCCACATGGGCATTGGAGCAGGTAAACGACCCCCTCAGTCGAGCAAGTAATGAACAGTCTGATCTCAAACTCAACTCTGGTGCTAGTAGAGGTGAATTTGTGAGTCCGCCTATGAATGCAACCACTAAGTGAGCAAATCCTGCACCGCCTACACTGATAAAAGCCTGTCAAATTATCAAAAAAATTTGTTTTGACTGCCGGTGGATCTAAGACATTAGGGGATATTCTAGCCTTAAGGGAGGGAACACCTCTATAAACAATCTGTGGTCTCGGTGGGAGGACTGTATTGAGGGTTAGATCACTGGTGAGGACATGCCAATGTTTCTTAATCATCCTCCCCACATTCCTGTGTTGAGTAGAATATGATGTTATGAAGGGGACCCTGGCCATATCTTTAGCAGGTTTTTCTTTAAGTAAATCTGCTCTATCAATCGAAGTTACTTCTTCGAGTACAGCTCTTAGGGAAGATGTTGTATAACCTTTCTCCAAGAAGCGTTTAGTTAGAATCTCAGCTTGGATAGAAAACTCAGTTGGATTAGAACAATTCCTCCTCAAACGCAAGTACTGGCTCTTGGGTACTGACTTTAGCCAGGCTTCATGGTGGCAACTGCCCATAGGGATATACGAATTCCGATCCGAATCTTTGAAATGGGTCGCAGTGATGAATTCTCCATTACTAAACCCTATTTTTAAATCCAAAAAAGTAATTGAAGTCTGACTGGCTTCGTAATTCAGGACGATGCCCCTCTGATTGGCATTCAGTCCTGTGAGGAAGAGATCTAAATCTTCCTTATTCCCATCCCATAGGAGGAGGATGTCGTCAATATACCTAGCCAACAGGACCACCTGAGGTCTCTGTTGGGTATAGACGACATCCTCCTCCAATAGGGCCATAAATAAATTCGCCAAACTGGGGGCGTACTTCGCCCCCATGGCGACTCCCCTATCGTCCCCCGAAACGTCCCCGAACCAGAAATAACTGCGAGATGCAGCAAATTTAAGTAACTGTAAGATGAAAAAAATTTGCTCATCGAACAGGCCAGAATCCCGCCTAAGGAAGTGTTCAACAGCTAACAGACCCAAATCATGCGGTATAATAATATATAAAGAAGTAACATCGGCTGTCACTAACCATAAACCGGATGGGGGAGAACTTAATACATTTCAGACGTACATGGATGTACACAAATTTGTACGTAAGATCAGTATTAAACGACATATGGCCATTAATCCTATTAGTGTTAACAGTGATGTGACCATTGGCCTTCGCCACTCTGGATTATCCAACGCCTCGCTATTTAATCCACCTGGTGCTTTGGCACCAGCCGTAAAGGTTTTTAGGGATTTGGTGTTGGGTGAACTAGAGCAAATACCTACTAAAAGGGTTAAAACCGATAGGGAGATTGTGAATGGTTTGAATTCTTTATGTCAAAATAAAGATTTAATAATTCGACCTGCTGATAAGGGAGGTGGGATTATTATCCTAGATAAAAATTATTATCTGGATGAAATGTACAGAATATTAGGGGACTCTGATACGTATACACCCCTTCGGTCTAATCCTAAATTATTATATGTATCTGAGTTGAGGTTGCTGGTTCAAGGAGGCGTCGATGGTGGGATTCTTAATAAAAAGGAGGCACTCTATTTGGTCCCCAAATCGCCTCGGACAATTTTTTGGGGGATTGACAAATATACCCCCCAGTGGAGGGGAGGCTCACTTGTCCGTGGCATCTCCAGATTGGAGATGTCATGGATATATAAGATCAAGAGTTACACCCCCTTTGGGTTGAATGTTGACATTGACGTCAACGCATTTATCGATAATTCTTGAGGTCGGGTCAACATCATACCCATCTATTATGATCCTCTTAATGATTTGAAGTCATTGAAGGTTTTTTCCATTTGGTTTAATATATGTTTTTTTGGGTTCTATATGAGATGAATATTGTGATACACTTCTTTGTAAGGTGTGAGGCCTTAATGGCGGATTCCAACCCATGAGTGTATTTCTGGTCACTCTGATATAGTTATTCCCATTTTATTTTTATTTATATATATATGTACTTCTTTGTACCAAATTAGATTTCATATTCCATATCTGAATGTTGGTGCATAATCTAAATTTAGAACTAAATATTTTTTAGGTTTGGTCCCTTATGTAAGCCGACCTATATGTAATATGGACTAATATATGTGCTGATAATATTTTTTATATATATTCTTTTAATCCAGTATATTGTTCCTTGGTTTGATTACAATATACCTTTTTTAATTTAATATTCATATAGGACGTTTATATTTTATGTTTTTCGTTCAATGATACCGTCCAATGTGGAGTTCTTTGTCTATCCGCCATTGAGGGTTCACATCAGGGCGTGTCTGTTGTATTTCTATAAAGTTGCGATGATTCAGTGCGTTGCCCGTTCCCCAGAAGACGTCAATAGACAAAACGGACGTAGGGAGGCTGACGCACTGACGTCATCACGTTCCGCATTGAGAGCTGGTGGATTGCTAGCCAGCCGGCGTATTTTACTTTCATTTTACCTTCTGCTAGTGCACATTTCCTTTGTGTAAGTAGGATTTTTTATCTTTGTTTAATACATTTTTTATCTGGTATTACACTATGGGAGCATCCCTTGTCTTCATATAATTACATGCTGTTGCTGAGCGATTCCTGGCTTTATATCCCTGGAGAGTTCGCATGCTAAGGCTGATCTAAAGGGAAAACACTGCAGAAATTCTGGTCCCTGTTCAATCATGTTTGTGGAGATTTGGAGTGGTGCTGAGTTCTGATGTTCCAGGACATATCTCGATATCACTGAATTACAGGCTTATCCAAGCTTGCCTTCTGGTAAGCACATCTTTAGAGTGGTGGTGGATCATGGTGTATCTGGTGGACTTTCTTACAGTCACTAATTTGGACTTCATATTGTTATACATAAGATTTTTTTAGCCACATAAGACTTCACTGGACTTTCAATGGTGGTTCTCATTTATTTGATTTTGCACATATAATTATCGATCAATATTGTTTTTCATCACAACACTTTCTTACAAAACTATCCACTATGTGCTGGAAGTATGTATGGAATGGTAAAATAGCTAGATGTTCCAGGAACAATCTCACCTCACACAAGAGGTTCGGCGGTGCAGGCTTACCTGACATCCATGACTATTACTGGGCTGTTAGATTAGACCAAATTAAACATTGGTTTCAGGGGGGCGTGGCCAAGCTGGAGACCTGAGCGGACGTGTGTGATCGGAGCTCCGCATCCACCGACTGATTTTATCCTTCTGTACCGGGACTACTCCCACATATCCCCCTGCCTTAGACCCAGCACACCTCCGGGGCATGCGGAAGGGGAAAACCGGGTCCGGGAGACGCACCATCTTAACCCCCAAGGCCTCCCCGCGGGACCGCCAGCCTGCCACGTGTAGCGCCAATATGGCGACGCAGACCGCCTCAGGTGACCCAGCTACCCTGGAAGAAGACCGCTTCACAGCCCTTATGCAGGCCATTACCAGCTGCAAAACAACCCTGACCGAAAAAATAGACCTCCTGCAGATAGACTTCGGTCTCCTCAGGCGGGACATGGATAAAATCCGCGACAGGCTGGGGGAGGCAGAGCGGAGAGTGGGGGAATCGGAGGACACGGTAAGAGAGCACAGGGCCTCCATACACACCCTGCAGTCCAGAATGCGGTACCTGGAATCCCGTGCAGAGGACAGTGAGAACCGCAGCAGGCGCAACAATTTGAGGGTGGTGGGCATGCCGGAGGGTGCGGAGGGCCAAGACCCCACAGCCTTCACTGAACACCTCCTCCAGTCACTTCTACCAGGGGCGCAATTTTCCCAGCAATTTGTCGTGGAGCGGGCGCACAGGATGCCGGCGGTGAGAGGCCCACAAGGTTCACCCCCCCGCACGTTTATATTCCGCCTTCTAAACTTTAGAGACCGGGACCTTGCCCTGAGGGAAGCCAGGAAGGTGGAAGAGCTCCGGTTCAACAATGTGAAACTAATGCTGTTCCCGGATTACTCTGCTGAAACCCAGAGATTGAGGAGAACATTCGACCACGTAAAGGCCCAGCTGCGGGCAAAAGGTATGAAATATAGCATGCTATTTCCTGCACGCCTGCGAGTGGTAGATGGGGAATCCACAAAATATTTCACCTCACCGGAGGATGCGTCCCAGTGGGTTGAGAGCCTGCCCAGAGCAAGGTAAATCCACAAAATGATTTCACCTCACCGGAGGATGCGTCCCAGTGGGTTGAGAGCCTGCCCAGAGCAAGGTAAATTCCTTCACTTTGACTTTCTGCATGTGAATTTGGGGGGGAATGTGGTAACTGTGACGGGGGGGGGGGGGGAGCGGGCAGGCAAATACATGTGGTTGCGGGTTGAAGGGTTCTGACAAAACACACCAACCTGATATGATCTGGGAGTGGATGAGGTTCCCCCGTCCCTCCCTGGGGAAGGGGGTGAATAAGTGACATGTTGTGGTTATGTGGGACTGTTTTTTTTTTTTTTCTTCTCTCTTTTTTGATGTGGGAGGGAGGACATGTTATATGTTTCCGGTACATGTTTGTTGCTTTTTTTTTTTTCTAATGATGCTCGTGGGTGCGGACCCGACGATTGCACGGTTTAAGGTATAAGGTCTCGGTTCATAGCTTGGGTGCGGCCCCATAGGAGACTTTCCTAGTCAGAGTTAGGGGTTAACGGTTTGGGGGTAAAACACTCCATGGGGTTCCCTTTTATCCATGGCTGTGGGGGGTGGGGGGGATGGGATACTGGCTGTGTTACTAGCCTTGGTTATACATTCTCTAAGGTTGATGTTTCTCTCTTTCCGTTTTTCAGGCCTCGCCTTCTTTCTATTTTTTGTTTACTTCTTTCTCTCTTTCTCTTCGCCATCTTTCTTTTCTCTTTTGTGTCTCAATGCAGTGGTCTTCCCAAATGGGAGCAGTTAGAAATAACCCATGAATATTGGGTGTGTGGTGGGTGGCTGGGCGATGGCACGGTCACATACTGGTTGGAAGGGATCAAAGGAAGGATTACCCCCCTGGGTCATGGGATCCCCTATTGGTCAGTTGATTCTACGCAACAAGCTACGTGATGGCGACCCTACGAATAATATCTTGGAATACTAGGGGCCTCAATGATAAAATCAAACGGTCCTTGGTGATGTCCTTTCTTAAACAACACAACCCCCACGTCTGTATTCTGCAAGAGACCCACCTGGTGGGTAAAAAAGCCTTATGCCTCAAAAAGCCATGGGTGGGTAAATACTATCATGCTGCCTACTCCTGTTATGCCAGGGGAGTAGGCATCCTGATACACAAATCAGTAACGTTTGAACTCCTAGATGTCAAACTTGACCCAGGGGGGAGGTACGTTTTGGTACATGCTATAGTGAATACATTGGAAATGCTGATTATTGGTGTCTATATCCCACCCCCAGCTAATATGTCCTTGCTTAAAAACCTGGTACCCATAATTGCTTCATATACAACAGACAATGTTTTAATTGCAGGTGATTACAATTTGCTCCCAAGTCCAGCCTTGGACAAGCTCACATCAGGCACGGACACTGACTCACCCCTGTCCAGATGGGCTTCCCTATACGGGCTGACGGACGTCTGGAGGTGGAAGCACCCAGGGGTGCGTGCGTTCACCTGCCAGTCTGCGTCATACCGTACCATGTCCCGCATAGACCTAATGTATGCTAGTGAAGGAATATTGAGGAGGACAAGTAGAATCGAAATGTTGCCGCGAGGCATATCTGACCATGCTCCCATGTTGTGTTGCATCCAGACGTCTACCCCCACCTCAGAGAGGGTGTGGCGTCTGTCCCGGTATTGGATAGCTGACCTCACGATTGACTTTGAAATGTCCACTCTTGTTGCTGAGTACTGGAGGCTGAATGCGCACACTGCATCCTCAGATGCGATCTCGATATCACTGAATTACAGGCTTATCCAAGCTTGCCTTCTGGTAAGCACATCTTTAGAGTGGTGGTGGATCACGGGAAGGGATCAAAGGAAGGATTACCCCCCTGGGTCATGGATCCCCTATTGGCCAGTTGATTCTACGGCTACCATAGCTAGGATTAGGGACGACCAGGGGGCAGTGTTGACTGAACCTCGGGCTATTAATATTTGGATTACTCACTAAAATCCCAACACAAAAACAACCCGGGTTTTACCCCCCCCCAACCCCCCACCCCCCCCCTTTTTTGGTGAAGTATCTGGTGGACTTTCTTACAGTCACTAATTTGGACTTCATATTGTTATACATAAGATTTTTTTTTATGTGGATGTTAAGGTACTCACCAAAGTCCTGGCACACGGACATCCGAAGGCTAGAATCCGAACGGGAGCTAATATATCTCTACCCTTCTCACTCAGCAGAGGCACGAGACAGGGGTGTCCCCTGTCCCCGGCTCTCTTTGCTCTGGCCATTGAGCCTATGGCTATCCTACTGCGCTCATCTGAAGCGGTGTGTGGGATACCCATTGGCCCAGTCCAGGAAAAGGTTCTCGCTGGAAGCGGCCCTGGCTATCATTGACGAATTTGGTAGGTATTCAGGAGTATGTGTAAACTGGGACAAATCGGTTCTTTTCCCCCTATCCCCGTCAGGGACCATTCATATTCCGAATGCAACTCTAAAAATGGTCTCTCAATTTAAGTATTTGGGAGTGATTATCCAAAAAGACCCGTCGCAATATATCAAATACAACCTTAACCCGGTAGTCTCCTCTCTAGTCGAGAAATGCGCGGCGTGGAAGACACTACCCCTCACCCTAGTTGGCAGGGTCAACCTTGTCAAAATGTCCATTCTCCCTAAGTTCTTATACTTGTTTCGCCAATCACCTACACACATCCCGATATCATTTTTTAAGAAAGTAGATAGCATACTCACTACGTTCCTTTGGCTTGGGGGGACCCATAGAATAGCAAAAACAACACTACAACTTCCAATCTCTCTAGGGGGCCTGGCCCTTCCCTGCCTACTTAAGTACTACTGGGCCACGATTCTGGTCACGGTGCGATGGTGGCTGGCGGACACACCGGCGAACCCGGCCGCCACACTAGAAGCAGCGTTACTGGGATCGTATACGGAACTTAGGAACCTGATCCACCGTGGACCCCGGTCCAATGGTAGGATCACAATCCCTATGCGGACGACACTGAAGGTATGGGACACTGTCAAATCTAAACTACAAACGGAGGGTACATGGTCTCCCCACACCCCCCTGTGGGGCAACCCTAGACTGCCCCACTTCGCAACTATCCCAGACCCAGTACTATGGGCCCATTTGGAGATAAAGACCCTAAACGACATAGTGACGAATGGTAGACTACTGTACTTTGATGAGCTTAAGACTTCCAAAAACCTTCCCAATCATATGCTGTTTCGGTATTTTCAACTGAAGCACGCCTTCCAGGCCCAATTTAAGGGCCCTGTACGTCTAGAGGTTAACGCAGTTGAAACACTGTTGGGCAGGTCGGACGGTAAGGGGTACACTTTCAGACTTATATGCCATCCTTGCTGGCCTAGACACATCGAAAGTCACCCAACTATTTGACGCATGGCAAGCAGATATACCTTCCTTGGCGGACGACGACTGGGAAGAGGGTATTCAGCAATTTCTACCTTTAATGGTCTCTTCTAGAGACCGCCTCGCCCAACTGAAATTTATACATTGGGTCTATTACTCCCCTGACAGATTGGCCAGAATCTACCCAGACAGACAACCGACCTGCCGTAGATGCGACACAGACATTGGCACATTTTTCCATACGGTATGGTCCTGCCAGCGCCTTGAAGGGTTCTGGAGGGGGGTAGTAGACGTAATCAACACTATAGGTAAGATTAAAGTGACTTGCGACCCCAAATGTTTACTGCTGGGAATATGTGACACGTTAGAAGCCCCTCAAGCTAAGAAGTTGTTCGTTTTCTACGCAGCTTTCTACGCGAGGAAAGCAATAATGCTGTGCTGGAATAAACCCGCCCCTCCTACGGTTCTACAGTGGCAGACGCTTATTGATCAAGCGCTGCCGCTGTATAAACTGACATATCTTGGGCGCAACTGCCCACAGAAATTCGATAAAATATGGGCCGCTTGGGTCCGTGAAAGGAGACTTCCCCTGGACTGACTTGGAGCATGTGTTTTCACGTAGGCATAGGACAAAACTGGAGAATGCACAAGATTTGTGCATGGCTATAGACCGCAATATGATAAATAATCGCACTGTGAGCAATAAATTGGGGATTCATGCCGCAGTCAATAGATATATCCCCTTATTGGTGCATGTCCCTGTACAGGGAACTGGAGGTCTTTTCCCCGTCCTATACCTAACATATTGTAAAGTGTGAAATTATGCTTTTGCTTGGCTACTGTAACACCACGCTGTATATGTAATGTATTCTTTTACCTTGTGAGGATGTATCACTGCACATTGGTTTCAGACCGATGACCCGCCAGTTTGGGTAAGTATTGAAAACGCGTTAATTCCTCTACCTATGCCCAATACACATACTCTTTTAATGACGGATGGTTGGTCTGAATGGGACTTACGTAAACTATCCCCTACTATTCAAATATCGTTGAAAGCATGGCGACACATATTACCTACTACTCGAGCTGACATCACAGACTTACCTTATGATATTCCACTTTCCGTCCTAGGAATGAAACTTCCACAATTACCCGTAACCGACTTTGTTAATAAAGGGATTACACTCGTATCTGACTTTTTTGAGGGCACTCGACTTAAATCTGCAGCACAACTGACTTTGCAGTATAATCTCACTACTAACATGTCTCTTTGTACTCTCCAGATTATAGAGCTGCTCAAGACCTTACCTCCCCCATTTCTTACCATTCCATGCAAACTTTGGCAGTATTACTCCCCAGGTAAAAAGGACATGAAAGGTATTTCTTATTTTTATAATCTTTTACATGATAAATTGCAATTTATCAAGACACCTGCTATGCTCAAATGGGAAGCGGAACTTGGCTCTAATTTCTCGGAAGAACGGTGGCGTCACGCCTTCTCCGAAATTCATTCCGCATCCCATTGTGCTAAACATTGGGAACTTACCATTAAACTATCCAATAGGTGGCACTATACTCCTTGTCGCTTGGCGACTTTTTTTCCAGGTTCCTCACCTAATTGTTGGAGGGAATGTGGCCAGTTGGGTAAAAAGCTTATGGAATGGCATTTTTCAACTTATATCTTCTATTACAGGTATGCTCACTACCCCAGATCCTGCCTTAGGAATTCTCCATTTAAATATTGATAAATTTCCTAAATCATTTCAGCCGGTTATATCCCATATTTTACTTGAAACCAGGTTACTGATTTTATGTAACTGGAAATCCACTAATGCTATAAATGTATCCGACGTCACTTCTGCCGTACGTAGAAACTATACTTTTTTTGTTTAATAGCTATTAATGCCTTTAAGTGTACACAGTTTCATAAGTATTGGTCTATATGGCCTACAGATCCTTCTCAGGGATGTTCTTAGATCCGTTTACTGTTCGCTATGATTGCTATATGTATGTAACTGAATATGCTTATATTTGTGCGTATTGCATCTCTTCTGGATATTACATTTACTGTTACCAGTGCATATCTTATTGTTTCTTTCTTTATTGTCTTGTTTTTTCTTTTGTATACTTTCTTGACAATATTCAATAAAAACGAATGATTCAAAAAAAATATTGTTTTTCACTTCTCGGTATTTTATTCATACTAATATATTTAGCGCGGCTTTTTGCATTATATAGTTTTGTTTATTGTGTATATCTCACATTTTTTAGCTGCTGCTTCTTCCAATATTTTTTATTCATCACACTTAACCTATTTAATTGTTGATCACATTTATGTCTCATTGGTTAGGGATTAGCGCAGTGTTTGCTTTACTTTTTCACTGTTTATTTTGCATAAGCCTTTTGCATGTAACATTTCTCACGAGCTATGCTGTACTTGTATATAAACTACAATAAAACTAAAATTTAAAAATAAATAAATCTGGTGGAACCAATTGTCTTTAGAAGTCACCTACCGTATATACTCGAATATAAGCCGAGATTTTCAGCCCATTTTTTAGGGCTGAAAGTCCCCCCCTCGGCTTATATTCGAGTCACTGCCATCTGCCTACATGAACAGCTTGTCATGCAGACAGACGGCAGTTTTAAAAAGTCACCTAATTAGTAAATGATGTAACTGTGTGTAATTTAATCTCAGTATAAATACAGCTGTTTTTTGAAGCCCTCAGAGGTATGTTGGAGAACCTTTTTTCGTGAACAAACAGCATCAAGAAGGCCAAAAAACTCCAGACAGGTCAGGGATAAAGCTGTGGAGAAGTTTTGAAGCAGGGTTATGTTATAAAAATATAACCCAAGCTTTAAACATCTCACTGAGCACTGTTCAATCCATCATCCGAAAATGGAAAGAGTATGGCACAACTGCAAACCTACCAAAAACGGCCGTCTGCCTAAACTGACAGACCGGGCAAGGAGAGCATTAATCAGAGAAGCATGTGGTAACGCTGGAGGAGCTGCAGAGATCCACAGCTCAGGTTTGAGAATCTGTCCACAGGGCAACTATTAGTTGTGCACTCCACAAATCTGGCCTTATGGAAGAGTGACAAAAAGAAAGCCATTGTTGAAAGAAAGCTATAAGAAGTCCAGTTTGCGAGAAGCCATGTGGAGGACACGGCAAACATGTGGAAGAAGGTTCTCTGGTCAGATGAGACCAAAATTTAACTTTTTGGCCTAAAAGCAAAACACGTGTGGCGAAAAACTAACACTGCACATCACCCTGAACACACTATCCCCGCCGTGAAACATGGCGGTGGCAGCATCATGTTGTTTGGATGCTTTTCTTCAGCAGGGACAGGGAAGCTGGTCAGAGTTGATGGGAAGATGGATGGGGCCAAATACAGGGCAATCTTAGAAGAAAACCTGTTAGTCTGCAAAAGACTTGAGACTGGGGTGTAGGTTAACCTTTCAGCAGGACAACGACCCTAATCATACAGCCAGGGCTACAATAGAATGGTTTAGATCAAAGCATTTTCATGTTAGAATGGCCCAGTCAAAGTCCAGACCAAAATCCAATTGAGACTCCTTGGCAAGACTTGAAAATTACTGTTCAGACGCTCTCCATCCAATCTGACAAGGCTTGAGATATTTTGCAAAGAATTGCTGTAATTGCAGTGAAAGGTGGTTCTACAAAGTATTGACTCGGGGGCTGAATACAAATGAATGCCACACTTTTCACAAAATTGAAAAACATTTATTTTCAGCTCCTCCTGCCCCTTCTAAAATGCAATGTCTACCACTCCTCCTGACAGCTGTGTCTTCTATCCTTAAACTATCTCTCCTGCACCCCTCTTCTCCACCCCACACCTTATATATATATATATATATATATATATATATATATATAATCTATATATATATATTATATACTGTATATCTGTCCTCTCCATATTACTGCACTCACCAACTATGGCTAATTCTAAATCCCCACTCCCAATACTCCAAACCACTGGGGCATGTCCCCTCATATAAATCACACTTCCACATCACCTCCCTCACCCTTCTGCTTCTCCTATCTTCTGGTGGTGATTCGCCAAACCCTGGGCCTCCTTCATCTAACTGTACTCAACAAGCCCATTATCGTTCACCCTCTGGCTGCAGCCGCAATGCACACAATCTAGTTCCCATTTCTCTTCTTTCCAAGACCAGACTCCCTTTTCATGCTCGCTCTGTCTGTAACAAACTCACCTCCCTCCACGATCTCTTTATCACTAACTCATTTAATCTACTTGCCATTACCAAAACCTGGCTTCACAAATCCGACACTGCATCTTCTGCTGCTCTATCCCAAGGTGGTCTTCTTTGGACTCACTCCCCCAGACCCAGTGGACACAAAGCAGGGGGTGTTTGAATCCTTTTTAGACCCACATAGCACCAGTGAATGCCGCCACGCTAGCCCCGTCACCTGGTATGGATTTAAAGGAAATCCATCTCAGACCCTTATCTGGATGAAGATGAAGAAGATGATGATGATGAAGATGAAGATGATGAAGATGATCATCTTCATCTTCATCGTCATCTTCATCTTCATCATCATCTTCATCTTCTTCATCATCATCTTCATCTTGTCTCCAGAAATTTTACAGAGCCTCTCCAAGCCTATGGAACTCCTTACCCCAATCTGTCCATCTATCTCCTACTCTATTGGCTTTTAGACGATCCCTGAAAACCCTCCTCTTCAGGGAAGCCTATCCTACCCACACCTAACAACTGTATTTTCATTTTGTCCATCTGATTATCTCCCACAGTTATTACCTTTTTGTTTCCACTTGACCCTCCCTTCTAGATTGTAAGCTCTAACGAGGATGACGATGAAGAAGCTGAAGATGATGATGATGATGAAGATGAAGATGATGAAGAAGATTGATATAATTTGCAAGGAGATCTCTACTGTTCAGACACCCTCCATGCCTTACACCTCATGTCCACAGGTGCAATCATTACTTCCCTATTTCAACCCCACCACTATAGAAGAGGTTGCTAAATTACTTGCGAACGTCCATCTTACCACCTGCCCTCTGGATCCTGTTCCCTCACAAATGCTACAGTCACCCTCTAGCTCTATTCTACACTCTCTAACCCACATCTTCAATCTCTCCCTCTCTTGACTGATCTCTCAGTCAAAATTGATGGCACAACTATCAGCCCATCCCCACATGCCAAGGTACTAGGAGTTGTCCTGGACTCTGAACTCGCCTTTAAGCCCCATGTCCAATTACTGTCCAAATCTTGGCGCCTCAACCTCCGGAACTTTGCCAAATTACGCTCCTTTATTACCAATGACACAACAAAGCTCTTGATTCACTCCCTGGTCATCTCTCGCATCGATTACTGCAACTCCCTTTTCATTGGCCTACCTCTGCATACTCTAACCCCCCTTCAGTCCATCATGAATGCTGCTGCCAGACTCATCCACCTTACCAACCGCTGTCTCTGCTACTCCTCTGTCAATCCCTCCACTGGCTTCCGCTCACCCAACAAATTAAATTTAAAATACTAACCACTACCTTTTAAAGCAATCCACAACTCTGACCCAGCTACATCACTGACCTAGTCTCAAAATATCAACCTAATCATTCTCTTCGTTCTTCTCAAGACCTCCTGCTCTCTAGCTCTCTCATCACCTCCTCCCATGCTTGTCTCCAGGACTTTTACAGAGCCTCTCCAAGCCTATGAAACTCCTTACCCCAATCTGTCCATCTATCTCCTACTCTATTGGCTTTTAGATGATCCCTGAAAACCCTCCTCTTCAGGGAAGCCTATCCTACCCACACCTAACAACTGTATTTTCATTTTGTCCATCTGATCATCTCCCACAGTTATTACCTTTTTGTTTCCACTTGACCCTCCCTTCTAGATTGTAAGCTCTAACGAGCAGGGCCCTCTGATCCCTCCTGTATTGAATTGTATTGTAATTGTATGTCTTCCCTGATGTTTTAAAGGGCTGCGCAAAACTGCTGGCGCTATATAAATCCTGTATAATGATAATAATTTTCCTTCTACTTCACAACTATGTGCAACTTTGTGTTGGTCTATCAAATAAAATCCCAATAAAATACATTTACATTTTTGGTTGTAACCTGACAAAATGTGGAAAATTTCATTTCAAGGGGTATGAATACTATTTCAAGACAATAGGAGGTTACTACACAACTGTTCTTTGCACTTTGCAATGGTTTTCCACAAAGCAGCCCCGATGTGATCTCTTCTCGGGTCCTCCACTGACGCTCTTGGCTCCTCCCTTATGCTAAGTGCCCTCATAGCAAGCTGCTTGCTACAGGGGCACTCGTCGTCGCTGGCTGTGGCACTCCATCGCTGGCTGTGATTGACAGTAGCAGGAACAAATTGCTCCCACTGCTGTATCTGAGCCAATGAGGAGGGAGAGAGCCTTGTGATCAGACTCGGGTAAGTATTTAAGGGGGCTCCTGGGAAAGCTGCATGCAGAAAGTTTTTTACCTTTGCAACCACTTTAAACTGAGAGTGGTCTGTCGAATTCAAACTTGCATGAAAAATGTGGGTTGGAGAATGGAAGCTTGAATCTGGCTGTTGTGAGGTGATTTTGGTAGTCCATATAGTCCATATCAAGAACTTTGACAAGTAAGGCCCCTCTTTGCATTTTAATTGAATACTTCATTTTAAGTAACTTCAACAAACCCAACATCACATTATTATTTTACTATTATGAATCTGAACTGGTGGTTTAGTGTTTGATTTTTTTTATCTCATTCCCAGAATGCTTTGTGGTTGCAGTTGATCCTCTCCTTGCTGGGGACTCATTGAGGAGTGTTCCTGGGAAAGTCTGCCATAGAAGTATAATATATTACCATTTCTATGATATCTGTCTGGCGGAAGTCCAGAGCGGTCAGATATCTCAGCACCCAGTGAATTAGTGGCACTATTATTTAGGCGTGAGAACATTAACTATTACTGTTTAGATAATTCCTTAATGGACATTTCAATAATATATTAAAATATCACACACAACTCAGCTTTTTGTTCTATTATCAACCCAAGCTGGGCACTACCCGAAGAGAAGGTGACTATACTGTATATTTTCACTTGGCTTCTGTCATTGTTTAAAACGGGGATCTCCAAACTACCTTCTGCAGGCCACATCCCGCCTGCTACAAAATAATTAATCTGGCATGCAGCTAGGGTCAGTGACATATCCTCAATGTGTGGTCTCCACTTCCACCTCACAACCCTCCCCCCCCCCGCCATCACCCCCTACAGTGACAGCACGGGTTCTACCTGTTACATTGTCATCATTGGTTGTTGGGACCGCTGCATCCTAGCAACTAATGATGTGCTTGCCCCAGCATTCACAGGAGGACAGATTTTCCCTGTTCCCTGTTCCTGCCTTGTTGCTACAACCATGTTGTAAGCATTACATTTATAATGGGGAACTTGATGTGGGGGGCGACTCTAATGGGGACTCCTTATGTAAGGGGGCACTGATGTAAAGGGACTCTGATGGAAACTCTGATGTGAGGGGGGCTCTGATGGGGAGCCTGATTTAAGACTTGAGAGTACTCATGAATTTATAAAATTGATTTTTTTTTTTGGCTGCAAATATTTATAATAATTACGATGTAGTCCTCGTATTAAAAGGTTTGGAAAACCCAGGTTTAACTGAAAAATTTGGGATTATAAATAAAGAAAACGGACCTTCATACTCAACTCTGTGCTGCAGCATTGGTGTGAAGCTTCAGCTTTCCAATGTTGGTTCTAAGCTCGAGATCTGAGCAATAACATGACCTCTGATCGCTCAGTTCTTGATCAGCTCTGAGTGGAGAGTGGTAAAAATCAGTCACTGCTCTCTGTTTTGCTCCTGCAGTGCTCACTGGAGCACTTGGCAGGGAGGGGCAAGTGCCACTGGCTCAGACTCTCAGCCGTGCACTGAGAGGTGGAGCCATCTGTCAGTCAGGCAGCTGGGTGGATCCTGACATTATTTTTGGTACCCTTCCAGATCCTGGAGTGGCTCTTTGACGTCAGTTGAAAACAGGCAATAGCTTACAGGGCTCATCCCCACCTCGCAACCCGTCTGTTTACGTGAGCCACGGGGTGGGGATGAGCCCTGTGAGCTATTGCCCGCTCTCAGCTGATGTCAAAGAGCTGCACTAGGAATGACACAGCCCACAGCTTGTTGGAGTTTGACTGGAGATGAATTTGGAGGATGCCCAAATTCACTTTTACTACCTGGCTATACACTTTTGTAGGAAACTGCTGCCCTCTACTGTTAGCTGCTAATATCGCAGTATTATGTATAATTATGTGTTAGCACTTGATTTCCCTGGGAGGCTGGATTTTAAGCCCAGAAGGAGGAAGTGGAGAGAGAGAAGGTCTCAGCCACATGTCCTGCCTATGCTGGAAACTCTGGGCCAGAAGAAGACTATTATGCAAGTATTCCTATGTTCTAATAGTTTAACTGAAGCTGCCCATAATTTTTTGAGTGTGTAACTGAATCCTTGTGACAGAGTTCTCCTGTCCTATTGTTGTTATCTCACATGCACAGTGTCAGATAGCTGAGTCTGTGGTTCTGTATGTATGTAGTGGTTACCTTTGTTGTATATTAGTACACACAGAAGGTAAGTAATGTCCCTTGTGCCAACTTTTTATTATGTTTTAATAACTTAGGCTTTACATAGACAAGGCAAAAAGAAGAAGCCTTTCTGATTGGCTGAAGCCTGACCGCAAGAGAAAGTTGCTACTCTGATTGCTCTGCTCTGATGCAGATTGCTCTGATGCTCTGACTGGGCAGGGACTATCCATGTAGCTGATTATATTAATCAGCAGGTGAGACTGGCCAACAACTATATCACTTAGTCCTCTGTGCAGGAACAAGGTAAGAACAGAGCACATGTTTGTGGGACTACAAGAACCAGAACAGTTTGCATATTAGAGCTGTGGAACTACTAGTAAAATATCGGCCTGCCTACTGGTCCGCATGACTACAAGAAACAGCTTGCCTGCTGCTTTGTGGAACCACAAGTAATAGATCAGTAGAAGCTTTTACTGCTGATCTGCAACAAAAGAAAAACATGCAGGGGGTAGAATGGTGGGTAGTATGTGCAGGAGATAGATTTAAAGGTTATGAACGTGGCAGCATTTGCAGAAGAGGGTATGACATTGAGCAGTATATGCAGCAGAGAAGTGTGGAGAATATAAGAATATAACAGTGGGCAGTATGTGCAGAAGAGGCAAAAAAAAAAAAATATATATATATATGTAAATATATATCAATTGCACACTATATTACCAAGTATTGGACACCTGCCTTTACATACAAATGAACTTCAATAGCATCCTAGTCTTAGTCCATAGGGTTCAATATTGAGTTGGTTCACCCTTTGCAGCTATAACAGCTTCAACTCTTCTGGGAAGGCTGTCCACAAGGTTTAGGAGCGTGTCTATGGGAATGTTTGACCATTTTTCCAGAAGCGCATTTGTGAGGTCAGGCACTGATGTGGACGAGAAGGCCTGGTGCACAGTCTCTGCTCTAATTAATCAAATGATGTTCTATTGGGTTGCGATCAAGACTCCCCAAATTCACTCATCCATGTCTTTATGGATCTTGCTTTGGGCACTGGTGCGCAGTCATGTTGGAACAGGAAGAGGTCATCCCCAAACTGTTCCCACAAAGTTGGGAGCATGAAATTGTCCAAAATGTCTTGGTATGCTGACGCCTTAAGAGTTCCCTTCACTGGAACTAAGGGGCCAAGCCCAACCCCTGAAAAGCAACCCCACACCCTAGTCACCCCTCCACCAAATTATTTGGACCAGTGCACAAAGCAAGGTCCATAAAAACATGGATGAGCGAGTTTGGGGTGGAGGAACTTGACTGGCCCGTACAGAGTCCTGACCTCAACCTTTGGGATGCATTAAAGCGGAGACTGCGAGCCAGGCCTTCTCGTCCAACATAAGTGCCTGACCTCACAAATGCACTTCTGGAAGAATGGTTAAACATTCCCATAGACATACTCCTAAACCTTGTGGACAGCCTTTCCAGAAGAGTTGAAGCTGTTATAATTGCAAAGGTGGGTTAATGTGGGTGTAAAGGCAGGGGTCCCAATCAGGCCCGGACTGGGATAAAAAATAGGCCCGGGCATTTTGCATTGAGCAGCCCATGACCTGTTAACCGGCCCCTTCCCCACTCTCCTCCCTGACAGATCCCCTGAGAGAGGGGAGGGGGAACACACCAGCGATGTGGGGGGGGGGGGGGGTGAGGTGGGAACAGGAAAGAGCATGGGGGGTTGGAGAGCACAGGGAAGAACCTTGAGAACATGGGGTGAGGCAAGGGCACAGGGGAGAGGCAGAGAACACAGGGAGGGCGGCGGATAGCATGGAGGGAGGTGGAGAGCACGGGGGGCTGGTGGAGAGCATGGGGGAGCTGGCGGAGAGCATGGGATGTGATGGGGAGGGCAGCGGAGAGCATGGGGGTGGCAGAGAGCATGTGGGGGAGGTGGAGGACATGGGGGGGAGGTGGAGAGCATGGGGGGTGGCGGAGAGCACGGGGGAACAGCGGAGAGCATGGGGGGCAACAGAGAGCATGGGGGGATGTGGAGAGCACAGGGGGGAAGTGGAGAGCGTGGGGGTGATGTGGAGAGCACAAGGGGGCAACAGAGAGCATGGGGGTGATGTGGAGAGCACAAGGTGGGCAACGGAGTGATGTGAAGAGCACGGGGGTGGCGGAGAGTATGGGGGGGGGTGGCAGAGAGTATGGGGGGGGAGGTGGAGAGCATGGGAGGGTGGAGAGTATGGGGAGGGGGGTGGAGAGTATGGGGGGAGGGGGTGGCAGAGATCACGGAGGTCGCAGAGAGTATGGGTGAGGTGGAGAGCCCAGGGGGGAGCAGCAGAGAGAAGCAGGATAGGAGGAGGGGTGGGGGCGGCTGCATATAGAAGAATAATTCTCTCCATCCTCCTTCTGCAGTCTCTGAATGCCTGATTCTCCTCTACCTCTCGCAGGCATTCCTCTACTGCAGGAGGAAGATGGAGAGAATTATTCTTCTATATAAAGCCGCCCCCACCCCTCCTCCTATGCAGTTTACAGGGGGGCTGAACTCACATTTTCAGTTTCGTTGTCTTGCCAGCACTTCTAGTCAGAAGACCGGTGTCCTGTCATATACTGTCCTCTTTTCCGACAGAACACCAGCTCCAAGGTGCCTGCTCTGGCTCCTCCTCTCGACACCAACGGCTGACCTATATGGGCGGCCGTGCAGCCGCGCAGAGGCCGAAGACGTCTCATCTCATCTTGCTCCTCCCCCCGGCGCCGATGGCTGAGCTTAAGCAGCCGGGCAGCCGAGGAGAGTCTAGATGAGTGGTGCAAGCTCAAGCCTTGGGCCCCGCAAGGTCTTGCTGCCTGGCGGCCGCGGCCCACCGGGCATTTGCCCGGTTTGCCCTATGGCCAATGCGGGCATGGTCCCAATACTTTTTGTAATATAGTGTGTGTGTGTATATATGTGTATGTATGTATATCTAATATACATATACATACATACACACACACGCACAGTATCTCACAAAAGTGAGTACACCCCTCACATTTTTATAAATATTTTATTATCTTTTCATGTGACAACACTGAAGAAGTGAGTGTACAGCTTGTATAACAGTGTAAATTTGCTGTCCCCTCAACATAACTCAACACACAGCCATTGAACCGCTGGCAACAAAAGTGAGTACACCCATAAGTGAAAATGTCCAAATCGGGCCCAATTAGCAATTTTCCCTCCCCGGTGCCATGTGACTCGCTAGTGTTACAAGATCTGAGGTGTGAATGGGGAGCAGGTGTGTTAAATTTGGTGTTATCGCTCTCTCTCTCATACTGATCACTTGAAGTTTAACATGGCACCTCGTGGTAGAGAACTCTGAGGATCTGAAAAAAATGTTGCTCTACATAAAGATGGCCTAGGCTATAAGAAGACTGCCAAGACCCTTAAACTGAGCTGCAGCACAGTGGCCAAGACCATACAGCGGTTTAAGAGGAAAGGTTCCACTCAGAACAGGCCTCGCCATGGTTGACCAAAGAAGTTGAGTGCACGTGCTCAGCGTCCTATCTATTTCTTTGGGAAATAGATGTATGAGTGCTGCCAGCATTGCTGCAGAGGTTGAAGGGGTGGGGGGTCAGCCTGTCAGTGCTCAGACCATACGCCACACACTGCATCTAATTGGTCTGAATGGTTGTCATCCCAGAAGGAAGCCTCTTCTAAAGATGTTGCACAAGAAAGCCTGCAAACAGTTTGCTGAAGACAAGCAGACTAAGGACATGGATTACTAGAACCATGTCCTGTGGTCTGATGAGACCAAGATAAACTTATTTGGTTCAGATGGTGTCAAGCACGTGTGGCGGCAACCAGGTGAAGAGTACAAAGACAAGTGTGTCTTGCCTACAGTCAAGCATGGTGGTGGGAGTGTCATGGTTTAGGGCTGCATGAGTGCTGATTGAGTGCAGTTCATTGAGGGACCCATGAATGCCACCATGAACTGTGACATATACAAAATAAAATTATAATTGTGCTACCAATGGATCAAAGTGAAATGTAGCAGCCAGCATCAACAATGATACAATTGTGAAAACAAAACAAAAAATGCAGCGCTGTGAAAATAAACTTGCTGAAACAAGTGAATCAAGATATAAAATCAACAAATAATGTAAACATTGGAATTGGCCTGGCACAGCCTAAACCAAATAGAGTGGCATTGGACCTAGTTTGCCGCCATACATTTAACAACAGCTGATATAAGGTTTGCTAATTTTAAAAGCAGTATATATACAGCGTGGGATCTCATAGCAGGTTTATGCCCCAGTTGAAGTGCAATCATACGAAACATGTCGGGTACATAGCCTGCTGGCCGGATCTACCACGCTTTTTTTAAACCATTTGCCATACGCGTCTTCATTGATGTTTTGTACTGTTATCTTTTTTTTATTTTCTTATTTTAAATACATTTTTTTACCGGAGTGACCTGCTCTATGTGGAGGCTTTTTTTCTTAATTTTTTTTCTCCATGAACCAACCTGTGTGTGGATGACTACATTTCTCTTGGAGTTTTTGACTGTAACATCTTATACTGGACATCCCGGATGCACAGATCGCTGAGTGCTGTTTGGCGTTTCACCCTTGTTGGAGGATCGATTGTCGCTGACTAAATCTCACGCTTGATTGAATCACCACCACGGTGTGTGGGTCCACACCTTTGGGTAAGAGTACCCATTACCTTTCTTTGATGACAGTTTGTACACCTGAAATCTCCCTGTATGAAGTTTTGCTTTGTGTTGGATGAGAAATGAATGCATCTTTACGCCATTCTACACACTTGAAGTCTGGTTGTCTTCCTGCGGAGGAATTATATTCATCGCTAAAGGAACGTTATTGTCTTATATAGTGCTCACCCCGGAGGGGTGCATAAAGGGCATAAATACAACATTTCATCCATGTGATTCATTCTATTATGGACTTCATAGAGTTTTCATTTTTTTACTGACTTTCACATTTTATACGATCACTTCATTGTTGCCACTCTATTTGGTTTAGGCTGTGCCAGGCCAATTCCAATGTTTACATTATTTGTTCATTTTGTATCTTGATTCACTTGTTTCAGCAAGTTTATTTTCACAGCGCTGCATTTTTTTGTTTTTGTTGTGTACTGTGACATACTGAAGCAGAGCATGATCCCCCCTCCCTTCAGAGACTGGGCCACAGGGCAGTATTCCAACATAACGACACCCCCTCCAAGATGACCACTGCCTTGCTAAAGAAGCTGAGGGTAAAGGTGATGGACTGGCCAAGCGTGTCTCCAGACCTAAACCCTATTGAGCATCTGTGGGGCATGCTCAAAGGGAAAGTGGAGGAGCGCAAGGTCTCTTTTATCCACCAGCTCTGCAATGTCATCATGGAGGAGTGGAAGAGGACTCCGGTGGAAACCTGTGAAGCTCTGGTAAACTCCATGCCCAAGAGGGTTAAGGCAGTGCTGGAAAATAATGGTGGCCATTATTGAGTTCAGGTGTTTCTGTGAAGGGTACAACATAAAGTATATAAAGATATATTGGACATTTATAGGCTTCCAACCATGTGGCTGCAGTTTGAGGAAGCTTCTTTTCTGTTCCAGCATAAGACCCCATATACATTATTGGATTTTCTGCAGATTTTTTTCTTCAGATTTACCAAAATCATGTAGTGCTAGGGCCTGCCTGATTGCATACACATTGAAACTCTTAAGGTTTGACCTCATATTATATGATTTTGGTAAATTTGAAGACAAAAATCTGCAGAAAATCTAATAGTGTGTATGGGGTCTTACTGTGCCCCTTTGTACAAAGCCAGCTTGATAAAGACCTTGTTGGATGAGCTTGGTGTGAAGTATCTTAAAGCGGGGTTTCGCCTTCAAAATTTTTTTGAAGCGGCCTACTGTGCATGCGCGAGTCGGCGCGCGGCCTACTGCGCATGCGCGCGTGTCATTTGTGAATGGGGAACGCGTTGTGGGACACAGTTCCCATAACACACCGCGACCCATTCCCCTGAAGACAGAAGAAGAGAAGATCACCGCGGCGCTGGAGGAGGCAAATTAGGACGATCTGCCTAGCAACAGCCATTCTGGTAAGTAAAAAAAAAATTGTTACTAACATTTTTACTAGTTTTCATTTTCAGGGTGTTCCACCACTTTAAGTGGCCTGCACAGAGCTCTGACCTAAACACTACTGAACACCTTGGGGATGTATTGGAATGCTGATTAGGAGCCAGGTGTTCTCATCCAAAATCAATATCTGACATGACAAAGACTTATTTGGCAAAATTGGCACAAAGCCCCACAGACGCATTAAAAAAGTTGCAGAAAACTCGTATTTGGATATGGCTCTTGTGCTACCAAAGTGTGGGTACCTTAGACTCTAATTGTAACCAAAGTATACACATCATTCTAGAAATACTGACAGCAGGCTTCAGTGAGTATCACTTGCTCAATTATCCTTTTTGGCTGGGTTCACACTGCCGTATGGAGCGGCTCACAGCAGGGGTCCGGCGCATCCCTGTTCACCGTTTCAGGTCTGATTTCGGTCTGAATTTTTGGCTGAATTCGGACCTCAGATAGACCAGAAGATGCACATGACACCTGTACAATTCGCTATGCAGCTGTTCCGGAGCTGTGTGAACTGGCTCCATTGAGAGCCAGTCACAGTCTCCTGCCACGCAAATTCGATGCAGCGAAATCTGCATCCAATTCACAATAGTGTCAACCCAGCCTTAATAACTGTGTCTATATGCGCTCTGCATAGCGGAGCAGACACAGACCTGTCATCCACCTGCTCAGTGGGGGATCAACAGAGAGCTCCCCCGCTGAGCAAGCTGATTCCGCATAGCGAAGGCGCCTGTGTGAAAGGGGCCTTATGACGTAATAAAACACACCCCTTAGGGCTTGTTCACACCATACATACATGGGAACTGATGGGAAAAACAAGCAGATTTCACTTGCAGAGATATGAGTTTACATCAGCTTACATCGGTATTCATAAGTGTATCAGTGGGTTTTTATGCATATTGACATCAGTTTTCATGAGCGTCAGTTATGTGTCTTGTTCACACCAATGTTGATGTCATGTTAGTTTTTTTTTCCCATGCAGATATAGCACCCTCAAGTCTAGGCAGGGTTGCTCCTAAATTTACCTACCAGTTATAGTGACCTTGGCCAATTGTTGGGAATCGTTTTGATTTCACCCTGGGTCTGGAGTTGCACTTCTCTATTCGAAGAGCTCACAGGATTCAGTGGCAGTGAATGGGCAAGTCTAGTGAAAGAGACTGGGAGCTCATTGGGCTGAGATTCTACAAGAAGTGATTGGACTTACGGACTTACCGAACAAACGGACTTGGCCACACACGAACGGACTAAGTCCATTCGAAAGTCTGTTTGTTTTGAATGTGATGACATAAACAAGACTAAAAAAGGAAGTTCAATAGCCAGTAGCCAATAGCTTCCCTTGCGTCGTATTTGGTCCATCGGACCAACATACAGATGAATGGTTTTCCCTATAGGAATTGAGTCCGTCGGACAGATTTGAAACATGTTCTATTTCTAGGTCCGTCTGATTTTTTTAAACGAAAAACGATCGGATTAGCCCACATACTTGGATTGTCCGACGGACTGATTCCTTCGGACCTAGTCTGCCGCAAAGTCCGGTCGTGTGTACGTGGCATAAGAGTTTCTTACAGTTTATGTTAGGATCTGTTCTAAGACTGTTGCCATAGGAGACATTGCTCCTACACATGCAGATGTGGTGCCTTGCTGGGTGCCTTTCCCTGCATGGCTGTCTACCTGTAGAAGTCTTGAGGTCTGCCAATTGACATTGCAACTACCTACAGGTGTCCTGGCCCTAAACCCTCTCTCCCACAGTTCTGTTCAAGAGAAAATAAATCTCTTTGCATTCAAGAAGTGTCTGGCGCCCATGAATCTACCTTACATTACACCTACTATGCCTTGCAACCCACTCCTATACAGAAGGATGTCAGCTGTCTCTGGCTCTGGAGGTTCTCATTAGACTAAAGGAGGCCGGAACGTTGGTACACAGAGAACTGCATACAGGTTGCAGATTCCTGCGCATATAAAATCCACACATGATACTAGTATTGTGGTGTGAACAGGGCACTAGGGAACAATTGTTTTTTTTTTTGTGCCTTTGCAGAACACGTGCAGAAAAACTGACATCTCTGCACCATAGTGTGAACGAGGCCTTTTCTTTTACAAAGACGCCATCCCTTTAACCACTTTATGACCAGCGCACGACGATGTACGTCCCTTTTTTGAAGAGGGATATCTCGGTAACGGCAGCAGCTGCTGTCACAACCGAGATATCCATCTCTTCAGGCGCCGGTCGTATTTTACGATAATGGTGGTCTCCGAACACGGCGGATTCGCTGCAAGATCACCGTTATTGGCGGCAGGAGGGGTGGGGGCTCTCCCACGCCCTCCGCCGCTTACTGGAGGCGATCAGGTCCTTTCATCTGCGTGGTATGGAGACGAGTGAGGCTAAGATGGCCCCCATCCATCTCTATACCATAGCAGGGCGGAAGCGACGTCAAAACTTCACTTCCGCCCATACCTCTTAAAGGAACATTTTTTAAATGCCATTTTTTTTTTTTTTTTTTTTTGCATTTAAGTCTAAATATGAGATCTGTGATCTTTTTGACCCCAGATCTCATATTTAAGAGGACCTGTCATGCTTTTTTTTCTATTACAAGGGATGTGTACATTCCTTGTAATAGGAATAAAAGTGACCCAATTTTTATTTTATTTTTAAAACAGTTTAAAAATAAATAGGATCAAGTAAAATAAATAATAAAAAAGCAATATATAATGTTTGGGGGTTCTAAGTTATTTTCTAGCAAAAAAAACAGTTTTAAACATGTAAACACCTAAAATCCAAAACGAGAATGGTCTTAAAGTGGTTAAACAAAGCTTTGTGCCAGCCTTGTTTGTCTCATCAAGAATTATTTTATAGCTTTATCTTATTTTTTAATTATGCTTGAATACTTTTCTCAATTCAAAATAAATTGCAGTAGGAATACAAGGCCACGTTGCTGCAAAGATACAATGGTTGGCTTCACCAGAATAATGTCAATGATCAACCAGATTAATTCATCAAAGCGGGATCTCCCACGAGGCCCAAGGTGCTCTTATAAACCTGCTGCCAGCTTGCTCCTGTTTAGTTAGATGGGAGAACATGGGAACAATTGGAACATTTCTGTGTACAGTCTTTTTCATTTTGATAGTGTACTTTACTATTGGAGGAGGACAATATAACTATGACAGTAACGACAGAGGTAAGTACATATTTGTAGCACAGAAAGACAGGCAAGCAGATAAGTCTACAGAGATTAGAATATGTTTATGCAGTGAGGATAAAGCTGTTGGGAGATGGTGTTAATACATTAAATGTTTGGATCTGTTAGAATAACTTGATCTCAGTGTAGTGTAGCTAACCTTTTTTAGAGGTGCAAGCAAAGACTTAATATGGAGCATTTCTGTATATTAGGTACGTTTTTTTTTTTTTAACATTAATTTTGTATTAAGTATTTTAGATAGTACAAACATCGCCTATGGGCGAAACAAAACATATCCATAATTAAAAACGAAAGTAGTACATAATATATATATATATTGTATATAAAGGAGAAGTGCAGCACAAAAAGATCATAAGAATGACAATAATAAATATTAATCCTTAGCCATCCGTAAAAACCAACGTTTCCAGGCTCTCTCAAAGTTTAAGTATCTATCTTGTCTGATAGCTAGCAATTTTCCTTAAACAAACGTGGTACTGACCAACTCAATTGTTTCTGAAGGATTGTGAGCCAATTGTCATTTCCAGTATCTAGTAATCATTAGTCTAACAGCTAATAAAATATGAGTAATGACTGTATGTAAGTGCAATGTATAGTTGTCTATTTCTAAGGTTAAAATTTGCCAAAGCTGGGTATAATGGGTAATTTTTGTAAGTATGTATAAGCCCAGCCCCTGAGATCTCAAATAAGCTTTAGCCAAAAGTTTTTATTTTTTTAAAGTGGACCTAAAAAGGGTCAGCCTTATCCTCGGTGAAACCCAAATCAGCTGTAAATGCCTTGAAGTAAGCATTCTGCAAGGGTTCATTTTGCAAAGACATCCATTCTGCAACCACCATATTTTTGGGAGTAAAAGCAGGCGTGGAAGGGATATATCTGATGATGTTAAAAGTCCTAATTGGCTTCCATAAGGCTAAATGAACAGAGATTGTGTAGGTTGTTGTGTGGGGTCTGTCATGTGTGCCAAAATGTTTTTATTCAAGAATTATATGCTAAAGGTACATGTTTTACTGATTTGCTTTGTCACATAACACTATGTTAATGAATTTCTGTAAGACAGACACATTTTAGAATTTAAGTATAGGTCTGCCCTATGGAGGCAGTGCAGTATCTAAAGTCCTTCTAAATCATGGGTTCCCAACCCTTTGGCCCTCCAGCTGTTGCAGAACTACAAGTCCCATGAGGCATTGTAAACCACTAATGCCACGTACACACGATCAGACTTTTCAGCCGGATTATCCAGTGGAGGTCCACCGGACTTTCCGAACATGCAGACATGCCCACGCACGCCCAGACTTTTCTGGCGGACAATCCGCCGGAGGTCCGCCAGACTTTTACACGGAGTAAAGTCCGTTCATTTAGAATGTGACTCCAGGTAGACAGGACCATCGAAGGAAGTCAATGCCGCCGTCTCTATCGGCTAGATTGACACCTCGCTAGCCCCGTCACCTGGTATGGATTTAAAGGGGAATCCCTACGCCGAAAAAACGGCGTGGGGGTCCCCCCCAGATCCATATCAGACCCTTAACCGTGCACGCAGCCCGGCCGGTCAGGAAAGGGGGGGGACAAGCGAGCATCCCCCCCTCCTGAGCCGTACCAGGCCGCGTGCCCTCAACATGGGGGGTGCCTTGGGGAAAGGGGGCCCTGCGGCCCCCCCAAAGCACCTTGTCCCCATGTTGATGAGGACAAGGGCCTTTTCCCGACAACCCTGGCCATTGGTTGTCGGGGTCTGTGGGCGGGGGGCTTATCGGAATTTTAATAAGGGGGCCCCCAGATTCTGGTCCCCCACCCTATGTGAATGAGTATGGGGTACGATGTACCCCTACCCATTCACCTGGTGAAAAAAAAGTGAATAAAAACACAACACAAGTTTTTAAAATACTTTATTACACAGCTCCAGGGATCTTCTTCCGTCTTGGGGGGTCTTCTTGCCGGACTCCTCCGCTATCTTCTGCTCTTTTACTAGCGGAGGAGCCCGGCTTTCTCTTTCGTCGCCACAGCCGTCTGGGGGTCTTGTTCCGACTTTGGGGGTCTTGTCCCGCTCTTCTGTTCTTCTTGCCGGGCCTCCCCTTTCTTGTTCCAGCTCTTTTACTATCGGTGGCCCTGGCTTCTGTTGCCGTCGCCGTCACTGTCGCCGCCGCCTTCTGCTTCTTGTTCTTCTTTCTTCATCCGATGTTGACACGATGCTGTCTCTGGCCGTAATGGCAGAGACACGTTGTGCTGTGACTTGTATAGGGACAAGGGGCGGGGCCACTGGCTCATGTCACATGGTGACCCCACCCCCTTATGATGTCAAAGTCCCAGCATCCTCCAAGACTGTGACATTATAGGGAGGTGGGGTCACCATGTGACATGAGACGGTGGCCCCGCCCCTTGTCCTTATATAAGTCATAGCACAACATGTCTCTGCCATTACGGCCAGAGACAGTGTCGTGTCAACATCAGATGAAGAAGGAAGAACAAGAAGCAGAAGGCGGCGGCAACAGCAACAGAAGCCCGGGCCACCGCTAGTAAAAGAGGAAGAAGAAAGCGGAGGCCCGGCAAGAAGAACAGAAGAGCGGGACAAGACCCCTGATATGGATTTGGGAGGGACCCCCACGCCATTTTTTCGGCGTAGGGATTCCCTTTTAAATCCATACAAGGTGACAGGGCTAGCATGGCGGCATTGACTTCCTTCGCTAGTCCCGTCTACCTGGAGTCACGTTCTAAATGAATGGACTTTACTCCGTGTGTTGGGCAAGTCCATTCATTTCAAAAGTCCCGCGGACTAGCACACAGACGGCCAGATTGTCCGCCGGACTGCTGAGTCCGGTGGACAATTTTGAGTCAAAACTTCTTACTAAGTCCGCCGGACTTTTGAGGAGAAAAAGTCAGCTGGAGTCCGTGGGATTGTCCGATCATGTGTACGCGGCATAACAGTTACAAGCATGACTCCTAAAGGCAGAGGTATAGTGAGACTTGTAGTTCAATAGCTGGAGGGCCATAGTTTGGGCACCCATGTTCTAAGTGGTATAATTTTTAATGGGCATCCAAGGCAGGAGATGGGTTGTCTTTGAACAAAACAAGATACTCTCTAAACCTCCATCAAATGTCAATTTAGCTGCCAGGTGCGGAGAGCGACCTTCAGTAAATGAATACAGACTTCTCTCAAGAATTGTCGGTGGGTCGACAGCAAAGGAAAATGCTTACCCCTGGATGGTGAGTTCATGGTTCTATGCTGTAAATGTATTCTTAAAGGCTAACTTCACTTAAAAGTAGTATTTTAGTCTTGGGTTGGCACCAGGAAGTTGATTTTTGAAGAAACCAGTGATGAGCTATATATGCCACAATGAAAATGTCACTCTTTTGCAGCTGGATTCTTAAATTATTATACAGTACATTGTGGAAAATCTACTTTGGAAAGCGTGAACAATGGCTTTATAATGGCTATGGCAGCTGGGAAGAGGAAGTTCAAGCTGGAAAATCTTGGCACTGGAGTGCTCAAGAGTTAACAGGGGCCAGTATGATTGAGTTTATCAGAAACTATAAAGTTTTGGTAAAGTTTTAAATTAAGGGCTCATTTACACTTGCTTTGGCTTCAACACACATTAACAGCTAGTTTACACTTGCTTCAAAACAAGGCTTCGGACAGGCTTTGTTAAAGCTCTCAGAACGCTTTTTTTTTATCAATATCTGATCTATATGCAGCATAGATCAGGAATATAGCTGTTATTTCTGCAGACATTTGGAAAAAAAATTTGGAAAAAAAATAAAAGTTTTTCTTGGTTTTTGTTATAAAATTTTGTAAATAAGTAATTTTTCTCCTCCACTGATGTGCGTTTATAGGCTGCACTGATGGGCACCAGTGTTGGTCATCTTACTTTAAAAAAGTAATTAGTTAAGTTACAAATTACTTCTCCCAAAAAGTAATTGCGTTAGTAACTCAGTTATTACATTGGAAAAGTAATTAGTTACTCAGCAAAGTAACTGACTTTTTTTTTAAAAATATTCTATATGTGTAACTAAGGTGCAGGTCTAGTATTACTGTAACCAAGGGGCGCATTTATTATTATTGTTATATATCGTGTAACCAAGGGGCTGCTCTATTATAACTCTAACCAAGGGGCAGATCTGTTATAGCGTTTAAGCAAGTGGCAGGTATATCATTATTAGATCGTGTAAGGGGTGGATGGCTACAGAAGAGGGCGAATGTTAAATTAATGGGCAGAGCTCGATATATAACAATAATAATAAATGCGCCCCTTGGTTACAGTAATACTAGACCCGCCCCTTATTTACACGATAGACGCCCATTGCAGAGTAGCACGAGCATCATGAGGGTGCGGCATCGCCTCGTACAATTACATGTTAACTGCACCTGCGCAGTGTAGAGTTCACTCAGAGCTGTTTAGGTTCGGCAATTTTCGGAAGCTCCGTAGTCCTTCGTACTACGCAAGCCCTGCGCCTGCACAGTACAGGGGGTCCTTATCCGGCGAGGGAACTTTTTCGGCAGGACATCGGAATTACACTACTGCCAACTAGTGGCGGTAGATGTAATTGGGGTATGTGTTGGAGATTTTGAATATTTAAAATGGAATTGGATTGCCATGCCCCATCGGATGTATATACAGTGGTGTGAAAAAGTTTTTGCCCCCTTCCTCATTTCCTGTTCCTTTGCATGTTTGTCACACTTAAGTGTTTCGGAACATCAAACCAATTTAAACAATAGTCAAGGACAACACAAGTAAACACAAAATGCAATTTGTAAATGAAGGTGTTTATTATTAAAGGTGAAAAAAAATCCAAACCATCATGGCCCTGTGTGAAAAAGTGATTGCCCCCCTTGTTAAAACATACTATAACTGTGGTTGTCCATACCTGAGTTCAATTTCTCTAGCCACACCCAGGCCTGATTATTGCCACACCTGTTCACAATCAAGGCATCACTTAAATAGGAGCTGCTTGACACAGTAAGGTCCACCAGAAGATCCTTAAAAGCTACACATCATGCCGAGACCCAAAGAAATTCAGGAACAATTGAGAAAGAAAGTAATTGAGATCTATCAGTCTGGAAAGGGTTATAAAGCCATTTCCAAAGCTTTGGGAAACCAGCGAACCACAGTGAGAGCCATTATCCACAAATGGCGAAGACATGGAACAGTGGTGAACCTTCCCAGGAGTGGCCGGCCGCCCAAAATTACCCCAAGAGCGCAGCGACGACTCATCCAAGAGGTCACAAAAGACCCCACAACAACGTCCAAAGAACTGCAGGCCTCACTTGCCTCAGTTAAGGTCAGCGTTCATGCCTCCACCATCAGGAAAAGACTGGGCAAAAATGGCCTGCATGGCAGAGTTCCAAGGAGAAAACCACTGCTGAGCAAAAAGAACATCAAAGCTCGTCTCAATTTCTCCACAACACATCTTGATGATCCCCAAGACTTTTGGGACAACATTCTGTGGACCGATGAGACAAAAGTGGAACTCTTTGGAAGGTGTGTGTCCAAGTATATCTGGCGTAGAAGGAACACTGCATTTCAGAAAAAGAACATTATACCAACAGTAAAATATGGTGGTGGTAGTGTGATGGTCTGGGGCTGTTTTGCTGCTTCAGGACCTGGAAGACTTGCCGTGATAAAAGGAACTATGAATTCTGCTGTCTACCAAGAGATCCTGAAGGAGAATGTCCGACCATCTGTTCGTGTACTCAAGCTGAAACGAACTTGGGTTCTGCAGCAGGACAATGATCCTAAACACACCAGCAAGTCCACCACCGAATGGCTGAAGAAAAACAAAATGAAGACTTTGGAGTGGCCTAGCCAAAGTCCTGACCTGAATCCTATTGAGATGTTGTGGTATGACCTTAAAAAGGCCGTTCATGCTCGAAAACCCTCTAATGTAACTGAATTAGGACAATTCTGCAAAGATGAGTGGGCCAAAATTCCTCCAGGACGCTGTAAAAGCCTCATTGCACGTTATCGCAAACGCTTGGTTGCAGTTGTTGCTGCTAAGGGTGGCCCAACCAGTTATTAGGTTTAGGGGGCAATCACTTTTTCACACAGGGCCATGATGGTTTGGATTTTTTTTCACCTTTAATAATAAACACCTTCATTTACAAATTGCATTTTGTGTTTACTTGTGTTGTCCTTGACTATTGTTTAAATTGGTTTGATGTTCCGAAACACTTAAGTGTGACAAACATGCAAAGGAACAGGAAATGAGGAAGGGGCAAACACTTTTTCACACCACTGTATATATATATATATATATATATATATATATATATATTTATATATATATTTTTATAACAGACAAGCTAGGTTTTTTTCTCTAGGACATTGGTTCCATAGATGGACTGTGCCCAGGTGTTAATTGAATATCTCTTGTTCTCTTACAATAGATGTGGCTCCTTCTCCCCAGGGGTCATTAACATACTATTGTCATATCTGGTTATCAGGACCTGTGAGTCACCAGTCCCTCCCTTTTACCTGGGTGGAACTGATGACTCATAGATCTTGGAGACCACCTGACAACAGGGATTTTGCCTTTAGAAAAGGACCAATCACTGAGCTAGCCCAAAGACCCCCAGGAGCCAATGAACATTGAGACTGGGGAAGGGGCATTTTTGGCATATAAATAAGTCTACAGCTGGATACGAGCCCCTCTTAGCCTGATGCTGAACATGTGAGCTGCCGGGGTAATGTATCTCTCTCTCTCTCCCTCTCTATCTTTCTCTCTCTCTCTCTCTCTCTCTCTCTTTACTCTTCCCGACTATTCTTCTATATTAAGATACAACTAAGATTTAAGGAACAGCCTGTGTATGTCCATTGTAATTATATATCTTTGTAAACACATGGCATTTATAACATCTCTATACTAGGTTGGGTAATCTAAAATGTTTCTTTATTATGTTTCTGGACATATAAATAAATTGTAATTGTTTATCCTGTTCGCACGGTTATCGTACGTTTATATACTTATACAGACAAAGGTTTAATTGCGTTATTCACTTTATCATGGTTGTATCTATAATCTTTAACTAAGCTAGAAATTCAGCTTTAACAGGTAACTAAGCCAAAGTAATGGGAACTGAGTTACCATGAGGGGAAAAGTAATCAGTTAGATTACTCGTTACCCTCTAAATTAACTGCGTTAGGTAACTCAGTTTATTTTAACTCAGTTACTTACATCACTCATGGGCACTGATTAGGCGACACTGATGAGGCTGCACTGATATGTGGCATTGATAAGCGGCACTAATAGGCGGCACTAATTGGCACCACTGGTGGGCACTGATTGGCAGCAGGGGTGGGCAGTGTTGGGACTGCACTGATTATCAGGTTTCTGACAGCGTGAGGAGAGGAATGCCGATAACAGGCAAATCCTGTTTACGCTGTGATCAGCTGCGATTGGACACAGCTGATCACGTGTTAAAGAGCCTCTGTGTTTTGCTCTTTACCCCGATCTGTGATTAGCTGTGTCCTAAGGACACAGTGATCACAGATCCCTGTCAATGCGTGCCGAATCAATCATTGGAGGACATCCATAGGCGCCCTCCCGGGAATGTGCGACCGTACTGTAGTTGTCTTTCGGCTATAGCATGGTTGTGAAGTGTTTGGAATTGGTAGTAAACTTTGGATATATATATTTTTATTTCTTTGGTTTTTATTTTTACCAACACTATGTTTATGCAATTTGAACACCCCCATATATTTATTCAAAATATATTTAACAAAGTCTGCTGATTAAAATTATAGTTGATCTTTACCATTCCACTACAATACATAAAAGCTTGAAGTGAACATATGCATTATACTTTCAGAAAGGTTTATTTCCTTTTAATGCTTGTAACACATGCAGGGCCAAAAATTGGTTTGGGTAAATTGTTTGCATAACATTAACCAGTTGCTTACCGGGCCTATTTTGGCCTATTTTCCTATATGTAAACATCATCATTTTTTTGCTAGAAAATTACTCAGAACCCCCAAACATTGAGTACGTTTTTTTTAGCAGACACCCTAGGGAATAAAATGGCGGTCATTGCAACTTTTTATCTCACACGGTATTTGCGCAATAATTTTTCAAACGCCTTTTTTTGGGAAAAAAAACAGTTTCATGAATTAAAAAATAAGAAAACAGTAAAGTTAGCCCAATTTTTTTATATAATATGAAAGATGATGTTACGCCGAGTAAATAGATACCAAACATGTCACGCTTTAAAATTGCGCACAACCGTGGAATGGCGCCAAACTTCGGTACTTAATAATCTCCATAGGCGACGCTTTAATATTTTTTACTGGTTACCAGTTTAGAGTTACGGAGGAGGTCTAGTGCTAGAATTGTTGCACGCGCTCTAACGCACGCGGCGATACCTCACATGTGTGGTTTGAGCGGCGTTTACATATGCGGGCGGGACTTGCGTGTGCGTTAGCTTCTGATCGCGAGCTACAGGGGACAGGGGCGTTTTAATTTTTTTTTTTTTTATTTATTTATTTTTATTTTACTTCATTTTTTTTATTTTTACACTTTTTTTAAAAAAAATATATTTTGGATCACTTTTATTCCTATTACAAGGAATGTAAACATCCCTTGTAATAGGAATGTATGTGACAGGTCCTCTTTATGGAGAGATGTGGGGTCAATAAGACCCCACATCTCTCCTCCAGGCTGGAAAGCATGAGATCGGTAAAAAATTTTTTACCGATCTCATGCTGACAGCCGCGATCGCGGCTTTGTTTACATCCGGATACCGGGCGTGACGTCATAACGTCGCGCCCGGACCTCCGACGGTCATAGAGATGACTGGTGACCATCTGGTCACCGGAAATCTCTATGCTCGTCATCCGGCGGCGAGCGATTCTTTCTCCGGGCCCCCGATGGCACGGGAGAGCCCGGAGAAGCACCGGATGGCGGCGGGAGGGGGGGGACGTCCCCTCCCGCTGCCTATAAGAACGATCAGGCGGCCGAACTGCCGCTATGATCATTCTTATGGTGCACAGAATCGCCGGCCGGTAAAAATGATATCTGAATGATGCCAATAGCTGCACGCATCATTCAGATATCACCACTTAAAGTCAAGGACGTCATATGACGTGCTTGGTCGGCAAGTGGTTAAAGCGAAACTTCACTCTCCCAATTTAGTAAATTTACTTGTTATAAACCTTTTTTAAATTACATTTCTTCAATTACTTCCTGGTTTCCTGGCGTAGGCAAATGATGTCATACATTCCAGGAGTCTTCAGGTGGGGACAAGGGGTTTTCTCAGCTAAGTACACTCCCCTGCCTGCGTGCCTGTGCTAAGGGCAGATGGATTACAGGAAGTAAATGCTACAAGAGTCATCTGCCCCTACTAAAGATGGCCGTGGCCAGAAATGCTAGGGGGTGTTTTTACTGAGTGATTTCTCAGTAAACTAAAGCATGCAGACATAGATGGGTGAGGGAATATGCTTTAAATACTAAAAAATATTTTAAATAGCTTTTTTTGTTTGTGGTGCTCAGATGCTGTGTAGTTCTGCTTTAACAGAAGATTGAGTCGTGTTGTTGAGGGCACAAATTGGCACAATGATTACTTTTTCACAGGTTCGTAATAGTTTAAAAATTAAAATGGCGTTTTTAATACACTTGCATAAGCATTTGATGCATATATATCCAGATTATCTAAAATATTTGTGGAAACCTCAGGAATTTATTTTTGTGGAGGGAATGTTTTTATTTAGGGAAGATCTGGTCAGTGAAGACCTGTCCCACCTCTCTCCCCTCCCCCCTGCAGCTATGCAGCAACACATTACTTCTATTATAGTGATCTTTTGCTGCTTGCAATCAGCCAGCAATAGGTGATTATATTATTGATCTACTGCTGCAGAAAAAGTGTGGACAGATCATAACAGCCCTGTCCAAGCCTTCATACTAACAGGAAGTGCTGTGTTATCACAATGTAAACACTCCCAATGTAAACATTGGGTTTCCTATGGAGCATTGTGTAGTAAGATCAAAAGCGCTGGAACTGATTGTTTTAGTTCTTGGACTTAGTGCTGGACCCCACCTGCCACTGACAGGACCTGCAGGACCCTTTAAGCCCATTGCCATTTTAAAAACGCACTGGAACAAACAGTCATTGTACCTGTAAAGTTTTACAATGGTGGTCAATAATGTTTTTTTTTTTTTTCCTTCCGAATCCTCTGGCTCAGCTGGAGGAAGAGGGTGTTAAAGTTGCACAATCTGTTTTTGTGTGTTTTTGATTTTTACTTTGAGTGGCATTGACATGTCAATTTTGAACCTATGTAACTATATAAAAAGTACTGGTGTCTATGAAGTATCATTTTTTTTAATTGCAATTAATCTTGCGCAGGTATCTATAAGACGAAAATCACAACATGTTTGCGGAGGAACCATTGTTAGCAACAAGCATGTTGTTACAGCTGCTCACTGCATAACAGACAAGTAAGACTATATATCTTCTTTGTACTTAAATAATATTGTTGCATGTGTACTTAGTACTGCCCAACCGCTTCTATGTGGCAGTGAAGGTAGCAACACCCTTTTGACCCCCTCTTATGCTTGGATGTCCTGGGCCCCCGCAAAATTCAGATGGGCCCCCGCCATCCAAAAATATTCTCAAGTTGGAGAGCAGTGAGAGTTTGCTCAATTGTCCAATCACTGCCTAAGATTTCCCAGGACATCTAAAAACAGACTAGAAAGCAGTGAGAGTTCAGTCAGTCACTCAATTGCTCTAAATTGTTCACTTCTGCATGGCAGTAAAGGGGATGCCTCCGTCCTGAATCCACCCCCCCCCCCCATGTTTCCCAAGCTCACCTGAATTTTATGTGAGCCCAAGACTTGTAGAGAGGTGGGAAATTGCAGAATCACTGTAGTGATGTAGCATCCAGCTTCTGGAACCATTACTCATAGTATGGATGAAGGTATTCCAGACACCCAAAAGTGTTAGTTGCTGAAGGGTCGTAAAGATTATGTAAACCCAACATTTCGTATTTATGATATGTGCCTGCTGTAATATGAAAAATGATCTTGTTCTCTTTGTATTGCTTTCTTTGTGTGTAATCCCTGATGTTTCTGCCAGCCCCTCTGCTTTTCTATTTTCTATTAAAAACTGACTACACTAGCCATGAGAGCACAGCATCATGGTCCATTCTTTAGCTGTGCTAAGAACCTGGTGTGGTCTCCTCCAGTGATCAGACTTCTGTTGACAACTCCCCCCCCTCCCCTGTACAGCCATTCACTGGAAAGATCAGTGTGCTGCTGTTTCTCCTCCCCTAGCTCTCTGAGCTCCTTATACAGCTGAGAACAGAGGGTATGTGGTCACCCTTTAAAAAAAAAAAGGGGGGGGAAGAAGGTATTTATAATGCTTTTATATCTATACACCAATGTTTTGCCTTTCATTTATATTTTAAACTGAATAGGTAGTTTTACAAGGTGAGGGTTTATAACCAATTTAAACTGGTGTAGCTCTGAAAGACCGTGAAGACTGCACTTACCAGGAGAGGGACTAATGAGTATTATCAGGGCTTGTGTTGACATTCTTTGGGCTTGTGTTGATGGCTTTAGTTTGAAACACTTATCTGACCAGCAGTTGACTTCCTTATGACTTGCATTTGACCTACTTTGCTTTGTCATAGACTTACTGTATATATGAATGCATATCCCACCAGAAGCAATACAAGTCAATCTACACAGGCTTTTAATATTCTTTTCATTTCAACTGTTTTTAATAAAGAAGTACAGCCAAAGCTTGTTTGGCTGTACTTCTCCCGGGGATCACAGGAGTGCAATTCTTTCTTCACTCTTATGACCGTTTTCAGCAGACAGCTGGCTAAAGCCTGCTGTCGGCTGATGTCACAGAGCTGGTCCAGGCTCGGGAAAGATGGCGACCACCGCTGAGACTACAGCCCAGAGCTCCAGTGAGCTAGGTAAGTATGAAAAAAAACATAATAAAAAAACAAATCCCATTCTTCTTTTAATTTCATGGTTAGAAAATTCACCTGATTTGATGACCCTCAATCAAAAGGAAGGTCAAAAGAGCCTTATATTAAAACATAAATTCTCCAATATGAATAAACATGCTATTAAAACTGACCAGTTAGATCCTTGGAAGGTACAATCCCAAACTTTCACATTACTTTCCTCGAAGAACTAAAGTTTAAAACAAATTGAAAGGTTTCTACTTGCAATCTTCTTCTGTGTGTTCACTGAGCTGCGCATGTATAGCACAGTGTACAATACTGGCATCTATCGGGGGTTGGGATGAATGAATTCCAATGTGCATGCACATGTGGTACATCATCTGGAGCCATCCAATCAGGGTGGCTGAAGATGTAAAAAAGAACCCAGGTAGAAAATGTCCTTGACATGGAGACAGCTCCTGGACGTTACTTTACTGAAGTGGAGGTAAGTTTAGTTCCGCTCAAGGGAAAATAAAGACATGCCACCCATAGTGTAGTATAAACAGTTTATTAAACCCACCTTAATAACAGATCTAAAACCACTCACATATTCCTATGGTGTGAGAAAGTATCAACATACACTTCAATACACACTACGAGCAGAAGCGTCAACCAGTGTAATGACATCACATTGCCTCCACGCTCTCTGTATTTCTTCCAATCTTCTTCTGGAGCTCGTACGGTGTGGCGCTATCATTCCAACTACATATATATTCCCTTTTCTTAATTACCCACTAACACTAACACTTCAAATCATCTATAAATAGTTTTAAAATCATACACTACAAGTACAAAATCATGTTAGTCCTAAAACACTCAAATGAACAAATAAATAAGTAAAATGTTATAAAATAATTGTGCCCTTCTCCTTATATATCTCCCAGACTTCTCTTAATTCTCAAGTTTATACAAAAGCATAAAGAGTCATAAATTAAAAATAAATTATTTTAAATCAGTTTCAGCATTCCAAACGTTTGGTTTCAAGGTGTCCATCCAGTTAAATTTTTAGGCAATCCCACCACCTTCTGCAATGCTTGCTTACCAGCTTCCAAGAATTAAGTGCATGTGGCTATTGCCCAGCCAGGGCCTTGTCCTCACGGCAAGTACCGCCGATCCCGTCATCCTGTATGGGAAGGTTCCGTGTAGGCTGCTGGGCTAAGGGCTCCAAATAATATCTGGCATCCACTCTCAGTATGCACTTAATTCTTGGAAGCTGGCAAGCAAGCATTGCAGAAGGTGGTGGGATTGCCGAACACTTCAGTCACTTTTCTTGTGTTGTCACCTACACCATTTGGACTGTTACTTTGTTGCGCATACACAGCTTTTGGAATTGTATATTTGGTTCACAGGATTTCTTTCAGGATTTTATTTTTCCTTGGATTATTCAAGACACTATCTATATAATTTAAAGACACTGACATTTTACGATTCAAGTGATTTTTTCACTATTATCACATGATTATTGTTTATATTTCTTCCCTTACAGCCATGTCATTTGTGTATTTAGTTCACGATTAGCACGTTGGTGTAATATTTTCATTACTTTATTATTATCATTATTATTATTAGTATTTATTAGTTTTAGCGCGACTATTTCTGTTTTCCCATATTTTTGTGTTATATCGCACTTGGTGTCGCTGCTATTTTTCCATTTCTAGATTTTATTTCATTTTTTGCAATATTGTCCAGCGCAGTTAAAAAAAAAAAAAAAAATTAGTTTAATTTTTAGGTTCTCTTTTCAAATTAGATACTCATCAGTGTGCCTGGATTCTATCTATTCCCCAAAATTTAACCCTCTAGGGTTTAATAATCTTGCTGTGAAATTTGAGAAAGTGAAATGATATTGTAAATTTGTTTCCTAAAACCTTTCTCACAGTTTTCTCCTCTTCCACCCCACTTATTGAAGTCCACAAGGACATTCCAACATATTTGTAACATGAGAGGTATTACGCAGAATACACTTCCAGTTTAAATATTTTTACTATTACAGTAGTTGTAAATGTTTTTTCTTCTGATATTGATTTTCAAGTGTTGAAAGGCTAATTTAAACTGCACATTCATTTGGATGTAATGATATTTTTAAAAAAACTGTTTATACTACACTCTGGTGGGCATAACTTTGTTTCCTTGAGGATAATTTAAAGCGAAGTTCCACTCAAAAGTGGAACTTCCACTTATCCGTCTCCTCCCCCCTCCGGTGACACATTTGGCACCTTTCAGGTGGAGGGGGAAACCTGTTTTTAACAGGTATTATTCCCCACTTCCAGAAACTGCGCAGCCTCGCGGAAGCTCGGCCTCCCTCCTTCCTCCTCCACCGCCAGGCCAATTAGAAAGTGCAGCTCGCTTTTCGCAAGCGCTGTAGGAAACCAGCTGTGAAGCCGACAGGCTTCACAGCCAGGATCCCTTACCAGGAATGGCGGTGGCTGCACCCAATAACTGATCCGAAGATTGGCTGGGTTGCCAACATCACGGGCTCCCTGGACAGGTAAGTGTCCATATATTAAAAGTCAGCAGCTGCAGTATTTGTAGCTGCTGACTTTACATTTTTCGTGGTGGGCTGGAGCGCCTCTTGAAGTAAAGTGGAAGTTCAGGATCCTACTCTAACTGGCCTGCTTACATGGTATGTTTATCTGTATTGGGGGACCCAAGTGTAAATGAAGGAACAATTTTTGACCTACCGTTTAATTGGGAGTCAATCAAATCTTCTGACTTTTGATTTTTGGTGAAGCTTAACTGCTGTGGGGTTATTTGGCACTTTGATGTGTTTGTGACACATTACGCACTGGAGGATGATTTTTGCACAATTTATTGCTTACAGACATTAAATTCATCCTGGCACTTTTTTATTATATTTTTTGCACTGTAAGGCACTGTATGGTTGTAAAGTCAGCTCCCCCCAGCCTGATCTCAATCTAGCAATGTGCATGAGAACCGAGGTTCTCCTGCCTCTCTCCCTCCTCATTGACTCAGCAGCAGGAGCTCCCACTGCTCTCAATCAAGGCCAGTGAGGAGGGAGCAGGGGGCGGGGTTGAGACACGCTCTGTGTGTCTTATGAACACATCGAGGTGGCTCAGGAGTGAGCCTGCATGAGTGCCCACAGAGCAAGCAGCTTGCTATGGTTGGCACTCGGCAGGGAGGAGGGGTCAGGAGCATGGGCAGGTGACCCGAAAAGAGGAGGAACAGGGCTGCTCTGTGCAAAACTATTGCAAGCAGGTAAGTATAACATGTTTGTTATTAAAAAAAAAGGAACCTTTAGAATACCTTTAATATGTTGCATCAATATAAACAGCTTTTTTTATGCACTTTGTTGGATATTTATGCACATTAAGAATTTGTAGGTGGACAATTTTTTTAAGAAAACATGTGCGATCACACCAAAAACATTTCTTTTATTTTTAATGTGATTCATTGTAAACAATTGGGCATCACAGAATAGCACAATCAAGGGAATAATAAAATGGTCCTATTCAAAAACTTACATACCATTAGTTCTTAGTACCATGTATTGCCCCCTTTAGCATCAATGATGGCTTGCAATCTTTTGAAATAGTGAATAAGTCTCTTTATTACTCATGTGGTAAAACTGCCAGTTCTGGTTGGCAAAATGCCTCTAGGTTCTGGAAATCCTTTGATTGTCCAACATGAAATACATGTTTGAGATCTCTCCAAAGTGGCTTAATAATGCGGAGGTCAAGAGATTACAATGGCCATTTCAGAACCTTCACTTTTTGTACTGCAGTCACTGAAGGGTCGACTTGGCCTTTTTTTTGGATCATTGTCACATTGTCATGCTGGAAAGTCCAAGTGAGCTCCACATACAGGAGACTGAATAATGCAAAGAGTTTAGTTTTTAGATTCTCTTTCAAAGTTTCCTCCAGCATTTTATGATATGTCATATCTTGCTATCAGTTTTTACCTAATTCCCTGTTCTGTTGTAGCTCATCCCCCAATGCAGCAAAGATCCACCTTAACATTTCACTGTAGGGATGGTGTTTTTCCTTGATAAATCTTGTTGACTCATAACATAGCCAAACTTCTCATTATGCCAAATTAATTTGTTACACAAGTTTTGAGGCTTCTCTTGGAGTTTTGAGGCTTCTCTATGGGGTATTGTAAGTGGGCTTTTTTGTGACATTGGGGCAAACTCTGCCTGGGGTGTGTAAACTTAGGAGCACAGCTGGAATAAGGTGGTGGGGAAATTAGTGTGGCCACCTACCAGGGACATGATCCCAATAGCTTAAATCTAGACAAATCATTGACATTTCATGAGCTGGGTTTTCTTTTTTTAAGAATTTTTTTTTTTTGTTTGTTTTTTTTTTAACATTTTGTTCCATTGAATAGCTCTGTCCTATTCATTTATTTCCATATCTTGCCTGAAATTGTCTGGGTGATTTCTTTGTCTTTACAGGAACTTTACAAGTAATTTTAAGGTGTGTATTGGAGACCATGATGTTACTGTCAAAGAAAGTTCTGAGATGATTTTCTCTATATTCAAAGTGATTCTGCACCCCAAATTTCTTGCTAACCAGCCAATCAACTATGATATCGCTATTTTGGTGTTGGAAGAGCGCATTGTATTTGGTAAGAAATGTCACTCAAAGATGATCTTAAGATGCTCTTATCACAATGTATTATATACTCAAAGGATAGTTCTAGGCTCAAATCATAATCTCAAGATTTCAATATTACACAACATATATTTTAGCTACCTTGCTGGAAGCTGTGCACAGCTCAACACTTTCCCCTTTTCTCCAGATTGGTGGTGACGCTACTCACCCACCTGATGGTGATTATACAGTAAAAAATGGCTGCCAGAATTTTGATTCTTTGTCCAACTCTACCACCTATTGCTTTCAGTAATTAAAGGACAATTTGATCATTTATGTTCTCCTTTTTTAAGCAATCCCCCAGCCCTAAAGTTGAACTCTAAGCTAAGGGTGCATGCTGGGTCCGTGACATCAGAAAGATGGTGCCATCAAGGTGACGTAGACAGTTGGCCCCACCCCTTTCCTATATAAGAAATGTCAAACAGAGGAGCCTGCAGTAGACGGATGGCCTTCGTGTTGGCGAGAGTGAACAAAAAAAATTTGGGTGCAATGTAATTGACGATGGATCTACATTGGGGGACACTGTTTTTTACTTTTTAATAAAGGATTTGTCAAAGACTCTGTTTTTATTACTTTTTGACACTTTTTTGGTGAATGGGTAGGGGTACTATGTATCCGATACCCATTCACATGGGGGGGGGGGTCTGGGATATAGGGGGGTATGCAGGCAAAATTCCATTAAGCCCCCTGCCTGCATACCCCCACAACCACCTGCCACGGTTGTGGGGATGAGGTGATGGGGACAAGGTGCTTTGGGGTGGGCTTGTGGCCTGGTATGGTTCGGGGGTGGGGGTGCTCCTTTCTTGACCTGCCGGTCTGCATGCTTGGGTAAGGGTCTTTTATGGATATTAGGGGGTACCCCACGCCTTTTTTTTTTTTTGGCATAGCGAAGGGCCTGGTATGGACTGGGGGGACCCCACGCTGTTTTTTAAAAAATTTTTCTATTGCCTGGCAATGCCGGCATTCTTTTCTTTACATTTATCTGTCAGTGGGGAAGCCAGCTGACAGACAATGAGTCATGGTTGTTAAGGACGTGGGTGTCTGGCTTCCAGATATTCTTAGCACAGAATTTGAATCGGTCGATCGTTTTTTGACCGATCCAAATTCGAATCGTCTTGAAAAGGTGGAATTCACTCGAAAATTATTAAATTAAATTTTTTTTAACGAAACCAAACTAAACAAATTCTGAAACCAAACTAAATGAATTCCATAAGGAAACGAAATTCGTAACATAAAAAATCTATCCGAAACTGAAAAATTTGTTTTGTTTCGGATAGATTCGTTATGTTACGAATTTTGTCTAGTATATTCTTACTTGAATCTTGGTGTCTTATGTGTATTTCTTCCAGAGCTGTGCAGTAATCCAGCATAATACAACTTGTACTTGGTGCAGACGTTTCCTGTAATAAAGACTGGTCTCTGCTTCTGTATCTCCTTGTATGGGTGATTGGTCTTGTATCCACCCCTCCTGTAATTTTCACAGGCAGACTGAAGTGCACGCACCTGCTACGACCCTCCTACAGCTCTGCTATCTGCACAGGCTATGCACTGATGATGCCAGCAATATTTTGTCACAGTAATATCCAAGTTTCCAAAGGCATCTGGTTAACAGAAAGTGGATTTATATCCATTGTTACTATTAAGAAATTTTATTTCAATGAAAGTTTTTGTGCTTGGAGTTCAGCTTTAAATCATACAATACTACAAAAACTGACAGGATATGTACTTTAAACCAATCAGTTTGCATTCTGGTGTTCAGGAGATTCTTATGCCGCGTACACAAGTTCAGACTTTGTCCGCCGGATCTAGTCCGGCGGATTGTCCGCCGGACCTAGTCCGGCGAGACTTCCCCACACACGCCCGGACTTCTCCGGCGGACAATCCGCTGGAAAAAGTCCGCGGGAATGAACGGACTTTCCAATGAGCGGCAAGTCCGTTCATTTCAAAAGTCCGGCGGACTAGCCTACTAACGGCGGGTTTGTCCGCCGGACTGCCAAGTCCAGCGGACAATTTTAAAACAAAACTTAAAACCTAGTCCGCCGGACTTTTGGCGCCAAAAAGTCCGCTGGCGCCCGCACACGAGGGGATTGTCCGGTGGACTTGAGTCCAGCGGACAATCCCGCGGGATAGTCCCTTCTTGTGTACGCGGCATTAGAAGGCTCAAGAGGAAAATATATCTGAACTGTACAGGCACAGAAAGAAGAACACATACAATATAAAAAAAAATACATTTTATTACAAAAAATTATAAAAAAATGATACTCTTTGATGATGCAATACACTGGCATTTGTTTTTACGACCTGTAAAAGGTCTATATGTGATTTTTATGGATTGTTTTGTAATATAAATTTATGATTTTTATTTTTTTAATATATACGTGTTTCTTTCTGTGCCAGTAAAGTGAGATGAAAGCTTTTCCTCTTGAGTTTGGTATACATTACGGATGTGCCAGTATAGTGGTTCTATTGAAGTGAAGATTCTTAGAAGATAATATAAGGACAGGCTGTAGTTAAAGCGGGATTCCAGCGATCTTTTTTTTTTTTTTTTACGTTCATTGATAAACTTGAACAAAATATGATACTCACTAGTTTAATATTGCCGCCTCTCTCCGATTTCGTCTGCAAGAAGAACTTATATAATGGGATCCTGGCGGTTTCCATTTTGCTTGTGGGCAATTGAAACCCACAAGCATTTATTTCAGGGAATGCTGTGCTCCTAGCATTCACCGCTCGTTCCCGCGCATGCTCATTGCTAACAGTGAGCAGCGGCGTAAAATTCCGGGTTGCCATCACAACGGGCGGCATCGTCGGAAGTTCCTGCCCTGTTGTGATGGCAACCAAACATATACGTGCATGCACGATTTCAGACACGCCCTAATCACGTGACCGGAGTCACTCGGTTCCAAAATCTCTCGATTTGAGCATGACGGCGGTCCACACTGAATCTTGGGAAGCCGAACAGTAAGCTCCCAGAAGACCGGAAAAAGGAGATAAACACGCCTACTCCCACGGGAGTCAAGACAGGAAGTGGCACTATATATTAAAATAAAAAGGTAATTACGTAAAAAAAAATTTTTTAAAGCGGCTTAATGGCATCTATGCAAGTAACTGATTGGGGTAAGATAAAGTAAAAAATTTGGGTGAAATCCCGCTTTAATTATACTTTTGTGTTTAAAAAGGAAGTTAGCATTTCTTTAATACTTAACCAGACAAAAAGAGTCTTTGCATCCAGTATCGATCTTTGTATGTATAACTAATCAACACGTTTTTGTTTTTTGGGAAGCCTAGTGGTGAGATATCTGTAGTTGAGTTCCCATGTCCTCAATCTTTTTGTATTTGCAGGTGTCAAAATCCAGCCAGCCTGTTTGCCGAGCCCAGATGAGTCTTTTCCAGCAGGTTTTCTATGTGTTGCACTTGGATGGGGACGCACGTCAGAAGGTGAGAGGCTTCTGTTATACTGAGATGATCAGACTGTTTGTTTTTTTTTTTATGGGCCAGACGACTATTTTGTATCCCCACCATTCCTATTCTGACTTGTCCATGGTTATACTCATTCACTCTGTAAGGCCACTTTGAAGCTGATGACTAGGGATGAGGGAAATTAAAGATGAGGAGAACTGGGGAAGAGAAAAACTTCCACAGGAAGTGGTTTTATGGATGTAATATGCTTTATATGGTTACTGGGGAGGTTAGTGAAGCTCTTTTCAACTATTTAAGACCTGTCCTAATTACAAGGCCCATTATTATTTAGAAAGATAATGTTAGATATTTCATATTTTTCATTATTATTATAAACAAACCGGCTACTTTTATTGGGTGCACCTGTTCAGTTGCTTGGTAACACAAATTGCTAATCTGCCAATCACATGGCAGCAACTCGATGCATTTAGGCATCTAGATGTGGTGAAGACGACTTGCTGAAGTTCAAACCGAGCATCAGAATGTGGAAGAGAGAGGATTTAAGTGATTTTTTAAGTGGCATGGTTGTTGGCGCCAGTCTGGTCTGAGTATTTCTAAAAATTGCTGATCTACTGGGATTCTTACACAACCATCTCAAGGGTTTACAGAGAATGGTCCAACAAGGAGAAAATATCCAGTGAGTGGCAGTTGTGTGGACGAAAATGCCTTGTTGATATCAGAGGAAAATGGGCAAACTGGTTGGAGATGATAGACAGGCAACAGTAACTCAAATAACCACTCGTTACATTGAAGGTATGAAGAATACCATCTCTGAACGCACAAAACATCGAACCTTGAAGCAAATGTGCCACATCTGTCAGCTAAGAACAGGAATCTGAGGCTACAATTCACACAGGCTCACCTAAATTGGACAATAGAAGGTTGGAAAAACTTTGCCTGCTTTGATGAGTCTTGATTTCAGCCACATCATTCAGATGGTAGGGTCTGAATTTAGTGCAAACAACATGAAAGCAAGGATCTTTCCTGCCTTGTATCAACGGTTCAGGCTGGTGGTGGTGGGGTAATGGTGTGGGGGATATTTTCTCGGCACACTTTGGGCCCCTTAGTACCAATTTAAATGCCACGGCCTACCTGAGTATTATTGCTGACCATGTCCATCCCTTTATGACTACAGTGTACCAATTTTTTGATGACTACTTTCAACAGAAAAATGCACCATGTCACAAAGCTCAAATCATCTCAAACTGTTTTTCTTGAACATGACAATGAGTTTCACCTTTGGGATGTCGTGAAGCGGGAAATTTGCATCATGGATATGCAGCCGACAAATCTGCAGCAACTACGTGATGCTATCATGTCAATATGAACCAAAATCTCTGTGGAATGTTTCCAACATCTTGTTGAATCTATGCGACAAAGAATTAAGGCAGTTCTCAGGAAAAAAGGGGGTCCAACAGTAGGCAGTACTAGCAAGGTATACCTAATAAAGTGGCAGGTGAGTGTATATCTTAATTGGGTGTTGTCTTGTTTAAGAAAGGTACTCAATACTTTGTGGTCAAAATGTATTCTGCTACATGTCTTTGGTAAAAAAAAAAATCCCAATAAGTGTATATTGATTGGTTTGTGTAAAAGTTGCAGCGTCTACAAACTATTGTATATAAAGTTAGGTCAATATATATTTGGACACAGGCACAATTTTCATACTTTTGGCTCTGTATGCCACCAGAATAAAATAAAACAAAAAAATCAAAATGAATTTGAAGTGCAGACTTTCAGCTTTATTTCAAGGGGTTGAACATAAAAGACAAGTACAAATTTTAGGAACTGCAACCATTTCATACACAGTCCCCCAATTTCAGGGGTCAAATGTAATTGGACAAATGAATATAATCAAAAAAAATATATATTTTGTTGAGAATCCTTTACTAGCAATGACTGCCTGAAGTCTGGAACCCATGTACATTACCAAAGACCGGGTTTCCTCCTTTCTGATGCTTTGCCAGGCTAACTGCAGCTGTCTTCATTTGTTCTTTGCTTATGGGTTTTTCTGCCTTTTAGTTTTGCCTCCAGCAAGTGAAGTGCATGCTCAGTTGGGTGGAGATCAGCTGATTGACTCGGCCCTTGCAGAATATTCCATTTACCTTCAAAAGCTCCTGGGTTGCTTTTGCGGTGTGTTTTGGATCATTGTCCATCAGTACTGTGAAGAGCCATTCAATCAACTTTGCTGCATTTGGCTGAATCTGGGCTGACAGTATATCTCTAAACACTGCAGAATTCATCCGGCTGCTTCTGCCTTCTGTCACACCATCAATAAACACCAATGACCCAGTGCCACTGGAAGCCATGCATGCCCATGCCATCACACTGCCTCCACCATGTTTTACAGATGACGTTGTGTGCTTTGAGTTGTTCCAAGCCTTCTCCACACTTTTTTTTCTTGCCATCATTCTTGTACAGATTAATCTTAGCTTCGTCTGACCAAAGAATGCTTTTCCAGAAATAGTCTGTTTTTTTTAGATGACTTTGGCAAAGTCTAATCTGGCTTTTCTATAATCCATTATCCATTATATAACTATAGCTTGAATATGTTTTGGTAAATACCTGAAAAATTTAACAAAAATTGTGCCAATATACTGTATATGGACCTAATTGTATACTGTAATTTTTTTTTTATATTCATAATGGTGGCGATCAGCGACTTCTAACAGGACTGCAATAGTGCGGGGGACAATCTGACACTAACTGACGCTGAGGGGAACTATCTAACTGCCACTTACATCGCAAGTGACATTATTCAGTGCTAATAATATGCAGTCACTGTACTGATGACACCTGGGCCGGAAGGGGTTTACATCTAGGTGGATCCAAGGGTTAAATGTGTCCCTAACATGTGTTTATGTATGAAACGTGTGCTGATTTTACTAGGAATATAGTTGTTTTCATTCCCTGCTTAGCAGTGAACAAACAACAAGATCCCCTGTCACTAAACACGGCTCTGTGTTAACTTTCACAGAGCTGTGTTCAGGAAGCTCAAAGCCAATCAGCGGGCACCGACAGTCGATCATTGGCTGGGACCCAGTGATCAGCCTGTGCTCTGATGAAGCACAGATAGGCAGGTAGGCGCACACGTGCCCCCTACCCAGAAATGCAGAATCGCATATATATATATATATATACGTGATTCTGCACAGCTGGCCCACACTGTAGCAGTAAAGCTACAGTATGCAGTTGGGGAGGAGTTAAATACTGTAACAACAACTAGACACCATAAGGTGAGGTGGGTTGGAAGAAAACAAAAAGCCCCCTACTTAGTGAGAAATAATCTTTATTCCTATCCCCCTGACGGTTAGTATTTGCCTCCTTGGGCTAGTAGAACTGCTGTTATTCGCTAAAGCCACACGCACTTTAATAAGTATCCTCCTATTTTATGCAAGAAAGGCCATAGTTTTCAAATTGAAGTCAGCTGGACCCCCTACCTTGTCTTTATGGAAACAGACAGTCAATGCTGTGATGCCCCTCTATAAAGCAACATACTTATCCTGCGGCTGCCTCAAGAAATATGAAGAAGTTTGGAATTTGTGGACAGACTTGGATTCTACGGTTGACGATCAGACCATAGTAGACCAATCTAGTTAAACTTCCTGAAGATATACATGGTTTTACATGGAGCTGGGGTATATGAGTAGGTCTCTACAGATATTGTACCAATATTTTAATCTCATTACTCTTAAGCCCCATACACACGGTCGGATTTTCGCATGGATTCTGTCCGATCGGACAATGTTGTTGAAAAATCAGACCGTGTGTATGCACCATCGGACAGTGTACGTCGTATTGTCCGACGGACAATGTCCTATCTCCTGCTGGATAGATTTTCCGACAACACGGTCCGATCACACCAAATCCGATCGTGTGTATGGTAGTACGACCAGACAAAGTGCTACGCATGCTCAGATCACACTACAAGACCAAAGCTATTGGCTACTAGCCTCTACGTAGTCTCGTCGTAGGCAACAAACGTCACCACGTTCAGAATGATCGGATTTTCCGACAACTTTGTCCGACCGTGTGTACGCAAAACCAACATCAGACAAAGTATGACGGACATGGTCTGACGGACCTGGTCCTCGGATAATCCGCGCGTGTGTATGGGGCTATATAGTGTCCAGTTCTGATAGCTAGAAGGGTTGGAAGGTCCTCCAAAATGCAATATTACATATCATTATCCTGTCAACTATAACCTGAGCTGTGTGTGTTTTTTTATATGTTTAGAGCTTAGTTATATTTGGTTAGTTGGTAAATTAAGTTATGAGTTGTATCTTGTTAGGCACATGGCTATGTGCACCAGTTAGCCGGGGTGTGCCCCAATGGCTCTGTTTTGTATCTATAACTCATAAACTTTTCAATAAAAAGAATAATAAAAAAAAAAACTGTGAGAAAAATAGTAGAGACTTCTAAAAAAGAAGGCATTTGCTTGTCTCACAGATCCAAAAAATAAGAGTCTTTTTCCCTCCTTTTAGGACAGTGGTTGGAGCCATGTAAACCACTCCTTTATGCCCATGTGGCCAAAGGTACACTATATTGTCAAAAGTATTGGGACACCAGCCTTTACACACACATGAACTTTAATGGTGTCTTAGTCCGCAGGGTTCAATATTGAGTCCCCCCCCCCCCCTTTGCAGCTTTATGGACCTTGCTTTGTGCACTGGTGTGCAGTCATGTTGGAACAGGAAGGGGCCATCCCCAGACTGTTCCCACAAAGTTGGGAGCATAAAATTATCCAAAATGTCTTGGTATGCTGACACCTTAAGCGTTCCCTTCACTGGAACTAAGGGGCTAAGCCCAACCCCTGAAAAACACCATTCCATAATCCACCCTCCACCAAATGATTTAGACCAGTGCACAAAGCAAAGTCCATAAAGTCCTGACCTCAACCCAATGAAACACCTTTGGGATGAAGAAGAGTGGAGACTGTGAGCAGAGCAAACGGGGCATCTGCCCAGGGCCCTGCCATTGTTGGGGGCCCAAAGCAGCTGCCTCTGGACCGCACGCTGCCCGCTGGCTTTTTTCAGTCGAGGTCCTCCACCTCAGTTATCCGGCGCTGGCTGCTGAGCTGCAAAGCTTCAAACTGGAATCCAAACTGTGCAGTATTGAAATAATGATATCAGGTGATTAAACCAATGTATACCATACATATAAAATACAGTGAATAACTTATTATAAACTCAAAAGCCATAATAGAAAAAATGAATAAAGGAAAAAGTCCACTGAGCGAGAGAGTGTTTGATGAAATGGAAATGTCCAAAACATATGTATCTTGACACACCAAATGGTAATTTTCAAGCCACCGCTGAACGTGCATGAAAAGGGGAGATGGAGCACCGCCACCAATAACACTGAGGCTTACCGGAAAGTATGGATTCAGTAGGACATACTCCATATGAATCAAACAGACTTGTCTGTGATTCTTCACCAAAAATAGTAGAGCACGGATGGATATAGGCGTTGATACAATTGGATAAAATAATCTTCTCACAAGGACCATCGGTCAACAAGAAAGGAAGCTCCAAGATATATAAAACGTCATGTGGATTCAAACATATAGGGCCAAAAAGGAATAAAAACTGCACATAGCGTTAATCCGCATAAATTTATTATTAAAAATGAAAGATTTACACTCACATTTTGGGAGCAAGCGATTGTTAATCGATAAAATGACACAATGGGAACAGCAGGCTCGATCCGACACATTTTATTCACGAAGATATGGTCTGGGGTGCAGAGAGCTCTGCACTGGGGGGGGGACTTAGATCTACACAGCTCACCCCTCAATCCTGCACTCCGTACACAGCTCACCCCTCAATGCTGCATTCCGTACACAGCTCACTCCTCAATCCTGCACTCTGTACACAGCTCACCCCTAAACCTGGCTCTCCATACACAGCTCACCTGTCAATGCTGCACTCTGTACACAGCTCACCCCTCAATCCTGCACTCCGTACACAGCTCACCCCTCAATCCTGCACTCCGTACACAGCTCACCCCTAAACCCGGCTCTCCGTACACAGCTCACCCCTCAAGCCTGCACTCCGTACACAGCTCACCCCTCAATCCTGCACTCCGTACACAGCTCACACCTCAATTCTGCACTCTGTATGCAGCTCACCCCTAAACCAGGCTTTCCATACACAGCTCACCCGTCAATCCCACACTCCGTACCCTGATCACCCCTCAATCCTGCACTCCGTACACAGCTCACCCCTCAAACCTGCACTCCATACACAGCAACCCCTCAATCCTGCACGCTGTACACAGCTCACCCCTCAATCCTGCATGCTGTACACAGCTCACCCCTCAATCCTGCACGCTGTACACAGCTCACCCCTCGATCCTGCACTACGTACACAGCTCACCCCTCAATACTGCACTCTGTGCACAGCTCACCCCTCAATCCTGCACTCTGTGCACAGCTCACCCCTCAATCCTGCACTTTGTGCACAGCTCACCCCTAAACCCTGTACTCTGTTCACAGCTCACCCCTAACCCTGCACTCTGTACATAGCTCACCCCTCCACACTGCTCTACTGCAGCCGGCATGACAAGTCGTTTATTTCTGGCAGCCTGTCCTTAGGAATACTGCTCCTATTGGGCTCTGTTCCTAGCTGCACTCAGTTAACCTTCAAAGTTGTGTGTGCTTTGCTCTGCTCATTGCTAATAACAAGTTCTAGGAGTTTTATGTCTATTGGCAAGTCCCCTCACTTCCCCAGTCCATGGTGTGAAGGCAGAGAGAAGATGATGTTCTGTAACCTTCAGCAACCAATCGGTGAGCTGTATTGATGTGCTGTGACCTCTAGCAACCAATAAGTAAGTGGTAATGATGCGCAGTAACCTCTAGCAACCAATAAGTAAGTGGTAATGATGCACTGTAACCTCTAGCAACCAATCACTGAGCACTAATAATGTGCAGTAACCTCTTGCAACCAATCAGTGAGTGGTAAGCATGTAACTTCTAGCAACCAATCAGTGAGCAGTAAGGATGTGCAGTAACCTCTAGCAACCAACGGGTTAGCAGAAACGATGTGCTGTAACCTCTAGCAACTAATCGATGAGTCCGTAATGTGTGCTGTAACCTCTAGCATCCAGTTAATGAGCAGTAATGATATGCTGTAACCTCTGGCAACCAATCATTGCTGCCTGACCTGATTTGAGTCTAGCTGCTATTTATTGTATGTCTTAGAGTGGGGGGGGGGGGCTTGATTGAAGTTGGGGGGCCCAAAGAAAATGTTTGCCCAGGGTCTAATCAATATTAAAGACGGCCCTGACTGTGAGCCATGCCTTCTCATCCAAAATCAGCGCCTGACCTCACAAATGCACTTCTGGAAGAATTGTCAAATATTCCCATAGACACTCCTAAACCTTGTTGACAGCCTTTCCAGAAGAGTAGAAGCTGTTATAGCTGCAAAGGGTGGGCCAACTTAATACTGAACCCTACGGACTAAGACTGGGATGCCATTAAAGTTCCCAATACGTTGGCAATATAGTGTATATCCTGAACTGCTGGTTATAGTACAGATGCCACTTAACATTATAGAGTAATTTATTCCAAATTGCATATTGCTGTTTCAGGCTAGCTGGCCATCATCAGTGCAGTGTAAGGACCCCTGGATTCTATGGGCTGGGGCTTACTGATCAAGACAATGTAACAAACAGACACCTTATAGAGATGTGAGCTAAAAGAAATAAAACAGCCTACCAAGCAATTAATGAGAAACACAGCTGAGCTCTCTTAAATTGTGTCTATAATATTAGGCTGTAAATATAAAACAATGTTTCAAGATATATTTGGCCACAGTAGCATAAAGGAATGATTTGCATGGCTCCACCCACTATCCTAAAATGAGGGATTAACCTCTTTATTTTTTTGTCTTCCAGTGCCCAGAAATCCATTTTATCTTTGATGTGAACCTCCTAATTCCCAGAAGTGTTGCTCCAATTCATGACAGCAGAGTTTAAATGGTCACCCTTGTACAGCTGCAATATTTGACAACCCAAGCCACATGTAGTTTTCCTTTTAATCCCAGGCCTGTAGAATGGAGATATGTTATGCTTCTTTATTTTCTGTCTCATCTTCCAGATGGTCAAGTATCTACTGTTTTACAGAAGGTGACACTGCCAATTGTTGAACATCAGAGTTGTATGCGTGTGATGCAGACTTTGGGCCCACGTGCGATATTTCAAACTGCAGTATGCGCTGGATTTCCAGAGGGAGGAAGAGACGCATGCCAGGTTTTTGTTTTTCCTATTTTGCTAATCACTCACACATCTTACACTGGCCAGTCCCAGAATCAGCCATGACATTATCTGCACCATCAGAATTGTTAGAGGGCTTAATTTAAAATTAGAGGAAATTTGCACTATAAACAACTAGAATCTGACTGCTGGACTCTTGTTTGTACAGACAATTCCAATACTTTCCTCAAGTAGAGATGAGCTTGGGTGTCTTCCAAAATCATCCTAATCCAAACCGATGACATGGACTAAACATGGTCATGTGTCCATTTAAGGTACAGTGTCACTAGCATTACATCTGTTGGTTTACATGTGCTGCTGGGCGAGGAATGATCTGGCTTACAGCTACTGTAAAAGTACAATTTTATAGAAGTAAAGCCAAAGCTATTTTGGCTACACTTTTCCTATGGATCACACGAGTGCAGTTTGTTCTGCACTTCTGTGACCTATTTTCAGCTTACAGCGGGCTAAAGCCTGCTGTCAGCTGATGTCACAGAGCCTGGGCCACAGGCTTTGGAAAGATCTGGACTTTACAGCTGGCTCAGCCTCTCAGCAAACTGTTGGGAGACTGAGACAGCCATTCCCACCCCCTGCACAGCCCAGCGCTTCAGTGAGTACTGGAGGGACAGAGCAACGACAGTCACCAGTCCTCTGCAGACTGAAGACCGATAGCTGAGCGATTAGCGGTGTTTGATCGCTCCATTCTCAGTCTGGAGCCGTTGGGGGATTGATGAAGCATCGGACCAATGCTGCATCCACCTAGCTGAGGATAATTTAGTTTTTTTCATGAATCACAAAAAATAATTTGAATGAGGAGTTCAAGATACCTCCCTGAGCTCTCACCTATTCTCTAGCTTTAATGCAAGCACACAATAGTGGGGGCAATTCTGTCCCACAACTAAACAGGAGCAGTAAGCAGATTGTGCAACAGATTTACTACTTGCTAGTAGGGATGGGCCGAATGGACCCCTGTTCTGTTCGCACCAGGACTTTCGAACACAGCAAAAGTTCGGACCCGAAAAACATACCCCATTAAAGTCAATGGGACCCGAACTTCAAAAATCAAAAGTGCCCATTTTTAAGGCGTATATGCAAGTAATTGGGCATATAATGGTTATAGGCGTCCGGGTCCTGCCCTGGGGGACATGTATCAATAACAAAAAAGTTGGTGAAAAACGTAATTTTAAAATGAACATCGATTTATTTTTTAAAGTGAACACATAAAAATGAAAAATTCCTCCCAATATAGTGCCTGGGGTCTACTTGTAAAGTGGCATGTCTAGTACCATGTCTACAATCTTTTGTAGCAATAATTGCATTTATAAAGGCAAAATAAATGAAATTTTTCCTGCAAGCTGCCTTTATTTTGCTCAGCAACAGCTGGGGAGCCAGTGTGTATGATGCCACAATGTAGTGCACTGGGAACAAGATTAGAGATTTTTTGGATACATTCTGGTGTCACTTTGACTTTGGATAGAAGTAACGGGTGCAGAAAAATAGTTTTTTGGGTGTTGGTGGTGCCTTCCCACCATAACCTTATAGAGGTACTCTTGATGAAAGCAAGAATTGGCCTTGCTGTAAAAAATTGCAATGATATGCACCTGTCAAATAGATGCAGAAAAATTACTCTTTGGGTGTCGGTGGCGCCTTCCCACTGTAACCCTATAGAGGTGCTCTTGATCAAGGCAAAAAAATTGCAATAATATGCACCTGTCAAATAGATGCAGAAAAATTACTCTTTGGGTGTCAGTGGCGCCTTCCCACTGTAACCCTATAGAGGTGCTCTTGAGCAAGGCAAAAAAATTTCAATGATATGCACCTGCCAAACAGGTGCTTAAAAATTGGTCTTTGGCTGTTAATTGTGCCCATGTAACCTATAGCAAAAATATTCTTCCAGATGAAATGAACACCCTCAAAGCTAGGCAGCTTCAATGTCCTGCAGAGATTCCACATCCCAAAAAGACTTAAATAGTGACATCGGCATCAGGCGCATCATAGCTGGCAATCCAGGACTGATTCATTTTTATAAAAAAAATTAAAAAAGTCAAGCGGTCAACGGAGTCTGTGGACAGTCATGTTCTATGATCAGTAATGAAACCTCCTGCAGCACTGAATGCCCGTTCTGGAAGCACGCTGGATGCATGGCAGCCCAGCAACTCAATAGCATACTGGGCAAGTTCTGGCTAGTGGTCTATTCTCATGACCCAGTAAGTCAGTGGATCGTCAGCTGGAAAGCTCTCCATCTCTGTTGTTCCCCAGAGGTAATCGTCCACCATGTGATGCAGACGCTGCCGATGGGATGTGGAAGATGACAGCCCTGGGCCGGTGAGGACTAAAAAAATCCCGAAATGCCTCACTTAGGCGGACACCTTCTCCAACACTTCTCTCTTGACCAACAGAAGATTCAAAACTACGTTTTCCATGACATTGCAACCTACCGGAGTCTGGAAAAATGTTCAATAAAATCCTCTTTAATGTGTCCTCAAGATATTTTATCTTCTGCACTCTGTGGGGACGGGATGAGTTCTGAGACCTTCCCCTCATAACGGTCGTCAAGGAGGGTTGCCAACCAGTAATCATCCATCTCTTTTTATGCCACGTATTTTTGGGTCCTTTCGCAGGCTTTGAAGCATGAGGTTGCCTATGCACCTCAAATTTTCTGAGGCTTAAGATGCAGACTCCTCGGGGTCACTCAGGATGACAGCATCTGGAACTAGGGTCCTGGGGATGAAAAGCCATCGTTTACAGATTGACGCATGTCTTCCTCTTCTTCAAAGCCTATGAAAGTGCCAGAATCCTCCTCCTCATCCTTCTCCCCTCTCTCCTCCTGTGTGTTCTGTGACAGGAATGATGGTGTCTAGATAAAGTGGGCCTTGGGAGGAAAGGAAGTCCTCCTCTTCCTACTGCTGCTCTGCCTCCAGTGCCCTGTCCATAATGCCACGCAGAGTCTGCTCCAGCAGGAACACCACAGTGATTGTGTCACTGATGCATGCACTGTCACGGCTCACCATCCTTGTGGCCTCCTCAAATGGTGACAATACAGTGCGTGCATCCTTAATGATCAGCCATTGGCTTGGGGAAAAAAAGCTGAGGTGGCCTGAGCCTGTCGTCGTCCTGTACTCGCACAGTTGCTAGTTGACGGCCCTCTGCTGCATGTATAACCACTGCTGCATTGCCAAAGTCGAGTTCCACCTGGTGGGCATGTCACAAATCAGGCGGTTTACGGGCAGGTGGAATTCCCACTGAATTTCAGCCAACCGAGCACTGGCTGTGTATGACCGTCTGAATTGGCTACAGACTCTTCTGGCCAGCTTTAGCACATCTTGCAACCCTGGGTACGTATTTAGGAAACGCTGCACCACCAAATTGAGAACATGTGCCAGGCATGGCACATGTGTCAACTTTCCCTGTCTAAGGGCGGACAGGAGGTTTCAGCCATTATCACATACCACCATTCCTGGCTCCAGCTGGCGTGGTGTAAACCATCTCTGGGCCTGTCCCTGCAGAGCTGCAAGAATCTCTGCTCCGGTATGGTTCCTGTCCCCTAAACACACCAGCTGAAACACTGCATGGTACCTTTTAGCCTGACTCATGGAATAGCTCTTTGAATGCTTAGGGGGTACCTGATGTTCATAGAACAATTCTGCAGAGGAGGGCATGGAGGAGGCGGGGGTAGAGCTCACAGGTCTGGCATCATCCCCACCAGCTGTATGAAGACATGGGGGCAAAACAAGCTGCAGCACCGAGCTCTGTCCTGCATCCTTTCGAGTTGCAAGCAGTGTTACCCAGTGTGCTGTGAACAAAATTTATTGTCCCTGCCCATGCTTGCTGGATCACGTGTCAGCAGTAAGGTGGATTTTATGGCTGACTGCCTTGCCCAATGATGCCAGAACATTCCCTTCCACGTGATGGGAGATGGAACGGCCTTACGTGAAAAGTGGTAGCGACTGTGAACCTGCAAATGTGGTACAGCACATTGTGCAAATTCACGGAAGATGGCAGAATCCACCAAGCTGAAAGGCAGAAGTTGGAGAGAGTTGGCTTTTAGGTGCTCTTCCCAATGGGCTTGAGTGGTGGACGTTAAATGCCTTGGTAAGCATGTGGTACCCAAATAGCTGCTGTTTTTGCCATGTTTGATGTGCCTGAGACACAGTTTGCAGATAGCAACAGTGTGATCTGCTGCAGATGTGGTAAAAAAGGCCCAGATAGCTGAGCTTTGGGGAGTGTTCAGAGAGATAACAGCTGCAGAATATGATGGAATAGGGTGGCTGCTCTCTACTCTTCCCTGATGTCGGCCTTGGGGTTGTGCCACCTCACCTTAAGTTTCCTCCTCTGCTCTATCTGGCACCCAAGTCGCATCAGTGACCTCCTCATTATCATTATCATTATCATCATCATCATCATCATCATCATCATCATCATAATCATCATCGTCATCTCCATCTACTCCATCTTCATCATCATCATCATTACCACTGGAAGCAACTCTGAAATACGCTGTGGCTGTGGGAACATGAATGCCAATTTGTCTTCCAGTGTTCTCCCCTCTCTCTAGGCTCATGTTCCTGTCATCCTCAACACCAACATCTGAATCCAGTAATGGCTGGGCATCTTCAAGAAGCAAGTGGCTGATGCTGTGGTCAAATAACTCAGCTAAGTCCTCCATGGCTGATGTTGGGGATATGGCAGGAATAGATGTGGACAAGGAGGCAGGTTTATCCACTCTGGCATTTGCAGGGGACTGCACACTTGTCCCTGCTTGCGTGACAGAGGATGAGGAAGGTTTAGTAAGCCAGTCCACCACCTCCTCTGCATACTGTGGCTGGATAGCATGGGCAAACTCACTAAACAGAGGAAATGATGCCCTGCCTGAGGACTGACCACCACGTACACATTTGCCTGTGGACAAATTTGTTGCAGGCCCCCTTACAGTGCCAAGGGAACATCTGCCTCTCCTTGTTGCTGTCCCAGACATTATTGGGAGGAAGGGGGCAGTGCTTATAAGCAAATGTGAAGAAGAAGTGGAACTCTGTCTGTACATGTACTTTAATAAACGTAATGTAGTGATGTTTGGTGCACTTTTTTTTTTTAACAAAGGTAAGTTTATTGTGAACAAAATATACACGTCAGTTTACAGTATATTGTACAAAAAGCATGAAAGTAGCATGGTTACAGATAATCAAATCACAGGTAACTGCATTATCCTTAATTAACTAATTACCAAGCTTCCAATAGGATCCGCAATTATATTTAGCAGGTCTTTACCCGGGGGGGGGGGGGGTTCCCTCACCCGAACCAGTGAGTTGTAAATGATTATAATAGAAGGGTTTTCTCCAAGGGGGAAGGGAGTAGGGAGAAGGGGGGGCAGACCAAATCAACTGGCTGTGGAGTATATATGAAGGGGGGGCGGAGTAAGGTGGGGCAAGATTCACAATCCACACAACCTCAACAAATCCAGACTAAGAGTCAGCTTCTGGGCTGGGTGAAGGGACCTGCAATGGGAGGGATCCCCAGGACAGTTCCTGTTAACATATGTTATCTTATACAGAGGTAATACAGCATTTAGAGTATTTCTCAAGGTGGTGAGTGGTGACAGTGGGCGGTGTGTCCAACTTCCATTTCAGCAAAATTTCCCTATGGGCATAATAGGTAGAATAGGCTATAAACAATTTTGTTTTCCCAATACCAGAGTCTGCGATCACATTTAACAGCCTAGCATGATGGCACAATGGGATCGAAGTTCCCACTGCCTGGTTAACATCTGCCCATGACCATGTCATGTGTATAAAGGAGGCCTCTGGGTCTCTGCATCTAGGGCAGGCTCGGGACCTGTCAGGGTAGATAGCAGCCAGTCTACGTGGCGTGTAATAGGCCCTGTGCAAGAATTTTAGTTGTAGGAATCGGTCTTTAGCGGAGATCATGTTAGAGACGTATGACGAGACACGTCTCCCAATCTTCTTCCTCGGGAGATGGTAAATCTCGTTTCCATCTTGTAAATGTTTTAGTAAGTTTTGTGAGCTTGGAGGCTGATATGTGGAAATATATTGTTGAGAGGGGTGCTGTCAGAACTTTAGTGGTCAGTAATCGTTCTACTGGGCGACACCACCGGGAAACTGATGTTGAAACGCATGCCTTGTTAAAAACTAAAGAACATCCAGTTGGGTAGTCCATATTTTCCTTTAAGTTCTGGGAATGTGCTCAACCTTCCTTCTGTGACCAAGTGCTTTAGCCCCATTATACCTTTAGCTGCCCATACCTGTGGGTCAGGCATACTACGCAGGTGGGGGAGATTAGGGTTGCCCCATAAGGGTGTATGAGGTAAGATTTTACCTGGAGAGTGATAAAATGCCCTAGCCCTATGCCAGACCGTAATGGTTGTGCGCAATAGGGTCGTCAAATTGGGATAAGCCCTGACTCCCTAGAACACCAAATTGCTAAATGCGGCATATGATCCTAGAATTGCAGCCTCCAGGGTCACCGCCGGGTTGTCCCTGGGCTGCGAGAACCACCATCGGGCTGTTACGAGTATGGCTGCCCAATAATATTGCTGAAAGTTGGGGAGGGGTAACCCTCCCTGGCCCACTGCCATCTGTAGTGTGGACATTGCCAGTCTTGGTTCTTAATTTATTAAAATATGATGCCGGAATCAATATTCCTGAACAGGTAGAGAAACTTTGGGTGAAAAACCATCTTGATTAGATTTACTCTCCCTACCGGAGTCAGGGGGAGTGACCTCCAATCTGCACACCTTTTCGAAAACTGTGCCAACAAGGGGTTTAGATTAAGGTCCATATATTTGGCCACCGGTCCCCCCATGTGAATCCCTAGGTACTAAAAGCTGTCTACTCAAACCAATTGATTCTGAATGGGTGGTCTAGGCCTGGTAGGCTTCAAGGGGTAGATCAGGGATTTCCCCCAGTTAACCCTAACTCCTGAATAGGATCCAAATTCGTTGACCAGTTGCAAGGCCACTGGGAGTGAGGAGGAGACATCGTTTAGGTACAGAATTGTGTCATCTGCATATAAGGATATTTTTTCCTCCACCACTCCCATCTGGATTCCCCGGATCGCGGGCTCTGCCCGAATCCTCGATGCCAGGGGCTCCACGGCCAAGGCAAACAGCCCAGGTGACAGTGGGCTCCCCTGCCTGGTACCCCTGCCCAGTACAAAATCCCCTGAAAGTGAGTTGTTGGTGCGCACTTTAGCTTTGGGGAGGCAGCCATTTTATAAATGTTGGCCCAAATCCAAATTTCCGGAGGACAGCCCAGAGATACTCCCATTCGACCGAACCAAATGCTTTTTCGGCATCCAAAGACACCACCACCCCTGGGCTGTCCCCCAGAGCAGCATCTATATGTGTCAGAAGTCTGCGTATGTTTATGTCTGTCCCTCTGCCCGGCATGAACCCGGACTGGTCAGGGTGAATTAGAGCTGTTATTACTAAATTCAAGCGGCCGGCCAATACTTTAGCATTACTTTTAAGTCAACATTTTAAAAGTGAAATTGGCCGGTAGGAGGAACACAGTTCAGGATCTTTGTCAGGCTTAGGGAGGACAACTACCACTGCCTCCGACATAGAGGGGGGGGAGGGCACCGCTTTCGAGGGTCTTCAGTAGTACTTCTCAATACGCGGGCAAGAGATCGTCTGCATATTGTTTGTAGAATTCCGCCGGGTATCCATCAGGTCCCGGCGTCTTCCCACTTTGTAGGGATTTGACCCCCACCTGGATTTATTTTAGGGTAAGGGGGCTATCCAGCCTTTCCCTGGTAGCTTCTGTAAGTCATGGCAAATCTACCTTCTCTAGGTATGCCTGCAGCTCTTGATCGGTAAATTGTACTCTAGAGCTTTAACGTTCCTGATAGTATGCTGCAAATTGGGCATTGATTTGGGAAGAGTCTGTTAGGATTTCCCCACTAGGAGACTGGATTCGGGATATGGACACTGGATATGGACACTGGTGAAGAGTGTTCCCTTGACAACCAGGCCAATAGGCGACCACTCCTCTCTCCCTGCTCAAAGATTCTCTGGCTCTGATGAAGGAGATGTATTTTTGTGGTGGATATTCGTATGAGGGTCATGTCCCTCAAGGCCTCCTGAAAGGATGAATATGCCTGGGGGGTATGGTCCCTAATATAGACAGCCTCCAGCACCCCAGCCCTAGCCTCCGCCTCCTCTAGCTCTCTGCGGGAACCTTTTCGGACATTACCGATATGTTCCCGGAACTTACCCCTCATACATACTTTAAAAGCATCCCTGATGTCAGGGACAGGGACAGACCTGTCTCGAGTGTTCCAAAATTCTTTCCTATCAGCGTTGCCCGGAATATCCACCCTTGAGTCGGACAACCAGAATCTAGAGATTTGCCACAAGCCCTCTGCAGCAGGGCACCCCAGTTCAAGCTGTAGGGACACTGGGGCATGATCCGAGATCCCCCTGGGTAGGATAGTAATGTATTTTATCCTGGACAAGACCAATCCCCCAGAGTAGTTGGTGCACTTTAATTTGAGTACTCACACTACACAGACACAGAACACGGATACACTATAATATACTGCAATATAATGCGCCAAATGTACAGTGACACACAGAACTATATGGCATTAAACTTTCAGTAACGCACACAGAACTATATGGCGTTAAACTGGCAGTAACGCACAAAAAACAATATGGTGTTAAACTAGCAGCAACGCACACAGAAGTAAATGGCGTTAAACTGGCAATAATGCATACAGAAATAAATGCCGTTAAACTGGCAGTAACGCAATCAAATAGACGGTGTTCAACCGTCACTACACTGACGCTGTCTGAACTGTCACTACTCTAGCTATACACTAATGTAAAGATTACTGACACGGTCTCACTACACTACACTGAAACTATCTGAGCTGTCCCTACTCTACACTAATTTAATTTTTATGTATGAATGACATTGTCTCCCTACACTACAGTGAAACTATCTGAGCTGTCCCTACTCTAGCTGCACACTATGCAAAGCTGAATGATAGTTGTCCTCACTACACTCACGCTATCCCTAGACTGACACTAAACTAATATTTTACACTGACAATTGAAGCAAAATAGCACAGTATAGCACACTAACTAATAGCACTGAACAGAGCCCTGTTCTATCTCTCTCCACACTGAAATCACACTAAAAATGTCTGCCATTGAAAGAATACTTTTATACTGTGGGGCGGGAATGAGCCATGATTGGATAAAGTCATGATGACAGTGTCTAATCATGACTCCCTGATTGTTTCAAATCTTACTTTATTTCATTTTCACATCTTGACAAACATAAAATTTTGCAGTTACATGTATTATACAGGCATTTACAGTTGTGTCTGTTTATAATTCCATAGTTTCTTATTCCTGTACTTTTGCGTATTAGTTATATAATGTTGCTATTACTTTCATTCTTACTCCCCATCATATGTCATTAAAACTTATCAAACAATCTATCATACTCTCTTCATTCATATTAGTGTCCAGTAGAGAAAAAAAAAAAAAAAAAAAAGAGAAAGAAAAAAAAAAAAAAAAGAAAGAAGAAGAGAAAAAAAAAAAAAAAAAAAAAAAAAGGGATTTTGACAAGGTCTCTCCCGTCCTCCCTCCTCCCCCCTCCCTCTCATATCGTCCGCAGCAATAAGGACGACATCCTATAGTCTCTCCATTTTTGCCAAGTTTCGTTTATGTGATCTTTGGGATCCTCCTCTTTTATAATCCTCTCTTCCAGTGAACGCATATCATCCATTTCTATGATCCATTCCTCAATTGAGGGTGCTATATTGTTTTTCCATTTCCTTGCTATTACTGTTCTAGCTGCGGTTAAACAGTGTTTTAGTATCCCTTTTCTTATCTTTTTGATCGTACCTGGTATCATTGATAAAATAGCGATCTTTATTTCTGGTTGTATGTTTATATCTGTCATCTCGCTATATATCTTAAATATTTTTTCCCAGAATATGTACACCTTTGGGCATAAAAACCAGATATGTGACATAGTCCCGGTTGCTTTTTGACATCTCCAACAGGTGCTATCATTTTCTACATTAATTTTATACAGGTCAATTGGGCATTTATACCATCTCACTAGTAGTTTGTAGTTTCTTTCCTGATGTCTATTGGATAGAGACATTTTGTGTGTTAGTAAAATTGCTTTGTCCCATTTCTCTCTGGGTATGGCCTCTTCCATCTCCTGTTCCCATTTTCTTACATATTTTAACTCTTGTGTGTTACTGTTTGAAATTAAATATTTATATATGTTGGAAAGATTATGTATGGGTCTTTGTTCTTGTAATAATAATGTTTCCAGTGTTGTGGGTGTTCTGTCCAGTATTCCTGTTTTCTCAAGAGTATTTATATATTCCTGAAGCTGTCTGTGTTGTATCCATTTGTGTGCATGTTCTCTACCCATGTCTTCTAGTCGAATAAGTTTTTTGTTCTCCATTGTTTGTACTATTCTGATGTTGTCTTTTTTCTCCCATTTTAAAAAGGTTCTGGATTCATTTGCTGGGGGGAAATCGGGATTGCCGAAGAGGGGTGTCATTGGGCCTATATATGATGACCCTATTCCCCTTTTCATCAGTCCGTCCCATGTTTTCAGTGTTGCTTCAATCAAAAATGGCATTTCTTGTCTTAATGGTCTATTCTCTTTTTTTATCCATGGTAGTATTTTTAAATTTATATTCATAATTTCTTCCTCTAGTTCCACCCATTGTTTAGTTCCTTTATTATGAAACCAATCCAGAATCCTAGTGATCAGGGATGCCTTAAGGTATGTGGATAAATCCGGAAGAGCCAAACCCCCGTCTTTTTTAGATCTTATAAGTGTTTCCCTGCTGACTCTTGCTGGTTTACCCGCCCAGATGAAGCTGCCTATCAGTTTTCGTAGAGTATTCAATATGTTTTTGAGGGGAAATATTGGAACTGTTTGGAATATATATAGTATTTTGGGAAGTATGTCCATTTTTATAATATTTATACGCCCTGTCCAAGAGAAAATCCCTTTGTTGTAGTTTTGAAGTAGTTTCGTTATTTTTTGTATTAGTGGGACATAGTTGTTTTCTTGGAGTTTTCTGATGTCATTGGGGATAAATATTCCTAGGTATTTAATAGTACTATTTTGCCATTTAAAAGAGAAATTCCTTTTAAGAGTATCAACAGTGTTTGTAGTAAGTGAAATGTTTAAGGCTTCCGTTTTATTATAATTAACTTTGAAGTTACTAACTTCAGCAAAGCGTTTGAATTCTTTTATTAGATTGGGTAGTGTCACTATGGGGTTTGTAATATATAATAATAGATCATCTGCGTATCCTGAAAGTTTATATTCCTGATCTTTTATTCTAATTCCTTGTATATCCTTATTTATCCGGATTGCTGTCATCAGATGTTCCATAGTTAAAACGTATATCAGTGGGGATAAGGGACATCCCTGTCTGGTTCCGTTTCGTATTGTTATCGTGTCTGATAATTCCCCATTTGCTCGAATTTTGGCCGTTGGATTCTGATATAGAACCAGAATCTTTTCTAATAATCTAGGGCCCAGTCCCCATTGTTTCAATGTCTCTTCAAAGAATCGCCATCCCACCCTGTCGAACGCTTTTTCAGCGTCTACTGCCAATAGACAGGATGGGATGGCGTGTCTTTTCGCATATTCGACTAATGTCAAAGTTTTAAAGGTGTTATCTCTCGCTTCTCTTCCCTCCACGAATCCTACTTGGTCTAAATGTATCGTTGTTGGTAGTTTAGGGGTAAGCCTATTGGCTATAACTTTAGAGTAGATTCGGAGATCTATATTCGTCAGGGAGATCGGTCTATAGTTTCCACATAGTGTATGGTCTTTATCGGGTTTGGGTATGAGAGATATATATGCCTGCATACTTTGTGATACAAATGGCTGAGCTATAGATACAGAGTTAAATGTGCGTTTTAAAACTGGGATAAGCAGGTCTTTGTATAATTTATAAAAGCGTGGGGTAAATCCGTCAGGCCCTGGGCTTTTACCTATTGTCAGTGAGTCTATTACTATTTGTATTTCCGTTTCTGAGAATTCATTCTCAAGTTGTTCTATATCGCTATCAGGTAGTGGTGGTATCGGGGTTTCTGTTATGTATTGTTTTACCTTTTGGTCAAGGTCTTCTAGGTTTTGTTTTGTTAGTCGGTTAGGTAGGTTATATAACCCAGAGTAAAATGTATGGAAAGTTTCCATAATCTTTTTGGGATCATACGTCAGTTCCCCTGAGTCTGTTTTAATTTTGGGAATTGATGTAGTTCTTATTTGTTGTTTTAAAGCTCCAGCTAATATTTTACCTGGTTTATTCTCTTGATGGTAATATAGGGCGCGATTTTTGTCTCTAATTCGAAGTGATTGTTCATTCAATATCGTTCTCAACTCTACTCTTTTATCCGAAAGGACCATTAATGTTTCTCGTGTTGTATTCTGTTTATGGTGTTTCTCTAATACCGAAATTTCTTGTATCAATTCTTTTAACCTATTGTTTTTCATTTTTTTTAATCTAGACCCATGTTTAATAAGGAGGCCCCTTATTATACATTTAAGGGCTTCCCATTGATTTGGGAGTGATGTATTATCTTCTATGTGGTCTGATGTAAAATTCAATATCGCGGAAGCAATTTCAGTTCTACAGGATTCATCAAATAATAAATTATCATTTAATTTCCATGTACCTCTAGGCATACTTTTATTTATTGTATCTATAGTTAGGTAGATGGGTGCATGATCTGACCATATGAAATTCCCTATCTCGGGGGTAGAGGTTGTTGCAATCGCCGAGGAGTTTATCAAAAAGTAGTCCAGTCTATGGTATGTATCGTGTACCTGGGAGTAAAATGTATAGTCTTTTATACTTGGATTTGTTATTCTCCATATATCTATTAGTTGGTATTGTTCTAGTAGTTTTTTAAATGCTCTTTTCTCACTTTTCTTTTGAGGTCCTGTCTTTGATGTGGTATCCATATTTCGATCTAGAACAAAATTGAAGTCTCCTCCAATTATGATTGTCCCTTCTGCTTTAATCATCATCTTTGTTAGTAGTTGAATGCCTGTTTTAATTTGATCTATATTTGGTAGATAGATATTAATAAAAGTGTATATCTGTCCGTATATATTCAGCTTTAGCAATAGTGCTCTGCCCTCTCGACTTGTCCATTTTTCTAAAACCTGATGAGGTATTGAGTTATGAATTACTATTGAGACCCCTCTGGATTTTGAATATGGGTATGTATCGTGATACCAGTTGGGATATTGTCTATTTTGTATGTTTGGTAGTTGATTTGTACGGAAGTGCGTTTCCTGGAAGAGAATAATTCCTACATTTTGTTTCTGGAGAGAATATAAGATTTGTGATCTCTTAGATGCTACATTTAGTCCCCTTGTATTGAAAGAACAAACTTTAATAGCTGTCATATTTCGACAATAGGGGATCTAGAGGAGGGAAGAGGGAGAGAGCAAAAAGGGGGGGGGGGGGAGAGGGGGAAGAGGGAGAAGGAAGGAGAGAGAGAAAAGAAAAAGAAGAAAGAAGGAAGGGAGGAAAAAAAAAAAAAAAAAAAAAAAAAAATTTAATATTTTTTATTCTTTTAAAAAAAGCTTCTCTTCTGTAATTCACGTTCACTCGCACTAAGAGTCAAATGCTCTTTGGTGTTCTACTCACTTGAGATTAAAACTTTCATACTTTATCATTCTCTAAATGACTCGTTGAGTCTACCCTTACAATGTAAGTTCCCTATTTGGGGGTATATAGGGATTTCCTTAGGGTTAGGACGTGCCCCTGGTCTGGGAATAGTTTAGTTTAAATGATGTAGGATTTTAATGGGTATTTTAATCCTACATCTTATTTATCACCTTCATGAGCTATTATTATTGTGTTACTTATGTTTGTTCTCCTATCCTCTTCCCCTCCCCCTCCCCCCCTCACCTTTGAAGTTATATTTGAAAGCCGACAGTTTATGTGGTATATATACGTCTTTTCCATTCTGTTATTCCATTATTACAGATTGGTATTTGGGTTGTTTCCCATGGATACAGATGTGGTTTATTGATGCATAATCTATACAGTTTATTTCCTCTGCTCTTCGTTGTGGGGATAGAGTGGGCAGAGGGAGAAGGAGAGAGAGAAGGGAGGAAAAGGAGAGGGAAAGGAGAAAAAAAAAAAAAAAAAAAAAAAAAAAACCTAGAAGAAAAAAAGGGGAGGAAATTTTCTCTCTCTCCTCCACCCCACCCACTTCCTCCCCTCCGCAGAGGGTCGTTTTTTTTTGGAGGGCAGAGGAAGATTGAATCAATTGTATCCAATGGGGGCAAACCAATTTCCCAAAAGCCCACAGCTCATAAGTGTCCATTTTTCAGGTACATTACAATTTATACATTTTTATCATATTTTCATTATATTCTGACATGTTATATTTATAACTCTATGCATTTAATTTTGAGTCCCTGTTACCCCATTTTTCTCCCCAAAAAAAAGAAAGAAAAAAAAAAAAAAAAAAATTTATAATAATAAAAAAAAAAAAAGTTTATAATAATAAAAAAAAAAAAAAAAAAAAAAAAAAAAAAAAAAAAAAAAATTAAAAAAATTAAAAAAAAAAAACATTTTTATAATAATAAAAAAAAAAAAAAAAAAAATTTAGAGATTTGAAAAAATAAAAATTAAAGAGGGGGGAGCACCTAGGGGGAGATTTGGAATCTCCCCAATCCCCCTTGTTCTCCTCCCTCGTTCCATTTCCCCTCCTCTAGAGATGTGTGTGTAAGTAATAGATTATAAATTGTGTCTAGTGTGTCCGTGTCGTGTATATATAATATTAGTGTACAAGCATGTGATCGGTGTATCCCTTTCCCTTCTACCCTTCCCTCCCCGGTCCTATGTCCGCCCCCAAAAATGTGAGTCCTTGTGTAGATATGGTAAAGTTATGTGATGTGTTCCAAAAAAAAAAAAAAAAATGTGCCCCTATTCATACTCAAATGAGTCTGGTCTTTTCTCTGATCACTTCTAATATTAACATTATTTCCTCTTTATCTATTACATATCCGCAGTGTATATTGTGATGGTTACTGTTTGTACTCTATTCCTAAACCTCCCTCTTTTCTCCCTCCCCTCACCCTCCCATCTCCCCCTTCTCCGGAAAAAGAAGGAGAGGGGGAAAAAAAAAAAAAAAAAGGGGAGAAGGGGGGAAATTATGTATCTCTTTCCCTTCTCTTTCCCCCTCATTTCATTCTGAAGAGATTTATTATATCTGGGCCCACAAGGGCAGTTCTATCAGAGGGAGTCCCAAATGGTTGAGGAATTCTTGTAGATCTTCAATACTCCGAAACACCGTCTTCTGGCCTTCTTGGTACACTATTACTTGAAAGGGGGATCCCCATTTATAAAGGAATCCCTTCTCTCTCAATAGCTCCAGTAGTGGTTTCACCGCTCTTCTCTTATTTAATGTATGTTTAGATAGATCTTGTAAGAATATAAGTTGAGCTCCCTCATACTTGAATTCCCTTTGTGTTCTTGCTGCTATCATTATATTTTCTTTGGTTTGGAAAAAATGTATTCTACATATTATGTCTCTAGGTCTCGTTTGATTGGGATCTCTGGGTCCTTGAATTCTGTGTGCTCGATCGATCTCTATTGCTGTTGTCTCAGGTTGTTGTAATAAAATATTAAATATATGTTGTAATATTTGTTTCAGATTCTCGGTGTCTACTGATTCTGGAAGTCCTCTTATTTTTATATTATTACGTCTATTCTTATTCTCGAGTTCATCTGTTGAATCTCTTATTTGTTTTATTAATCGATCGTGTTCTATTATTTTTTCTTCCAGGGTAAGTGTTTTCTGGTCGATCATCAGGATTTTGGCATCTATGATATTCATATGCTCTTGGGTGTCTATTAAGGATACCTTCAATGAATTTATTTGCTCTTTATATGTAGTCTCTAATCTATAGACATAATTATCCATATCCTCTTTAGTTGGTAGTGATTTTAAGTGTGTCTGTATGTCCCAGTTGGGATTGTTTGTTGATCTCGTTGTGTCCATTATGGGATATTGTGTACTCCCTATGGGGCTATTGTTGAGTGGGAGCTTTGGGCTCATACTGGGTGAAGCAAAATGCAATTCAGTGGAAGTCTCTGCGTCTTGTTGTGGCGATATTAATGGCTGTTTGAAAAACCCCTTTATATCTGAGTTCTGTGCAGAATGTGGTTTAATCTGATTTTTTGTTGTTCCACCTGTGGATCCTCTCTTTGTTTTCTGAGTGTGTGTACTTTTTGGTGGCATCCTTATAGAGTTTTTATCTGTTTCAAAGTAGTAGATGGAAAGCAAACAACCAAAAAAAAAAACCCTTTTCCTCTCAAGAGAAGTGTATATTCCACTGATCATATATTGCATATATATATGGAATGTTGTTCTCTTGGGTAGTTGTAGGGGTCTTTCTTATAACTTTTTTAATCTGTCTGGTGGGGAGGTATCTCCCGGGTTGCACTATCTTCACCCCCAATTTAAATCCTTTTTTAGCCGTCCATTTTTCATTAGGTTAAACTTCCCCTTTTTTTTCTTCTTTTTTTTTCCTTTCTTTTCAAAACTCTTTATTGTACTCTGTATTCTTTGTTAACTGTCAGCAAAGTTTATCAGATATACCAGGAATATCTTTAATGGGTATTCTGTACATTTATGTAATAAATTATTTAACCCTTTTACGGTGAGGTCTTTCTCTCTACAGGAGGTTTATATTTGGGTGTTTTTCTGCTGGTTTCTGTAGGTCCCACTACAGTGTAGGTCCCACTAGAGTGACGTGACGTTTATGCCCTTAATACCCTTTATTATACAGTTGTTCCTTTTCAGTTTTTATGTCATAACACATATCCAAAGGGAAAAAGAAAAAGGAAAAAAAACGGGGTTTTTTTGTCGGTCCCCTCCGCTTTACCTTTAGTCTGTAGGGTATATGAGATAGGGTACTTATCTGCTGGTTCCGTTAGTCCTGTATAGTCACTCTAGGGATTCCCTGTGGAGACCTCCGCTTCATGTAGTCTTCACAGCGGTGGTTGCTGCAACATTGATCTGTTGTGTTACCTTCCCAGGCAGTTTGGTATCTCTGCGTGCGACGGGCCGTCGAATCCCCACGGTTTGTATGGCGTGTATCCCGTTCGGTATATCCCGGCTTCGGCCGAAGGGGGGTCTTTAGTCAGCACTCTGGGGACGCCTCGTTCCCATCACTGCAGGTAAGAGATCGCTGGGAACTTTTTCTGTGTCTCTTGGGATTATATCCCAGCGCTTTTCTTGGAGCCTTTTCACCGCTATTTGCGCTTACCGCCAGCCAGCAAGCTAAGCTGCAGAGAGGTTGAAAAGATGTGTCCTTCAGCTGTGGTCAGAGCAGCATATCGTCGGCTTAGGGAGGGTAGGTGGGGATCATCTGTAGCTCATTGTGGTCAGCTGCAGGTCGTTTCCCAGACCTAGGAGGAGCTCCTTCGCTACACGTCCATCCTGTTCAATCCCCTTCCCCCCTGATGACTCCCTGATTGGCTGAAGCTTTCACTGCTTCAGCCAATCAGAGCTTGCAAGGCACTGTTTCTTGCCGCAATGCATTGTGGTTGGTTCGGTGGCCCGAACAAACAGTTGAACGACCCGTTTGTTCGGATGTTATCCAGGTCTCCCAAACTTATGCTCGGGCCGAACCGTTCGCCCATCCCTACTTGCTAGTTCAGTGGTAAAAGCGTTTGTAGTGAGTCCACACTAGTCCAAACCGTGGTTTTAAGACTTTCCAGACCACTTTATTCTACAAACTTAAAGTTCAACAGAAAGATGGTTGCCCACGCAGGGGATTTTCACCTTCAGAAACAGGTAACAGAAAAATGCTGAGTGATCTGGTTATCTCTCCAGGTATTGAAGGCACGATTTGCTATTTGGCTGCAGGGCCGGATGCAAAAGACTCAGACTCAGACACCTTAACATCTGGCAGATATTTTGACAGTCAAATGTTTGCAAGCCTTTATCTTAACTGTATCTTAAGATATGAGTCTAATTTCAAACCAGGCATTTACAGTAGATCAAGCCGAACAGGTATTGACAAATGGTTACAGTATTTCTATGTTATTTTTTTTTCTTTTTTTAAGGGTGACTCTGGGGGGCCGTTCCTCTGCCCTCGAAGTCATGGAAGGTGGGTTCTGGTTGGTGTTACTTCATGGGGCATGGGATGTGCACGCAAATGGTCCAACAATATGATGCAGCTCGCAGAGAAGAGAGGGTCACCAGGGATCTTCACGGATGTTCAAAAAATGCTTGAATGGCTAAGTCTAAACCTCAGCCAAGGTACTTGCCATAACAATTTTTGTATGCCTTTACCTGAGAATTTGCCTAACTTTGTATGTGAATATTTAAAATTTACCATGAGCAGACACGCAAGCAAGTGAAGACCTAGAGCAGTGTTTCTCAACCTTTTTTCAGTTCAGGCGCTCTTTAAAATTAAGGCAACCCATTCTAAAATGAAAAAAAAAACAACTCTAATGGTTTTACAGAATATATACACATAGGACACCCAACGTTAGAGGTGATTTATTCTTCCAAAGCAAATACACTTTTGCACACTGGTACTGACTTGTATTCTTTTGTTTCTCTTCTCCCTCAATTTCTCTCCATCAGTCAGATAAAGTGACCCCAGTGCTGAGGGAGAGGTGCAGAGGAGGGTCAAACAAGGATGCTGTGGAGGCAACAGACATTCTCCTTATCAACTGATGACATCATTGCTTGTTAGGGTGCCAGTGTCTAGAAAGTCATAATGGTGCATTATAAAAACCTGTGGCTTTATGTAACTAAAAGATAGGCTTCATCCACCTGCTGGCTTGTTTACAATTTTTTAACAATGTTAGACATTTTGCCAAGGCACCCCTGAAGAAACCTGGAGGCACCTTGTTTGCAAAAGGCTGATCTAGAAGTAGCTGGCTGCAAGATGTTAGTGTAATTTGATCCTCTAAAATTAATCTCTGTTCAGTTTACACACTAACTTAATAAGTCAGAATGGGGTCACTCCCCTTTCCATACCTTTAATTCATAAGGCTTTGTATGGAGTATCAATTAGAGAGAGACTGTCCACAAGTGAGCATCTACATATTTTTTTTTTGTGAACATACAAAAAGTGTGTCTATTAGTCCCCTCATGAAGAGGAAATAACCTTCCCTGAACCCTAGGACATAAGGCTCCTGACAGGGGTAGGGCACGCTCAGGTCCACACAGTCAAAAGCCCAGTGGAACCCGCACCTCATGGTCAGCCAAAGCCAACAAACAATTACTAGGTGTGGGGCTTTCTTGAAGAGAGACCCTCCCCAAGGCAGGGGAGGAAGGAACCTGATGGCCACACATCCTCCCCTTAGACTTTTGGGTAGGCCCAAGGACCCAAACTTTCTATCCTGAGTGAAAGGAAAACGCAAATATAAGTGGACAGTGACACACATTGGGAGAAAAATAAATAGTGTACAAAATAAAAAAGTGTCAGTGCAAGTGCATTGGCTAGGCTTTGCAAGCTGGTAACAAAAATTGCCCCAATCCTGGCCAAAAGGCCTAGCGCCATGATGCATTGTGCAGAGAAAAGCAAGAGATGTTGTGGCCTAGTGCAGTTTGACACAATGTGATCCAGAACCCATAGTGCTACTCCGGCATCCCTGGTGGGGTGCTTGGTACCGTGGGCCCTCTGCCTTCTCAGCTTATGACCAGACAAGGCAGCACAGTCAAATAATACTGGGCCCCTCTGGTTCTTCCACTAGGGAATTGCGCTTGTGAGTACCCCAGTTTCTGTTCCTCACAGAAGGATCCCTTGGGATCCCCATCATATAAGCAGGGGGTACTATACAGCCAGCCATGCTAGCCTGAGGACCAGAATGATGGTGAAGCACCTGTATTTGACACTGATGAGAACACAGATTACACTTGATCTTGGCCTAAAGGCCAAGAAGGGGAAACCTCATAACACTTAAAACCAGTGCCGCTGAAGCACATGAGCTCCGTATACTCATATGAAGATTTTACTAGATGGCAACTGTGTGTAAAATCACTGTTTATGTCTGGGCAGAAAAAAAGCATATTTAGCACATCTCTGCAATACATTCATATTTCCCAATGCTTTGTTTCTTTAAGAGTCTGTGTCGACAAGCTTTTGGTCCCATGCAAGTCTAAAGGATTGCAAAAATCACCTGGAACAGGTTAGAAGGAGGTCAACTGCAGGTCAAATGCACCTGTCATTAAATTCTAAATGATCTCAGAAGCCTCTCAAACTGATGTTATCGATACAGACCTAAAAGTTCTCAAAAATATCAGAGGATCCTGCCAAAAATCCAGTGAGCTACATACTTGCTTTTTTGGGGGGATTGAAATCACAAGAAGTGAAGTTAGCCTAGTCTGAGTTTTTCCCTGCTGGACTACAGAACCCCTTCCCCCTTATATAATGGAGATGATAAAAGGGAGAGAAGTTCTGTAGACCAACAGGGAAGTACTCAGGCAGTGCTGGCAATACTGCTTAGGATGTCAGTGCAGCAGAGACACTGTGTAGTCAGCTCACTGGATTTTCTGGCAGATCATTGGGTGTTTTTCTTTACTTGCTGCACTCTATAAAGCAACACTATACGGTAAATGTGCATTTATAAAAGGATGTACTTTTTTCCCCCAGATATTCAGTCTGCCACGTGAGATTTGCAGGTGTGCTGTGGGAGTTTTAAAATATATTTTAAATTGCTAGCGATTTGAAACCTTGAACATATCGAAAACTTTAATGGTAAATCAATGTCGCAAAAGTTAAAAAAGTAACATATATAAAAACGCAATCTTTGTCAGTTTGTCATTCATTGGTTCCTTTCATAATGCAAGACTTGTGCGAGATCTCGGGAGAACTCGATCGGTCTAATTATATTATAATATTGGAGACCGTTCCATTTGTTTGTATTTGTGCAGGCACACCTTTCACATTAAATGTAAAATTAAATATACAGTATCGTACAAAAGTGAGTACACCCCCCACATTTTTGTAAATATTTTATTATATATTTTCATGTGACAACACTGAAGAAATGACACTTTGCTACAATGTAAAGTAGTGAGTGTACAGCTTGTATAACAGTGTAGATTTTCTCTCCCCTCAAAATAACTTACACAGACATTAATGTCTAAACCGCTGGCAACAAAAGTGTGTACACCCCTAAGTGAAAATGTCCAAATTGGGCCCAATTAGCCATTTTCCCTCCCTGGTGTCGTGTGATTAGTTAGTGCTACAAGGTCTCATGTGTGAATGGGGAGCAGGTGTGTTAAATTTGGTGTTATTGCTCTCACTCATACTGGTCACTGGAAGTTCAACATGGCACCTCATGGCAAAGAACTCTCTGAGGATCTGAAAAAAAAAGAATTGTTGCTCTACATAAAGATGGCCTAGGCCAGTGATGGCAAACCTTGGCACCCCAGATGTTTTGGAACTACATTTCCCATGATGCTCATGCACTCTGCAGTGTAGGTGCGCATCATAGGAAATGTAGTTCTAAAACATCTGGGGTGCCAGGTTCGCCATCACTGGTCTAGGCTATAAGAAGATTGCCAAGACCCTGAAACTGAGGTGCAGTGAGGTGACCAAGACCATTCAGCGGTTTAACAGGACGGATTCCACTCAGAACAGGCCTCGCCATGGTCGATCAAAGGTGTTAAGTGCACATGCTCAGCGTCATATCCAGAGGTTGTCTTTGGGAAATAGACATACGAGTGCTGCCAGCATTGCTGCAGAGGTTGAAGGGGTGGGGGGTCAGCCTGTCAGTGCTCAGACCATACGCCGTACACTGCATCAAATTGGTCTGCATGGCTGTCGTCCCAGAAGGAAGCCTCTTCTAAAGATAATGCACAAGAAAGCCTGCAAACAGTTTGCTGAAGACAAGCAGACTAAGAATATGGATTACTGGAAACAGGGTTTTTTTCCCTCAAAAGCATAGGTGCAGGAACTCCCCCCTTCAGTCACTTCTTATCTCCATGCCCTACCCACCTTCGAGCACCACCCCTTACACACCTCCCAGTACCAGCCCATTTAGAGAATACAGAACCAAGTATCATTTTGCGGTGATAAGTAATTTGTATGGAATTTAACCACTTCAATACAGGGCTTTTAAACACCCTTCCTTACCAGAGCACTTTTTGCGATTCGGCACTGCGTCGCTTTAACTAACAATTGCGCGGTCGTGCGACGTTACACCCAAACAAAATTGACGTCCTTTTTTTCCCACAAATAGAGCTTTCTTTTGGTGGTATTTGATCACCTCTGCGGTTATTATATTTTGCGCTATAAACAAAAGAAGAGCGACAATTTTGGAAAAAAAACACAATATTTTTTACTTTTTGCTATAATAAATATCCCATTTTTTTAAAAAAAAAACTATTTTTTTCCTCAGTTTAGGCCGATACGTATTCTTCTACATATTTTTGGTAAAAAAAAAATCCCAATAAGCGTATATTGATCGGTTTGCGCAAAAGTTATAGCGTCTACAAAATAGGGGATAGATTTATTGAATTTTTTTTTTTTTTTTTACTAATAATGGCGGCGATCTGCGATTTTTTTTTTTCGTGACTGCGACATTGCGGCGGACACTTCGGACACTTTTGACACATTTTTGGAACCATTCACATTTACACAGCGATCGTTGCTATAAAATTGCAATGATTACTGTGTAAATGTAACTGGCAGGGAAGGGGTTAACTCTAGGGGGCGCTGGAGGGGTTAATGTGTTCCCTAATAGAAGTGATTCTAACTGTGGGGGGAGGGGACTCAAGGGGAGGAGACCGATCATGTGTTCCTCCGTACTGGGATCACATGATCTGTCTCCTCGCCGCTGACAGGACCGTGGAGCTGTGTGTTTACACACACAGCTCCACCGTCCCGCACGGTCCCGTTGTTTTAACGGGCAATCGCGGGTGCCCGGCGGACATCGCGGCCGCCGGGCACCCGCACCGGGTCCCGAGCGTTGTCGCGGGCGCGCGCGCGCCGCCGCCGGCGCGCGCGCGCCCCCCAGGCGGCCGGGAATCCGAGGACGTCATATGACGCCCACCCAGGATGGTAGATCCACCTTGTGGGCGTTATATGAACATGAAGCGGTGTTCAAGTGGTTAATAACAATAAGAAAAGCAGTAAAATAAATCCCCCACATCCAGCAGCAATAGACCCCCCCAGCAACAATAGATTTCCCCAGCAACAATAGATCCCAACAGCAATAGACCCCCACAGCAACAACAGATTTCCCAGCAGCCAGCCCAGCATTAATAGTCTCTTTTCCAGCTGCCAGCAACAATAGACCGATTTCTTCCTCAACAGTAGATCCCTTCCAGCAACAATTGACCCCCAGCAACATAAGCCCATCCAGCAACAATAGATCACCATCCAGCAACAATTGACTACCACACAAAAATAGATGCCCTCCAGCAATACTAGATCCCCACAGCAGCCAGCAACAATAGACCCCCCTCAGCAGTAGATCTCTTCCAGCAACAATTAACCCGCCAGCAACATAAGCCCCCCCCCTAGTAAAAATAGATCCCCAACCAGAAACAATAGACCTCCCCAGCAACAATAGACCGCCATGCAAAAATAATCCTCCTCCAGGTACAATAGATCCTATCAGCACCCCTTGCCATTACATACATTCAGTGCTGGAGGTGCTGCGTCCCCCCCATGTTCCTGCTGAAAAAAAGCCCTAACTGGAACCCTGTCCTGTGGTCTGATGAGACCAAGATAAACTTATTTGGTTCAGATGGTGTCAAGCGTGTGTGGCGGCAACCTGGTGAGGATCACAAAGACAAGTGTGTCTTGCCTACAGTCAAGCATGGTGGTGGGAGTGTCATGGTCTGGCCTTGCTAAAGAAGCTGAGGGTAAAGGTGATAAACTGGCCAAGCATGTCTCCAGACCTAAACCCCATTGAGAATCTGTGGAGCACCCTCAAAGAGGAAGGTGGAGGAGCGCAAGGTCTCTAACATCTGCCAGCTCCGTGATTCCATCATGGAGGAGTGGAAGAGGACTCCAGTGGCAACCTGTGAAGCTCTGGTGAACTCCATGCCCAAGAGGGTTAAGGCAGTGCTGGAAAATGATGGCCACACAAAATATTGACACTTTGGGCCCAATTTGGACATTTTCATCACAATTCCATGTGTCTGTAAACTTACTCTGATGGGGGATTTTACAGTGCAGAAACCTTCTATCTCTTGCTGTTGGCGCTCTTACTTTACTTTCATGGCCAATCGCAACATTCTTTTATAACTCTTTTTTTTTTTTTCTGCCATTTAACTAGAAAGTTCAAACTCAAGTACAGCTCTAGGTAAGTACACACTGCAATTGAATTGCTTAACAACATCTCCAGCAATGCGATTGACTGAGTCTTCTATCCTGTCACCCACAGCAAACTGCAGTGCGAAAGACCAGCTCCTGAAGGGAACTAACGGAACGTTAAAACTACCCAAACCCCCCAGTAAATATTATTCAAATAACGAGTAAGTAAATTTTTCCTAATTAAAGAGAAATTGTTAGAAAATAATATTCTAGGAAGATACTCAGATAATTAGTTCTATAGAACAGTTCAAATAAAATACTACAGTATCTTTTCATTCCATGAAGTGGGGAAAAAGGGGGTATTTCAAGGGAAAGGAAGGGAGAGAAGAAAGCAAAGGCAAAGAAAATGAAAGCGGAAGAAAGGGCGAGTGTGGATTTGATTTAAATCATGATTTAAATTACTAGTAAAAAGGCTTGATTTAAATCAACTCCATTTAAATCATAATTTTTAAAGAGCAACTGTCATTTCTGTCCCACAGCGGCTTCTCCTCTGACCTGCTGTTGACTCACAACAGTCCCATTCACTTTAATGGGCCGGCTGGTGATGCAGCAGTGACAAAACAAGGGGAGGGACGTGGCGGCAGCAGGTGAGTGGATGCCCGCTAACAGGCACTGCCATGAAGGATCTGAAATAATAGGTGCTCTTTAAATGTAATGACTTATTCTTGCTGGTAGAATCTTTAATATTTCCAAATAAAATTAAGGTTTCCTATTTAGAATAATAAGCTTTTAGGTTAGTAAAACAGCAATATCAGAACGGATTCAATCATACAGTTTATAGTGTACATAGATTTGCAAAACAATGGGATAAGAGAATATTCCTGAACTTTGTTTTTATCTCATGCGTACTGTGAAATTGTGTGAAGGCATCAATGCAGTGCATGTTATCTCTGCTTGCAGAGCTTGGATTCATTGAATGAGTTTACCAAACATGTAAATATTGCAGAATATACAGCCTCAAGCTCCGTTTCATGCTGAATAAACAAAATTAATAATGTATCTTAAATGGAAAACTTTCTTTAGATAGATTTTTATTAAAATGAATTAGAAAAAAATTGAAAAAATCTGATTTAAATAAAAAAATCTGATTTTTCTTTTTTGATATAAAAAAAAAAAAAAAAAAAAACATAGATTTTTATGCTCCCTGGAAAGGGGTAAGGAAAGAAAGTAAGGGAGATGAAAAGGGTAAGGAAGCAGTGGCGTATCAATAGCGTATCAAAAGCAATAGCAGCCCATATGGTTGCTATGGGGCTTGTGGTAGGAGGTGGTCCCATAAGGAGGACTGTTATGGAAAACTAATTCAGGGTTTCGCAACTACTTTAACTACTTCAGGTCTGCTCTATAGCAGTTTTCAAGCGAAAAGGGATCAAAGGTGGGAACACCCAGAATTATTACAGCGCACCAACCTCTTGAACTGAAACCACCCCCATGCAAAGATGCACCGGTCAGAAAGCCCTGATGAGCTAGATGTGAGTTTACAGTGTGAAGCCATGTAAAACTATGCAAAACAATATTAAACTGTATCACACAAATGAGGGGTGGGGGAGAGAAGCGCAACAACCATAGTGTAGCATGTAAAGTGTAATTGTAATAGATCATTTAAAAAAAGTACCCACAAAGATGATAAAATAGAGCTCAGCATGACAGTTGGGTAGCCTCTGGGACTGAGATCAGACACGAACCAGGATGTCTTGTCTTGGCCACCGGCAAGGGAGTGAAGGTGGATTGGAAGCAGGGAACCCCTGTCACTGGAAAGCCAAAGCCATGGATGGAACACAAAGCCCAGGGTATGAAGCCACCTTATGGGTTTGAAACACCTTTCAAAGCAACCTTGCTTCTTCTTCAGAGCCTGAAACACGTTCCAGCATTTTCCTACTATATAAGGCGCAACAAATGGCCTGGCCATGAAGGGGGGGGGGGGTAAGCCTTCCGAACTTTGGGATCTCTCCTGGGGTATATTTCTAAAACCAGTCATAGAGGGTGCAATTTTCTTTCTGGTAACCACGGGTTGTCTGAAAGAAAATCGCTCAATTACCCTATTGACAAAATCAGTGTTTATGGGGAATCCCTTACACGGAGCTATTGTGTTCTCCCGGTGGAGGAGCGGGAAGCTGTCCTGGCCAGGAGAACACAGTGATTACTGCTAGCCACTGAACTAATCACATGAAAAAGCCAACATGCTGGTTGTACCCAAATCGATTAATGGACTTGGGTACAATCAGCCTGCCCATAGAGTGTTCAAATCTCGGCCATTCCCTGCTGAATTGGCTAAGATTCAAATCCTCTATGGCTGGCTTAAGAGTATGTTTTCTTACGCCTTTCCCCCAAACCCCTGAGCTGAGGTAGCCCAGCTCCTCCACCAATGCTCTATAGTTTCTGATACTATCCATCTCCTGGCCGAAAGAAGTATATCAGATCCTACTGAGCAGGAGGGGAGGATGGGCTACCTCAGCTCACAGGAATAGGGGCAAATGTGAAAGGAAACTTTGATCAGAAGTTTCTGTACCTTTTATTGTGTCTGTGTTCTGACCACTGCTTTTCATCCTAGGAAGTGTACATGGACAATATTGGTTCCTGAAACAAAGCACATTTTGCTCACTTTCGATCGTTTTGATGTGGAATTTGATTACGCTTGTGACATGGATTATCTGGCTGTCTATTTTGAAAAAGGATATTTAGTTGGTAAGTATTATCTGGTATGTTTCCAACCAGTGATTAGAAATTATAAAATTCCAAAAGTAAAATTTTTCAGAAGGGCAAATATGGCTTTGTAGCACATTTCTTATTTCTAATAGGAAACACTTCAAACATTCTGTAAAAGTGCACATCTTCAGGAAAGCATGTCATATTCCTCAATCACTGTTACTTTAGCACAGCCTTTTTCAACCAGGCTGCCTTGAGGTTTCTTCGGGTGCCTTGGCAAAAATGCCTAAAAATTGCCCAAGAATTGTATACAAGCCAACGTGTGGATGAAGGCTACCTTTTAGTGACCCAAGCTACAGTTTTTTTTTTTTGTGCTCCATTACAACCTTCTAGCTGCCTGCATCCTAACGACCTATGGCATCACCAGTTGATAAGGAGGATGTCAGCATCCTTGTTTGAAACTCCCCTGCCCCCCTCCATCAGCACTGGGGTCACATTAGCTGACTGATGGAGAATAACTGAGGGACAAGAGAAACATTGGAATACTAGTACGTACCAGTTTGCAAAAGTGTATTTGCTTTGGAAGAATAAATGACCTCTAATGTTGGATGTCCTACTTGGACTTCAGGATGCATTATGTAAAATGATTAGACTAAATATTCAATTTTGGAATGTAGTGCCTCGAGATTGTCCATAATTTTTAAAGGGTGCCTTGACTAAAAAAAAGGTTGAGAAACACTGCTGTAGAGTAACTAATGCACTATGCATGTTGTTCCATTGAGACCTGTAATCCATCCAATGGATAATCTACACCATCTTGTAAGGATCAGTCACTCATTTAATAACTGCTGCTGCAAAGAAGTTCACCTTTAAAAAAAAAAAACACTTTACTGAATAGCTGGGTGCCGGCTCTATTCTCCATTACCCCCGTGTTCGTTTGTGCTAGATCAGTGTTTCCCAACCTTTTTTAGCTACAACACCCTTTAAAAGTATGCAAAATCTCCAGGCAACCCAGTCTAAAAATCGGGCCACATCATAGTCCTACCTATTACATCAGGAGTCCCCCCTTTCATCATCCCCTCTTCCACATCAGAGTCATCAGTCCCCTCTGATTGTGGCAGCATGCGAATGTAGAGGGTGTCAGACTTCCAACCCCTTCTGATTGCTGGGGAAGCTCTTTAAACTGGCTGTTCTTGATTAGTGTTATGCATTTCCGTGATGCTGGCAGCCAGTAAAAAATGGGTACTTTTCTCCTGCCAGTAAATGCCAGTAAAAGGCAAAGGTTGCCAGTAAAAAATATGGCTGTGACTCTCAGCTTGTAACTTCACATGCTGAGACCATCTGAGTGCCTACTATAATGTATTTGGGGAGCACCGGCGGAGTGTGGGTCTGGCAGAGGCGGTGCCTGAGCTTGTCCTGCGATGTCATGGTGCAAGGGGGGTGGAGCGGCCAGAGCCTCTTGTGTGGGTTTGTGGGACAGGAGCAAGGCAAGCCGGGAGTGGGACTGTCTGTTTTGACTGGAGTGGCATGAAGGGATCATCTGGCGTTGAGAGAGACTGTCACTGTGACTCAGGAAGGGACGTGTCGTGTCATGTCGTGTCGGTGAGGTGTCATCATCATCTGTGCTTAAGGTTGCCACCTGTCCGGGTTTTAAATTATGTGTCCAGGTTTCAGTCCACCTGAAACCCAGACACATTATTCAGACAGTAATGTGGCTCAGAAAATGGCCTGACAGGAGGGTGAGGGGGGGGGGGGGGCACTATGTGTTACTATTCTCTTTGGAGTGCCCAAAGGTGTCCCAGGTCTGTTCCATTCCTATAGTGTATATTCAAATTTTTTTTAATTCCTGTGCGCCACTAAAGTGTTCAGGTTTGGCTTGAATGAAAAGTGGCAACCCTATCTGTGCTGCTGCACACTACTGTCAGTGTCACTGTGAGAGTCCATTTCATGTGTGTGCCTGACCATTCTAATTTCTTGCCCTCCTGAGTCCTGTCCCTGAGCTACTTAATACTGTATATCACAAATAGAAAAATAAATATGTTATATGCTTTAATTATACTTGCATATTATACTTGTTTGTACCCGAAATACTAAAATTTGCATGTAAAAAAAAAAAAGAATTTTGTAACTTTTGGAAACGCCAGTAAAAATTTGGTGGTGCCAGTAAATTTTGGGTGTTGTGTCAGTAAATTTCAAACTCATAGGTTGGCAACACTGCCACCTATACGATGACAAGCATGGTGCTGAACAAAAATACAGGATGCAGTGTGGCACCCCTGAGAAGCCCAGATGGTACCCAAGGGTGCTGCTACACCCCTGATGAGAAGTGCTGTGCTAGATTACTGAATCTAAACAAAGTCACTGCTTCCCAATAGCGATGGGCAAATGGTTCGGCCCGAGCATAAGTTCTGGCCGAACTTTCGTTGTTCGGTCGTTCGGCAAACATCTGACCTGGATGTTCGGCCCCCCGAACTGACCACAATGCATTGCAGCCCTGAACAGTGCAATGCAAGCCCTGATTGGCTGAAGCAGTGAAAGCTTCAGCCAATCAGGGCACAGAGCACTGTCAGAGTCATGATTGGACACTGTTATCATGACTCTGTTCAGTGCTATTAGTGTGCTATTTTGCTTCAAATGTCAGTGTAGAATATTAGTTTAGTGTCAGTCTAGGGATAGTGTGAGTGTAGTGAGGAGGACCATCATTCAGCGTTTCATAGTGTGCAGCTAAAATAGGGACAGCTCAAATAGTTTCACTGTTGTATAGTGAGACTGTGTCATTCATACATACACTAGTGTAGAGTAGGGACAGCTCAGATAGTTTCAGTTTAGTGACGGTTGAACACTATCTGATTGCGTTACTGCCAGTTTAACGCCATATAGTTTTGTGTGCGTTACTGCCAGTTTAATGCCATATTGTTTTGTGTGCGTTACTGCCAGTTTAACGCCATATAGTTTTGTGCGTTACTGGCAGTTTAACGCCATTTACTTCTGTGTGCGTTACTGCAAGTTTAATGCCATATAGTTCTGTGTGTCACTGTACGTTTGGCGCATTATATTGCAGTATATTATAGTGTATCTGTGGAGTGTTTCTGTGTAGTGTGAGTACTCAAATTAAAGTGACCAAACACCACTTTACATTGATTAAAGTGAATCTACTTACAGATTTCCACTTTTTCTTTACATTTGCTTAGAAGCACCACCCCCCTCCCTCCCAATAATGTATGGGAGGACAACAAGGAGAGGCAGACGTTCCTTTGGCACTGTAAGGGGGCCAGCAACAAATGTGTCCACAGGCAAAGGTGAACATGTTGGTCAGTCCTCAGGCAGGGCATCATTTTCTCTGTTTAGTGAGTTTGCCTGTGCTATCCAGCCACAGCATGCAGAGGAGGTGGTGGTCTGTCTTACTAAACCTTCCTCATCCTCCTCATCCTCCTCATCCTCCTCATCCTTTGTCATGCAACCAGAGACAAATGTGCAGTCCCCTGCAGTTGCCAGAATGGATAAACCTGCCTCCTTGTTCACATCTATTCCTGCCATAGCCCCAACATCAGCCATGCAGGAGTCAGCTGAGTTATTTGACCACAGCGTCAGCCACTTGCTCCTTGATGATGCCCAGCCATTACTGGGTGATTCAGATGTTGGTTCTGAGGTTGAGGATGACAGGAAAATGAGCCTAGAGAGAGGGGAGAACACTGGTAGACAAATTAGCATTCATATACGGTGGCAGGTTGGCTCTCCTGCGTGAATTGCTGTAGCTGTACGAACAACCGAAACATATAGGGATATACAATGTAATACTGGCATATAATCACACACATAGGTTGGACTTGGTGGACTTGTGTCTTTTTTCAACCTCATCTACTATGTAACTATGTACGCCGGCTCATGCAGGCACAGTTGCAGGTCGGGCGGACTCGATATCCGCTGGTGACCTGCGGTCGCCTAGTACAGAGTCTGAATGGGGATCTGCCAGTGTAAACAAGTAGATCCCCATCTACTGTTCCCAGTGATCGGGAACAACGATCTCTGTCATGTCCCTGCCAGCCCACCCCCCCTACAATTAGAACAAACCAGGGAACACACCTAACCCCTTGTGTTAACCCCTTCCCTGCCAGTGTCATTTTACATTGATCAGTGCATTTTTATAGCACTGATCAATGTAATAATGTCACTTGTCCCCAAAAAGGGTAAGATTTGTCTGCTGCAGATCACTGCCATTACTAGTAAAAGCAATAAAAAATAAATAAAAGTCCCTACAACTATCCCATAGTTTGTAGACGCAATAACCTTTGCGCAAACCAATTATTGTGATTTTTTTTTTTTTTTACCAAAAATATGTAGAAGAATATATATCGGCCTAAACTGATGAATACATTTGTTTTTTATATATATTTCTTGTGGATATGGATTATAGCAAAAAGTAAAAGAAATATTACATTTTTCAAAATTGTCGCTTTTTGTTTACAGCACAAAAAATAAAAAACTGCAGAGGTGATCAAATACCCCCAAAAGAAAGCTTGATTTGTGAAAAAAAAAGGACATCAATTTTGTTTGGGTACAGCATTGCACGACCGCGCAATTGTCAGTTAAAACGACGCAGTGTCGTTTTGCTAAAAATGGCCTGATCATTAAGGGGCAAATCCTTCCGGTCCTTAACTAGTTTGCTCAGAGCCAGGTTGGAAAAGGTCAGCAACAAGGACAGCAACAGCTGCACGGGAAAAGCACACTCTAAAGCTAACTGCATCCCCTTAAACAGAGTGATCAGGCTTGCATCCCCTTAAAGACCTAAACACAGACAAAGCAACAGGTTCTATTAGAATGGTCCACGAAGATAGGGGTGAACACCCATATATCACTAACCAAATACGGTGTTGTCACCGTAACCAAACCAGTACAAAAAAGAGAAGCCTGGTGAAGATCACCAGGGAAGCAAATGATATTGCATCTAGCGATTTTTGAGCAAGTAAGCAGTGGGATTGTCAGATTTCGTGCATGGCCCGTGGCTGCGGTAAAGTCCTGCCTATCATACCCTTGCTTGGTTCAAGCGATTATGTGCTTAATGTGCCCTTCAGAACAAATACACAGTATGAACTGAGAGAACCAATAACTTGGGTTACATGCAAACTAGCTTTTTGGAGCTATATTCCTTTACTTAACAGTTGATCCTACTCACGGCCGGACTGCTCAGCATTACTAGCAATAACTGATAGCGAATGAATCGCTGCACATACTCCTACTTCAGCTATTCCAGTGCTGTTGTTTGGGACCATCCCCTTAAACAGAGTGATCAGCCAATGACAGGGCAGCCTTTGCATGCATCTACAGTACTGGCACACAAAGCTATTCTTATGCCCCGTACACACGGTCGGAAAATCCGACCACAAAATCCATCGGATTTAGTCCGACACTGGTGTTGCATACACACGGTGGGACAAAGTTGTCGGAAAATCCGATCATTCTGAACGTGGTGGCGTTTGTTGCCTACGACGGGACTACGTAGAGGCTAGTAGCCAATAGCTTTGGTCTTGTAATGTGATCTGAGCATGCGTGGCACTTTGTCCGTCGGAATTTGCTACACGCGATCGGAATTGGTGTGATCGGACTTTGTTGTCGGAAAATTTGAGAGCAGGAGATAAAACTTTGTCCGTCGGACAATCCGATGGAAAATGTCCGATGGTGCCTACACACGGTCGGAATTTCTGACAACATTGTCCGATAGGACAGAATCCATCAGAAAATCCGACCGTGTGTATGGGGCTTTAGACTGTAAAGTGCATGAGCATTGTGGAACTGAATGGACTGTGAGAGATAGTGAGCTGCAAGTATCTCTGCTACACACCCATTAGGCGTGCATGCACAGCGAAAACAACCAGATAGCTAGAAAGACATAATACTGCAGATTTCTTAAACATCTATTTAATTTATTGTCTGTTTGATTTGCTATATCCCTCCCCTAAATGAGAATTATCAATGTGTAGACTGGCCATTCAGGACAAGGTTTAATTTAGAGCAAGGAGGGTAATGAGCACAAGGATACTTTGAATGGGCTCTCCTGCTGCTTCATTAGCCCACTGGAGCTCTGTAAAAACAGTAAGTTTAAATATGACACAGGGTTGGAGCTTAAAGTGCACTAAGGACCATCCCCTGCTTCCACTTGACAGTGCTCAGACTTGGCTATTGGCCCCTCGAACACCAATTGCTGCATCAAAAGAAGGCAAGGGGAGACTCAAAGGGTATTTTCATTGTAACTGTAATTTGTAGTCACAGTGATCATATCAAGTATTTACATGGATTCGTTTATGGATATGGCTACACTATGGGAGCACATGTTCAGTAACAGCATAGTTATTATAATTACTTATAAAGCACAATAGATTATGCAGTACTTTACACAAGACACAGACAAATTCATATTAATTCTTACCACAGATAGATTTAGGTTAAAGTGGAACTAAACTCTCATAATCAGCATTGACTATTTTTAATCCTTATGCGGCTAGCATTAGTAAATAGATAGGAGGATATATTATATTTACTTGTGTTAAACATATTTTGTACATTTCTTCTGTTGCTTCCTGGTTTCTGGCCTAGGCAAAATGATGTCATAAATCCCTGGAGTCCCGGAGTCTTCATTTTTTGCATCTGGAAGAGAGCAGGGGGTGTTTTCTCAGCTTAGGCATGCATGCAGGAGGGTGTGTTTAGCAAAGGGCATCTGTATTCCAGGAGGTAAATGTTACATGAATCATCTGCCCTTACTCAAGATGGCCGCAGCTAGAAATGCTAATGTTTTTTTTTTCAAAGCAAATTCTCTAAATTAGGTATGGAGACATGGATGGATGGGTGTTTTTGCTTTTGAATAATACAATGAACTTAATTAAATTATTAAAAAGGTATAGATATTTTTACATAGTTACATTAGACCAATATATCTATGTTTATACTATACCTGTGAAAACTGGAAATCACTGTAGTAGACACTGCTGCTGCTGGCTTGTGCCAAGCAGCTGCCCTGCTGCTTAGTAATCACAGGAGGTCCGCCACTGGGCACGTGCACCTTTTAGAGAATGCATTGAATTCCGATTGGACGTGGTGGAGATTGTGATGTCACTGCCACACCTCTCTACCTCATCCAGTTAAAGAATGCTTTGCATACATTCAGAAAAATGCAAAGTAGTCTCTGAATGACGCCCCTGCCAAGCGAGTGACTTCCTGTGCAGCTGCTTGGCATTTGACCTGGAAGCAAGTGGAGATTACTGTAATAGCGGTACCTACAACAATGATTTCCTGCTTTCAGGGGGATCAGGCAGGTTTGCAACTTGCTATTTTATCATGGTTACATTATAGTTTTTTTTTTTTTTTTTTTTTTTTTTTTTAGAGATGTGCAAAGAGAGATCACACAATAACTTAAAATTGAAAATCAAATTGTATATAACATTTAATTAAGTAGGGACAGTGAGATAAAGATAACACATGTAATGTGTTAAATGTGTTAAAATGTAACAAGAAACTTAGCTATAGATGCCTTTCACCAAGGAGTCCAACCATTTTTCCAAGGCTTGGCAGATGATCAAACCAGACACGTGCCCTGGTGAGAGACTAACTTATTCCAGTTTTGGCTGTGGTATATACAGGATTAATTGATGGCATTGGCCATTTGTAACCCCTTTGGAAAGTAGCATTACCTTTCAAGGAAGATACCATACATTCCGTCAGTTTATAGTAATGACGTTCCAGTAGCATTAGGTCATTCAAGGTGAAATCATCACTATACCAGGCTCATGTATTAGTGAGACATAATAAAATAAAATTTCTCCATCACATGCATACTTACTGTATATTGGTCCAAGTTGAATATAAAAATACATCAATACATGTGGGCTTTACTACATGTTGGGCCTGTGCCAGAATTGGTTTCTTATCATTTCGTTTTCATTCTAGGTAAATTCTGTGGAAGTGATCGTCCTCGGCCTTTACTTATCCAAAAAAATAAAGTCAACCTGAAATTCATCTCCGATTTTCAAGAATGTAGAACTGGATTTGTGCTGTCCTACCTGGCGGTTAAGCCAGGAGAATATTCAGGTGTTTCTATTACAAATGTTGCTGTGTAGGCAATATGAAGTTGTGTTTTTAATTCCATCCTATAGTCATTTTCAAACATGGGCAATTTAAAAAAATGATAACCATCCAACAAAGAAAAAAGAAGCCACTCTCCACCATAAAAGCCTGGGACAATTTATTGGTATTTGGTATAGAGGCTGTTCCACCTGCGGCCTCTTCAGGAGTTTCCATCTATCAAGAGCTTAATCATGGAGTCAGTATTGTATTGTATTGTATAGTTCCTCTGCAATTTTCAAACCTGACTATTTTCAAAAGTAACCAGTACAGTATATGATTTATGTGTATATGCTGTAATACAAATGATCCTGTAAGAAGATGCACAATGAACTACACACTAAGGAAGCTTTTTTTTTTTATCTTTGGGCCCTTCACTCTGGCATTGTTTATGACCAGTTAGAAAGAAATAAAAGTTAATAAATAAAGCAACATGCTAGATCTATTGTTTTTGGGTAAGAGATAAACTAATGAGTAAACTAATCAGTAAGGTCCTTCTACCGTATCATTTTGAAGGAAGTTATTAAAGGTACCGCCCTATGTGAGCTGCCCTCACCCATGCATTAAGAATGTGGCTATTGCACTGGATAGCTGTTAGGCTGAAGACATCATGAATCTTTGATATGGACTATCAAAGATCTGTAACTGGTCAATATGCTAGCTAGCACAATCACTAATTGTACTTTTAGTGATGTAAAAGCCAACAGGTTGCTATAGAGCAAGAGGGGAACCAGCTGGGGGCTACAACTGAGACAAGTCATTTAGATGTCACACTGAGCTCCAACTCACTTGGTCATTAGACTACCAATGAGATGATGATGTTGTGGATTGGTGGTGCCACAATGACAAGCTGTGCAGGGAAGTATCTATGCTCACCCCAGCAAGGAACACTTTGCCTTGTATTGACCAGAATTGACATCTATGGTCACATGACAACCACTGTGAACACTTGTGAAAGCATCCCTTTATAGGTGCTGACAATATTTCCCTGCACATCTCTGTATAGAAGGGTATGGCCTCTCAGATTTTGAGATTGGGACCATAACTTTTAGGTCAGTTTTTTTCAACCAAGGTTCCATGGAACCCTAAGGTTCCTCCAGACGTTGCTACAGGTTCCTTGAGCAATGACCAATTCCTGCCTCTCCGATAAGTTACTAGTGGCACCATTGATCTTTTTAGATATTTGTAAAAGGAGGATTCTTCCCATTGACCACAAATGTAATATTCATTCTTCCCCATGACCAACATACTGATTTACTAATAATTATTAGCAGAGGTTGTTTGAGACCTGGAAAGATATTTTAGGGGTTCCTCCATGTTCAAAGGTTTGAGAAAGACTGTTGTGTACTTTCTGTGACTAGGAATATTCTGATTAATTTTAGAACGTATTACATTGCTAGAAAGAGGAGATCACATGGGGAAGAGAAGATGAAGGCTGAGTTAGTTCCAAGGCTACAGATGACAATATCAAATAAATACAGCGTTATTCCTCTCCAGCACTGATGTGCATTGTTTGTTATTTTTAACTGAAGTTTCATCTTTGGTGATTTTTATAGCATTAGATCAACATATCCTTGTCCTTCCAGATTCTTATTGCGGATCTGTTGCTGTTATTTCTGAAGAAGGAGAAATACAGACAATAAATCACCCAGAAACATACCGCAGCAACTTAGACTGCCATTGGATTATCAATTGTCCAGCATCTTTCAGGATAAAGGTAGGCATTACTGGCACTTGGTTGTTAAAGCCTATCTATGGGAAAGTAAAGTCAAGATGCTCCCACACTGCAAGGTTAAAGCGGAGCTCCACCCAAAAGGGGAAGCTCTGCTTATCTGCCTCCTCTCTCCCCCCTCCACTTCCATGTTTGGCACCTTTTTGGGGGGAGGAGGAAGCGGGTACCCCCCCATCCCCCCGTTGCTGGCCCATGCACAGTAGGAAACCTTTTCTGGACAGGTAAGTGCCCTAATATTAAGTCAGCAGATAAAGTATTTGTAGGAGCTGACTTTTTTATTTTTTTGGGGGGGAGGGAGCCTGGAGCTCCTGTTTAAAGTGACACTAAACAATATCCTTATCCCCCAAAATATTCCATATGCACTTAATGGTCCTGTCATTTTTTATTTTTTTTTCAAGAAAATGGTTTCTTGCTGTGTTTTTCTTGCTCTTGGTAATATCATCTGTGAGCTCCCGAACCGCTACTTTTCCTTCTCACTTTCCTTTGGTTTGAATGAGCAATGCACCTCAGTGACAGTCATGTGCACTGCTCTGTACATAATATTAATCCCATAGTCCATCTCAGGAGCGAGCAAGACAGGGAGCCTATGTTCCAACCTACAGTAGGACCATGGAGAACGAACGTTGCCACCCTCTAACAGGAAGTCAGATTAGGGCAACCGAAACAAATAAAGTTTGGAGATTCGAAGGTGGCTGAGAGCAAAAGAAGGGTTTTTAGGAATACAGCGTTAAATATATTTTTATTTTAAATCAGAGTTCAGTGTCATTTTAAATGCTTGTTAGGTCTAGGACCCAAAAAGCACTTTTATCTACCTGATCCTCCTCCATTCCCTCAGCACTCTCCTTAGTTCCCCTATGCTTCAGCAGTGGAATGTCGGTTGTCGATTGGTATCCGCACATCCAGTACAGGGCTATGAAAAAGGTGATGTCAGAGAAGTATAGGGGAGAAGAGGCTGCAGGGACCGCAGTGTGGAAAACCTGCAAAAAATCCTAAGGGTTTAAGTGCCCCCTATCCACTGTTCTAAACAACGCAGAACAAGGCATGGTATGTCAGTAATGGGGAAAGATTGGCTGCAGAAAGCCCGCAGACAGTACCCGTGACTAGTCCTAAGCCCTATGGCTGCCTTTTGGGCACAGTTTTCAGAGTTCTTTTTTTTAACTTTCAGCATATCTGAAAAAATATTTCTTATCTTTTTAGATATCTCTTATGCGGCGTACACACGCTCAGACTTTCCGGCAGGATTGTCCGCCGGACCTAGTCCAGCAGACAAACCGCCGGTCTTTTCCGCCGGACTGCCGAGTCCAGCGGACAATTTTAAGCCTGAACTTAAAACTTAGTCCGCCGGACTTTTGGGAGGAAAAAGTCCGCCGGCGCCCACACACGAAAGGTTAACTGTGATCTGTCCCAGGGGAGTGGCTGGGGACAGGCTGAATACAGTTCTCATTACCATTTAACAATTAAAATTTATTTATCTCTAAATGTTTAACCCTTTGTTAGGACATACAGTGTTGAATGCTAGTTAACAACTGATGAGATTAATTCTGCCCCCTCAGTACAGACAGGGTTAATGTGACATCCTTATTTTCACAAAAATAATCCATACACATTCACCACTTAATAGCCGTAATCTATTTTTAATTTCATAATTTCTTAGGCCCCTTTCACACTGACTGCACTGGCTCGTTTTAGCGGCACTTTAGCGCTGTTTTACCCACGCTTTTCGACCGCTAGTGTGGTGGTTTTAGCCCCCCAAAAAAAGGGTTAAAAACTCCCATTGTGCGACGTTTCAAAGCACTTTTAAGGCGCTTTGAAAGCATTGCCCATTCATTGCAATAGGCAGGGCGTTTTTGGAACGCTAAATTCAGCGCACCCAACCCGCCCCAAAGATGCTGCTTGCAGGACTTTTGGTAGCGTCCCGCAATCGCACCGCCCGACTGTATAAAGTCACACTGTAGTAAATGGGAGGTGGTTTTCAGGCGCTTAGCAGAGGCTATTTCTAGCGCTAAAGCGCCTGAAAACCGTCCCAGTGTGAAAGGGGTCTTACTGTGTTTATCTGCCTCCTGATAATGTCTTCTGTGAGTTTGCGAACCTCTCCTTTTCCCTCACTTTTGTTTGTTAGGAATAAGCAGCACGTGTTAGATACAGCATCTCACAAAAGTGAGTACACCCCTCCCATTTTTGTGTGACAACACTGAAGAAATGACACTTTGCTACAGTGTAAAGTAGTGAATGTACAGCTTGTATAAAAGTGTAAATTTGCTGTCCCCTCAAAATAACTCAATACACAGCCATTAGACCCCTTTCACACTGCGGGTGTTTTTCAGGCGCGACAGCTCTAAAAATAGCGCCTGAAAAAAGCAGCTCCATTCACTCCAGTGTGAAAGCCCAGGGGTTTTCACACTGGAGCGTTGCACTGGCAGGGCGTCAGAAAAAGTCCTGCCAGCAGCTTCTTTGGAGTTGAAATCAATGGGGCAGCGCTGCAATATAGCCGGCAAAACGCTGCTCTGGCTGCGTTTTGCGGGCTGATTTTACCCCTCTTCGGCCGAATAGCGCCGCTAAAATGACAGTAAAGTGGCGCTAAAAATAGCACCGCTTTACCGCTGACGCCCAAGGCGTCACAGTGTGAAAGGGCTCTTAATGTCTAAATCGCTGGCAACAAAAGCGAGTACACCCCTAAGTAAAAATGTCCAAATTGGACCCAAAGTGTCAATATTTTGTGTGGCCACCATTATTTTCCAGCACTGCCTTAACCCTCTTGGGCATGGAGTTCCCCAGAGCTTCACAGGTTGCCACTGTAATCCTCTTCTACTCCTCCATGATGAAATCACGAAGCTGGCAGATGTTAGAGACCTTGCACTCCTCCACCTTCTGTTTGAGGATGCCCCACAGATGCGCAATACGGTTTAGGTCTGGAGACATGCTTGGCCAGTCCATCACCTTTACCCTCAGCTTCTTTAGCAAGGCAGTGGTCATCTTGGAGGTGTGTTTGGGGTCATTATCATGTTGGAATGATAATGGAATATTGCCCTGCCGCCCAGTCTCCGAAGGAAGGGGGATCATCCTCTGCTTCAGTATGTCACAGTACATGTTGGCATTCATGTTTTTCTTGCCGGCAGCACTCACGCAGCCCCAGACCATGACACTCCCACCACCATGCATGTAGGCAAGACACACTTGTCTTTGTACTCCTCACCTGGTTGCCGCCACACACGCTTGACACCATCTGAACCAAATAAGTTTATCTTGGTGTCATCAGACCACAGGACATGGTTACAGTAATCCATGTCCTTAGTCTGCTTGTCTTCAGCAAACTGTTTGCAGGCTTCCTTGTGCATCATCTTTAGACCAATTTGATGCAGCGCCATAAGGTCTGATCACTAACAGGCTGACCCCCCACCCCTTCAGCCTCTGTGGCAATGCTGGCAGCACTCATACGTTTATTTCCCAAAGACAACCTTTGCATATGACGCTGAGCATGTGCACTTAACTTCTTTGGTCGACCTTGGTGAGGCCTGTTCTGAGTGGAACCTGTCCTGTTAAACCGCTGTATGGTCTTGGCCACCGTGCTGCAGCTTAGTTTCAGGGTCTTGGATATCTTTTTATAGCCTAGGCCATCTTTATGTAGAGCAACAATTTTTTTTTTCAGATCCTCAGAGTTTTTTTGCCATGAGGTGCCATATTGAACTCTCAGTGACCAGTATGGAAGAGTGAGAGCGATACCACCAAATTGAACACACCTGCTCCCCATTCACACCTGAGACCTTGTAACACTAACGAGTCACATGACACCAGGGAGGGATAATGGCTAATTGGGCCCAATTTGTTACCAGCGGTTTAGACATTAATGGCTGCGTGAGTTATTTTGAGGGGACAGACAATTTACACTGTTATATAAGCTGTACACCCACTACTTTACATTGTAGCAAAGTGTAATTTCTTCAGTGTTGTCACATGAAAAGATATAATAAAATATTTACAAAAATTTGAGGGATGCACTCACTTTTGTGAGATACTGTACATGCACACTATAAATCCCATAGTCCCTGTCCAGCTCAGGAGTGAGCAAGAAATGTGGTTATGTTCCTACATACAATTGTACCATGGAGAACTTTTTTGTGTAGGAAAGTGAGCTTTTGCTGGCACATACTTTCTCTCTCTCAAATGGCATCCCCAGCACGGTCCTCTCACACACTCTGCCCGTGTAGTCAACTTGAGGAGCAAACTTTGTCCAGGAAAATATGGTTCTCTCCTCCTGACTTCTGCAAAGCTTGGCGGGGACTGTAGTTTATCCTACATTATTTTCTCTGGGCCTCTCTCTGTCTTATTAACCCCCCCACCTGTTGACAGAAGAAGGGGGGGGGGTCTACACACACAGTCCACTCTGTGTGTACATCCCGGCGGTGGAACAAAGAGTGGCACAGCCAGTTGCAGGCACAGTAAATTAGCGGTGAGGTCAGGCAGATGAGTCGGAGGGAAAAGGGAATTGGCTGCCCGGCTACACAGGGAAAACTATTTGCGAACAGCGCTGGCTCAAGGGGCAGCTGCTTTGAGCCCCACAAAAATGACTGGGCCTGGGGCAGCTGCCCCTTTTCCCCTGTGTTAAAGACGGCCCTTAATACAATAGATGTTATCTCAGTTTGGCTGCATGAAGGTTCTATATTCGCACTTTATTTACTGCTCAGCTTTCACTCTCTGTTGTCTAGGTCACGTTTATCGTCTTTGAAGTTGAACAGAGTAAAGGCTGTGTTTTTGATTATGTGCTCATTTATAATGATCTGGATAAAATTGATGTAGCAGGTGAGTTTACTGTCCTACTGCAGTCACTGTCTGTAAATCTGGAAAGAAGCATTGAATCATTCTTTATCATTTTCAGCATGTCACCACAGGGCAAGTCCGAAACCAGAAAAATCTAAACCATAATCTGTGGTTTAGTGGTTAGGATTTCTGCCTTGCAGCACCAGAACCCTAGTGTCCCAGTCAGGACACTATCTGCATAGATTTTTCATGTTCTCCTTGTGCTAGGCTTCCACATTACATAGACCTAGTAGGTCAATTGGCCCTAGTATGATATTGTAGGGATTGTTTACAAGTTGGCAGCTTCAACCGCAGATAAAGTACTTTGAGCACCCCAGAAAGGGAATCTCTACAGAAATATAATATAATAATACATGTTATATTCTATATGATAAGCATTGGCAGCAATGGATCTTCCCTTGCAGGGAATGTGTAGATGTTTTGTAGATATTCTCTTTCTTTATCCATGATTGTCAGGACTGAAAAAAAATTATATAATATTTTTTTCAATTTCTTTCTAGACAGGTAAATCTAAAATATTGCTTATGTATCACTTTGCCCTGGGTGTGGATGACCTTGTTCCGGCACTGGCCATCAGAGTCCCTGATTACATCGGGGCCCTATCAGAGTCACCCCTTACATCAAGTTCCCCATCAGGTTGCCCTCTTACATCAGGGTCCCCATCAGAGTTCCTCCTTACATCTGTCTCCCCTGACCTCAGCGTCCCAATTAGAGTCCCCTCTGACATCAGGATTTCTATCAGAGTGCTCGCTTACATCAGAAGCAGAGACCATAGATAGACAGTCTCTGCTGACCTTAATCCTCAATCAGTGCACTGAGGATACACCACTTACCCTAGCTAGGGAGTCAAAAAAAATCTTGTAGCGGGCAGGATGTGGCTAGGGTGTGGAGACCACTGCCCTAGGGGTAAAAAGCATTTAACCCTTGCATTGTAGAGGGGCCACTGCAAGGGTTTCTACTTCCATTCCAAAGCCGGGATTTACTACAACATATTGCTACAGATAAAAAGTGTTGATTTTATGGTAAAATGCTGCCATTTATAATGACACTAAAATTACATTTTGGTACAATCTTGTAGATTTATTTACAAGTGAAATAAAGGCTTTTTTTTTTTTATGCTAAAAAAATAGAATGAACAAAAATGAAAAACAGTTTACCTAAGAATGGTTAAAAAGAAGATTTAAATCAACAACAAAAAATACTTAATGAGACACTGCTACCTAGTCCATGCCAGTAGTATCTCTGCAAAGGACATCTTTTGAATGCCTTCCTGTATACTCTCCTTGCTCCTCTTCAGTTGGTACTAAAATTGTCTGTGTTGGGAACCTGGAGAAGCAGTGATGTCTCTTCCTGTCATGTGACAGTGCTTGGGCCTAACAATTGGCTGCTAGGCCAGGGCACTGAAACAGGAAAGCAGGTCACATGCTCCTCCATACCTGGAAGTTTGGGGTATTCTTACCAGCCGTGAAGGTGCAATGAACTGCGGGAGAGGGCAGGTTAGGTAAGTATATGGGGGCCACAGGATGCACTTTCCAGAGACACTGTCACTTTGTCCTGCATGGAAAAGGAGAAAGCATTTCTTTAACCACTTGCCGACCAGCCACCACAGTTGTACTGCGGCAGAATGGCATGGCTGGGCGAAGCGACGTTATGTTACGTCACTTCGCCCTGTAGCCACTAGGGGCGCGCCTGCTCTCTCACCAAAAATCTCTTTCTCTACCAAAAATATGTAGAAGAATACATATCGCCCTAAACTAAGGAAAAATATTGTGTTTTTTTCAAAATGGTCGCTCTTTTTTTGTTTATAGCGCAAAAAATTTTGTTTGAGTGCAACGTCGCATGGCCGCGCAATTGTCAGTTAAAGCGACACAGTCCCGAATCGCAAAAAGTGCTCTGGTCAGGATGGGGGTAAAATCTTCCGGCGCTGAATCGGTTAAAAGAGAGCGAGTTAGTTAGGGACTGACCTGCTGCGTGATGACTTAAGACATCAAAAAGTCAGATAATTCAAAGTTTTGTTTACAAAGTATGTTTTCATTTATAGGAAAGTTTTGTGGAAAATCCATTCCTGATCCAGTCGAGAGCACCTCCAACATAATGCAGATTATATTTTCTTCCGATTCTCGTGGCAATTATATCGGGTTTCGAGCAAAAATCTCCTTCCATAGTGATCAATGTAAGACATTTAACACTGTAAACATTGTAGACTCTTTCCTGTAATTTGGTGCTGTGAAGGAGAATGTTAGTGGACAGAGGGGTACATGGTTTTAAAAGGGATGAGGGACTTATTATAATAATACCTTGGTCCACAATAATGTAACTAATTTTCCTACCCTCACCATCCTCCCAGTTTCTCAACAAATGGAACATAAGCTACAATTATAGACTGAACCTTATCTGCAGGATCAATCCCTTTAAAATGATCTTCCTAACCAAATTCATGTTTCTGTTTAAAGCAGGGTTTCTCAACCAGAGTTCCCTGGAACCCTAGAGTTCCTCCAGACGTTGCTAGGGGTTCCTTAAGCAATGAAACATTTCTGCCTCTCAGATAAGTTCCCACTGACACCAATGATCTTTTTAGATATTTGTAAGAGGGTAATTCTTCCCAATGTTCACAAGTATAAGGAGCATTCTTCCCACTGACTATCACACTAATGAGTTGTAGATATAGTCATTTTTAGCAGGGGTTCCTTGAGACTGGAAACCTATTTCAAGGGTTCCTCTATGTTGAAAATATTGAGAAGAGATGGTTTAAAGCCTTGCAAACAGTGGTTTGAACGTTTTAACACCCCTGTTTCTTCCTTTATCCAGAGTGGCTCCCAATCTTGCATCTCTCGCACGGTCCTCCAAGCTGCAGTAGCAGATGATGGACTGGCCCACCCCACTTTTTCCCACTACACCGTATTTGTAGTGGATGCAGCCACAATTGGTTCTTTTTTTTTTACTACATAATCTGACGCTAAGAACTAATATTACATGTAGGAAGGGTTTTGCTTGCTCGGCAAAAGGTCTTGTCTATATTCTGACATGGCCTAGTCCATTTTCACCTAATTTACCCTAGTGGAGCAACCAAAGACGTATGTCCATCCATATACAACATGGTGGGCCCGGGAATCAAATATATTTCTCAGTTCTCCAATTAAAGTACCTTCAAGAGTTTTCAACGATTGCAGTTAGAGGCAATTCACACAGCTAGTTTTATAGATACATTACCAGGCCATTAGATCTCAATTTCTGTCTTAGTACCACTCTTTAAATTAGTACTCAAGAAAAGTTATTTATGACGAAAGCCAGTCCAAAGTGTCCACTACCATCTACAACCTATTTCTGGCAGCCGAACCTCGGACATTTATCAACTCTTAGCAAAACATGGGCCGTATAGATTCCCAAGTTTTTCCCAAGAGTACTGGATGAAGATGGAGCAAACTTGGTTCCTCAGTGTTATCAGTAGCTCTTGGTCATTACTATATGCCATTTGAAGAAATACTTGAATTGAAAACTCCAAAAAAAATTATATTTTCCTATTGAGCATTCTGGAGGACCATGTCCCCTTGAATTATCGTAGGATTATATTTCATCTAATACTGGTCTATGCCAGGTGATTCTGCTACATTGGCAAGACCCAGACTCCCAATACATCAATAAACTTGTTGACGATAATGTAGCAAAATACAAAATCACCTTCAGTGGGTGAGAGTGCCCAAATAAGTTTGGTAAAATATGGAACTCATGGTTAAAAAAAATAGATGCTATGTCTTAGTTTGACATGCTTCTTTGCATTGCAGGTGTTGTTCATTTTGAGTGGGGCAGGAGTCCAAGGATGTGAGAGAATGTGTGAGTGAATGGTTGTCTGACTGTTTCTGGCTCGTTGCCTTGGTACCTTGCTTGCAGAACAGAAACATCACGGTAGAGCCCCCACTTTTAAGTACTTAACCCCACTGGAGCCTCTGGTTCGCCACAATCCCAAAAGTGGGTAAGCGTATATGTTTCTGACAAAGGAGTATACCTAAAGGTGGCTAAAGTACCTGGTGCCTAATTGTCAGTGTTAGCCTTTCGTTGGGTCCCTTCTGTAAACTGTCCCTTTCAGAATGTGTAATGGATGACTGATGGGCTGCTAGGAGCAGTCTCTATTGCATTAACTGTGTGCAGCAAGAAGTAAGGACTTGTAGTTCCACTTGCCATTCCTGTCAGGCAACAGATCCAGTCCCATACACTTGGTGGTTAGCTGTCCCAGGAGTCTCAGTCATCACTGGCTCACCCTGACTGTAGGCACACATGGCAATGGGTTCCTCATGCTTTGGGTCCCAGCTTGGCTGGAGAACTCTGTCTCTCAGTCCTTTGCTGTCTGGTGTGGGCATATACACCCCAGTGATAGGTGTGCACTCTCTCGGTCCCCCTTGGCAAACACTGCTATGGCCCCTTATTTCTGCACAGTCCCCACAAAGGCAACAGGTCTGTCCAGCTTGGCTTCTGCCTGCAAAAGACCCTGATATCTGGTAAATTGCCCAGGAACAGACATTGTTTGGGTATTCTGACAGCTGCTGACTGTGACTGGTAGCAGAGCAAGGTGAAAAAAGTCTCAGCCACAGCACACCGTACAAGACTGGTCTGTGATAGGTTATAGCAGCCTCAGCCTAACTCCATTAAGGCCACGCCCCTTGGAGTTAGCATGTGGCTGCTATCACCTATCACATGCTGGGCTTGCAAAGTGTGCAATGGTTGAGACTTTTTTCTCTTTGTTCTGCGGATTATATGTCAGGGCAGACTCCTAGCTAGCCTGACCTGCACCCTCAGTGGAATTCACCAAATGAGGGCCAGAACAGAGACCCTAAAGTTGGCTTAGGTTCAAACTTGGTAGCAGAGGTTCCTCCATCATGCTGTTTAATGTGGATGAGACAATCCTTAGATTTCTGAAGTCTTGGGCCTCATGCACACTGGACATTATAATAACGTTATAAAAACGGCAGTAGCTTTACAGTGAGTTTTTCAAAGTTTTTCAGTTTTTTTTTCCAATAGCGTTTTTAGCGTTTTTTTTTTCCAATTGGATAAAAAAAAACGTGAGTCGTGTTTTGAGCGTTTTTAGGTGTTTTTTGACGTTAGAGCGTTTTTACAGCCGAAAAACACCACTAGTTTTTTTTTTTTTTACAGCCAAAAAATGCCCCAGCCAAAAACAGTTCATAACAGCCTATGTGTGCAGCCTCGTACAGCCTCAGTTGTCCCTCTTTTTGATGTGAAGTGTACATCTCTATACAACTTACTATTTTTATTGCCAAAAGTAATTATCTGAACTGAACTTTTTATTCAACATCTGTATCTTCAAATTTTCTAAGCAGCGGGCCAGTTTAGGGGGGCCGGACTGTGGCCACTGGTAGTAGAAAAGAATAAACAATGCCTATCAAAAACAAAATAAAATGTGAACACCCAAAGGCTACCTCCTCATTCTTTATTGAAATAGTGACACAGCATGGCAAGGTATGACAAAGGTCTCCAAGCCAACACGTCCAGTGAATGGTAATACCAATAGTCTCCAACAGGTTGCTGAAGCATGCAGTGCATCAGGGGGTGGGGTGTCCGTCCCTGTGTCATATCTGCATGTTTCATTCCACCCCTGGAACTTCGTCAGGGCAGCGATAAGCGGAACTATCAGCTTCTGGTGCAGTCTCTCATATATATCGCTATTGTTTGCCACATGAATATCGCTATTGTTTGCCACTTTTTTGCCGGCGCTCGCTATTTTTTCGGCGGCGCTTGCAATTTTTTGGGTCACAGACAGTGGGGATCGGCGTATAACACGCACCCACGACTTTCCCCCGATTTTAAGGGGGAAAAAGTGCGTGTTATACGCCGATAAATACGGTGTGTGTGTATATATATATATATATATATATATATATATATATATATATCAGTGATGGTGAACCTTGGCACCCCAGATGTTTTGGAACTACATTTCCCATGATGCTCATGCAATCTGCAGTGTAGTGGAGCATCATGGGAAATGTAGTTCCAAAACATCTGGGGTGCCAAGGTTGTGCTAAAAAGGTTAAATACCCAGGCAGAATTAATGATTTCTTGGCCATTTTTCTGAGAATATGAATGATAACACAAAAACATTTCTTTCACTCATGGTTAGTGTTTGGCTGAAGCCATTTATTGTCAATCAACTGTGTTTACTCTTTTAAATCATCAGAAACGACCCAAATGATCCTGATCAAAAGTTTACATACCCTAGTTCCTAATACTGTGTATTGCCCCCTTTAACATCAATGACAGTGTGAAGTCTACATCAAAAGTTTGCATACGCTGGTGATTTTGGCCTGATAACATGCACGCAAGTTGACACAAAGGGGTTTGAATGGCTATTAAAGGTAACCATCCTCACCTGTGATCTGTTTGCTTGTAATTGGTGTGTGTGTATAAAAGGTCCAATGAGTTTCTGGACTCCTGACAGACCCTTGCATCTTTCATCCAGTTCTACACTGACGTTTCTGGGTTCTGAGTCATGGGGAAAGCAAAATAATTGGCAAAGGATCTGCGAAAAAAGGTAGTTGAACTGTATAAAACAGGAAAGGGATGTAAAAAAATATCCAAGGAATTGGGAATGCCAATCAGCAGTTTTTAAACTCTAATCAAGCAGTGGAAAATAAAGGGGGGTCTGTTGAAACCAAACCACGGTCAGGTAGACCAACTAAAATTTCAGCCACAACTGCCAGGAAAATTGTTCGGGATACAAAGAAAAACCCACAAATAACTTCAGATGAAATGCAGGACTCTTTGAAAACATGTGGTGTGGATGTTTCAACAATATAATAAGGAGGCAATGAAGAAAGATGGGCTGCATGGTCGAGTTGCCAGAAGAAGTATCCCACTTACAATAGGCCAAACAGCACAAAGACAAGCCTCAAACCTTCTGGCACAAAGTCATTTGGAGTGATGAGACAAAAATTTAGCTTTTTGGCCACAATTATAAATGCTTCATTTGGAGAGGAGTCAACAAGGCCTATGATGAAAGGTACACCATTCCTACTGTGAAACACGGAGGTGGATCGCTGATGTTTTGGGGATGTGTGAGCTACAAAGGCACAGGAAATTTGGTCAAAATTGATGGCAAGATGAATGCAGTATGTTATCAAAAAATACCGGAGGAACATTTGCATTCATCAGCCAGGAAACTGCGCATGGGACGTACTTGGACATTCCAACATGACAATGATCCAAAACACAAGGCCAAGTCATTGGCTACAGCAAAATAAAGTGAAGGTTCTGGAGTGGCCATCTCAGTCCCCTGACCTCAATATCATTGAGCCACCCTGGGGAGATATCAAATGTGCCATTCATACAAGACATCCCAAGAATTTACAGGAACTGGAGGCTTTTTAGCCAAGAGGAATGGCAGCTTTACCATCTGAGAAGATGAAGAGCCTCATCCACAAATACTGCAAAATACTTTAAGCTGTCATTGATGTTAAAGGGGGCAATACACGGTATTAAAGACTGGGGTATGTAAACTTTTGATCAGGGTCATTTGGGTAGTTTCTGTTGTGATTATGTTTTAAAAAGAGTAAACACAGTTGATTGATAATAAATGGCTTCAGCCAAACACTAACCATGAGTGAAAGAAAAGTTTTTGTGTTATCATTCATATTCTCTGAAAAATGGCCAAGAAATCATAAATTCTGCCAGGGTATTTAAACTTATGAGCACAACTGTATATATACACAGTATTTGTATAGCAAAAAATACAAAAGGTATTTTTGACCTTCGTCAGGTAAAACACGGAGGTCTTAGTTGGCCTGGCGAAGGACTCATTGGTAATTTCAGGCAAAATGGTTTATTTATTGGGGGATTTTTAAATGAATTAATTACAGTGGTGTGAAAAAGTGTTTGCCCCCTTCCTCATTTCCTGTTCCTTTGCATGTTTGTCACACTTAAGTGTTTCGGAACATCAAACCAATTTAAACAATAGTCAAGGACAACACAAGTAAACACAAAATGCAATTTGTAAATGAAGGTGTTTATTATTAAAGGTGAAAAAAAATCCAAACCATCATGGCCCTGTGTGAAAAAGTGATTGCCCCCTAAACCTAATAACTGGTTGGGCCACCCTTAGCAGCAACAACTGCAACCAAGCGTTTGCGATAACGTGCAATGAGGCTTTTACAGCGTCCTGGAGGAATTTTGGCCCACTCATCTTTGCAGAATTGTCCTAATTCAGTTACATTAGAGGGTTTTCGAGCATGAACGGCCTTTTTAAGGTCATACCACAACATCTCAATAGGATTCAGGTCAGGACTTTGGCTAGGCCACTCCAAAGTCTTCATTTTGTTTTTCTTCAGCCATTCGGTGGTGGACTTGCTGGTGTGTTTAGGATCATTGTCCTGCTGCAGAACCCAAGTTCGTTTCAGCTTGAGTACACGAACAGATGGTCGGACATTCTCCTTCAGGATCTCTTGGTAGACAGCAGAATTCATAGTTCTTTTTATCACGGCAAGTCTTCCAGGTCCTGAAGCAGCAAAACAGCCCCAGACCATCACACTACCACCACCATATTTTACTGTTGGTATAATGTTCTTTTTCTGAAATGCAGTGTTCCTTCTACGCCAGATATACTTGGACACACACCTTCCAAAGAGTTCCACTTTTGTCTCATCGGTCCACAGAATGTTGTCCCAAAAGTCTTGGGGATCATCAAGATGTGTTGTGGAGAAATTGAGACGAGCTTTGATGTTCTTTTTGCTCAGCAGTGGTTTTCTCCTTGGAACTCTGCCATGCAGGCCATTTTTGCCCAGTCTTTTCCTGATGGTGGAGGCATGAACGCTGACCTTAACTGAGGCAAGTGAGGCCTGCAGTTCCTTGGACGTTGTTGTGGGGTCTTTTGTGACCTCTTGGATGAGTCGTCGCTGCGCTCTTGGGGTAATTTTGGGCGGCCGGCCACTCCTGGGAAGGTTCACCACTGTTCCATGTCTTCGCCATTTGTGGATAATGGCTCTCACTGTGGTTCGTTGGATTCCCAAAGCTTTGGAAATGGCTTTATAACCCTTTCCAGACTGATAGATCTCAATTACTTTCTTTCTCAATTGTTCCTGAATTTCTTTGGGTCTCGGCATGATGTGTAGCTTTTAAGGATCTTCTGGTGGACCTTACTGTGTCAAGCAGCTCCTATTTAAGTGATGCCTTGATTGTGAACAGGTGTGGCAATAATCAGGCCTGGGTGTGGCTAGAGAAATTGAACTCAGGTGTGGACAACCACAGTTATAGTATGTTTTAACAAGGGGGGCAATCACTTTTTCACACAGGGCCATGATGGTTTGGATTTTTTTTCACCTTTAATAATAAACACCTTCATTTACAAATTGCATTTTGTGTTTACTTGTGTTGTCCTTGACTATTGTTTAAATTGGTTTGATGTTCCGAAACACTTAAGTGTGACAAACATGCAAAGGAACAGGAAATGAGGAAGGGGGCAAACACTTTTTCACACCACTGTATATGCTGCAACCCCTTTTGGATTTTTTGGTATATATTGAACCTTTAGATGTACTAACTCCACCAATATTTGACCAAATATGTGAATAAAATTCAACACACTAAATCATGTACAAAATTATATATAGACATTTGTGAGTGAAGCAAGTCTCCACCAACCTATTCACAGCTACTTCACTTAAAAAAACCTATGTACATAAATGTGCAACAATAAAAAATATAATTTTATTCCGTATATTGTGCAAAATATATAACCTAAAGTGAAAATTACTATTAAAAGTTAATAAATGCAAAAGGCAGCAGATTTAGTGCAACCCCTTCACTGCTACTTCCACTTCAATCACCATAAAAAAAGTGACTTGTGCAATTATCCAAAGTTGTCAAACTCTAAACATTTATCCAAATATTAGTGCTAATCGGCCACCCCCTCTTATCAGCTACTTTAATAGACCTCTACTGCACCAGTGAGTAGGCTGGAGGAGACTTGCTTCACTCACAAATGTGTATATATAATTTTGTACCTGATTTAGTGTGTTGAATTTTAGTCACATATTTGATCTGTTGTTAGTGTCTGTATTCAGGCACATCGTGGATTGCTGCCTTCTCAATTATTTTATTCTGGTCACTTTATTTTTAATTTATTAGTTTAAACACAAATTTTTCACTAGGCACAGGGGTTTATGTAAAAGATTTATACATGGAACCTGTAGGGCCAGGCTTTGGTTGCTGCCATTATCTACAGGCTCTTTATTTCTATATATTATATACTGTGTGTATATATATATATATATATATATATATATATGTGTGTGTGTATATATATATATATATATATATATATATATATATAATATTTTTTTTTTTTTTTTTTTTATTTGTATAAATATACAATATATAACAATGTTAAAAGCAATTAACAATCAAGGCCCTCCTAACCCTCTTGTAAAGAATTGTATTGTAACTGTACCATTTCCCTTTATTTTAAAAAACGCTGTTAGCACTATTTGAGTCATGTATAATAAATTAATAATGTAATCATTGTACTAAAATGCTAATTACTATGTTTTTATAACATTACAGTCTTGGAGAGCAAACCTACGGATTTGGGAGAATCAAATAAGCCACCAAAACCTGGAAACAGACTTGCAGATGCTGGTAAATGTTTTTTTATATTGTAAGAGTATTTTAGTGCATAGGCATGCGCAGGGGGTGTGCCAGGTGTGCCTGGGCACACCCTAATCACTGCTTGCTGTGCCGATTTCCCCCTATTGCCTGGGATTCCCCTTGTGTTGTGTCCACCTTTTCCACAGTAATGGTGGCTTCCCTCCTCTCCTCTTCCCCTGGCTCCTGTGGGGGATGTTTTAGAATTGAGAATAGGGGAGGGGGCTGGTAAATATGTCATTTACCAGCCCCTTCCTTTTCTAAATGAACAGTGAACACACTCGCTCACTGTGTTCATCCCTAACTGAAGCATAGTAAACTAAGTTTCCTATACTTATATAGAGAAAGGCATGTGTGTTTGAGATTTGGGGTGCACACCCTAATGCAATAGACAGCACAAACCTACAGCTCAGCATAAATGAGTACACCCCAACAGATTTGTCAGACAACCTTTACTTTCCTTTCAGAATTAACATTTTCTATGGGACACTATACTACAAAATACTCCCACAAATGCGGGCCATTGATTGCAACCAAGATTTGTTAATTTGCACACACAAAAAAAGTATTTTTCCTAACAAATTCATTCAAAACCATGTTGCAAAAATGAATACACCACCAATGAAAATCTTGGAAGAAAAGCTAAATTTTAGACAACAAAATCCTAATAAGAATTCAACTACAGGTGAGTCTAATTATTCATTAAACTGGTGTCCAGCAGACAGTTGAATTATAAAAGGACATTACTTAACAAAGAAAACCTCTTCCCATTTCATGCTGTCACCAATGCCACCACATGAAAGGGAAATGTCACAAGGCCTGAGAAACAAAATCATTTCTTTATACAAGAATGGTGATGGCTACAAGAAGATCAGCAAAGCTTCACTTATCAGTCAGAATACAGAAGCAAAAGTGATACAAAAATGGAACAAAGATGGAACTGCAACCCTCTCACAGAGACGCCCAGGCCGTCTACAGAACTTAACACCTCACAAGAGTGTCTTCTGATGAGAAGGGTTGAAGAAAATCACCATGCAAGTTCACTGCAGTTGGCTAAAGACGTAGAAAGCCAAACTGGGGTGATTGTTCCCCTTGACACAATACGGCGTACACTGCAGAGGAATGGCATGCATGGGTGTCATCCACGAAGGAAGCCTCCCATGCACAAAAAAGCCCGCCTAGAATTTGTCAGGGCCTGTGCTGAAAAAGAAGAAAACTTCTGGGATTCTGTACTCTGAAGTAATGAGACCAAGATAAATGTTTTTGGAACGAATGGCTTCAAAACTGTATGGCGTCGCGAAGGTGAGTAGTACAAAGAAAAATGCATGGTGCCCACAGTGAAACATGGTGGTGGCAGTGTCCTTCTGTGAGGCTGCATGAGTGCTGCTGGTGTCAGGGAGCTGCATTTCATTGATGGTATCACGATCTCACAGATGTACTGCTCTATATTGAAAGAGAATATGCTACCATCACTCCGTGCTCTTGGTCATCGTGCACTTTTCCAACATGACAATGATCCAAAACACACATCTAAGGCCACTGTTGCATTTCTGAAGAAGAGCAGTGTGAAAGTGATTCAGTGGCCAAGTATGTCTCCTAATCTGAACCCGATCGGGGAACACTCTCCAGCCAGCCTCTAAAAGTGGTCATTCTTGAAGAATGGAAAAGGATGGATGTTGCTTTATGTCACCAACTTGTTCATTCCATGCCTAGAAGACTTGGTGCTGTCCTTACAAATTATGGAGGTCATACAAAATACTAGATGTAGTAGGTTATGTTGTGGGGTGTATTCATTTTTGCATCAACAAATTTGAGTAAAACTCAGATTTTTTAATCCAAGTTATATTATTAACCTTACTTTCATGTAATAAGCTAAACAAATGTTCTATAAGACTCAGTTTTGTCAAAATTTTGATAATTGTTCTTGTGTTCATTGAGATATTGATTCAAATCTTACTTTTCAAAGGGGGTGTACTTATTTATGCTGAGCACTGTATGTTTATGTGTATTATTTTAAGTTTACTTTTAACTATTTCATGATATACAATTTTAATTACCGTATTTGCCGGCGTATAAGACTGGGTGTACAAGACGACCCCCTATTTTTCCAGTGAAAACGTAGGTTTGGGGCTATGCTCGCCATATAAGACTACCCCCCTTCCGAGGCAACACCATTTACAAAAAAACATCAGAAAAGAAAACATCAGACTTAACATCAGAAAAATGAAACTGGTGAACTACAAGTCCCAGAGATCCCACAATTGGTAGTCAGCAACAATGAATCCTCTCCTCCAAAGCACCATAAATCATACCTGTATTTTAGGGGAGATCTGGAGCTGGATGTGCAGTACAGGATGCTTTGTTAATATGTAGAGCACCAAGTACACACAGTATATATGATGCTGTGTTAGTACAGTAGCGCCAGGTACACTTCAGAATACAGTGTGCAGACAGTGTGCACCGCTGAGCCAATCACGGCAGGTATTTTACTAATCTGTTAATGGATACAAAGCCTGCTTGGATTGGCAGAGGCTGTGACATCAGCCCGCGCCGCTCTGACTCATATAGCCTGCTCGGATTGGCAGAGGTTGTTACCCAATCCAAGCAGGCTTAGCAGGCTCTGTATTCATCAGAGTGCATTGCCCGCCGGGATTGGCTGAGCGGCGCATACTGTATACCGCCCGGCGGACTGATATCCATCTGGTGGCTTCTTCACCCGGCGTCTAAGACGACCCCTGCTTTTTAGCTGTGTAATTTCGGTGTCAAAGGTAGTCTTATACGCCAGAAAATACAGTACCTGTAGACTTAACGCAAACCGGTACTGTACCGGTCTTTCTCATAAAAGTGGTCCGAGGAGCGGATTCGCCGCTGGTTCACTTTTATAAGCAGTATGAGGGGTCGTCCCCCTCCTTCCGCCGCTTTCCGGTGGTTTTCATGCTTACTTACTTGGCAGAGATGAGCAAAGGAAAGATGGCCTCTGCTTATCTCTATGTCCTAGGAGGACCAAATCTTTTGCGTTTAAGGGTAGAGGAGAGATTTGGGGTCTCTTAGATCCCTGATCTCTCCATAAAGAGGACCTGTCATACTGTTTGTTATAGCAATGAATGTATACATACCTTGGGGTAGCAATAAAAGTGATAAAAAAATGTTTTTTAAAGGTACAGTGTAAAAAATGTAAGAAGAAAAAAATATATATATATAAAATAAATGTAAAGTGTCCCCATGCTCACGTGCAGTGGTGAACGCATACATAGGTCATGCCCACATATGTAAACAGTTTTAAAGCATGACATGTGAGGTATATATATTTTTTTTTTTTTTAACAAGAAAAGTGAGGTATATATTTACATGGTGTAACACCATTTTTCATATAATACAAAACATTGGAGTATATACCAGTATTATGTTTTGTTTTGTTTTCATTAAAGTTTTTTTTTTTTCAAATGATGTTTGAAATACCACTGCGCAAAAACCATGTGACTTCAAAAATTGCAACAACCATCATTTTATTCTCTAGGGTCTCTGCTAAAAAAAAATATAATGTTTGGGGGTTCTAAGTAATTTTTTAGCAAAAAATACTGATTTTTAAGTGTCAGAAAAAGGCTTGGTCAGCAAGTGATTAAAGTGGTACTAAAGCCAAAAGCAAACATTTATAATATTGCAGTGTACCAGTTCTTACATGTAATGGCTGCATTAGTTTTAATTTTTTAGGCTTTATTTACTTCTGGTGATCTGGTTAGTGAGTCTGTTGTTTTTAAAAAAAAAAAAAGCTCTCTTCCAGATGTCTGTTTACAGGGATGAGCCAAACCCTTTAACAATGGTAGGGGTGCTTACAATGATCAGAAAAAAAAGTTTTCTGTAATTGTATATTAGGTGTGAGCTGTTGTTTGGCTTGAATTTGTTAATTTATTTAAAACTACTAGTACATCTAATATCTAAAACACTGACAATGTTGCTGTCCAAATATGCACCCTGTGCTCCTTCATCCAGAGTAGGAGTACTTTGGGAGTGTTTGTTAACCTAAAAAAAAAATGTGATCCTGTCCCTTTAAAGCATTTTATACAGCACAGTGCTTGTGCTGTGTAATTTGGCCCCCTGTATTGCCTGAAATATCTGACTGATCCTGACAGTTTCTGCCCTCCCCCTGTAAACTGACCACGGTTCATTATGGCTGCTGAGCCCTGACACCGTGGTCAGTTTACGTGCCTCCGTCACCCGCAGCTCTCCTGTCTCTCTGTGCTCTCTTCCATCCTCTCCCCCCTCCCTCCCTGCCTGTCACCTCTGTGTCAGTGCCTGCCCCCTCCCCTCTTGCTGCTGCAATGACAGTTGATTTCTCACAGCATCCTCTCTGTTTCATAATGTAAAGTGTCTGTGCTCCAGTGTCTGTGTCTTATAAAAAAAATGCAGCTATATACCTGTTTACAGAGCGCCGATCTGCGCTCACGTGACTCGTCGCCTCTCTCCTCCTCTCCTCCTGACTTACATCAGCAAGGGATCCTCGGCCCCGGCTTGATGCAGCTGTCAGGCAGAGAGAGGCGGTGGGGTCATGTGAGCGCTGATCAGCGCTCTGTAAACAGGTTTATACAGTAGCTGCATTTTTTTTTTTATAAAACACAGACACTGGAGCACTTTACATTAATAAACAGAGAGGATGCTGTGACTTGTGGATAGTGGGTTTACAACCACTTTAATACAGAAGGTGTGTTACTGGCCAGGTCACCAGGTGAAAACAGAGGGGGAAAAAGCCAAGTAATGCTGCCACCACTTCTAATAATTGGCAAGCTGCAATATTATTACATTTTTGGTTTTGGGTTTAATACCGTTTTAAAACAAACCTGTACTAAGAGAAATGAGAAGAGTGTTGTGAAGGAACACCTGACACCCAGCCTGGATGCTTTCGCCAAGATACAGCTTCCTTCAGTCTGGAACCAGGTATAATAGCTGAGCACCCGAGAACTAGATGACACTTGCTTAGGTGCAAACTGGAACTCTTTTTTTTTGTAAACACACACAGCATATATAGCACACAAGATCAGGTAAATGCCTCATCACATTACTCTAATAATGCAAACTGTAAGCATGTCAGGAACCATAAAACAGGCGGAGACAGAAAATGCAGTAAAAATCACCCCGTTTAATAAAATGGTAAAAATGGTGCAACTAGTAAACGTAGCCAGGGTTCGGTAGCCAAATCGGTTAGTCAGAACAAGCCAGGAAATCGGGAAGCCAGAGATCAGAGGCAGCAGACAGGATCAGGAACCAGAAGGGACGTCAGCCAGGCAAGTCTTCAACAGAAACACAGCAGAGAGACTCTAGATATGTTGACCAAGGCGAAGGCATTGAAAAAATTAACCAGGCAATTTAAATAGCCAAAAGGGGCTGGCTGTGGGCTTCACTGACGAGCAGTAGATCAACACTGTGAAGCGATGAGTACTGGCAATTAACCGACAGCTGAGCAACCTGAGCACAGAGAAGGAAGGGCTGAGAGCCCAGCCCTGACAAAACAGTAGTCTCATTAGCACATCTAAGGAACAACTAACAGTGATCTTCTAATTAACAACTAGTCACCTAGACAATGCTTTAAAGTGGTTGTATACCCTCAATTACAACTTGCACCTACAGGTAAGCCTAGATTAAGGCTTACCTGTAGGTACAAGAAATATCTCCTAAACCTACACTGTTTAGGAGATATTTGCCAAAAAGTTTTACAACGTTGTCTACGGCGCATGCGCACCGTAGACAACGGTGCATTCACAGGGTTAATCCCCATTAACAACTTCGGCTTGCCAAAGTTGAAGTCTCCCGCGCGCATGCGCGGAGCGACGTCTTCGCTGCTCTGGTCAATCACATTGCCGCAGCGGCGCTGTGATTGGCCGGATCGGCGATACCTGGAAGTAACCTTCCGGGTATCTGTGGAGAGATGGCTGCGGCTAGAGGGGGAGACGAGGACGGCGTTGGGGTCCCGATCTAAGGTAAGTGATGCATAATGAGCTAGTATGCTAGTCATACTAGCTCATTATGGCTTTGTCTTGCAGGTGGTTTAAAAAAAAAAAAAATGAGTATACAACCGCTTTAAATAATCAGGGGTCCCACCCCACCTCAGACTGTCTGGCACCAGTCTACAACAGTCTGAGACAAAGCTCATACAATGTTCCAGCAGTCCTAAAAAGTGGAATTTTAATTTATCTTCATAGATTCCTTGAGGGCTAAAAAAAACAAACCCAAAAACAATTGCCATCGAGACAGGAAGTGAAAGTTAATCTCCCTACTGAGCACCTTCATTGTAGATACCTGGCATGTTGATGAGGGTGAGGGTGGGGGGAGGAAGAACAAGGTAAAACAAAATATAAGCAGATCAAACTCCATCTTAAAGAAAATGATCAGAAAGTCAATGTTGTACAGTAGGGATTTCCCCTCCCCACACTTGCTTATTGGGTCTTTTATTTTGTCTTAGACACAGGTTGTGTAGCTGCTCCGATCCTACCTATGTTCTTTAATCAGAGCATAACTGCAGCGGAGGAAGCCATTCCAAACTCTTGGCCCTGGCACGTCAGCATAACCTTTGGTAATAAACACTTCTGCAGCGGGGTGATTGTGACAACAAGGTTTGTCCTAACAGCTGCCAGCTGTGTTGCACACAAGTGAGTAGTATTATTAAGTATACCCAACCATATAAAATAAAACGTATAGCCAGGACTTGGCAATTAGTTCATGATTGAAATGTGTGTGGCTAGCGTGGTTGATGTCAGTTTATCCAATAAGTCAAATATAACTATTATCTTTTTCGAGTATTTGAATTATAACTCAGTTTTGTATTGCAGAAAACGGTTCCGTGAACTGTTGCGGGCAGTTGCTGGACTGCATGATCTGGAGAGGTTGCAAGATACCCAGGTTTGACTGTTTACTCATTATCTGCAAGCCAACAGGGTTGCCACTTGAGTGCTTTCCAAATGTTCAAATTGTTTTATAGACCTCCCAGTAAAGTTTCATGACTGTGTTTGCGACAGTGATATGGAAGGACATTTCTGTATTGGAGAACAATTTTTGGCAATGGAGCCTCATAGTTATTCACTCCAACCTCATGCCCCGTACACACGAGCGGATTTTCTGTCGGAAAAAACTTGGATGTTTTTTTCCGATGGAATTCCGCTCAAGCTTGGCTTGCATATACACGGTCACACAAAATTTCTCTGAACTTTCGACCGTCAAGAACGCAGGGACGTACAACACTACGACGATCTGAGAAAATTAAGTTCAATGCTTCCGAACGTGTAGAATTGTTTCCGAGCATGCATAGGAATTTTGCACGTCGGAATTTCCGATCTGAACTTTTTCTGACCGGAAAATAGAGAACCTGCTCTCAATCTTTTGCTGGCAGGAATTCCGCCAGCAAAAGTCCGATTTAGCATACACACAGTCGGAATTTCCAACCAAAAGCTCACATCGGACTTTTGCTGGGGGAATTTCCGATCGTGTGTACGGGGCATCGGTCCTGAGGAATTTACAGCACTAACACCAGTAATCTTTTCTACTGGGGCAATTTATTTTTATTTTTTTTTGCACATATGATAAAATCTGCATTTTATTACTAGAAATGAATGCCAAAAATCCCAAAAAAGTATATATTTCATGAAAGCAAAGACCGTGGAAAATAAATTAGTGATGGTTGCAATTTTTTTTTGTCACACAATATTTGTGCAGCTTTTTATCAAAAATAATTTTTTAGGAAAAAATACACTAAAATTATTTTTCGTGCAAACAAACACAATAGTATACCATTTTTTTTTCAAATATAAAATATTGGGTTGCATTGAGTAAATGAACTGTATACCAATATGTGAAGCCTTAAAATTGCACATGCCTGTGCAATTGCAAAAAAATATGGTACCCAAAATTCTCTTTACGTGCTGCTTTAAAACCTTTACAAGTTATCAGTTGAGAGTTTACCATGAATTATGGCCCTAGAAGAATTATTCTCACTCCAACCTTTGCGAAAATATCTCATATGTGTGGTACAATTGATGTTTGCATACATGTGCTCGCACTATGCTGCGCTTTTTATATGGGGTGTGTACGGGGATGCTTTAACAAATTGTTTTGTTTTTATTTTTTCTACTTTACTTTGCTACCTTATTGCTATTACTAGGGCCTAACAAGCTCCCTATGGGATAGCATGGACAGCTGACATGTACTTTTTATAGAGACCCTGGGGGTCCCCCAATGTCTCCCCTATCCTCCAGTGGAGCTGTTTGAGCACAGGATGTGCTGCTGGCGAGGGTAAACTTTGAGAGCACCATAAAAGTGATCGGAAGGCCAGCCGGTGTACTATGGAATACTGTCCCCCGTTGGACAGTGTCCGCCCTGTACTCCGAAGATGAACGGCACCTGCGCACTGGGTCCAGGTTCAAGCACCACCATCCAAGTGGACATATAATTAGAATAAAAAAATTGCCGAGCTAAGCAAGGCTGGGCCCGAAGCGAAGCGAGCCCCCGAGGGGCCCTGTTACTAACTGCTGTTTTACATCATCTAGTGTATGTAGGGCAGAAGGTACTAGCAAGTGCGCAGGCTCCGTTCATCTTCAGAGACTTTCGCAAGCGCAGTACTGGGCGGACACTATCCGTTGGGGGGACAGTTCTCAGCAGAACACCGGATCACTTTTATCTGTAAGCCCTTCTCTGGTTGTTAAAAACGGTACCAAGCTAACAGCTGCAGCCGTTTAAAATCATACATTGGTGTGCCAGTGGTTAAACAATAAAGTAATACAACTAAAAACTGATGTAGACAGAGCATAGCCCCCAGTACATACCAATGATAAAGCAAGCTAGCAGAAATAACACGTTTTTCTGGGTTTCCGTGTTAGGGGATGATATTAACAGCATGTAAAGATGTAGGCTGTGCCTGTTTCAGCAGGAAAAAGTGGGTCCCTGCATGGGTGTGAATCTGATTGGAGATAGGTGGGTGTTGCCCACAAGAGAGAGTCATTCATGGCTCCTATGGGCTGCAAGAGCAGTTAGAAGCCTGACACATCTGACCCAAAGAAATAAGCCACGACTTACATTTAAGAGTGAGATTTGAATATTGTGAAGGACCAGAGGTAGTTGCTGTCTGGACAGACAAATGTGTCTGCACTAAGACATTAGCAGTCTGTATGTGAGGAGACAACCGGTCCAGTGTTTTTTTAAGGATGTGTACACCTTGATTATGAAATAGAAAATCGGCATGACCTCCACCCAAATGTAAATATGTGGACCTCAAAAACAAGAGGTCTATATACGCTCAATAGGGTGTCATCCTATCATAGGACCAGTAGAAAACCACAGGGAGGAAATTGTGCTTTCTTTTGCAGGCTACATCAAGGTAAGCTCCATCCACCCATACACAAACGTTTGCATGGAAAGAATAGCAGGACTCCAATAGCAAAAGGACCATTAAAATAACTTTATTCATCTTTAAAATACATACATGTAAAAGAAACAATGGCCATAAATAGGGTAATGTGACATTAGTATCTTCTCTGGGACTAAAGCAGCTCCTTTAAAACCAAACTCTGGGATAAAATGATCATCCCTCCCACCCTACTATCACTGATTGCAGGCATTAGATTAAAAAAAAAAAAAACGTTTTGAATGTTTCTTTCACTTACTAAAAGCCGTGGTCGCATGATCCACTAGCGTTGGACCCTTCCCCTCTTTGTTTACTTCCTGCTGGGGTCCTTCTTCAGGTGTCCACATCACCTACCTCTCAGAATCCAGAAGAGGACCAATGTTATCCTGAGGTGACTGAATCAGTGGCTTTGGCTGCATCTGCGGTGCTGGATTAGTTGTCCCCTCAGCCAGGCATTAAAATGGGGGGACTGGGGTGAGTATAATTTTATCCACCAGCTAAAAAAAAATAAACAGCTGGCAGGATGGGTTATAGCAGGGTGAGAAGGAGGGATGGAAAGGAGTTGTCTGGAGTTGGGATTTAAATTTTTAATGTTTTTTTTTAATAATGTATTTTAATAAACTATTAAATACTGCCGGTAATCAATTTACTTGGTATGTGTGTATAAACACTTGCCAAGCTAACTGTACACCACCACTGGCTCCAGGTCACAGAGCACCACTTCCCCAAACTTTTGGGTAGAGCAGTGCACATATGGACTATCATGCATGTGTAGCACACCCCCATAGGGACTGCAAATGAATTTGGATTCCCCCACTTCTGCACAACCAGGCACACAAATCTTCACAGGCACCCTGAGTCAGAGAAAAGTCCATCACTTTCTTTTTTTTATTAGGGGGTTAATAACTTTGATAGGGAGGTTATGGGATGCCCACTTGACTTCGGCAAAATGTCAGGGACATCTTCCTATATACACCTATATACCGTCACATTCACTTTTCTTCACATACTTGTTTGCTCCACCTGAATCACTTGAATGATCTGACAGGCTTTCAGTCAGATTACCAATAGCCCATTACAGGCAGGAACTCGTAGCCCCTCTTTGTGTAGCACGGTTGCAGTAAAACAGCTTGTAACTTCTCTGTGGCCACTGATCCCAGTACCACCTCTTCAGGCACTGCCATCCCACCTGTCTGCAGCTGCCTCTTTCACCACCTGTATGGGTTTCTCCTAGACAGTCCGTTTTTTGAATGATCTGTTTGGGTTTCTATCTGCCTCAGACCCGGACACACCATTCTGTGAAGGCCTGCGTGCTGAAACACGTCTGTGTTCTCTTTATCATGGTCATACGACAACAATAAAATTGAAGACTGAATTTCCAGTTGTGTCCTGACGAGAAATGTCCCCCATCAGATAGTGTCCGCCCTATACGGCGCAGCGATTGCGCAGTACGGAGGACAAAGGAGACGCCGAAAGTCTCCGAACATGAACAGCTGTTCATGAGCTCTACATGGCGCCTGCATAATTAATAGTACATTCTGTCACACGCTCCCGCACGCTCCCAATCACAACATAACTGAACTAGGACTTGCAGCAGACTTGCAGAATCTTCTTTTTTTTTTTTTTCTTTAATTAGATTTCCCGATATATAGCTGCTAGACTTGCAGAATGTTTGCAAAGAAAGTTGATCTGGAGTCATGCAATGCAGACTTCCTGCAACTGTGCAACAAACTTTTTAAGCCTGGCAAGTTTAGCAATAGCCTAGCAAGTCATTTTCAAACTTGCAGCACAATTGTTTGCTATCTGGGACACTAGGCTGCACACACCTATGGAAGTAGTTCATGTATTACTTTTTCAGCATGATTTCAGTGCCATAGACTATAATGTAAATCGTACCTGTGTCTATATCAGCACTACTCGAGCCTGAAAGAAGTTAAATAGTAACCATTTGCTAGTTAAACTTTTGTTCATAATATCACTGTTCCTCCCTGTGACATGAACAGCCCCCTCACTGAAGTAGCACTGAAGTCATATCGAATCTTTACAAAGCTCACAGAAGTAGTGTTGAACTAGTGGTTGAAGTTGGGCTTTAAATTGCACTACTTTAAATCATACTTGGTGTGACCACAGGCTTATGGCAGGATCCTTCCAGCACCTGAGCCCCGGCCCAAGGCAGACTAGGGGGCACTCCTGAGGACCACCGATAGCCTTCTCAACACTGCATCCCCATCTTCCACCGACTGCCCCTGCTGGCATGACTCGTGTCTATTTATGGAGAGGCTCCATAAATACTCAAGGCAGCTCCTCTTACCTCCACCCTCTACTTCTTGAAGATTCTCCAACCTTCTAGACCAGGGGCAGGCACGAGAGAGCTGTCAGGATGAATCACCCAGCCCTGAACTTTAGTGAACCCTGACCCAGATTCCATAGCTCAGGCTTAGCCTTGAGCTAAACTATGTTTTACCTACTCTACTTCTAACACATACTACACTAACTTCTAGCACATACTAGAGGATGCTACACATGTACTGAAGGGATAACACAGGGGCAAGGAGCAGGGGGAAGCAGGAGGGGGTTTCTATCGCTATCTTTCTCTCAATCCATGCAGTGCCTTTAGGTGCCAGCATAGAACCACCCTAAAACAGGACCAAGGGAGGAAAGATGTTTAAGAGAAAGCATTCAAAGGCAAAAGCTTAAAAGAAAACCACACAGCAAAGGTGGTAAGTGCTGAGGTATGCAGCACTAACTGCTGTTTAAATTTGTGCATTTAGTAACAATTAGGAGGAATAGATTTGCGACAAATAGCAGGGAGGCTGAAAGACGTTTGTGTTCGTTGCTATGCTGAACAATCCCTGCATGGGAAAAATGCTGTTACTTTGACATTTGAATGAATTAAAGTTGGCAAAAAAAAAATAAAACACATTCTGCTGAGTGGACAAAGTCCTTGTAAAACTCTCCATGTTAAGCTAAATCTCACATAGCCATGACACTAGGGAAAAAAACAAACCGCTGCATCGTCTGAGAAATATAGACATTTCTTTTAAGTCCAAAGGAGTGCTCCTTTAAGAGATAATTTTAAAATGGCATTACTTTTCTGTATGAGTTTCTCAGTAAATGGCTTAGAACTTTATCTTTTGTTCTATTCCAGAGATGTTCAATAAAAGAAATTATACTTCACCCTGAATTTAATTCATTTACTTTGGAATATGATCTTGCTCTACTCCAGCTGAATGAACCGTTGCAGTTGAATGATAATGTACAACCAGTGTGTTTCTCTCGTTCAAAAAACGAGTTGACGTCTTCCTTCATCTGCGTGGTAACTGGATGGGATCTCAATGGGGAAGGTATGTGTACTGTAATGTCCCGTCCTGGTCTATGGGGCTAATACAGTAAGGAAGGAACAGTAAAAGGGTTTTTTTAATAAATGTTTTTACCCACAATTTACCTAACTTTCGCCCAGGAATTACACATACTTTTAATTGCCATTAGAAAAATATGGGGATCTTGGGTGAAAACATTTTATGAATAGACTTCTTTGTATGTGCAAAGCACTGTCACCCAGAGAAAAGTCCTATCAATTTGTAGTCCAAAACGTAGTCCAACATAACTGCTGGATTTTTTTTGAAAAATGCTGGTTTTAATAGAGAGCGTGTGGTGTAATGTGGTGATGGGGCAGGTGCAGAGGTAGTGGGGAAAAAGGGGTCCCCCTGCCACCATCGTCATGCCCAGTCCAGATGTATGTAGGTTAAGGGGGATGATAACCAGTCAAGCAGATCTTGAGAGCTCCAGAGGATATTCCAAGCAACTACAATCTTAGTATAGACCTGTTTATAATTTAGTTCCATGCCTGAGATGAAATTTAATTCTGCGACCCATTCTGAAAGGGTGGGTGTTTGTGGTGAGGGATCCCGATATGTGCAGCAATAAGGAAATGTCCAAGGATATCCTGTTCAGCATGTTTAATGGAACTTGGTGATATTCGAAGTAAAACAATCTGGGGAAGATTAAGAATAATGGAACCCGTAGTCTTAGTAACTGTTGGATTTTTAAATGTATTTTAAAGTATGTAGAATGCTACAGGAAGTTTTGGAATATGTAAAGGTGGAGAGTACGTAAAACTACCATAGCAGGAACAAAATCTGGAGTTATGGCTGAGAGATTCATGATAAATTAAGGTGGGGCTAGCTCAGCCCACCAGGCTCCATCTGTAACCAAAATATTACTTTTGGGTGGACTGGCCTCTTATCTGCTTGCAGATTTCTCCTTCTAGTCCTCAGAAGTTATTGTGACCCATTTTAAAATATGACCACAGGAATTGTCAAGGTGATGTTTACATTTGAAATGGAACCTCACATATGTCTACTAAAGATGATATTAAAATGATTGCAAATATGTGTAGCTCACCCCCCTAAGGAGCCGCAGGTGAAATGAGAACCCCCACCCTGCACAGCCAGGCACCAAATTTTCAGTCTCCAAGAGTCAGAAAACAGTTCAGCACTTTTTTGTTATTTTATTGAGGGATTGGAACGTAGGGTTATTATGGGATTCCCACTTGACTTTAAACAACTTCAGGAACAACTCCTCTTCTGTACAGTCTATATACACTCCTCACTTCCTCCAGCACTCACTTGCTTACAGAAAAACTCAGCTGGGACACTTTTAGTGGATCTGACAAGGCCAGATCAAAGCATAAGCCCTTTACATGCAGGGACCACAGGCTCTTTGTGTAGCAAAGTCCAATGTCCAGCTTGCATTTCTCCTGTGGCTACTGATCCCAGCACCACCTCTACAGGCACTGCCAGCCTGCCTGGCTACAGCTACCCCTTTCACTAGCTCTCCTGGCTACTTTTCTGCAGTCCTTCCAGACTTATACTCTCTCTACAGTCCTCCCAAACTAATCACTCAACAGCCCACCTAACTGACCTCCTCTCGCTGTCCTCTACTTGCTCCCATGCCTCCAGGAAGGATTCCTTCGTGTGTTGTAGAGGATCCCCCCAGCACCCGTGCCCCAGGCCTGAGGTCACCCCCCTTCCCAGACTGGGGGGCCTTCAAGGGCCACTGACAGCCTCCTCAGCACTCTGTTTTCATCTTCCACCCGACTGCCCCAGCTGGCATGACTTAAGAGTATTTATGAGGTGGCCCACCCCCTGCCAGCCCACTTTGCTGGGGATTGGCTGGTTCCAAAACCATGCAGCTCCTCCTAGGCTCCAACCTCTACTTCTGGAAGCTTCTTCAAGGCTCCAGAAAGCAGGGAGGGGGGGGTCACCAGAGATGTTGCTTGTTGAATAATCCAGCCTCTTTGAGTCACAGCCCTGACCCAGATTCAACCCAGTTCTCAGCCAGGCCAAATTTTCCTGCACTACAACTATATACACTAGCACACTAGAGGGTGCTACTTATGTTTCCAGGAATACAGATTCAAGTGATTTCAATATTAACATATATATGTAGTAGCAAAGAGGGTGGGCTTTAATGCGCCGCACATATACATCTATGGATGAGGAAGGTTTTTGTGCGGAGAGCATGCTCACTCTGAACCCCAATTGTCATAGACAACTCTCAATCTCCCATTATGACTGAAAGGACACCGGATGGACTCCTGATCATGTGACTATTGTGACAGCCAATTACAGTGGTCATGTGATCGGAAAGTCTGTCCAACCACCATGACATATTAGACCCACTTAAAGGGACGCTGGGTTGGATGGGAAAGAGTTAGAGAAATATGCCTTTTTTTCCTCCCCACTGAAGACCAATAAAATAAACAGTAAAAATAACATAATGTTACCAATTGCAGGGGAAATGGCTACAAAGCTTCAGCAGATGGAAGTCCCATTGGAGACAGATGGTGTTTGTGAAAGTTACTATGGCAGACTTGCAAGAAGCAAGTCCTGTGCTGGGACTGCAAAAGGCCAAGCCAACTATAACTGTCGTGTAAGTATATTTTATCTTAAAGGTATAGGAAAGGTTTATAAGGTGTAATATTTAGTTAGCAGAAGAATTGGCTTCATCCTCGATATTCTTTAGATCATCCTTATAGCGGTAGTAAAATCGCCTTTTTTTATTTACACCTACAGGTAAGCCTATAATCAGGCTTAGGCCCCATGTACACGGGACGCTGGGGCAAACTCCTCTGAACGAACTTGAAACCGGCGTTTAGAAGCGCTCGCTTTGCCCCGTTTGCATGCCGCGTTTAGCCGCGTTTTGCGTCTAGAAGCGTTTATTAAGATAATCTCATTAAGACCCTCCCCAAGCTCAAAAAACATTGTTATTTAACTATTTAAGCCATTTTGACCAGAGTGAGTAGCAGCAGCAGAGAGAGCAGCTGTATACTTGTATTTGCCTCTATTGCTGTGCTTTTTTTTTTGCAATGGATCCCATAATAAGCATATGTGAGGAAATGCTCCTGACGTTGACGTAGAAAATTGCGTGCGAGGTCCAGAGTCAGAGTTTGTCTCTATTGGACCCATCCATTGATTGCGTAGCGAATGTCGGTAGGATATTTTTCCAACATGTACGTACAGCTGCATACCTATCCGGACTATGTTTGATCTTGGTCAAATCTGAACATATGGGTCAAATTCCAATTAAAATTGTGCCAAGCCAGTACAGTATATACAATATCTCACAAAAGTGAGTAGACCCCTCACATTTTTGTTAATATTTTATTATATATTTTCATGTGACAACACTGAAGAAATTACACTTTGCTACAATGTAAAGTAGTGAGTGTACAGCTTGTATAACAGTGTAAATTTGCTGTCCCCTCAAAATAACTCAACACACAGCCATTATTGTCTAAACCACTGGCAGCAAAAGTGAGTACACCCATAAGTGAAAATGTCAAAATTGTCAATATTTTGTGTGGCCACCAATACTTTCCAGCACTGCCTTAACCCTCTGGGTCATGGAGTTCACTAGAGCTTCACAGGTTGCCACTGGAGTCCTCTTCCACCCCTCCATGATGACATCACGGAGCTGGTGGATGTTATAGAAACCTTGCGCTTCTTCACCTTCCGTATGAGGATGCCCCACAGATGCTCAATAGGGTTTAGGTCTGGAGACATGCTTGGCCAGTCCATCACCTTTACTCTCAGCTTTTTTAGCAAGGCAGTGGTCGCCTTGGAGATGTGTTTGGGGTTGTTATCATGTTGGAATACTGCCCTGCAGCCCAGTCTCTGAAGGGGAGGGGATCATGCTCTGCTTCAGTATGTCACAGTACATGTTGGCATTCATGGTTCCCTCATTGAACTGTAGCTGAGCACGTGCACTCAACTTCCTTGGTCAACCATAGCGAGGCCTGTTCTGAGGGGAACCTGTCCTGTTAAACTGCTGTATGGTCTTGGACGCTGTGCTGCAGCTCAGTTTCAGGGTCTCTGAAATCTTATAGCCTAAGCCATCTTTATGTTGAGCATCAATTCTTTTTTTCAGACCCTCAGAGAGTTCTTTGCCATGAGGTGCCATGTTGAACTTCCAGTGACCAGTATGAGAGTGAGAGCAGTAACACCAAATTTAACACACCTGCTCCCCATTCACACATGAGACCTTGTAACACTAACGAGTCACATGACACTGGGGAGGGAAAATGGCTAATTGGGCCCAATTTGGACATTTTCATTTAGGGGTGTACTCACTTTTGTTGCCAGTGGTTTAGACATTAATGGCTGTAAGTTGAGTTATTTTGAGGGGACAGCAAATTTACACTGTTATCCAAGCTGTACACTCACTACTTTATATTAACAAAGTGTCATATATATATACACACATACACACAGTGGGGAAAATAATCCCCTGCAGATTTTTTAAATTTGCCTACTTACAAAGAAATGAAGGGTCTATAATTGTTTATCATAGGTGTATTTTAAATGATAGAGAATATCAACCAAATATCCAGAAAAAAACACGATACAAATGTTATAAATTGAGTTGCAGTTCAGTGAGTAAATTAAGTATTTGATCCCCAAGACAAAGCATGACTTAGTACTTGGTAGAAAAAACGTTGTAGTTGGTGACCAGGTTTGCACACATCTCAGGAGGGATTTTGGTTCACTCTGATTTACAGATCTTCTCTAAATCCTTAAGGTTTCTTGGCTGTCGCTTGGCAACTCAAACTTATAGCTCCCTCCATAATTTTTTCTATAGGATTAAGGTCTGGAGACTGACTAGGCCTCTCCATGACCTTAAAGTGGAGTTCCACCCAAAAGTGGAACTTTCGCTTATCTGATTCCTGATGCCACACTCGGCACCTTTTAAATCATTTCAGAACTTTTTCCACCTTTTTAATGTGACCTATAACCATTGAAAAAGGTTAGGTTAGGGGGAGGGAGTAAAAATGAATAAATAAAATAATGTGGTTGCATAAGGGTCCTTTCACACATTCATTTCATCTGTTTTTCATCAGTTCATTTCATCAGTTTTTTTTTTATCAGTTTAGTTCATCCGTTTTTTATCAGTTCAGTTAATCTGTTTTTCATCAGTTGTTTTTTACATCCACTGCCAATGCAAAAAATGGATGAAAAACTGACCATTTGTCAGTTTACATCCGTGTTTCGTCCAATACGTTTTTTTGACGGATGAAAAATAGAGTTTTCATCTGTTCAAAAGAGAAACGGATGTTTGGGCACCCTGTAGAGTTTATATCTTGTACTGCCCCCTTTGGCAAGTATCACAGCTTGTAGACGCTTTTTGTAGCCAGCCAAGAGTCTTTCAATTCTTGTTTGAGGTATCTTTGCCCATTCTTCCTTACAAAAGTCTTCCAGTTCTTTTAGAAGTTATTTCTGGGCTGTCTGTCACGCACTGCTCTTTTAAGGTCTATCCATAGATTTTCAATAATGTTGAGGTCAGGAGATTGTGAAGGCCATGGCAAAACCTTCAGTTTACGCCTCTTGATGTAATCCCCCGTGGATTTTGAGGTGTGTTTAGGATCATTATCCATTTGTAGAAGCCATCCTCTCTTTAACTTCAGCTTTTTCACAGATGACATCAAGTTACCATCCAAAATTTGCTGAAATTTTATTGAATCCATTTTTCCTTCTACTCGTGAAATGTTCCCTGTGCCACTGGCTGCAATACAACCCCAAAGCATGATTGATCCACCCCCATGCTTAACAGTTGGACAGAGGTTCTTTTCATTAAATTCTGTGCCCTTTCTTCTCCAAACGTACCTTTGCTCATTCCGGCCAAAAAGTTCTATTTTTACCTCATTGGTCCACAGAACTTGTTTCCAAAATGCCGCAGGCTTGTCTAAAATGTTCATTTGCAAAGTTCAAACGCTGATTTTTGTGGTGAGGACGTAGAAGAGGTTTTCTTCTGATGACTCTTCCATGAAGACCATATTTGTACAAGTATCTCTTTATAGTGGAATGGTGTACCACAACTCCAGTGTCTGCCAGATCTTTCTGGAGGGATCCTGCAGTCAAACGTGGGTTTTGAATTGCTTTTCTCACAATCCTGTGAGCTGTTCTGTCTGTAATTTTTCTTGGTCTTCCAGATCTTGCTTTAACTTCCACTGTTCCTGATGACTGCCATTTCTTAATTGCATTCGGAACAGAGGATATTGACATCTGAAAACGCTTTGCTATCTTCTTATAGCCTTCTCCAGCTTTGTGAGCGTCAACTATTTTCAGTTTTAGTTTTCTAGACAACTGCATATAAGAACCCATGGTGCTGATTGTTGGGGCAAGGTCAGATGAGTCTGGCCATTTAAAGTTTTTGAGATTGACATCACCTGGTCTTCCCAGACGATGATTGAGAACAATCCATGACACTGGCAGGTCTCAGCTTTGCAAAGGGGGCAGTGCATGCTATAAATTCTGCAGGGTGCCCAAACTTTTGCAGACGCCATTTTTTTGTTTTCTGTCATTTTGAAAGTGTAAATGATGGAAATAAAATCTAACTTTTTTTGACATATTATAAGAATGTCTAATCTGTAATTTGATGCCATTTGGAGATTTTTCCATCTTTCCTTGGCTTCATTATGCAGATTAATACACATTTTTACCTGGGGTGCCCAAACTTTCGATCCCCACTGTAAGCAATCACATTCAAACTAATGTTAAATAGGAGTCAGTACACACCTGCTATTATTTAAAGTGCCTCTGATTAACCCCAAATAATGTTCAGCTGTTCTAGTAGGTCTTTCCTGACATTTTCTTAGTCGCATTATACTGCAAAAGCCATGGCCCGCAGAGAGCTTCCAAAGCATCAGAGGGATCTCATTGTTAAAAGGTATCAGTCAGGAGAAGGTTACAAAAGAATTTCCAAGGCATTAGATAGACCATGGTACACAGTGAAGGCAGTCATCATAAAGTGGAGAAAATATGGCACAGCAGTGACATTACTAAAAACTGGACATGCCTCCAAAATTGATGAAAAGACCAGAAGAAAACTGGTCAGGGAGGCTGCCAAGAGGACTACAGCAACATTAAAGGAGCTGCAGGAATATCTGGCAAGTACTGGCTGTGTGGTACATGTGACAACAATCTCCTGTATTCTTCATTTGTCTGGGCTATGGGGCAGAGTGGCAAGACGGAAGCCTTTTCTTACTAAGAAAAACATCCAAGCCCGGCTAAATTTTTCAAAAACACATCTGAGGTCTCCCAAAACATGTGGGAAAATGTGTTATGGTCTGATGAAACCAAGGTTGAACTTTTTGGCCATAATTCCAAAGATATGTTTGGCGCAAAAACAAAACTGCATATCACCAAAAGAATACCATACCCACCGTCAAGTATGGTGGTGGCAGCATCATGCTTTTGGGATGTTTTTCTTCAGCTGGAACTGGACATGCCCCCAAAATTGATGAAAAGACGAGAAGAAAACCGGTCAGGGAGGCTGCCAAAAGGCCTACAGCAACATTAAAGGTTGTGCAGGAATATCTGGTAAATACTGGCTGTGTGGTACATGTGACAACAATCTCCCGTATTCTTCATTTGTCTGGGCTATGGGGCAGAGTGGCAAGACGGAAGCCTTTTCTTACTAAGAAAAACATCCAAGCCCTGCTAAATTTTTCAAAAACACATCTGAGGTCTCCAAAAACATGTGTTATGGTCTGATAAAACCAAGGTTGAACTTTTTGGCCATAATTCCAAAAGATATGTTTGGCGCAAAAACAACACTGCACATCACCAAAAGAACACCATACCCACAGTGAAGCATGGTGGTGGCAGAATCATGCTTTGGGGCTGTTTTTCTTCAGCTGGGCCTTAGTCAAGGTAAAGGGAATTATGAACAGTTCCAAATATCAGTCAATATTGGCACAAAACCTTCAGGCTTCTGTTAGAAAGCTGAACATGTAGAGGAACTTCATCTTTCAGCATGACAACGACCCAAAGCATACATCCAAATCAATAAAGGAATGGCTTCACCAGAAGAAGATTAAAGTTTTGGACTGGCCCAGCCAGAGCCCAGACCTGAATGCCTATCGCAATCTGACAGATTTGGACTGTTTTTGCAAAGAAGAGTGGGCAAATATTGCCAGGTCAAGATGTGCCATGCTGATAGACTCATACCCAAAAAGACTGAGGGCTGTAATAAAATCAAAAGGTGCTTAAACAAAGTATTAGTTTAAGGGTGTGCACACTTATGCAACCATATTATTTAATTTTTTTTATTTTTACCTCCCTCTACCTAAAAGATTTCAGTTTGTTGCTCAACTGAGTTGTACAGTTTATAGGTCACATTAAAGGTGTAAAATGTTCTAAAATGATTTATCTTTGTCATTTTTTTTTACATCGCATAAACCTGACATTTTAACAGGGGTGTGTAGACTTTTTATATCCACTATACATCCATGGATGAGGAAGGTTTCTGTGCGGCGAGCAATACAAAAGTATTGGGACACATGCCTTTACACGTACATAAACTTTATTGGTATCCCAATCTTAGTCCGTAGGGTTCAATATTGAGTTGGCCCACCCTTTGGAGCTTTAACAGCTTCAACTCTTTTGGGAAGGCTGTCCACAAGGTTTAGGAGTGTGTCTATGGGAATGTTTGACCATTCTTCCAGAAGCACATTTGTGAGTTCAGGCACTGATGTTGGACGAGAAGGCCTGGCTCGCAGTCTCCAGAAGCAAAGGTGTTCTATCGGGTTGAGGTCAGGACAGGCCAGGCCAGTCAAGGTCCTCCACCACAAGCTCACTCCTTAATATCTTCTGCTTTTTGCTATCCTTGTTTTTGACAATGTAGTGTGTATACTGTATATATACAGTATGTATGTGTGTATATATAATATATACTGTGTGAGAAATTAGCTGGAGGCCTGTTTTTAAACGCAGCAGTAAGCCATCGTGTATTTCAGAGTTGATCACATGCAGTGCTTTTTAGGTGTTTAATATTTGTCATGCCTGGCTGTTCTGCTATGAAGGAGGACGGTCAGTGTGCCACCACGGTCTCTATTCCAGAGACACAATGACCTGGCTCACATCCCTGCCTTTCTTCATTTCTTCATGCACTTCATAGTTCTTTTGTGTTTTAAATTCCCATGGAACCTAGTGCTTCACATTAAAGCAACACAAGTCAGAGCTTCCATGATGAACGGATAAAATACTGATTCAGGTGATTAGCTCATCAAATTCTTTTTTTTAACTCTTTTTTTTGTGTAAATTATATATCATCATCACCATCATCAGCGCCGCACTTTATTTTTTTTTTACTTGCCTGCTTAATGACCAGGACATTTTTTGCTATACGGCACTGCGTCACTTTAACTAACAATTGCGCGGCCGTGCGATGTTGTACCCAAACAAAGACAATTTTGAAAAAAAAAAAACAATGTTTTTTACTTTTTGTTATAATAAATATTAAAATATAATATTAAAAATCAAATTTCTTCATCAGTTTTGGCCAATATATATTCTTCTACATATTTTTGGTAATAAAAATCGCAGTCTTGTTTGTGTCTACACCTAGTCTACACTTTAAGCACAGTTTGATGTGTTTGGTCAGTAATTCTGCCATTGTGTAGCCTCTATACTTCACTGTTGGGCCTATGCATCCATCTGCTAATCATCTTCTTCCTTTTTTTTGGTACAGGGACAGCCTGGCAGTCCATTGGTTTGCCCTTCCAATGATCCCACAGCCTTCTTTATTTATGGAATTGCCAGCAGAGGTGTTGGCTGCAGAGGAGATGCCAAACCTGGATTGTATACAAAGATCCTCTTATTCACTGAATGGATACAGAGCGTCATACAGGCAGGTCAGTGGACCATATGCTGACAGCAAGAGCTATAAATGGTAAAAACTAGAAGCTAAAATACTTTTTCCCTAGCACACCACTTAAGAACCGAGCCTCTTTTTGAGTTTTGGTGTTTACAAGTTAAAAAAAGTTATTTTTAATGCAAAAAAATGTTTTGATAGAAAATTACTTAGAACCCCCAAACATTTTATACAGTGGAACCTCGGTTTGCGAGTAACGTGGTTAACGAGCTTTTGCAAAACGAGCACTGTATTTCCAAAAATCCTAACTCGGTCTGCGAGTGTTGTCTCGCAAAATGAGCAGGATTCAGACCAAAAGAGCTGTGCAGTACCGCTTTTGGCCTGAGGTGGGGGGCGCCGGAGCCGAACAGTCGGTGTTCGGAAACGCGCGGAAAGGCCCGAGGACAGTTCGGCTGACCTCGGAAAGGCTCGTGAACGGTGTTTTTCCGAGGTTTACCGAGGTCAGCCGAAGTGTGCTCGGGCCTTTTTGCCCCTTTCCGAGGCTCTCCGGCACCCCCCGCCTCTGGCCACATGCGGTATTGAATCCGATTGAAGTGAATGCGGAACTAATTATTTTCCTTTCCATTGACTTCAATGGGAAAACTTGCTTTGATATGCAAGTACTTTGGATTACGAGCATACTGCTGGAATGGATTATGCTCGTAATCCGAGGTTCCACTGTATATTTTTTTCTAACACCCTAGAGAATAAAATGACGGTCGTTGCAATACTTTCTGTTACACCATATTTGCGCAGTGGTCTTACAAGAGCATTTTTTTGGGAAAAAATATACTTTTTTTAAATTAAAAAATAAGACAACAGTAAAGTTAGCCCAATTATTTTTTATATTGTGAAAGATAATATTATGCCGAGTAAATTGATACCCAACATGTCACGCTTCAAAATTGCGCCCGCTCGTGGACTAGCAACAAACTTTTACCCTTAAAAATCTCCATAGGCAACGTTTAAAAAATTCTACAGGTTGCATGTTTTGAGTTAGAGGAGATCTAGGGCTAGAATTATTTATTTCGCTCTTCCTATGGCGGCGATACCTCACATGTGTGGTTTTAACATCATCTTCATATGCGGTGCTGCTCACGTATGCGTTCGCTTCTGCACACAAGCTTGGCGGGACTGGGCACGTTTAAAAAAAAAAAAAATTCTAATTTATTTTACCTTTTTTATTTTTTATTTTTACACTGTTCTTTAAAAAAAAAAAGAATTGTGTCACTTTTATTCCTATTACAAGGAATGTAAACATCCCTTGTAATAGAAAAAAAAGCATGAAGAGGACCTCTTAAATATGAGATCTGGGGTCAAAAAGACCTCCGATCCATATTTACACTAAAATGCAATTAAAAACTAAAATAAAAATTAAATGTCATTAAAAAAACAAAAAAAAAATGTTCTCTTTAAGAGCTATGGGCGGAATTGACATTTTGACGTCGCTTCCGCTCTGCAATGGTATGGAGACGGGTGGGGGCCATCTTCCCCTCACTCGTCTCAATACCTAATAGGACACAGGACCCGATTGCCTCCGCCGCTACTGGCTCCGGTAATCGGCGGAGGGCATCGGAGAGCAGTGGGGGGGGCCTCTCTTGCCACCGATAAAAGTGATCTTGCAGCAAATTTGCCACAGAGACCACTTTTTTATCTGAAAGCGGACCGCTCACTGAAGAACAGGATACTGGGGTTATGGTAGCTAGCTGTTGGCATAAGAACGATATCCGTCTTCAAACTGCCAATTTATATTGGCATGAGCCGATCCGGAAGCGGATGAAATGACACTAAAAGATATTCTTTATTTTCCAAAATAGCCTATACACATCCATTACTTAATGGCCCTGTAATATCCTTTATCCTTAAATAGTTTCTTACACTTTGCACATTACAAGCCCACTACCTTGTCCACAACCATATGAGGTGCTACTTCACTGACAACAACCTTCTCGATCCCCTACAGTCTGACTTCCGCCCACGAAATTTCACTAAACCTGCCCTACTAAAATTCACTTATGATCTACTAACTGCTACCTTTGACACAATTGACCACCCACTCCTCCTCAATAAATCCACTCCCTTGGCCTACGTGCTCTTTCCTGGTTCTCCTCTTACCTATCTCAGCGCACTTTTAGTGTCATATACAACACCATCTCCACCATTCCTCTTTCTGTTGGGTACCCCAAGGCTCCGTCCTTGAGCCCCTCCTATTCTATCTCTAACCTGGGCCAGTTGATAACCTTCCACGGCTTCCAATACCACCTCTATGCCGATGACACCTAGAGCTATCTCTCCACCTCCCAACTCACCCCCTCATTCGCCTTACATTTCACAAATTTACTGAGCAACATATCATTTTGAATGTCACACCACTTCCTCAAACTCAATCTTTCTAAAACTGAGCTTGTAATGTAGCAAGCCTGATGGTGTTGTCCAGAGCTAGGGACAGCTGACATCCTTCTGTGTAGAGTGGGTTACGAGGCATGGTGGATATAATGCAAGGTAGATTCATGGGCGCCAGATAGAGCTGCATGATTAATCGTTGAGAATCGAAATCGCAATCTTTTTCCCTTTCCGATCTTCAAAACAGCATGTCACGATTCTTTATAACAAGTGCAGAGTTCTCACAGCTGGATAAAATAAAAATAATAAATCCAGGCAGCCGGACAAGTTTTATCACAACACTCGAATAAGTAGAAACAAAGTATCTTTTCGTTCTTTCATCAAAGGAAAGAACTGTGTAAATGTGCCAATGGGCTCCCACTGCTGTCTCAGCCAAAGGTAGATCCCTGCCCAGGTAAAAAAAACCTTTAGCCTTTAGACCCATTTAAAAAAACATAGTTGAAAAGTGTTCTTTAAACCACAGTTTAGTGTCACTTTAATAAATGTCTGCTATACTCAGAACATACAACTACAGTGCCTTGCAAAAGTATTTACCCCCCCTTTGCTTTTTACCTATTTTGTTACATTACATCCTTTAGTTCAATGTTTTTTTAAATCTGAATTATATGTGATGGGTCAGAACAAAATAGTCTAAGTTGGTATATACATTAAAAAAAATTCAGAAATAAAAAAATGATAATTGGCATGTGTGTATGTATTTACCCCCCTTTGTTATGAAGCCCATAAAAAGCTCAGGTACAACCAGTTACCTTCAGAAGTCACATAATTAGTGAAATGATGTCCACCTGTGTGCAATCTAAGTGTCACATGATCTGTCATTACATATTCACACTGTCATAAAGACCAAGGAACTCTCTGTGACAGACCTAGCCGGGACACATGCTTTTTGAGAGAACTACATGCGAGCCTCCTGCCAACCGATTATGGGCCCTAGATTTTAAGGGGCACAGGGTGAAGGAGAACCCCAAACCCCAGTCAGATTCAATGCTGTATATATGTGTATATATAATGTGTGTGGTCTCATGCTGTTGGGACATACACTCTCAGATGCTAGTGTCATGAACTCAAGATGTTAATTGAGAGAGCTCAATTAATTGAGATGTTAAAAGAGATGTTAATTGTCCTCTGTACAATGCAGGAGACGGTCCGTCTGTTACTGGTGGTCTCCTGCTATTGTGATGAAATGTCTTGTGGTGGTAATTATGATAATTTATAATCAACTGTGTTTAGCGGTGACAAGTCTGACTTGTAGTGAAATCCTGATGAGTCACATCGGCTGCTTAAAGGGATTAGTTTATTAGTTTATGTTAAGTTGTTACAGGTGTATTGTTAGCGTAATATGAGCAGGAGGGGGGATCTCCTCTTCCACTGTATATAAATGTCAGTTGGTTTTGTAATAAAACAGTCCATGTTGAGCAACTAAGCAAGTGTCGTCTCGTTTAGTGCTTGGGAGCGGTTGGAATATCTGATATCTATATCCAGACTGGAAGGAAGTTATATATGACGAACGCACTCAAGAGGAGTGTAGGGACGTTCCGTCACACTCTCAAAACAAGGGACAATGTTGTTGAGAAGTCAGGGTTAGGGTATAAAAAAATATCCAAATCTTTGATGATCCCTAGGAGTATCATCAAATCTATCATAACCAAATGGAAAGAACATGGCACAACAGCAAACCTGCCAAGAGACGGCTGCACACCAAAACTTATGGAACCGGACAAGGAGGGCATTAATCAGAGAGGCACCACAGAGACCTAAGGTAACCCTGGAGGAGCTGCAGAGTTCCACAGCAGAGACTGGAGTATCTGTACATAGGACGACAATAAGCTGTACGCTCCATGGAGTTGGGCTTTATGGCAGAGTGGCCAGAAGAAAGCCATTACTTTTGAAAAAAACAAAATGGCACTTTTGGGTTTGCGAAAAGGCATGTGGGAGACTCACAAAATGTATCTGGTCTGATGAGACTAAAATGTAACTTTTTGGCCATCAAAGAAAACGCTATGTCTGGCGCAAACCCAACACATCACCCAAAGAACACCATCCCCACAGTGAAACATGGTGGTGGCAGTGTCATGCCACTTTGTGTGTGATTTGAGGCTAGAACGGAGGTTCACCTTGCAGCAGGGCAATGACCCCAAACACACTGTTAAAGCAACACTTGAGTGGTTTAAGGGGAAACATGTAAATGTGTTGGAATGGCCTAGTCAAAACCCAGACCTCAATCCAATAGAAAATCTGTGGTCAGACTTAAAGATTGCTGTTCACAAGCGCAAACCATCCTACTTGGAGCTGGAGCAGTTTTGCAGGGCGGAATGGGCAAAAATCCCAGTGGTAAGATGTGGCAAGCTCATAGAAACTTATCCAAAGTGACTTGGAGCTGTGATAGCCGCAAAAGGTGGCTCTACAAAGTATTGACTTTAGGGGGGTGAATAGTTATGCACATTGACTTTTTTTTTTATTTTGTCCTATTAGTTATGTGCTTCACAATCAAAAAAAAAATAAAATCTTCAAAGTTGTTAGCATGTTCTGTAAATTAAATGATGAGAATCCTCAAACAATCCATGTTAATTCCAGGTTGTAAGGCAACAAAACAAAACGAAAAATGCCAAGGGGGGTGAATACTTTTGCAAGGCACTGTATGTAAGGTTTTAAGCTGTCTATACATGGCTTGAATTTGGACCAATTCCTGCTGAATTGGGCAAAATTTAAACTGTGGGTGTCAGTTTCGGCACTATCTGGATTAAATGGGCCTGGGTGGACAATTGTAAGCCGAACACTGACTGCAGCTAATCAAATGCAGTCACTGTTCAGGTAATTAGGCATGTGTTACAGCTGTCTGAATACAACAGCAGAGGAGATTCCTACTTCCACGCTGTTTAGTAGACATGTGCACAACAAAAAAATTCGTTTTTTTTTTCGTTTTTTTTTTTTCGTTTCCGTTGATTCGTACATTCGTAAGTTGTCGTTGTTCGTATTCGTAACGATTCGTACATTCGTAAGTCGTCGTTGTTCGTATTCGTAACGATTTGTACATTTGTAAGAGTTATTTTTCGTTGATTCGTTTTTTTAGTTTAATTTTCGTTCATTCGTTTATTCAAAATTCGGACGCATTCGTAGTTATTCGTACATTCGTAACATTCGTAGATTCGTAATCGGAGCATAATTCATAATTGTATGTAATGTGTATGCTGCTATTACATTTTAATCATTTACGAATCGAAAAAAAAAAAGTTACGCATGTACGAATTTTTTTGTTCAATCCATTTATTACGAATCAAAAAAAAAAAAAAAGTTCAGAATCGAAAAAAAAAAAGTTACGAATCGAAAAAAAAAAGTTACGAATCGAATGTACGAATTTTTTTTGTTCAATCCATTCGAAGCACGTTAAGCAGCACCATTGTAAGGGACACGGAAAATTACCAATTCAACAAAAAAAAAAGTTACGAATGTACAAATTTTTTCGTTCATTTTCGTTGTTCCTTTTTTAATTTTTCGGATTTTCGTTGTTTGGTTTTTCGGATTTTCGTTGCTTTTCGGATTAGTTCAATTCGAACGATTCGTTAATCGGATTCGTACGATTCGAACGATTCGTTATTCGGATTCGTTCGATTCGAACGATTCGTTCATTTGTACGAAAACAAACGAACTAAAAAAACGAAAAAAAAAAAAAAAAACGAAACGAATTGCACATGTCTACTGTTTAGCATGGAAATATTAAGAGCAACAACCTGAGTGCGGATCATTTTTTCCACATTACTCAGCCAGCAACTGCGGATCGAGCACCTGGGAGCTCTTGCTATCTATGTGGTGTATGGGTAGTAGCACTGACTTTTCTGTTTATACTTGGCACACTGAGCTTCCCTTTAATCAGTACAGTTGTCGTTCGAAAATACAATACAAATACGCTACAACACATGACATCACTTCAGATTTTTTTTTTTTATTCTGTCGTACGAGAATTTTCATTACTTTGGTGAACTCTTCAGGTTCAATATACGACTAGCATAACGACTCTGTCGTCTGATTTTTTTTTCGGATCATGTGTACGGGGCATATGATGGCAGCTTCCTTGAAAACGATAGGAGGGTTTACTTCCACCTTAATACTTGGTTGGCTGTAAACAATGGATTGTTTATTTTTTATCTTTGTTGGTTGTACTGGATTGTATATCTAGTACTACAATAAACGTTATTACTGATTTAAAAAAGCTTTGTCAATTAGTGGCGGTTCACACAGGGGCGACACGACTTGCAGGCCGACTCTGTGAGGCGACCTGCACAAGACTTTAGCGGCGACTTGCAAAAAGACTTCTATATAGAGGTCAAGTCGCTGCAAATCGCCCCCAAAATAGTACAGGAACCTTTTTCTAAGTCGGAGCAACTTGAGTCGCTCCTATTAGAACGGTTCCATTGTACAGAACGGAGCGCGACTTGTCAGGCGGCTAAGTCGCCCCTATGTGAACCGGCTCTAAAGCCTACTGAATATTGTCTTGGGTCAGACAGTTGATAATGTAGCTATAGGGGTATCTTGCAATTAGACTACTTCACAACAAAATCATGATACTACATGCTGTTTTTATTCCAGTAAGTCTATTACTGATTCCTTGAATCTGGTTTGGGAATTTAAAGCTGAAATCTATCCTTACCATCGGTCTCCTGTACTGAAATAGCTTACTCTGATTTCTGCCAGAAGAATAAGAGCACAAAGAGGCCCTGTGATGTCACTAGATCAGACCAAAGATCGCTGGAAAAAAAGGTAAGTATGTTGTTGTTTTTTTTTTAATGGTGCAGAGCTTGCGCTGGGTGGTCATCAGTAGAGTTGGGGTTTAAATAAAATGAAGCCCTCAGTTAATCTCTTTCTGCGGGTCCTAAAAAATAGATTTTCTAACAGTCAGATTTCATGTCATGTGGCACTTAAGTGAGGTTTATGATTTTATGAGACAGGTTACTAAAATTTTTTAATGTCAATTAGAGTCAACAGAAATGGGCCACTTTCGGAATGATGTTGCTGAAGAAAGTCCATCGATCAGTACAGAAGATCAGCCTGATCAGATATCCAACTCCCAAGAACAGTCAGGTACAAGCTTACTTCATTTTTCATTGAAATTTTATTATTTGCTTATTCAAATAATTCTCATTTCGTATATTACTTAAATTCGGAAACCCATAGCAACTAGAATCGGAACTAAATCAGATTTTTTTTTTAGCTGATGGCAGACCATTACAAGATGGATTCTAATTGGTCCTTTTATGTTATCACATTTAAGGCAGTTGGAATTTCTTTACCTCCCATCCCACCTATAGGTATATACAGTGTGTGTGTGTGTATATATATATATATATATATATATATATATATATATTAGGGCTGTTACTGATTACAATTTTCATGTTCGATTAATCGTTTTTTTTTTTTTTTTAATCGATTAATTTACTAATTTAGATTAATTATAACGCACATACAGATCTAACTACTTTTAGTAATCTCCTTGCATTGCAACTCTGCATTAGTCAGTGGTAAATGTGGTGTACACTATATATAATCACCCGACACTAGTTTGTTTCCACAATCCATGACTTGACTTCACAGTTCACACAAATACGTTTTAAATTCAAACTGTAGCACTGACGTCAGTAATTATTTTTTCCACGGTAGCGTGACAATCCCTCCTCCTCCGGTCTAACTAATCACTCTCACCTTATGGCATGGACCCCTGTGCAAACAGGTGGTCATGCAAGCGGGTATCAAAAAGGTTAACACGGACCATAAACTTCTCTCACGTCTCCTTAGATCTCAGCAAGGACGCCAGGTCATGGGGAGAAAGAAAAGATCTAAGTGCTCACGCTTAAGTATAAGATTACATTTTTGTGTTCAAACACAAACTACTCACAAAAAGATGATAAAAACACAGCATGTAAAGCCGACAATCGTGTTAGTTCCGTGGGGCAGCAGCGGGTGAGGTCATGCGTAGGTCCTTCCCCGTACGCGTTACGTTCAATCAGAACTTCAACGTCACCGGACTCCTCCCTCCCTTCCCTTCGTTAGCAGACGGAGGCACTTGGGGAAGGGGGGAGGCGTCCGGTGACGTCGATGTCCGTGACTTCACCGGATCTCCGACGGAACTCCCTGAAGGCCCGGAAGCCGGCGGAGAGGTGAGTACTGATCTGAATTTTGATCGATCAAAAAAATTAACGATTAATCGAGGAATTAATCTTTAATTTCCACAGCCCTAATATATATATATATATATATATATATATATATATATATATATATTATATATATATATATATATATATAAGAATATATATATTTCAGGTTGGGTAGGGGTAAACGTAAAAGCATACACTGATCAGTCATAACTTTATGACTACCCACCTTATATTGAGTAGGCACCCCTTCTGCTGCCAAAACAGCCCTGACTTATGAAGGCATGGATGCCAATGAACCGCTGAAGGTATGCTGTGGTATATCTGGCACCAAGCTGTGAGTAGCAGATCCCTTTAATTACTGTAAGTTGTGAGAGGGGACCTCTATGGATCAGACGTGTTTTTCCCAAATCATCTTCCAGACAGCATAATGAGATATAGTCACCTTCTCCAACAGGAACAGGACTGCATCACCAAATACACTTTAAAAGGAGGTCCTTCTGCTGAACTGGTCAGTTTTTGTGTTTCCTCTGGTTGGAGGAGATACATCCCCTGTAACCTGGGTGAGGGAGGCATCTGCTTCTTTGACTATTCTTTTCTTCCACCCATCCCTTTACCTACCTGGCACCCTGGGAGCAGCTGGTATGTTTTCTGCTAGACTGCCATCCAGGACTCTTCTTCGGTATGGAAAGGAGGTGGCTTGGTTCCTTTTCTCCTTCTGTGCCTGCCAAAGGCCATGTCTGGAAGCGGCACACTCCTTTGACAGGGAGACTAGCATGGGCAGCACAGGTCCACAGTCCGGGTGTCTGGGTGCCTGCTCTATCTGTATTTGAGAGCAGTTTTTGGTGGGGACTCAAGCAGCAGCTTTGTTGGGTATGTGACCTGACTGTGTTCCTGTTTGACCGAATTGCGGGCGGGTTGAAGTCATTTCCAGGCAGCAGACGCACTGGTTCCAAGCCTCATTCTCGGGACAGGGGAAGGGCCTGCTGGTCCCTGAATGGCAGGTAGAGGAGCTAATAATGAATTTTGGATCCTTTAATGCAGACTGCAGCTCAGGCAGATACAGGTGGCCTTGTCACCAGCAGGACACAGGTAAGCTGGAGGTTGCTCTACCTACTTGCTTTAACTTGTGTTTGTACCTAGGTGTTTACCTTGCTTGTAATCTGTCCCCTTTGTCCCCTTGCTGTCTGGTCTAATGTGGCAGGGCACTGTTGGGCTTTCCTTATTTAGGGCTTCTTAGATGGAGTTTGGGGGTCCTGACTGATTTCCTCTCTATTGGTTAACTTTAGGATATAGCTCCTGAGAGAGAACGAGGAGGAATCTGCCAGTGCTTGTAGCAACCTCCTCTATTGCCTGCCATTCTGCTAAAATGCCAGACTGTCCTGATGGCTCAAGGAGGCAGGGTAAGCACATGAATGGCTAGGTGCTGTAAGGGGGACATGCACAACTGGTATTGACAGCAGTAAGTATGCATGGGACAGGGATTTCCTGGGAACAGTCCAAGCAAGTTTGTCCTCCACTTTTATTCAACAAGTCAGTAAATAAACATAGAATCAATGTAACAGGGCTTTGTACAACAATTCCATAGCATAAAACAAACAAAACACCTGCTTGTACCCTTTAGTGTCTTTTCAGTACTCCTTATCACCTAGCAGCAGACTCCCACAACAGAGAGAGTGAAAAATCAGTCAACATGGTTATAAAAAGGCGTAAGGACAGATGAGACAAATTTGTTAGGTCTGGCCAACAATTAAGGCAGCCCATATAGACGTGCAAATTTTATTTCCTGCAACCACTTTTCCCACCAGTACACTGTGATTATTGCTAGCGGCTATAGCAGCCATTTGCGATAATCGGAAGTAAATCCGGCAGGTTGGTTGTACCCAAGTTGATCGGCCAACTCGGTACATTCAGCCTGCCCATTAATGCTTTCAAATCCGTGTATGGTCAGCCTAAGACGTGGACTGGAGGCTTTATCCCACCCAAAATGCTACAGAGTCTCTGGGCTTCAGGACCCAAAACAAAACTCATTAAAGCTGTTCTGCACACAATAATTTAACATTAGGTCATTCTATTACATAGCATCTAAATAGTGGTAAAAGGCCGGTTTTTTTTTTCTGTGTTACCTTTTAATTACAGCCCGGTCTCTCCACTCATCCATCTGTGTCTGCGGCTGTGGGCGGGGTCTGTGCAGGGATCCGTATCACTTCCCTTGAGTTGCCGCACTGTCTCCTGGGATCTGGTGTCATTCATCCCAGGAGTCAGTGCGGACAGCCGACGCAAAATGATTTCACGGACGCCACCCGTTGTTATGGCAACATAGTTATTTACGCCACTCGGCGCTGTTGCCAGTGCGCATGCACGGGAACCAGCAGGCATGCTGGTAGAACATGGCAACATGGGAACAATGGGAACAAGGAAGTGATTGCTTCTGGGCTTCAAATGCCCACAAGCAAAATGGAAATTCTGTGGTTTATTTTTTTAAAGTGCAGATCGGATCAACAAACGGACATGGATACAGGACAAACATCCAAAAAGTGAGTTTAAACTTATACTGAAATTAGTTGTAACATGAGTAGAAAAAAAAAAAAATATTGTGTGCAGAACCGCTTTAAGATCTAAGAAAACAGCAAAGTTTGTTTCTTCCATAACAAACACAAACCCTGGAGCCCCTCATCGTATGTAGGTGATAAACCTATATGACATGTATACACCGTCCACAATCCTGACAACCAGCAACTCACAATACCTACACTGTGTAACTGAAAGCAACTTTCCTCCTATCATGGAAGAGTACAATATAATGCACCTATTGATATTAACCATTCTTATGTATGACTCTATGGTAGGTGCTCTTTCCAATGGCAGCTCTTCACAGTCTATCTACGCAGAATGCAATGATGTGGTGCTACTGCAGTCACCAGGGGAGGTTAAGCTGGTCGCTGACAGTCGGGATCGTCCCAAAGGGTTCAGGTAAGAGTATCTGTATATATGATCTTAGCATCACTCTACTGAGCAATTCTGAGACATTCACATGAAAATGTTCCATATCTGAGAGTCTCATGCTGCTATGGGAATCTCTCTGATAAGAGCTATTCATTACATACTGGGGTTTTTAAACAAGGATCCTAGTAAATTTTCATGTTTGTTCAGAGCTAATATTGTTTACCAGAAAGTAATTTCTGATTTGTTTTCCACATATTTGCTGTTTCTTATACAGATCTGCATATTCTCCCTTGAGTGGCAATCTGTATGTGAAACTGGACGACCAGCATCTATAAAGAACGACTGCTGTGATAAAATCAATTATGGAATAAGCCATTAAGCTGATTGGCTTGCACTAATGAAGAGGAAATTTAAAGTACAACATGTAGCACTACTAAGCGGAAAGCACATACTTTATAATTGAAATATAATTTTGTAACTAAAATGGCAGTCATTAAAAACATATAGGGGGCTGACACTGCTGAACTTGTTTTGTTTTGGGAATGCTAGTCCCCTGGCAGTCATACCGATGCTTTGTCTTCAATTCTTTCTGATTCGTTGACTCAAAACATGCATAGAGATAAACATTTAAAGTGTTACTAAACCCAGGACCCTTCATCCACTATATCTGGTCTCCCACAGTACACAGAACATAGAAATGCAATTATTTTAGTAAATATAAACTTCTAAATACCTTTTCTCGTTAGCAGTATATAGCGGTCTTATGACCTCTATCAGTGCCTGGTTAAAGCTTGTAGGAGGAGTTTTCATTCTGCACCGACTGTCCTATGAGGATGCAAGACCCCTGACACTCTGTCTGGACAGTGCTGATTGGCCCTGTGCTGATCACATGCACCCTCACAAGAAAAAAAACAACTCTCTAGCAATGTAATGTGAGTGTCCTTTGCGCTGTTCCTGAACTAGATACTATGCACAAATAAGTAAATAAATAAGTGAATAAAACTAGGAGTCAAGTGAAATAAGGTGCCAGCACGAATGCTGTATGTGGTTAAATACCTAAAAAAGCAGCAAAATCTAAGGGTAAACGTAATCCCGTGAATGACAAGTAATGAGTGATGATTTTGCGCAAAATCATCACTCATTACTTACAACTCTCTAGCAATACACACCAAACTGAGCATGTGCAGACTGACCCCACTAACTCCTGTCTTATCCGGAGATGTTTTGGGGGCAATGCAAGAAGGGGAGGATCTGTGCATACAGTATCAAACAGCCTTTTTACACAATTCAGAGGATAAACCCCTTAGGTTCCACAGTGAGTATAACAAGCATGCTTTACTGCATATACAGACTGATTTCACTGTTGTGGGTTTAGTAACACTTTAACCTCTTCTTTACCCCCCACTATCATATGACGGCGGCAAAGAAACATCTGTTGTTCCGGGCCACCGTCATATGACGGCATTTCCTTTGCGGCCACTAGGGGGCACGCGCCCGCCGCATCACTGGGGACCCGATGAGCGTGCCCGGCGGCTGCGATGTCCGCCGGGCACCCGCGATTGCCCATTTACTGAGCAGGACGTGGATCTGTGTGTGTAAACACACAGATCCACGTGCTGTCAGAGGAGAGGAGACCGATGGTGTGTCCCTTGTACATAGGGACACCGATCGGTCATCTCCCCCAGTCAGTCCCCTCCCCCCACAGTTAGAATCACTCCCATAGGGAACATATTAACCCCTTGATCACCCCCTAGTGTTAACCCCTTCCCTGCCAGTCGCATTTATACAGTAATCCAGGGCTCAAAATTTCAAGTCCTGAGCTACTAGCCAGGCCTCAAGGGTTACTCGCCACCAGTTGCTCTGCCCAACCCCTACCCTGCCCCGCCCCTAAACCCGCCCTCATAAATTATCTCATTAAATGACACTTTAATGTTTTATGCAACTAAGTTATAAAAATATTAACAACTTTATCCATGCCTGCCAATGCAGCCTGTGTCCCCCCCATGTGCAGCCTGCGTCCCCCCCATGTGCAGCCTGCGTCCCCCCCCATGTGCAGCCTGCGTCCCCCCCATGTGCAGCCTGCGTCCCCCCCCCATGTGCAGCCTGCGTCCCCCCCCATGTGCAGCCTGTGTCCCCCCCATGTGCAGCCTGTGTCCCCCCTCCTTGGTGCTGCCTGTGTCCCCCCTCCATGGTGCTGCCTGTGTCCCCCCTCCATGGTGCTGCCTGTGTCCCCCCTCCATGGTGCTGCCTGTGTCCCCCCTCCATGGTGCTGCCTGTGTCCCCCCTCCATGGTGCTGTCTGTGTCCCCCCTCCATGGTGCTGCCTGTGTCCCCCCTCCATGGTGCTGCCTGTGTCCCCCCTCCATGGTGCTGCCTGTGTCCCCCCTCCCATAGTGCTGCCTGTGTCCCCCCTCCATGGTGCTGCCTGTGTCCCCCCCATGGTGCTGCCTGTGTCCCCCCCCCCCCATGGTGCTGCCTGTGTCCCCCCCCCCCATGGTGCTGCCTGTGTCCCCCCCCCATGGTGCTGCCTGTGTCCCCCCCCCCATGGTGCTGCCTGTGTCCCTCCATGGTGCTGCCTGTGTCCCCCCATGGTGCTGCCTGTGTCCACCATGTGCTGCCTACCTGTGGAGAGGAGAGCCGCCACTGGGAAATCACAGCAGGGAACATCACAGCTTTCGTTTCATAAGCTGTGTGTTCCCCCGTAACGCGCCGTCACATAAGCCCCTCCCCTTGTCCGGGGAACTTTAATACATGTCACCGTCCTAGGGTTGGACGGGTGATCTGTCTATCAAAGTCCCGGAAAGGGGGAGGAGCTTATGTGACGGCGCGCGGCGGGGGAACACACAGCTTATGAAACGAAAGCTGTGATGTTCCCTGCTGTGATCTCCCAGTGGTGGCTCTCCTCTCTTCTCCTCGCCAGCCCTCAAAAATCGCTCGCAAAATGCGAGGGCTGCAGTAATCAATGCATTTTTATAGCACGGATTGCTGTATAAATGTGAATGGTCCCAAAAATGTGTCAAAAGTGTCCGATATGTCCACCTCAATATCGCAGTCATGATAAAAATCGCAGATCGCCGCTATTACTAGTAAAAAAAAAAAAAATAATAAAAATGCTATAAATCTATCCCATATTTTGTAAACGCTATAACTTTTGTGCAAACCAATCAACATAGGCTTATTGCTTTTTTTTTTTTTACAAAAATATTTTGTTTTTCAAACTTGTCCCTCTTCTTTTGTTTATAGTGCAAGAAATAAAAACCGCAGAGGTGATCAAATACCACCAAAAGAAAGCGCTATTTATGGGGAAAAAATTATAAAAATTTTATTTGGATACATCGTCGCATGACCGCGCAATTGTCATTCAAAATGTGACAGCGCTAAAAGCTGAAAAATGGCTTGGTCAGGAAGGGGGTGTTCGTGCCTGGTAGGCAAGTGGTTAAATAGTATACACTGTAGTCACTTGCCTTATATTCTGATATGCAATATAAACATATGAATATTAATAGTATGGGCACTGCCTTTTTTTCCCGCCCAGCTCACGCACAGAAGCAAACGCAGTACGTGAGTAGCGCCCGCATATGAAAACGGTGTTCAAACCACACATGTGAGGTATCGCCATGATCGGTAGAGTGAGAGCAATAATTCTAGCCCTAGACCTCCTCTGTAACTCAAAACATGCAACCTGTGGAATTTTTTAAACATTGTCTATGGAGATTTTTAAGGGTAAAAGTTTGTAGCCATTCCACGAGCGGGTGCATTTTTGAAGCGTGACATGTTTGATGTCAATTTACTCGGTGTAACATCATCTTTCACAATATAAAAAAAATTGGGCTAACTTTACTGTTGTCTTATTTTTTAATTTAAAAAAAAGTGTAGGCTCTGTCCTTAAGTGGTTAACCAATCAGCTTCTAACTTCAGCTTGTTCAATTAAGCTTTGACAATAAAACCTGGAAGCTGATTGGTTACTATGCACAGCTGCACCAGATTGTGTGTGCACCAGTTTTAGTAAATCTCACCCTTTGTGTCTTTGAGCAATCTAACTGATTCACAGAAAAAATACATTTTGAGATCCCCTATTTTTCCAGTTTCAAGCAAGATTTACAAGGTAGTTTCCATTTTGACCAGCAGAGAGCGGAAAAGCTCCCCTTTGGAGTAAAGCAGCAGCAGAGGTTAGAAAGGCATAGGAGATCACCAAAAAGCCTTGAGTTGGAGTTTACATAACCTTGGTCAAAGAGCAGAATCCATAGGAAAGTAGACAACCAGATATTTCTCTTTCTGTGTTTTTAAACTGAACTAAACTGTATTTCCCCAAATTATTTAATTTCCCTACTCTGGACAAGCATTGGGATTGGGAATGGCTGGCATAAAGTAAACATTTTTATAGTACTGTATATTGGTGTTAAAGGCTAAGTTCACCATTTGGGAAAAAAATAATAAATGCACATATTTTTGCAGAAAAAAAATCAGTGGATCACGGGTGCAATGTCAGACTTCTGCAGACAAGCCCTACAATTTTCAGCCCATAGCTCTGTACAGGCTGCCAGTTTGAAAGCTGCAGGGCTTGTAAAATGAATTACCAGTGCGCTCATCAGCGCCCTTGCATTTTTTTCAGAACTACAAGCCGTCAGCCGCAGTGGCTGACAGGACTTGTAGTTTTCTCATTCACAGATTCCTGTGAATGAATGATGTGGTTATGTGGGCAGAGCCATGCAAGACATGTACTGGAGCATGTTATATTTTACACCCTAAATATGGGTGTAATATGTAACATGCTGTACAAAAAAAGTGGCAACCACCCCAGCCTATAACTAGCCTTTGCAGTAAGGTGCACATTGAAGGGCAAGGCACAGCACAAACAAACCTAAAATTTCCCAGTTCACTTACCAGCCAGCCTGCAAAATAGTTTTGCAGATTGGCTGGTAAGTGTGCTGGGAAATATTTTGTTTTTTTTGTAATGTGTAACACGCTCCAGATGATGAACTTATCTTAGGAAAGTAGTTTCAGCAATTTGAAATAATTTTCCAAGGACGATTTATAACCGAGCCATTGCACCTATGCTTGTTAAATTCCATGTAAAGCCTCTAGGTGTTTTTTTTTTTTTTTGCCACCTTCAAGGCAAGTTGGCATGTTGAATGTAATTTATCTAAAAGGTAATACATAAGCAAAGCCGTTGTAAGCTGGTCATATGAAAAGAAGAGTACAGTTCATAGTGTATGGAAAAAAACAGTCCATAAGGTGCAAAAAAAACATAAAACAAACAGGAAAAAACAAGTAAGCAAAGTGGAAAATGGTGTCGGGTGCGGGTCAAACAAGGACCCGGTAAAAAGAAAAAAAACAATAACATTGGTAAGTGGCCTGAGGGGGGTCCTTCCCTCAGGAATCCAAGGCTTGTGCCAAGGATGATGGAGAGGAGTATGGCAGCCCGCAAGACCAGGCTTGTGGATCCCGTCGTCTTCTGAGAAACTTGCAAACAAAAGTAATTGAAGAACCAAACATGTAACAATAGGCACGGTTGTAGTCCCATGGGTAGAGGGACTAGATCGCTGCACCGAGAACTGTAGCCCACAGACAGAACGTCATCCATCTGTGTAAGGATAGAACATCTTAATCTGTATAGTTAAGGAAGTTCATCAGGAGGGGTGTTGAGGAGTTGCAGCCATTGTGGGGTAGAAGCAGCTCTCTGTGGTTTCTGTCGGCTGGGGTCCAGATCTTCCCAGGGGTGGAGAACGGTCAAGGTGCAGGAAGGGGTATATGGAGCTCATCTTCAGGCAGCGGCAGAAGGCCAAGGTTGCGTAGGAAGGCTTCACCTTCATAAAGATATTGTTTCGTATGTTGGACCCTATCTTTGGAAGCAGACAACCTGAAGGGAAAACCCCAGTGATAGGTGATCTGATGGTTTTGAAGATGAGTGGTAATGGGTCGCAGACTTTGACATTTAGCCAAAGTGATGGGAGACAAGTCACTGAATATTTGGATCTTGGTGCCCTTCTGTTACGGGTAGCTGGGGTGAGGATTTCTTTGCTCGCATAATAATGGAATCGGACTATAATGTCCCTGGGATTGGTCCCCGGTGGAGGTTTAGGGGCCAAAGATCTATGCGCCTGATCGAGAGGGCCAGTTGATATCTGGAATGTGGGGGGCCAGAGTGACAAAGAGACCCCGAAGATAGGGCCGGATCTCCTTGTCAGTAATGGTCTCAGGGACTCCATGGATCAGTAGGTTCTAATGGCGTTCCCTGTTTTCTAGATCTTCCTGCTGTATTTGGATCTGAGAAACTGTGTGTTTGAGGGCACCATTATCTTCCTCTAAAACATGCACATATTGCACCAGTTCATAAAAATGTATTCTCAAGGGTGTCTGTACATTCCCTTGTGGTTAACCCCCTAACTACAACTGTCATTTACATAGGAATCAGTGCTATTTAAATAGCACTGATTTCTGTATAAATGACAAATGTCCCAAAAATGTGTCAAAAATGTCCGATGTGTCCGCCAAAATGTCGCAGTCACAATAAAAATCGCTGATTGCCTCCATTACTAATAAAAAAAAAAATATTAATAAAAATGCTATAAAAACTATCCCCTATTTTGTAAACGCTATAACTTTTGCGCAAACTAATCAATAATCGCTAATTGCGATTTTTTTTACCAAAAATATGTAGAAGAATACGTATCGGCCTAAACTGAGGAAAAAAAAATGTTTTTTTATATATTTTTTGGGGATATTTATTATAGCAAAAAGTAAAAAATATTGCATTTTTTTCAAAATTGTCGCTCTATTTTTGTTTATAGCGCAAAAAATAAAAACCGCAGGGGCGATCAAATACCACCAAAAGAAAGCTCTATTTGTGGGAAAAAAAGGACGCCAATTTTGTTTTGGAGCCACGTCGCATGACCGCGCAATTGTTAGTTAAAGCGACGCAGTGCCGAATTGCAAAAAGGGGCCTGGTCCTTTGGCTGCCAATTGGTCCGGGGCTGAAGTGGTTAAAGTAGCTGATAAGAGGGGGTGGCCAATTAGCACTAATATTTGGATAAATGTTTAGAGTTTGACAACTTTGGATAATTGCACAAGTCACTCTTATGGTGATTGAAGTGGAAGTGGCAGTGAAGGGGTTGCACTAAATCTGCTGCCTTTTGCATTTATTAACTTTTAATAGTAATTTTCACTTTAGGTTATATATTTTGCACAATATACGGAATAAAATTATATTTTTTATTGTTGCACATTTATGTTTTTTAAGTGAAGTAGCTGTGAATAGGTTGGTGGAGACTTGCTTCACTCACAAATGTCTATATATAATTTTGTACATGATTTAGTGTGTTGAATTTTATTCACATATTTGGTCAAATATTGGTGGAGTTAGTACATCTAAAGGTTCAATATATACCAAAAAATCCAAAAGGGGTTGCAGCATATAATTAATTTCTTTAAAAATCCCCCAAAAAATAAACCATTTTGCCTGAAATTGCCAATGAGTCCTTCGCCAGGCCAACTAAGACCTCCGTGTTTTACCTGATGAAGGTCAAAAATACCTTTTGTATTTTTTGCTATACAAATACTGTGTATATATACAGTTGTGCTCATAAGTTTAAATACCCTGGCAGAATTTATGATTTCTTGGCCATTTTTCAGAGAATATGAATGATAACACAAAAACTTTTCTTTCACTCATGGTTAGTGTTTGGCTGAAGCCATTTATTATCAATCAACTGTGTTTACTCTTTTTAAATCATAATCAAAACAGAAACTACCCAAATGACCCTGATCAAAAGTTTACATACCCCAGTCCTTAATACCGTGTATTGCCCCCTTTAACATCAATGACAGCTTGAAGTATTTTGCAGTATTTGTGGATGAGGCTCTTTATCGTCTCAGACGGTAAAGCTGCCCATTCCTCTTGGCTAAAAAGCCTCCAGTTCCTGTAAATTCTTGGGCTGTCTTGCATGAACTGCACGTTTGAGATCTCCCCAGAGTGGCTCAATGACATTGAGGTCAGGAGACGGAGATGACCACTCCAGAACCTTCACTTTATTCTGCTGTATGACAGGTCGACTTGGCCTTGTGTTTTGGATCATTGTCATGTTGGAATGTCCAAGTACGTTCCATGCGCAGTTTCCTGGCTGATGAATGCAAATGTTCCTCCGGTATTTTTTGATAACATACTGCATTCATCTTGCCATCAATTTTGACCAAATTTCCTGTACCTTTGTAGCTCACACATCCACAAAACATCAGCGATCCACCTCTGTGTTTCACAGTAGGAATGGTGTGCCTTTCATCATAGGCCTTGTTGACTCCTCTCCAAATGAAGCATTTATAATTGTGGCCAAAAAGCTAAATTTTTGTCTCATCACTCCAAATGACTGTGCCAGAAGGTTTGAGGCTTGTCTCTGTGCTGTTTGGCCTATGGTAAGTGGGATACTTCTTCTGGCAACTCGACCATGCAGCCCATCTTTCTTCAAGTGCCTCCTTATTGTATTGTTGAAACATCCACACCACATGTTTTCAGAGAGTCCTGCATTTCATCTGAAGTTATTTGTGGGTTTTTCTTTGCATCCCGAACAAATTTTCCTGGCAGTTGTGGCTGAAATTTAATTGGTCTACCTGACCCTGGTTTGGTTTCAACAGACCCCCCTTTATTTTCCACTTCTTGATTAGAGTTTAAAAACTGCTGATTGGCATTCCCAATTCCTTGGATATCTTTGTACATCCCTTTCCTGTTTTATACAGTTCAACTACCTTTTTCGCAGATCCTTTGACAATTATTTTGCTTTCCCCATGACTCAGAACCCAGAAACGTCAGTATAGAACTGGATGAAAGATGCAAGGGTCTGTCAGGAGTCCAGAAACTCATTGGACCTTTTTTACAGACACACCAATTACAAGCAAACAGATCACAGGTGAGGATGGTTACCTTTAATAGCCATTCAAACCCCTTTGTGTCAACTTGCGTGCATGTTATCAGGACGAAATCACCAGCATATGTAAACTTTTGATGTAGACTTCACGCTGTCATTGATGTTAAAGGGGGCAATACACATTAGGAACTAGGGTATGTAAACTTTTGATCAGGATCATTTGGGTAGTTTCTGTTGTGATTATGATTTAAAAGAGTAAACACAGTTGATTGATAATAAATGGCTTCAGCCAAACACTAACCATGAGTGAAAGAAATGTTTTTGTGTTATTCATATTCTCAGAAAAATGGCCAAGGAATCATTAATTCTGCCTGGGTATGTAAACTTATTAGCACAACTGTGTATATATATATATATATCTATAGAGATTTTTATCTATATAGATCATTGATAGAAAACCTTGGCACCCCAGATGTTTTGGAACTACATTTCCCATGATGCTCCACTACACTGCAGATTGCATGAGCATCATGGGAAATGTAGTTCCAAAACATCTGGGGTGCCAAGGTTCACGATCCCCACTGTCTGTGACCAATAAAATTGCGAGCGCCGCCGAAAAAGACCGAGCGCCGCCGAAAAAGACTGAGCGCCACCAAAAAAGACTGAGCGCCACCGTAAAAGACTGAGCCGAAAAAGACAGAGCCAACTGTACTGTGTACTCGGCTCGGCTCGCAGTTGTCTCAGTCTTTCTCGTCGGCGCTCTGTCTTTTTCGTCGGCGCTCGCTCGGTCTGTCTCGGCGGCGGGAAATTTAAACGTGGGCAAGGCTGCAAATTACACTGGGCAAGGCTGCAAATTACACTGGGCAAGGCTGCAAATTACACTGGACAAGGCTGCAAATAACGCTGGGCAAGGCTGCAAATAGACACTGGGCAAGGCTGCAAATGATGGACAAGGCTGCAGATGCACACTGATAAGGCTGCATTGATGGGCATTTAAATGTAAGTTTTTTTTTCCTTAAACTTCCCTCCTAAAACTTTTTTTCCTTAAAATGCCCTCCTAAACTTGGGGTGCGTGTTATACACCTATAAATACGTTATATATATATATATATATATATATATATATAGAGAGAGAGAGAGAGAGAGAGAGAGAGAGAGAGAGAGAGAGAGAGTGAGAGAAAGAGAGAGAGAGAGATATACACACACACACACACACACCACTATATACTGTATAGATACAGTTAAAGGTAACCTAAAACACAGAAATTTCCTTTGCTGACCGTTACTTATAAAAATATAAAAAACTAGCTCCTGGCTGTCACTCCTCAGATTTGGTACAATTATGCAAATAAAGATTTATGCCAGGGGTCGCCAAACTTTCTAAACAAAGGGCCAGTTTACTGTTCTTCAGACTTATGGGGGGCCGGACAGGGGCCAGTGGGAGTAGAGAATGCCATAGCTTTGTTTTCAGTGGAGGAATAGTGCCCCATCGTTTGTGTCAATGAAAGGAATTCTGTCCCATTTTTGGTGTAAGAAGGAGGAATATTGGCCCATTGTTGGTATCGATGGAAGAAATTGTGCCCCATCATTGGTGCCAGTAGGAGGAATTGTGCCCTTTCGATGGTGTCAGTGGAAGGAATAGTGCCCCACTGTTGGTGTCAGCGACAGGATTTTGCCACATTGTTTGTGAATGGAATAGTTGGCGAAAGGAGAGCAAAGGGCTACATCCGGCCCCCAGGCTGCAGTTTGGAGACCGCTGATTTATGACATTCTTTGACTTTCCAGACCAAATATGGGGTATAGTCCCCCCCACCACCACCACTGAGACCAGCGAAGTGGCACAATTCCTCCCAATTACACCCACAAGGGGCCACAATTCTTCCCCTATGACACCAACAATTGGGAAAAATTACACAAATGATGACGCACAATTCCTCCCACTGACACCAACAACGGGGTACAACTCCTCCCACCAACACCAAAGAAGGAGCACAATTTCTCCCAACGACACGAACGATGGGGCTAAACTCCTCTCAATGACACCAACAATTGGACCCAATGACACCAACGTTGTGGCACAATTCCTCCCACTGACCTCAAAAATGGGGCATTATTTATTCCTTCCAAAATAAAAATAAAAAACAAAAATGCTAGGAGCCTGATTGACCATAAATTAATGGGGGTGCCGTCCATGTATAAGGGCAGGGTGTATTCACGGAGCATAAAACCTACCAAAAACAAAATAAAATAATGTGAATACCCAAAGGCTACCTCCTTATTCTTTATTGAAATAGTGACACCCTCCGCCCCCACAAAAACATACATCCCTCATGAACCCCACACCAATAGCTCCCCCCAGAATAATCCCACACCCACTAACCCCCCTTTGAACGCTAAAATGGTGATATGGGGTTTAGAGGAACCTCCTCTTCAGAGCTGGGACAGTGCGACTATAACTAACTTACCCCCTAGATGTAACCCCCAAAGACATCCCAGGATCCTGGATGAAGTAGCTCTACACCTTAAAGTCATAATGGGCGAATGCAGAGCACCGGGTAATCCTGGAAGTCAGACAAACTAATGATAAAGGTCTCCTGCTAGTGACAATCCTGGACCAAATAAGATCAAACTGAAAGTCCCGTCATAACAAGTAATGGTAAATGCCTGGAGAGGCTATTTAAAGAGATGAATGGCAATGTGGAAATTCATGTGGCAAACAATAGCGATATATATGAGAGACAGCACCAGAAGCTGATAGTTCCGCTTATCGCTGCCCTGACGAAGTTCCAGGGGTGGAATGAAACATGCAGATATGACACAGGGACGGACACCCCACCCCCTGATGCACTGCATGCTTCAGCAACCTGTTGGAGACTATTGGTATTACCATTCACTGGACGTGTTGGCTTGGAGACCTTTGTCATACCTTGCCATGCTGTGTCACTATTTCAATAAAGAATGAGGAGGTAGCCTTTGGGTGTTCACATTTTATTTTGTTTTTGATAGGCATTGTTTATTCTTTTCTACTACCAGTGGCCACAGTCCGGCCCCCCTAAACTGGCCCGCTGCTTAGAAAATTTGAAGATACAGACGTTGAATAAAAAGTTCAGTTCAGATAATTACTTTTGGCAATAAAAATAGTAAGTTGTATAGAGATGTACACTTCACATCAAAAAGAGGGACAACTGAGGCTGTACGAGGCTACACACATAGGCTGTTATCAACTGTTTTTGGCTGGGGCATTTTTTGGCTGTAAAAAAAAAAAAAAAAAAAACTAGTGGTGTTTTTCAGCTGTAAAAACGCTCTAACGTCAAAAAACACCTTTTTTTTTATCCAATTGAAAAAAAAAAAACGCTAAAAACGCTATTGGAAAAAAAAACAGAAAAACTTTGAAAAACTCACTGTAAAGCTACTGCCGTTTTTATAACGTTATTATAATGTCCAGTGTGCATGAGGCCCAAGACTTCATAAATCTAAGGATTGTCTCATCCACATTAAACAGCATGATGGAGGAACCTCTGCTACCAAGTTTGAACCTAAGCCAACTTTAGGGTCTCTGCTCTGGCCCTCATTTGGTGAATTCCACTGAGGGTGCAGGTCAGGCTAGCTAGGAGTCTGCCCTGACATATAATCCGCAGAACAAAGAGAAAAAAGTCTCAACCATTGCACACTTTGCAAGCCCAGCATGTGATAGGTCATAGCAGCCACAGGCTAACTCCAAGGAGCGTGGCCTTAATGGAGTTAGGCTGAGGCTGCTATAACCTATCACAGACCAGTCTTGTACGGTGTGCTGTGGCTGAGACTTTTTTCACCTTGCTCTGCTACCAGTCACAGTCAGCAACTGTCAGAATACCCAAACAATGTCTGTTCCTGGGCAACTTACCAGATATCAGGGTCTTTTGCAGGCAGAAGCCAAGCTGGACAGACCTGTTGCCTTTGTGGGGACTGTGCAGAAATAAGGGGCCATAGCAGTGTTTGCCAAGGGGGACCGAGAGAGTGCACACCTATCACTGGGGTGTATATGCCCACACCAGACAGCAAAGGACTGAGAGACAGAGTTCTACAGCCAAGCTGGGACCCAAAGCACGAGGAACCCATTGTCATGTGTGCCTACAGTCAGGGTGAGCCAGTGATGACTGAGACTCCTGGGACAGCTAACCACCAAGTGTATGGGACTGGATCTGTTGCCTGACAGGAATGGCAAGTGGAACTACAAGTCCTTACTTCTTGCTGCACAAAGTTAATGCAATAGAGACTGCCCCTAGCAGCCCATCAGTCATCCATTACACATTCTGAAAGGGACAGTTTACAGAAGGGACCCAACGAAAGCCGGCTAACACTGACAATTAGGCACCAGGTACTTTTTTTTTTTTATCCAAAAAACAAGTTTATTGAAAAAAGAGCACAAAGTAAACAGAAACATACACCGAACGTACATCATTATCTCTTCACCATTACAGTCATTGTAAACAGTTGCTGCCCATATTTTTTTTTTGTAGGCACCAGGTACTTTAGCCACCTTTAGGTATACTTCTTTGTCAGAAACATATACGCTTACCTACTTTTGGGATTGTGGCAAACCAGAGGCTCCAGTGGGGTTAAGTACTTAAAAGTGGGGGCTCTACCGTGATGTTTCTGTTCTGCAAGCAAGGTACCAAGGCAACGAGCCAGAAACAGTCAGACAACCATTCACTCACACATTCTCTCACATCCTTGGACTCCTGCCCCACTCAAAATGAACAACACCTGCAATGCAAAGAAGCATGTCAAACTAAGACATAGCATCTATTTTTTATAACCATGAGTTCCATATTTTATCGTCAACAAGTTTATTGATGTATTGGGAGTCTGGGTCTTGCCAATGTAGCAGAATCACCTGGCATAGACTAGTATTAGATTAAATATAATCCTACGATAATTCAAGGGGACATGGTCCTCCAGAATGCTCAATAGGAAAATATTATTTTTTTTGGAGTTTTCAATTCAAGTATTTCTTCAAATGGCATATAGTAATGACCAAGAGCTTTAAATTTTGAACTGGTCCAGAGGATATGGGATATTTTGGCAGTTTCATCTCTGCATCACACACAGTTGAAATGAAGTAGAAGGCCCATCTTAAGTGAACAGTCTGGAGTGTAGTAAAGTCTGTGTATAAATTTGAACTGTATCATTTTCTCCACCGTACTGATAACACTGAGGAACCAAGTTTGCTCCATCTTCATCCAGTACTCTTGGGAAAAACTTGGGAATCTATACGGCCCATGTTTTGCTAAGAGTTGATAAATGTCCGAGGTTCGGCTGCCCGAAATAGGTTGTAGATGGTAGTGGACACTTTGGACTGGCTTTCGTCATAAATAACTTTTCTTGAGTACTAATTTAAAGAGTGGTACTAAGACAGAAATTGAGATCTCATGGCCTGGTAATGTATCTATAAAACTAGCTGTGTGAATTGCCTCTAACTGCAATCGTTGAAAACTCTTGAAGGTACTTTAATGGGAGAACTGAGAAATATATTTGATTCCCGGGCCCGCCATGTTGTATCTGGATGGACATACGTCTTTGGCTGCTCCACTAGGGTAAATTAGGTGAAAATGGACTAGGCCATGTCAGAATATAGACAAGACGTTTTGCCGAGCAAGCAAAACCCTTCCTACATGTAATATTAGTTCTTAGCGTCAGATTATGTAGTAAAAAAAAAAGAACCAATTATGGCTGCATCCACTACAAATACGGTGTAGTGGGAAAAAGTGGGGTGGGCCAGTCCATCATCTGCTACTGCAGCTTGGAGGACCGTGCGAGAGATGCAAGATTGGGAGCCACTCTGGATAAAGGAAGAAACAGGGGTGTTAAAACGTTCAAACCACTGTTTGCAAGGCTTTAAACCATCTCTTCTCAATCTTTTCAACATAGAGGAACCCTTGAAATAGGTTTCCAGTCTCAAGGAACCCCTGCTAAAAATTACTACATCTACAACTCATTAGTGTGATAGTCAGTGGGAAGAATGCTCCTTATACTTGTGAACATTGGGAAGAATTACCCTCTTACAAATATCTAAAAAGATCATTGGTGTCAGTGGGAACTTATCTGAGAGGCAGAAATGTTTCATTGCTTAAGGAACCCCTAGCAACGTCTGGAGGAACTCTAGGGTTCCAGGGAACTCTGGTTGAAAGTTCTGCTTTAAACAGAAACATGAATTTGGGTAGGAAGATCATTTTAAAGGGATTGATCCTGCAGATAAGGTTCAGTCTATAATTGTAGCTTAGGTTCCATTTGTTGAGAAACTGGGAGGATGGTGAGGGTAGGAAAATTACAGAGTTACATTATTGTGGACCAAGGTATTATTATAATAAGTCCCTCATCCCTTTTAAAACCATGTACCCCTCTGTCCACTAACATTCTCCTTCACAGCACCAAATTACAGGAAAGAGTCTACAATGTTTACAGTGTTAAATGTCTTACATTGATCACTATGGAAGGAGATTTTTGCTCGAAACCCGATATAATTGCCACGAGAGTCAGAAGAAAATATAATCTGCATTATGTTGGAGGTGCTCTCGACTGGATCAGGAATGGATATTCCACAAAACTTTCCTATAAATGAAAACATACTTTGTAAACAAAACTTTGAATTATCGGACTTTTTGATGTCTTAAGTCATCACGCAGCAGGTCAGTCCCTAACTAACTCACTCTCTTTTAACCGCTTCAGCGCCAGAAGATTTTACCCCCTTCCTGACCAGAGCACTTTTTGCGATTCGGGACTGTGTCGCTTTAACTGACAATTGCGCGGCCATGCGACGTTGCACTCAAACAAAATTGACGTCCTTTTTTTCCCACAAATAGCGATTTCTTACGGTGGTATTTGAACGCCTCTGCGGTTTTTATTTTTTGCGCTATAAACAAAAAAAGAGCGACCATTTTGAAAAAAACACAATATTTTTCCTTAGTTTAGGCCGATATTCTTCTACATATTTTTGGTAAAAAAAAATAAAAATAAAATCGCAATAAGCATATATTGATTGGTTTGCGCAAAAGTTATAGCGTCTACAAAATAAGGGATCGTTTTATGGCATTTTTATTATTAATTTTTTTTTACTAGTAATGGCGGCGATCTGATTTTTATCAGGACTGCGACATTATGGCGGACACATCGGACAATTTTGACACATTTCTGGGACCATTGGCATTAATACAGCGATCAGTGCTATAAAAATGCATTGATTACTGTAAAAATGTCACTGGCAGTGAAGGGGTTAACACTAGGGGAGATCAAGGGGTTAATTGTGTTTCCTGTTTGTGCTTCTAACTGAAGGGGGGAAGAGACTGTGTAGGGGAAGAGATAGATCGCTGTTCATACTCTGTATAATCAGAGAACCGGAAACTGTGTGTTTACACACACAGGTCCCGGTCCTCCGCGTGTCAGCGGCGATCACGGAAGCCCGGCTGGTGATAGTGACCGCCGGGCACTCGCATCGGCTCGGGGAGCAGGCGCGCCCCTAGTGGCTACAGGGCAAAGTGACGTAACATAACGTCGCTTCGCCCAGCCATGCCATTCTGCCGCAGTACAACTGTGGCGGCTGGTCGGCAAGTGGTTAAAGAAATGCTTTCTCTTTTTTCATGCAGGACAAAGTGACAGTGTCTCTGAAAAGTGCATCCCGTGGCCCCCATATACTTACCTAACCTGCCCTCTCCCACAGTTCATTGCACCTTCACGGCTGGTAAGAATACCCCAAACTCAAGGTATGGAGGAGCATGTGACCTGCTTTCCTGTTTCAGTGCCCTGGCCTAGCAGCCAATTGTTAGGCCCAAGCACTGTCACATGACAGAAAGAGACATCACTGCTTCTCCAGGTTCCCAACACAGACAATTTTAGTGCCAACTGAAGAGGAGCAAGGAGAGTATACAGGAAGGCATTCAAAAGATGTCCTTTGCAGAGATACTACTGGCATGGACTAGGTAGCAGTGTCTCATTAAGTATTTTTTGTTGTTGATTTAAATCTTCTTTTTAACCATTCTTAGGTAAACTGTTTTCCTGGTGCCTCCATGGCAGCATACATGTGATAGAGCTCCGCCTCTACTCCGCCTTCAGGACTAGTGAATAGCATAAATTAAAGGGCATAGCCCCTCCCCAACATTCTCCTTTTTTTCCTCATTCCTCTTGACTGGTGAAGAGTAGCAGTATGTATGTCCATACCTCTGCAGTCGGCAGCGTCCGCCGGGTTAAGCCTCTCCCGTGCGCAGTCCCTGTTCTTGGGTCCGCTCAATGCACTGATAAGACTGGGAACCCCTTCTGAGGATCTTTTGGGGTCTTGCAGAGTTTCCTCATAGGAACGCAGTCTGCTGAATTTCCAGAAAAACTAATGCTGGTGATGACGGCGGGAGGATCAGATTCTGCTTCTTTTTGCTTCCATGTCTGCACTGTTTTTGAGCCCTGGTGGTTAAAGCTTATAGGTTTAAAAAAAAAAAAAAATGTCCCCTTTAAGACATTTATTCCTGGTCTGCACATGTGCAGAACGGGCGTTTCCTTGCTATTTCTGAGGTTTTTTCTCTAGCTTTTTTGTACTACCCTTCAGGGTTCTCACTCTCTTGCCGTGGCCTTGGTTTTGTTTCTTTTTGTTTGCCAGTAATAAGGTAGGTCCTTTTTAATTAAGCTGCTCTCCCTTTTTAGCTTTAAAGTGTTGGCTCTAAATTGGACTCAGGGCTGCTCTGCATATCAGGTGTATGCCCTGCAGTCCAAATTACTTCAGCATTACAGGTATGTGTGGAGCTGGCCATTCACCATGCAATTTTCTTGTTCGATTTCCATTAGGTTTGCCTTCAACTGTGTGGTACAGGGGCCTGCCTGATTGCATGCAAATTGGGGGTGATTAGATTTGACCACATATTGTATGTTTTTTTTTATAGATCTGAGGGAGATCTATAGACGGGGGTTGGGTAGTGTATGGCCAGCCTTATACTTTTATCTCACTCCTATTGCGTTGACTTCGTTTAAAAATTTGGTGTGCAAATAGACTATTTCTTTTTGCTTCTTACTTCGCCTTACTACAGCTGATCCTCCTGCCCAATATTTACCATGAGCCATTCGTCACAAAGCCAAGATCCTCTCATATCCAATAGGTATGTGGACCACCTGTACGTGAGTATTTAAAAAAAAAAAAAAAAAAAAAAGAGTGCGCCACTGACAAACTTTGTTTGTTTCAGCCCTGTTCCTTCAAAGCGGTCCAGAAAGTCCTCAAGGCGCTATGACAATGACGATAGTCCTGAGCGAAGACCGCGCTCTTCTCATCATAAATCTTCCAGAAGATCAGGATCTTATAGACGTCGTCATTCGCCTTCGCCTCCACCGCGGGCGTCAAGGAAAAAATGTTGGGCCTGTGGCGCGGTTCCACTCCCTGATAAGCTCGTCTGCAGAGACTGTCTCAGGGACTACGCAGCTAACCGGGAATTAGAAGGCCAGCAGGTGGTTGACCTGCTTAAGCAAACCATGAGAGACTCTCTTTCTGAACTGACGGCCATGATTCCAGCTCACCCGGTTTCACAAGCTGCCCAGGTGTTGGATTTGGACCCCGACATTTCGGGCCCATCAGCTGTTAGTACTCCTTTGCCTCCATCAGGAAAAACAGCTAAACAAATCCCACCGGTAGATTCATCCGAGGAGTCCTCAGATGATACAGAACTGTCTGGTTTCAATTTCTCCCTGGTTCAACCCTTTGTACAAGCATTGAGGAGCGACATTGCCTGGGAAAACCCGGAAGGGCCTCCTCAAAAATCAAAAAACTATTTCTCATTCCTCAAGAGAAACCAAATCTTCTTCCCATTAATGGGGGAGATCATAGAGGATGAGTGGAACAAAACTGATAGAGTTTTCTGTAGCACGTTTATGCAAAATGTATCCACTGGCACTCAGTTCAGATACTCAGTTCAATGACTGTGGTTGATGCGGCTGTAGTGCGTCTGGCAAAAAATGTAACAATGCCAATGGAGGATTCAACGTCTTTCAAGGATCCCCTAGATAGCTCCATTTGAGGTCTAGATCAATACATCTATCTAGAAGCAGGGGTGGCTTGCAGACCAGCCATTGCGCTGACATCTGTTTCCAATGCCATCAGGGCTTGGACGGAAAATATTGAGACAGCCCTGCACCAAGACGTTCCCAAAGATGACATAATCAAAGCTCTGGAGGAGCTTAAGTTGGCGGATTTCGTGGGAGAAGCTGCAATTGACACAATCCGGTGTTCAGCCAATTCAATGCTGCAACTCTGTTATGGCAAAGCGGGCCTTATGGCTAAAGCCTTGGACAGCCGATCTAGCATCAAAGCAGAATTGATGCAAGATTTCCCTTGATGGAAAATCTTGGTTTGTTGAGAAACTCGACAAAGTAATCTCCAGAGTAACAGGGGGCAAATCTGGCTTACTTCCTCAGGACAGGAAGGTCCGGAGAACAAAGGCCTATTTATCACGATTCCGGCAATCAAATTCTAGAGACTTCAGGCAGTCTCGCCCCTTTAGGGACAACAAGAAATCGTGGAGAGGCACCCAGACTTCTTTTCTGGGAGCCAGAAAGTACAAGTCCCTCACTGCTCCCCAGGAGGGGACAAAGTCCTTTTGACGTCAGCGGGGAGGAAACGCCCCCAGTGGGAGCCCGGTTAAAAAAACGTTTTCCCCATCTGTGCCTCCAAATGTCAAGACCCATGGGTCCTAGCAACGATCCGGTACGGTCACTTCTGGACTTTCTCTCAGCAGCCTCCTCACACGTCCTTCAAAGAGACAGTTACCAGCCTCCCCACAGAAGGCACTGGCCTTAAACCAATTTTTTTTTTGGAGTCCCTGCAGCGTCAAGGGGCAGCAATACCTGTCCCCCCATCAGATCGATTTTACAGGTTTTTCTTCCACCCTTTTCCTGGTGCAGAAAAAAACAGGTGACTGGAGACCTGTAATAGATCTGAAAAAGCTAAATCAATACATCCATCTCGAAAGCTTCAAGATGGAGTCACTCCAAACGATCATACAAACCATACAACCAGGAGATTGATTAATCTCGATAGACCTGCAGGATGCGTACCTCCACATCCCTATTCTACCATCCTTCCAAAAATACTTAAGGTTCGCAGTGGGTCATGTCCACCTGCAATTTCAAGCTCTGCCCTTAGAGCTATGCACCTACCCTCTGGTGTTCACAAAAGTGTTGATATCTGTCTTGGCCCCTATGAGAGAGAGAGGGGGTTAAGAATTTATCACTACCTGGACGATATCCTCTTGCTGTCAAAAAAAAAACTCGAGCCACCTTTTAGTCCACAGGGAGATTCTTCTCCAGTCGTGGTCGGAGTTCGGGTGGCTGGTGAACCATCGGAAGAGCCAATTAGTTTCAACACAGCAGATGGTTTACTTAGGGGCAATGTTCGGTACGCTCCTAGGCACAGTCTCTTTACCCCAGATGAAGATGGAGGGCATCATTCAGAAGGTATCCAAGGTCATAGAGATCCCATCTATCAGCCTTGCAGTGTCTGAGCCTTATTGGCACGATGTCCTCGTGCATACCTCTAGTTCCATGGTCTCACTAGCATCTGAGACACTTCCAGACGGGATTCTTAATGCAATGGAGACGACAACATCTGTCTCAGACAATCCGTTTAACAACGCTAATAAGCAGTGGTCATTACACTGGTGGATGAATCCAGAGAATCTCTCCCGGCTCTATCATTTGGGTTCCCACTCATGGTCCACAATTATGTCAGATGCGAGTGGCCAGGGGTGGGGTGCCCATTGCAGAGAATTCAGGGAAGATGGTCCTTGCCCACCAGAGGGACAGTGTCCAACGTCCTAGAAATGAGGGCAGCATTTCTAGCCTTAACCTCTTTTGCATCTCAGGTCAAGGGACAGAGAGTACTTCTATGTTTGGACACCAAGGTGGCGGTCTCGTACCTTCAGAAACAAGGGGGCACCCACAGCAAGACACTTCTGAGGGAAGTGGAACCTGTAATGCTCTGGGCAGAGAGGAACCTGGTAGACCTCAGGGCAATGTATCTCCCAGGCAAGATGAACACAGAGGCAGATGTCTTATCGAGGAGGTTTGGGGACAACGAATGGTCTCTACATCCCCATGTGTTCATCCAAATCTCCAATCTAGGGCAGACCCCACTGGTGGATCTTTTGCTACGCATGAGAATTGCAAAATCAGGAGATTCTTCTCTCACCTTCCACATCCACAGGCGGAAGGAGTAGATGCGCTATCTTGTCCTTGGACCTTCAAGACAGCTTACACCTCTCCTCCTCGCCCACTCATTTCGAGGTTTCTCCTCAGACTCCTGAACGAACCAGTTAAAGTGCTAGCAGTGCTACCCTATTGGTCGAAGAGACCGTGGTTTCCACTAGCCATGCACCTCAGTGTGGATCATCCGATCAGAATTCCTCCCTTTCTGCAGTTGTTGACCCAGGGCAGGCTGGACCATCCAGACCCACAGAAGCTGGATCTTTGTGTATGGAAGTGGAAAGGAGGAGGTTTGAATCGTTAGGCTGTTCCCAAGAGGTCATATCCACCCTGTTAAAAGCTAGAAAGCCTACAACCAACACAATCTATGCAAGAATTTGGGACAAGTTCTTATCCTATGCCCCAGGAAAAGGATTTGATCCTATCTCTCTCTTTCCACTGCTGATGTTCTGAGTTTTCTGCAAACTGGTCTCGATTTGGGGCTCAGCCAGAGTTCCCTCAAGGTACAAGTTTCCGCAACTTCTGCAGCAACTAACACCAGGGGGTCAGAAGACCCTCTAGTGGTTACGTTTCTCAGGGGAGTATTGAAGATGTGTCCCCCATCCAGACGTTCCTTTCCAAAGTGGGATCCTCCTCTAATATTGGAAGTCCTATCCACTCATCCGTTTGTACCGGTTGAAGAGGTCTCAATTTGTAACTTGACTTTAAAAACAACTTTTCTGTTGGCTATTACATCCGACAGGAGGATTTCGGAAATCCACTCCCTGGGCATTGGGGATGATCACATATCCCTTTTTTTCCAGATAGGGTAGAACTTCGCCCTCTCAGAGGTTTCACACCCAAGGTCACCTCAATGGGCGTTACCAGTTTTCATGGACTCAGAATCAAACTCCTGTTATGAGTTAGACGTATCCAAAGTTCTCAGGGCCTACTTGGAAGCCACAGCAAGTTTCGGCTCAGGTGAATGCTCCTTCAACAAGAGCAGTATCGGCATCTTGGGCAGCGAGGGCAAATGTTTCTCTTGAAGCATTAGGCTTGGTCTTCCCGACACACGTTCCTCAAACATTATCGTATTGATCCCGGGGCTCTTACAACCGTAGAGTTCGGGAGTAAAGCGCTTCATGCTGCTATGTCTGTGTTTGATTAAAGTTTATTTTTTGTTAAAGCATTAAACCCACCCATGTGAGCTAGTTATTTATCACATGTATGCTGCCATGGAGGCACCAGGAAAACGGAAAATTGTATCATACTTACCGTAATTTTCCTTTCCTGGTGCCAATCCATGGCAGCATAAAATCCCACCCTCGGTATTCTATATTACGAAGAATGTTGGGGGAGGGGCTATGCCCTTTAATTTATGCTATTCACTAGTCCTGAAGGCGGAGTAGAGGCGGAGCTCTATCACATGTATGCTGCCATGGATTGGCACCAGGAAAGGAAAATTACGGTAAGTATGATACAATTTTCCGTTTTTCATTTTTGTTCATTCTATTTTTTTAGCATAAAAAGTAATAAAAAAAAAGCCTTTATTTCACTTGTAAATAAATCTACAAGATTGTACCAATATGTAATTTTAGTGTCATTATAAATGGCGGCATTTTACCATAAAATCAACACTTTTTATCTGTAGTAATATGTTGTGGTAAATCCCGGCTTTGGAATGGAAGTAAAAACCCTTGCAGTGGCCCCTCTACAATGCAAGAGTTAAATGCTTTTTACCCCTAGGGCAGTGGTCTCTAAACCCTAGCACATAGGCCACATCCTGCCCGCTACAAGATTTTTTTGACTACCTAGCTAGGGTAAGTGGTGTATGCTCAGTGCACTGATTGAGGATTAAGGTCAGCAAAGACTGTCTATGGCAGGGGTCTCAAACTGGCGGCCCTCCAGCTGTTGCGAAACTACAAGTCCCAGCATGCCTCTGTGGGAGTCATGCTTGTAATGTCTCATGGGCTGTCAGCCTTGCAATGCCTCATGGGACTTGTAGTTTTGCAACAGCTGGAGGGCCACCAGTTTGAGACCCCTGGTCTATGGTCTCTGCTTCTGATGTAAGCGAGCACTCTGATAGAAATCCTGATGTCAGAGGGGACTCTAATTGGGACGCTGAGGTCAGGGGAGACTGATGGGGACACAGATGTAAGGAGGAACTCTGATGGGGACCCTGATGTAAGAGGGCAACCTGATGGGGAACTTGATGTAAGGGGTGACTCTGATAGGGCCCAGATGTAATCAGGTATTTTAGATTTACCTGTCTAGAAAGAAATTAAAAAAAATATTATATAATTTTTTTTCAGTCCTGACCATCATGCATAAAGAAAGAGAATATCTACAAAACATCTACACATTCCCTGCAAGGGAAGATCCATTGCTGCCAGTGCTTATCATATATAATATAACATGTATTATTATATTATATTTCTGTAGAGATTCCCTTTCTGGGGTGCTCAAAGTACTTTATCTGCGGTTGAAGCTACTAACTTGTAAACAATCCCTACAATATCATACTAGGGCCAATTGACCTACTAGGTCTATGTAATGTGTAAGCCTAGCACAAGGAGAACATGAAAGATAGTGTCCTGACTGGGACACTAGGGTTCTGGTGCTGCAAGGCAGAAATCCTAACCACTAAACCACAGATTATGGTATGATAAAGAATGATTCAATGCTTCTTTCCAGATTTACAGACAGTGACTGCAGTAGGACAGTAAACTCACCTGCTACATCAATTTTATCCAGATCATTATAAATGAGCACATAATCAAAAACACAGCCTTTACTCTGTTCAACTTCAAAGACGATAAACGTGACCTAGACAACAGAGAGTGAAAGCTGAGCAGTAAATAAAGTGCAAATATAGAACCTTCATGCAGCCAAACTGAGATAACATCTATTGTATTAAGGGCCGTCTTTAACACAGGGAAAAAGGGGCAGCTGCCCCAGGCCCAGTCATTTTTGTGGGGCTCAAAGCAGCTGCCCCTTGAGCCAGCGCTGTTTGCAAATAGTTTTCCCTGTGTAGCCAGGCAGCCAATTCCCCTTTCCCTCCGACTCATCTGCCTGACCTCACCGCTAATTTACTGTGCCTGCAGCTGGCTGTGCCACTCTTTGTCCCACCGCTGGGATGTACACACAGAGTGGACTGTGTGTGTAGACCCCCCCCTTCTTCTGTCAACAGGTGGGGGGGTTAATAAGACAGAGAGAGGCCCAGAAAAAATAATGTAGGATTAACTACAGTCCCCACTAAGCTCTGCAGAAGTCAGGAGGAGAGAACCATATTTTCTTGGACAAAGTTTGCTCCTCAAGTTGACTACCCGGGCAGAGTGTGTGAGAGGACCGTGCTGGGGATGCCATTTGAGAGAGAGAAAGTATGTGCCAGCAAAAGCTCACTTTCCTACACAAAAAAGTTCTCCATGGTACAATTGTATGTAGGAACATAACCACATTTCTTGCTCACTCCTGAGCTGGACAGGGACTATGGGATTTGTAGTGTGCATGTACAGTATCTCACAAAAGTGAGTGCATCCCTCAAATTTTTGTAAATATTTTATTATATCTTTTCATGTGACAACACTGAAGAAATTACACTTTGCTACAATGTAAAGTAGTGGGTGTACATCTTGTATAACAGTGTAAATTGTCTGTCCCCTCAAAATAACTCAACACACAGCCATTAATGTCTAAACCGCTGGTAACAAATTGGGCCCAATTAGCCATTATCCCTCCCTGGTGTCATGTGACTCGTTAGTGTTACAAGGTCTCAGGTGTGAATGGGGAGCAGGTGTGTTCAATTTGGTGGTATCGCTCTCACTCTTCCATACTGGTCACTGAGAGTTCAATATGGCACCTCATGGCAAAAAACTCTGAGGATCTGAAAAAAAAAATTGTTGCTCTACATAAAGATGGCCTAGGCTATAAAAAGATATCCAAGACCCTGAAACTAAGCTACAGCACGGTGGCCAAGACCATACAGCAGTTTAACAGGACAGGTTCCACTCAAAACAGGCCTCACCATGGTCGACCAAAGAAGTTAAGTGCACATGCTCAGCGTCATATGCAAAGGTTGTCTTTGGGAAATAAACGTATGAGTGCTGCCAGCATTGCCACAGAGGTTGAAGGGGTAGGGGGGGGGGGGGTCAGCCTGTTAGTGATCAGACCGTATGGCGCTGCATCAAATTGGTCTAAAGATGATGCACAAGGAAGCCTGCAAACAGTTTGCTGAAGACAAGCAGACTAAGGACATGGATTACTGTAACCATGTCCTGTGGTCTGATGACACCAAGATAAACTTATTTGGTTCAGATGGTGTCAAGTGTGTGTGGCGGCAACCAGGTGAGGAGTACAAAGACAAGTGTGTCTGGCCTACATGCATGGTGGTGGGAGTGTCATGGTCTGGGGCTGTCTGAGTGCTGCCGGCACTGAGGAGCTACAGTTCATTAAGAAAAACATGAATGCCAACATGTACTGTGACATACTGGTCAGTCCATCACCTTTACCCTCAGCTTCTTTAGCAAGGCAGTGGTCGTCTTGGAGGTGTGTTTGGGGTCATTATCATGTTGGAATGATAATGGAATACTGCCCTGCGGCCCAGTCTCCGAAGGGAGGATAATCCCCCTCCCTTCGGAGACTGGGCCGCAGGGCAGTATTCCATTATCATTCCAACATGATAATGACCCCAAACACACCTCCAAGACGACCACTGCCTTGCTAAAGAAGCTGAGGGTAAAGGTGATGGACTGGCCAAGCATGTCTCCAGACCTAAACCGTATTGCGCATCTGTGGGGCATCCTCAAACAGAAGGTGGAGGAGTGCAAGATCTCTAACATCCACTAGCTCCGTGATTTCATCATGGAGGAGTAGAAGATGATTCCAGTGGCAACCTGTGAAGCTCTGGTGAACTCCATGCCCAAGAGGGTTAAGGCAGTGCTGGAAAATAATGGTGGCCACACAAAATATTGACACTTTGGGTCCAATTTGGACATTTTCACTTAGGGGTGTACTCGCTTTTGTTGCCAGCGATTTAGACATTAAGAGCCCTTTCACACTGTGACGCCTTGGGCGTCAGCGGTAAAGCGGTGCTATTTTTAGCGCCACTTTACTGTCATTTTAGCGCAAAGAGGCCCAGCTGGAGCAGCGTTTTGCTGGCTATATTGCAGCGCTGCCCCATTGATTTCAACTCCAAAGAAGCTGCTGGCAGGACTTTTTCTGACGCCCTGCCAGTGCAACGCTCCAGTGTGAAAACCCTCGGGCTTTCACACTGGAGTGAATGGAGCCGCTTTTTTCAGGCGCTATTTTTAGCGCTGTCGTGCCTGAAAAACACCCGCAGTGTGAAAGGGGTCTAATGGCTGTGTATTGAGTTATTTTTAGGGGACAGCAAATTTACACCGTTATACAAGCTGTACATTCACTACTTTACACTGTAGCAAAGTGTCATTTCTTCAGTGTTGTCACACAAAAATGGGAGGGGTGTACTCACTTTTGTGAGATGCTGTATCTAACACGCGCTGCTTATTCCTAACAAACAAAAGTGAGGGAAAAGGAGAGGTTCGCAAACTCACAGAAGACATTATCAGGAGGCAGATAAACACAGTAAGACCCCTTTCACACTGGGACGGTTTTCAGGCGCTTTAGCGCTAGAAATAGCCTCTGCTAAGCGCCTGAAAACCACCTCCCATTCACTACAGTGTGACTTTATACAGTCGGGCGGTGCGATTGCGGGACGCTACCAAAAGTCCTGCAAGCAGCATCTTTGGGGCGGGTTGGGTGCGCTGAATTTAGCGTTCCAAAACCACCATGCCCATTGCAATGAATGGGCAATGCTTTCAAAGCGCCTTAAAAGTGCTTTGAAACGTCGCACAATGGGAGTTTTTAACCCTTTTTTGGGGGGCTAAAAGCACCACACTAGTGGTCGAAAAGCGCGGGTAAAACAGCGCTAAAGTGCCGCTAAAATGAGCCAGTGCAGTCAGTGTGAAAGGGGCCTAAGAAATTATGAAATTAAAAATAGATTACGGCTATTAAGTGGTGAATGTGTATGGATTATTTTTGTGAAAATAAGGATGTCACATTAACCCTGTCTGTACTGTGGGGGCAGAATTAATCTCATCAGTTGTTAACTAGATATCAACACTGTATGTCCTAACAAAGGGTTAAACATTTAGAGATAAATTTATTTTAATTGTTAAATGGTAATGAGAACTGTATTCAGCCTGTCCCCAGCCACTCCCCTGGGACAGATCACAGTTAACCTTTCTTTGTGGGCGCCGGCGGACTTTTTCCTCCCAAAAGTCCGGCGGACTAAGTTTTAAGTCCGCTGGACTCGGTAGTCCGGCGGAAAAGTCCGGCGGTTTGTCTGCTGGACTAGGTCCGGCGGACAATCCCGCCGGAAAGTCAGAGCGTGTGTACGCCGCATAAGAGACATCTAAAAAGATAAGAAATATTTTTAAAAATAGTTTTTTTTTTTAGATATGCTGAAAGTTAAAAAAAAAGAACTCTGAAAACTGTGCCCAAAAGGCAGGCATAGGGCTTAGGACTAGTCACGGGTACTGTCTGTGGGCTTTCTGCAGCCAATCTTTCCCCATTACTGACATACCATGCCTTGTTCTGCATTGTTTAGAACAGTGGATAGGGGGCACTGAAACCCTGAGGGTTTTTTGCAGGTTTTCCACACTGCGGTCCCTGCAGCTTCTTCTCCCCTATACTTCTCTGACATCACCTTTTTCATAGCCCTGTACTGGATGTGCGGATACCAATAGACATTCCACTGCTGAAGCATAGGGGAACTAAGGAGAGTGCTGAGGGAATGGAGGACGATCAGGTAGATAAAAGTGCTTTTTGGGTCCTAGACCTAACAAGCATTTAAAATGACACTGAACTCTGATTTAAAAGAAAAATATATTTAATGCTGTATTCCTAAAAACCCTTCTTTTGCTCTCAGCCACCTTCGAATCTCCAAACTTTTTTTGTTTCGGTTGCCCTAATCTAAATTCCTGTTGGAGGGTGGCAACGTTCGTTCTCCATGGTCCCACTGTAGGTTGGAACATAGGCTCCCTGTCTTGCTCGCTCCTGAGATGGACTATGGGATTAATATTATGTACAGAGCAGTGCACATGACTGTCACTGAGGTGCATTGCTCATTCAAACCAAAGGAAAGTGAGAAAGAAAAGTAGTGGTTCGGGAGCTCACAGATGATATTACCAAGAGCAAGAAAAACAGCAAGAAACCATTTCCTTGAAAAAAAATGACAGGACCATTAAGTGCATATGGAATATTTTGGGGGATAAGGATATTGTTTAGTGTCACTTAAGAGGAGCTCCAGGCCCCCCCCCCCCCCCCCCGGGGGGGTAAAAAAAATAAAAGTCAGCCCCTACAAATACTGTATCTGCTGACTTCTAATATTAGGGCACTTACCTGTCCAGAAAAGGTTTCCTACTGTGCATGAGCCAGCAACGGGGGGGGGGGGGGGGGGGTACCTGGTTCCTCCTCCCCCCAAAAGGTGCCAAACATGGCAGTGGAGGGGGGGAGAGAGGAGGCAGATAAGCAGAGCTTCCCTTTTGGGTGGAGCTCCGCTTTAACCTTGCAGTGTGGGAGCATCTCGACTTTGCTTTACCTTAGATAGGCTTTAACAACCAAGTGCCAGTAATGCCTACCTTTATCCTGAAAGATGCTGGACAATTGATAATCCAATGGCAGTCTAAGTTGCTGCGGTATGTTTCTGGGTGATTTATTGTCTGTATTTCTCCTTCTTCAGAAATAACAGCAACAGATCCGCAATAAGAATCTGGAAGGACAAGGATATGTTGATCTAATGCTATAAAAATCACCAAAGATGAAACTTCAGTTAAAAAGAACAAACAATGCACATCAGTGCTGGAGAGGAATAACGCTGTATTTATTTGATATTGTCATCTGTAGCCTTGGAACTAACTCAGCCTTCATCTTCTCCTTCCCATGTGATCTCCTCTTTCTAGCAATGTAATACGTTCTAAAACTAATCAGAATATTCCTAGTCACAGAAATGTACACAACAGTCTTTATCAACCTTTTGAACATGTAGGAACCCCTAAAATAACTTTCCAGGTCTCAAAGAACCTCTGCTAATAATTATTAGTAAATCAGTATGTTGGTCATGGGGAAGAATGAATATTACATTTGTGGTCAATGGGAAGAATCCTCCTTTTACAAATATCTAAAAAGATCAATGGTGCCACTAGTAACTTATCCGAGAGGCAGGAATTGGTCATTGCTCAAGGAACCTGTAGCAACCTCTGGAGGAACCTTAGGGTTCCATGGAACCTTGGTTAAAAAAAACTGACCTAAAAGATATGGTCCCAATCTCAAAATCTGAGAGGCCATACCCTTCTATACAGAGATGTTCAGGGAAATATTGTCAGCACCTATAAAGGGATGCTTTCACAAGTGTTCACAGTGGTTGTCATGTGACCATAGATGTCAATTCTGGTCAATACCAGGCAAAGTGTTCCTTTATTCAGTGCTGGGGTGAGCAAAGGTACTTCCCTGCACAGCTTGTCATTGTGGCACCACCAATCCACAACAACATCATCTCATTGGTAGTCTAATGACCAAGTGAGTTGGAGCTCAGTGTGACATCTAAATGACTTGTCTCAGTTGTGGCCCCCAGCTGGTTCCCCTCTTGATCTATAGCGGCCTGTTGGCTTTTACGTCACTAAAAGTACAATTAGTGATTGTGCTAGCTAGCATATTGACCAGTTACAGATCTTTGATAGTCCATATCAAAAATTTATGATGTCTTCAACCTAACAGCTATCCAGTGCAATAGCCACATTCTTAATACATGGGTGAGGGCATCTCACATAGGGTGGTACCTTTAATAACTTCCTTCAAAATGATACGGTAGAAGGACCTCACTGATTAGGTTACTCATTAGTTTATCTCTTACCCAAAAACAATAGATCTAGCATGTTGCTTTATTTATTAACTTTTATTTCTTTCTAACTGGTCATAAACAATGCCAGAGTGAAGGGCCCAAAGATAAAAAAAAGCTTCCTTAGTGTGTAGTTCATTGTGCATCTTCTTACAGCATCATTTGTATTACAGCATATACACATAAATCATATACTGTACTGGTTACTTTTGAAAATAGTCAGGTTTGAAAATTGCAGAGGAACTATACAATACTGACTCCATGATTAAGCTCTTGATAGATGGAAACTCCTGAAGAGGCCGCAAGTGGAACAGCCTCTATACCAAATATCAATAAATTGTCCCAGGCTTTTATGGTGGAGAGTGGCTTCTTTTTTCTTTGTTGGATGGTTATAATTTTTTTAAATTGCCCATGTTTGAAAATGACTATAGGATGAAATTAAAAACACAACTTCATATTGCCTACACAGCAACATTTGTAATAGAAACACCTGAATATTCTCCTGGCTTAACCGCCAGGTAGGACAGCACAAATCCAGTTCTACATTCTTGAAAATCGGAGATGAATTTCAGGTTGACTTTATTTTTTTGGATAAGTAAAGGCCGAGGACGATCACTTCCACAGAATTTACCTAGAATGAAAACGAAATGATAAGAAACCAATTCTGTCACAGGCCCAGCATGTAGTAAAGCCCACATGTATGGATGTATTTTTATATTCAACTTGGACCAATATACAGTAAGTATGCATGTGATGGAGAAATGTCATTTTATTATGTCTCACTAATACATAAGCCTGGTATAGTGATGGTTTTACCTTGAATGACCTAATGTTACAGGAACGTCATTACTACAAACTGACCAACTGAAGGAATGTGTGGTATCTTCCTTGAAAGGTAATGCTACTTTCCAAAGGGGTTACAAATGGCCAATGCCATCAATTACTCCTGTATATACCGCAGCCAAAACTGGAATAAGTTAGTCTCTCACCAGGGCACGTGTCTAGTTTGATCATCTGCCAAGCCTTGGAAAAATGGTTTGGACTCCTTGGTGAAAGGCATCTATAGCTAAGTTTCTTGTTACATTTTAACACATTTAACACATTACATGTGTTATCTTTATCTCACTGTCCCTACTTAATTAAATGTTATATACAATTTGATTTTTGATTTTAAGTTATTGTGTGATCTCTCTTTGCACATCTCTAAAAAAAAAAAAAAAAAAAAAAACTATAATGTAACCATGATAAAATAGCAAGTTGCAAACCTGGCTGATCCCCCTGAAAGCTGGAAATCATTGTTGTAGGTACCACTATTACAGTAATCTCCACTTGCTTCCAGGTCTCATGCCAAGCAGCTGCACAGGAAGTCACTCACTTGGCAGGGGCGTCATTCAGAGACTACTTTGCATTTTTTTGAATGTATGCAAAGCATTCTTTAACTGGATGAGGTAGAGAGGTGTAGCAGTGACATCACAATCTCCACCACGTCCAATCAGAATTCAATGCATTCTCTCAAAGGTGCACATGCCCAGTGGCGGACATCCTGTGATTACTAAGCAGCAGGGCAGCTGCTTGGCACAAGCCAGCAACAGCAGTGTCTACTACAGTGATTTCCAGTTTTCACAGGTATAGTATAAACATAGATATATTGGTCTAATGTAACTATGTAAAAATATCTATACCTTTTTAATAATTTAATTAAATTCATTGTATTATTCAAAAGCAAAAACACCCATCCATCCATGTCTCCATACTTCATTTAGAGAATTTGCTTTGAAAAAAAAAAAACATTAGCATTTCTAGCTGCGGCCATCTTGAGTAAGGGCAGATGATTCATGTAGCATTTACCTCCTGGAATACAGATGCCCTTTGCTAAACACACCCTCCTGCATGCATGCCTAAGCTGAGAAAACACCCCCTGCTCTCTTCTACATGCAAAAAATTAAGACTTCGGGACTCCAGGGATTTATGACATCATTTTGGCCAAGGCCAGAAACCAGGAAGCAACAGAAGAAATGTACAAAATATATTTAACACAAGTATAATATATCTTCCTATCTATTTACTAATGCTAGCCGCATAAGGATTAAAAATAGTCAATGCTGATTATGAGAGTTTAGTTCCACTTTAACCTAAATCCATCTGTGGTAAGAATTAATATGAATGTTTCTGTGTTTTGTGTAAAGTACTGCATAATCTATTGTGCTTTATAAGTAATTATAATAACTATGCTGTTACTGAACATGTGCTCCCATAGTGTAGCCATATCCATAAACTAATCCATGTAAATACTTGATATGATCACTGTGACTGCAAATTACAGTTACAATGAAAATACCCTTTGAGTCTCCCCTTGCCTTCTTTTGATGCAGCAATTGGTGTTCGGGGGGCCAATAGCCAAATCTGAGCACTGTCAAGTGGAAGCAGGGGATGGTCCTTAGTGTACTTTAAGCTCCAACCCTGTGTCATATTTAAACTTACTGTTTTTACAGAGCTCCAGTGGGCTAATGAAGCAGCAGGAGAGCCCATTCAAGGTATCATTGTGCTCATTAACCTTCTTGCTCTAAATTAAACCTTGTACTGAATGGCCAGTCTACACATTGATAATTCTCATTTAGGGGAGGGATATAGCAAATAAAACAGGCAATAAATTAAATAGATGTTTAAGAAATCTGCAGTATTATGTCTTTCTAGCTATCTGGTTGTTTTCGCTGTGCACGCCTAATGGGTGTGTAACAGAGATACTTGCAGCTCACTATCACTCACAGTCCATTCAGTTCCACAATGCTCATGCACTTTACAGTCTAAGAATAGCTTTGCGTGCCAGTACTGTAGATGCATGCAAAGGCTGCCCTGTCATTGGCTGATCACTCTGTTTAAGGGGGTGGTCTCAAACAACAGCACTGGAATAGCTGAAGTAGGAGTATGTGCAGCGATTCATTCGCTATCAGTTATTGCTAGTAATGCTGAGCCAGTCCAGCCGTGAGTAGGATCAACTGTTAGGTAAAGGAATATAGCCCCAAAAAGCTAGTTTGCATGTAACCCAAGTTATTGGTTCTCTCAGTTTATACTGTGTATTTGTTCTGAAGGTCACATAATTGCTTGAACCAAGCAAGGGTATGATAGGCAGGACTTTACCACAGCCACTGGCCATGCACGAAATCTGATAATCCCACTGCTCACTTGCTCAAAAATCGCTAGATGCGATATCATTTGCTTCCCTGGTGATCTTCACCAGGCTTCTCTTTTTTGTACTGATTTGGTTACAGTGACAACACCGTATTTGGTTAGTGATATATGGGTGTTCACCCCTATCTTCGTGGATCATTCTAATAGAACCTGTTGCTTTGTCTGTGTTTAGGTCTTTAAGGGGATGTAAGCCTGATCACTCTGTTTAAGGGGATGCAGTTAGCTTTAGAGTGTGCTTTTCCCGTGCAGCTGTTGCTGTCCTTGTTGCTGACCTTTTCCAACCTGGCTCTGAGTAAACTAGTTAAGGATTTGCAAAAGGAAAGAAAAACTGTGCTGTCTTATAAAGATATTGAAAAATATATGTATACTAGTGGCCTGCACAACAGGTAACTGTAATGAGTGAATAAAATTTAAATATAAAAAAGTGCGGCGCTCATAGAGCACGAAAAATAACAATCAATGTCTAAAAGTGATGATACTAAATAATGATACAGTATCCAAATAAAAAAATTTATATATGAATGTGTGTCACTAAAAATAGTGAACAAATATGATAAATCAAATGGATTGTGAATCAAAAGATCATATATATGGAAAGGGTTGGTAGACCTACTAATCACATAATCGCATAGATCACATATACAATAAATATGACAGTAGAAAAATCTTGAATATATATCACCATATAAACAAAACCATATAGCAATGTGTGTTACAAATAGTGATCTAAGCAAAAAACACCACCTAATAGTGACATAAATTCAACATTGGTGCGTTAAGAAATATATAACAGGTGACTTGGTGCAAGTTGTCTGTTGCAGTCCACCACCTCTTGGGAATGCGCTTACCAGATAGCGTGAACTCAGATAGGCTTACGCCGTATGAGTCACAAAAGGCAGTTGGTGTCACTACACCCGTGGGAGAATCTACTTGGGGATGGTGCCAAACGACAAGATCCTTCACTGGATATATCCAAAGAACTCTCAGGAGGGAGGGATGATGGATGTTATATCACTGGTAGTGCTCAAATTAGTGGGACCGATAAAGAGTAAAATGGAGCCACATAGTGTAATACCATAGGGGATTTATTTTGACAAAGCATATAAAAATGGGTACTCACATTTAAAACGACATGTAAAAGCATATAATGGTCTACTGGTAACGCAGTGGTAACAGCTAACCGAGTCCCGACGCGTTTCGCCTCATACAGGCATCATCTGGGGGTGCTGGGCCACTGCGTATATATAGGATGAGGGTACCTGAATTAGGACCAGACTGCCATCACCTGTGTGGTCGTGCTGAAATGACACTTCCTTTATCTGCAAAGATGGCGTCTATGGCTTGTGTGTCAAGCCTCCTTTTGGTATTCACACTAAAGGTGTTTGCAAGCATGGCCCCAGAGGCTTGAGTATCAAGCCTCATTTTGATAACAGAGGAAGGTCAATGATAAAGAAAGCACTTCCTTGTGTCAGCAAACACGGTGCCCAAAACTTATGTGTCCAACATCTGAAAAGTGATAAGGGGGGTTATCAGCAATGTTAATAACTACAAGGAACCAAGTGGATGGTCTGGTGCTAAACAGATATTTACATTAAAATCATAGTAAGTGTATAATAGACGCTTATTATACACTAAAACAGCAAATGTACAACCGGGGTGATACATTTTAATGTTAAAATTTAAAAACAAGAATATCTGTGATGAAGGCCAAATATTCTAAAAATCAATATATATATATATATATATATATAGATATAGATATATAGAAGAAAATATATAAAAAAGAAGTTAAACATTTATATTTATAGGAGAATCCCCAAAATGTTTAAAAATAATGATAGTAAATAATGGTGAACATAACGAATATATATTAACCAATAATCGCTATCATTAATGTATAAATTTGTAAAAGGTTGATAATGTATATTGTCCCACTGACTCAATCTAACGTGATGGAAAACTGACCCATGCAGGTACCTCCATATGACAACCATCTAAATATACAAACAAGGAAATATTATATAAATTTATATCGATATGAGAACAAAACGTATAATCTATTTACTATTCCATATTTAGATTTATATTTAAATTTAAACTAATATGGGATGCGGAGACCAAAAAATAAAATAAAAATAGTTTAATATAAAAAAATAGAAATGGTTATATTGGAACACGGAATGCGTCCATTACCATGTCAAAAAACATGGCGACTGTCCTTTCAAAAAAATTCTTGGATAAGGGATATGATTCAACCTTAGTACAGTCCCAATACCAGGAAGTTCTCACATTAGATAGTCCCTGTTTGAACGTATCCCAAAAGAACGTGATAGTTCCCATAAATGGGCAGTTCTTACATCCTATTCAGTACAACATCGTGATATTCAAAATATCCTGAATAGGCATTGGAACATATTGAAGACCGATAAAGTTCTTTGCCCTTTAATACCTGAATGGGCTAAAGTTACCTTTAGGGGCGTTCCATCCCTTCAAAGCAAAATAGCTCCCAACATCATCAACCCTCCAGTTCGACCATCTTTCTTTCATGACTTGAAGGGCTATTATCCTTGTAAAAAGTGTAATGTTTGTCGTCGTAACTCAATAGGGCGCAATAAGAGTTTACAATTTTGCTCTACAATCACAAGACGTACATATTCCATCAAAGGATTTCACACCTGTTCCTCTCGTTTTGTTGTTTATTTGATTACATGCCCTTGCGGGAAGCAATACATTGGACGCACCACTCGGACGTTTTCTATTCCTGTTGGTGAACATATAGCCAAAATAAAAAGTGGGGACGTTAAACATACAGTCCCCAGACATTATAGAGAATGTCACGATCGAAATCCAGAGGGCACCAGTTTTCTAGTGATAGATAGCTATATTCCACCATGGAGGGGTGGAGCCTTGACTCGCGGTGTGTCCCAGCTTGAAACGTTCTGGATTTTTGAGTTGCAAACCTACCAGCCATGGGGCCTAAACGTCGATTGGGATATTAATTCCTTTTTGAATAAAGCCTGAGTTTCTTATATATATGTTACACTGAATGGTCATTGCCATGTTTTTTGACATGGTAATTGACGCATTCTGTGTTCCAATATAACCATTTCTATTTTTTATATTAAACTATTTTTATTTTATTTTTTGGTCTCCGCATCCCATATTAGTTTAAATTTAAATATAAATCTAAATATGGAATAATAAATAGATTATACGTTTTGTTCTCATATCGATATAAATTTATATAATATTTCCTTGTTTGTATATTTAGATGGTTGTCATATGGAGGTACCTGCATGGGTCAGTTTTCCATCACGTTAGATTGAGTCAGTGGGACAATATACATTATCAACCTTTTACAAATTTATACATTAATGATAGCGATTATTGGTGAATATATATTCGTTATGTTCACCATTATTTACTATCATTATTTTTAAACATTTTGGGGATTCTCCTATAAATATAAATGTTTAACTTCTTTTTTATATATTTTCTTCTATATATATATATATATATATATTGATTTTTAGAATATTTGGCCTTCATCACCGATATTCTTGTTTTTAAATTTTAACATTAAAATGTATCACCCCGGTTGTACATTTGCTGTTTTAGTGTATAATAAGCGTCTATTATACACTTACTATGATTTTAATGTAAATATCTGTTTAGCGCCAGACCATCCACTTGGTTCCTTGTAGTTATTAACATTGCTGATAACCCCCCTTATCACTTTTCAGATGTTGGACACATAAGTTTTGGGCACCATGTTTGCTGACACATGGAAGTGCTTTCTTTATCATTGACCTTCCTCTGTTATCAAAATGAGGCTTGATACTCAAGCCTCTGGGGCCATGCTTGCAAACACCTTTAGTGTGAATACCAAAAGGAGGCTTGACACACAAGCCATAGACGCCATCTTTGCAGATACAGGAAGTGTCATTTCAGCACGACCACACAGGTGATGGCAGTCTGGTCCTAATTCAGGTACCCTCATCCTATATATACGCAGTGGCCCAGCACCCCCAGATGATGCCTGTATGAGGCGAAACGCGTCGGGACTCGGTTAGCTGTTACCACTGCGTTACCAGTAGACCATTATATGCTTTTACATGTCGTTTTAAATGTGAGTACCCATTTTTATATGCTTTGTCAAAATAAATCCCCTATGGTATTACACTATGTGGCTCCATTTTACTCTTTATCGGTCCCACTAATTTGAGCACTACCAGTGGTATAACATCCATCATCCCTCCCTCCTGAGAGTTCTTTGGATATATCCAGTGTATATCCAAGTAGATGCTCCCATGGGTGTAGTGACACCAACTGCCTTTTGTGACTCATACGGCGTAAGCCTATCTGAGTTCACGCTATCTGGTAAGCGCATTCCCAAGAGGTGGTGGACTGCAACAGACAACTTGCACCAAGTCACCTGTTATATATTTCTTAACGCACCAATGTTGAATTTATGTCACTATTAGGTGGTGTTTTTTGCTTAGATCACTATTTGTAACACACATTGCTATATGGTTTTGTTTATATGGTGATATATATTCAAGATTTTTCTACTGTCATATTTATTGTATATGTGATCTATGCGATTATGTGATTAGTAGGTCTACCAACCGTTTCCATATATATGATCTTTTGATTCACAATCCATTTGATTTATCATATTTGTTTGTTCACTATTTTTAGTGACACACATTCATATATTAATTTTTTTTTTTGGATACTGTATCATTATTTAGTATCATCACTTTTAGACATTGATTGTTATTTTTCGTGCTCTATGAGCGCCGCACTTTTTTATATTTTAATAGTTAAGGATTTGCCCCTTAATGATCAGGCCATTTTTTGCAAAACGACACTGCGTCGTTTTAACTGACAATTGCGCGGTCGTGCAACGCTGTACCCAAACAAAATTGATGTCCTTTTTTTTCACAAATAGAGCTTTCTTTTGGGGGTATTTGATCACCTCTGCAGTTTTTACTTTTTGCGCTATAAACAAAAAAGCGACAATTTTGAAAAATTGAATATTTCTTTTACTTTTTGCTATAATCCATCTCCACGAGAAATATATATAAAAAACAAATGTATTCATCAGTTTAGGCCGATATATATTCTTTTACATATTTTTGGTAAAAAAAAAAAATCACAATAGGCGTATATTGATTGGTTTGCGCAAAAGTTATTGCGTCTACAAACTATGGGATAGATGTAGGGACTTTTATTTATTTTTTATTGCTTTTACTAGTAATGGCGGTGATCTGCAGTGGACAAATCTTACCCTTTTTGGGGACCAGTGACATTATTACATTCATCAGTGCTATAAAAATGCACTGATCAATGTAAAATGACACTGGCAGGGAAGGGGTTAACACAAGGGGTTAGGTGTGTTCCCTGGTTTGTTCTAATTGTAGGGGGGGTGGGCTGGCAGGGACATGACAGAGATCGTTGTTCCCGATCACTGGGAACAGTAGATCTCTGTCATGTCTCCTGTCAGAATGGGGATCTACTTGTTTACACTGGCAGATCCCCATTCGGACTCTGTACTAGGCGACCGCGGGTCACTGGCAGATATAGAGTCCGCCCGACCCGCGGGCACACTCCCGCAGTGTGCAGCGGGAGCAAGAACTCACCACCAGCAGCGCGTGCCCGCCTGCAACTGTGCCTGCATGAGCCGTCGTACATAGTTACATAGTAGATGAGGTTAAAAAAAGACACAAGTCCACCAAGTCCAACCTATGTGTGTGATTATATGCCAGTATTACATTGAATATCCCTATATGTTTCGGTTGTTCATACAGCTACAGCAATTCACACAGGAGAGCCGACCTGCCGCCGTATAACAAAAGCGGCTGGTCGGCAAGTGATTAAAGGTATAGTCCGTCCACCTTATGAGTAAAACAGCCCATGCAGACAAAGGTCCCCAGTATATTACAATGCACTGTGCCATTTTGTAAATACAGTGCAATGTGATGGCATACCACTAGGCCTCTGCTGGAACCCTTTAACCATACCCATATTGTTTATCTTCACCTGACTCTAATAGCTTCTGGAACACAGCAAAAAGGTGCACGCTTTCTTTCCATGACACATTTGCAAGTAGGGTTACCACCTCATCCCTTTAAACCCAAACACACAGTAATTACACAGGTTTTGAGGCTAATATATTGCAGATATGGCGCTTAGTGAGTTTAATTACCACTTTAATCAGCCACAGAACCTGTGTAATTAATATGTGTTCGTGTTGAAAGGGATGAAGCAACAACCCTATGTGCAATGCACCCACTTCAGAGGTTCAGCGTTGCTGGGATAGGAAGAGCATCCAATACACATATGCCACGCCTGAAAAAGAGAAGCACACTGCAATGACACGGAGAACAAGTGTCCAAGCTTTGATGTGTCCTGGAAGCTATTAGGGACAGGCAAAGGTAAACAACATCGGAGTACATCAGGTACGCTTTGAGAATGCCAGCAGAGGCCTACAGGTTTGGCAATTACATTACATTGTATTTTGAAAAAGTAACATTGTAATATTTTGGGGCCCCTTGACTGCATGGTCAGTTTTACTTGTAAAGTGGACTATACCGTTATTCTGCCTTTGATAAAAAAAAGGGGCGGGGGCAGATCAGGGGGTGGGGCTTTGAATGAAGTGTGTGGTTTGAAAGAAAATTGAATAGATTAACATGGTCAAATTTATTAAATGCATGCCATAATGTAAAAATTTTACAAAATTAGTTTTTATTTTACATGCAAATTTCAGTATTTCGGGTACAAACAAGTATAATATGCAAGTATAATTAAAGCATATACTCGAATATAAGCCGAGATTTTCAGACCCTTTTTTAGGTCTGAAAGTCCACCTCTCGGCTTATATTCGAGTCACCGCCGTCTGCCTACATGAACAGCTTGTCATGCAGACAGACGGCGGTGTTCAAAAGCCGCGCCGCCTCCTCCCGCCCGTCCGTGATAGGCGGACACTAATTTTCCCAGCAGTACAGTGTTCCGCCTATCACGGATGGCCTGTCATTCTCATCTCATGGACGAGGATGAGAGGATATCCATGATAGGCGGAACACTGAACACTGACTGCTGGGAAAAAAGTGTTCCTCCTATCACGGACGAGGAGGCGCGGCTTTTAAATTTTAATGGCGCCTGTAATACACGCTGTGGGGAGGACAGAGCGGGACCGGACCACGGACCACGGACCCAGGACCGAGGACCGAGGACCCCGGACACAGGACCCAGGACACAGGACCCAGGACGCCGGACCCACGGATCGGCAGATCGGCACAGGTAGGCTGCAATGGGGACACGGGCTGCAATGGGGACACGGGGGTCTGTACAGGGGACATTCAGATTGGCATTGCTGACCCTTTTTCCACTTACAGTAGCTGCTGCATTTTTGCCCCTCGGCTTATACACGGTCAATACGTTTCCCCATTTTTTTGTGGTGATTTAGGGGCCACGGCTTATACTCGGGACGGCCTATACTCGAGTATATACGGTAACATATTTATTTTTCTATTTGTGATATACAGTAGTAAGTAGCTCAGGTACAGGACTCAGGAGGGCAAGAAAAATACCAGTTACACTTACCGGTAACGGATTTTCTAGGAAGTCTTCCAGGTCGGCACAACTGAGAGGATGACTGGTCTCACCTGGCAGGAAACACAATTAACAAAGTTTAAAAAGCCCCACCCCTCCCTCTGACCCTCAGTTATGACAAAGTAAACACCCACACCAGTGTCAGAGGGTACATTCTTTGAAGAATAAAACATCACCAACAGTTAAGGGTAGGGAAGTAGGCCTGCCGTCCTGGAAGACTTCCTAGAAAATCCGTTACCGGTAAGTGTAACTGGTATTTTTCTCCAGTCATCTTCCAGGACGGCACACCTGAGACGATGAGCAAGAAGTTAAGGCCTACCTTAGGGTGGGACCACCGCCTGTAGGACCTTCCTGCCAAAAGCCAAGTCCTGAGGGGACAACAGCTCCACTCTGTAATGCCTCAGGAAGGTATTATGGCTCGTCCATGTTGCTGCCTTGCAGATTTGATCTATGGAAGCACCTGCCCTTTCTGCCCAGGAGGTCGCCAGAGATCTGGTTGAATGAGCCTTAAGGTGGGATGGAACCGGTTTATCCGAGTGTTTATAGGCTAATGCTATTGCCTGCTTAATCCACCTGGCTATCGTAGGTTTTGAGGCCTGAAGACCCTTTCTTTGGCCACCAAAAGTAACTAGAAGATGATTTGATCTCCTAAACTCTCTTGCCCTTTCTAGATAGACTAAAAGACAACGTCTAACATCTAAAAGGTGCAACCTTTCTTCCTTATCATTCTTAGGATTGACCCAGAGGTCACTTTTGGTAAATAAAGAGGATCCTGTCTAAGGATTACCCTGTCCTCTAGGATCAACAAAAAAAGGCTCTTTTATTGTCAGGGCCTGTAGGTCACCTACTCTTCTAGCTGTGGTAATGGCTAGAAGAAAGGCCATCTTAAGAGAAAGAAAATTAAATGAAATTTGATCCAACGGCTCAAATGGCCCTTTCGTTAGGGCGTCCAGAACCAGGGACAAATCCCACGGAGGGAACCTAACTGTCCTTACCGGGGTTAACCTTTCCCTGGCTAGCAAAAATCTCTTAACAAGAGGGTCTTGAGCTCACCTAGTGTCAAAGAACACTGACAGGGCTGCTACCTGGACCCTAAGGGTACTGACCGCTAACCCCTGGTCTACCCCTTCCTGGAGAAAATCCAAAACGGTTGGAATCATTTGGATAGTCCTCTGTTTTGCTTGAGCCCATCTGGAGAAGACCTTCCAGACCTTTGCATAAATTTGTCTGGTAACCTTCTACCTACTAAGGAGAAGAGTGTCAATTACCTTCTCCGAGCATCCCCTGTTCCTGAGGATCTCCCTTTCAAGAGCCAGGCCGTCAGGGACAGAAACCCCGGGTTGGGATGAAGCACTGGGCCCTGGCAGAGAAGATCCCGCCTGATCGGGAGATGCAGCGGAGGCACAATTGACCACCTCCACATGGTGGGGAACCAGACCCGCTTCTACCACCAGGGTGCAATCAGGATAAAGTCTCCATCCGACTGTGACAGCTTTTGAAGCACTCGTGGGATGAGTACCAGGGGAGGAAAGGCATATGCCAGACTGAAGTCCCAGTTCTGAGCGAGGGCGTCTACCCCCGAGGATCTCTGCTCTCTCGTGAGAGAGAAGAATCTTCGCACTTTTGCGTTCTTTTGAGAAGCAAATAAATCTATCTCTGGTACTCCGAAACGACGACTTACCAGAGCGAAAACTTCTTCGTTCAGCTCCCATTCCCCTGAAGAATGGGCTGTCTGCTGAGGAAGTCTGCTTGTATATTGAGGGATCCCTTTATGTGGACTGCAGAGATCGAGAGAATGTTCTTCTCTGCCTCTCCCAGGAAATCTTGGGTCAGTGCCCTTAAACTGACTGACCTTGTTCCCCCTTGACGGTTCAAATAGGATACCGCCACCCGGTTGTCCGAGAAAATTTGGACTTCCCTTCCTTGGATCAAGTCCCGGAAGACACACAATGCCTTCCCGACTGCCAGAAGCTCCTTGAAATTTGAGGAAGCTCTGCTCTGACTCTGATCCCAGGGACCTTGGGCGTACCGGTCTCCTAAATGAGCCCCCCAACCCCAGGCACTTGCGTCTGTTGTAATGCCTATTGGGTCTAGCTGTGTCCACGTCCGACCTCCAGATAGGTTGACGGGATCGAGCCACCAATCTAGGGAGCTTCTTACCTCCTCTACCAGAGGAACTTTCTCCTCCAGGGTTTCTCTTCTCCCGTCCCAAGAGGAGAGAAGGAAGCCCTGGAGGACGCGGGAGTGGAGCTGAGCCCAGGGAACCGCCGGGAAGCAAGAGGCCATCAGGCCCAGCACCCTCATGAAGTTTCTCAAAGATACCTCTGGGGCTTCGAGACACATTGTCACTGCGCCCCGAATTTTTCCGACCTTTTCGGGAGGAAGAAAAACTTTCTGGGCCACTGAGTCTAACTGGTACCCCAAGTACACCTTTGACTGTGAGGGATCCAGGGAGGACTTCTCCTGACTCACCATCCAACCTAGAGAATCCAAGGTCGTCAAGACCAGCTCTTGATCCCTCAGGAGTTGGTCTCTGGATGGACTGTAGATCAACAGATCGTCGAGGTATGGTATCAGAGCTACACCCTGAAGGTGTAGGAAAGATACCACCTCTGCCAGGACCTTGGTAAAGATCCTTGGACTGGCCGCAAGGCCGAACGGGAGTGCCCTGAACTGCCAATGCTGCACCCCCTGTTTTGTCCGTACTGCGAAGCTCAAGTACTTCTGATGATCCGGGGCAATGGGTACGTGCAGGTAAGCATCTTTGAGATCCAACGTGATCATGAAAACTCCCTTCTGGAGGTGTTTTCTGACCGTGTAGATGCTCTCCATTCTGAATCTCTTGTACAACAGGTAGTGGTTCAGTTTCCATAGATTGATAATCAACCGAAACTTGCCCGATGGCTTCGGGACCACAAAAATGTGGGAATAAAAACCGAAAGCCCTCTGAGTCACTGGGACCGGGATAATTACTTCCTGTTCTGCGAGCATGCGAACACTGTCTAGCAAACCCTTTGCTTTTAGAGAATCTTTGGGAAGGTAAGTAACAAAAAAATTTTGGAGGTGGGAGTGACCGGAATTCCAGCTTGTAACCTAGTTTTATAAGGTCTAAAATATAAGGGCTCTCTGAGATCCTCTCCCACTGGGGAAGGAACCATGAGAGCCTTGCGCCCACTTTTATGCTGGCGTCATTTAGTTTCTTTGCTGGACGGTCCGGACCCGGAAAAAAGGATACCACCCTTTTCCTTGCCCTTTCCAATCCCCTACTTCTTCCTTTGTCCCCCCTTGCCCTTGAACTGACCTTTTGCAGGGGGCCACGAAAAAATTTCCTCCCCTTTTCCTTCTTGGGTTTGGTGGGAAATTTCTTACCTTTTTCTGTGGATCGGGAAAGGACCTGTTCCAGACCCGAACCAAAGAGTAGGGAGCCCTCAAAGGGAATACCACTGAGTCGGGACTTAGAAGTGAAGTCTCCGTCCCAAGTCTTAACCCAAAGGGCCCTCCTGGCTGAGTTCAGTAATGCCGCTGACTTAGCAGTCGTCCTTACTGTCTCTACTGCCAAAAAGGCGATAGCTCTCCCCACCACTTCCAGGGATTCCACTACCTCCCTGGACTCCTTCTTACGTGTGAGATGGTCCTTTAGCTTGTTGAGCCATGCATCTGCGTTCCTGGCTACACAAGCTGAAGCCAATGCAGGGCTCATGGCCGATGCATTAGCTTCCCAAGCTCTACGCAACAGGATCTCAGATTTTTTATCCATCTGATCCTGAATGTTACCTGCGTCCTCAAAAGATAAGTCCGACCATTTAGAAACCTGCGCCAAAGACGCATCTAGGCGTGGGACTTTGAAAAAAATTTCTTCCTCCTCCTCCTTAAAAGGACATCTCCGTTTCCAAGTTTTAAGTCTGAGGAGCTTACGCTCAGGTTCCTTCCACTCCCTTAAGATAATGTCTTTTAGGGACTGGTGAACTGGGAAGGATCTGGCCTGTGGCTTACCCAAACCTCTATAGACCTTATCCTGAGCTGACACTTGGGCGGAAGGTAACTGAATGTCCTCCGACGCATACACTGCCCTGAGGAGACCCTCCATATCCTCTGCTGAAAAGAGGTGTCCCCCAGGTCTGGTCTCTACATGGCTATCCTGATCTAAGTCCTCCCCTTCCTGGGAACTCAAGTCAGAGCTACAAACCTCCTCCTCTGAATAGCAAGGGGCAGGTTCCTGAGACCCTCCTGTAAAGGTAGATCTATCTTCCTGTGAGGGAGAGCTTTCCCTTACTGATCTGGCATCCCCCTGACGCTGATCAAGTGTGGCTTTAAAAGACTGAAGGGTAGCTAGCATCTCAACTTGTAGTGCCCTGCATTTCTTCGCAACCCGTGCTGTCTCTTTGCCTGCCAATTTGTAAATACATTTATAACAAAAAGGCTTGCTGTGGTCCTGTGGAAGTTTAGTACTACAAGACCCACAGCGTTTAGTTTTAGATGTGGCTTTCCCAGACCTACTGGCTCTCTCCTGAGCAGGGCATTCGGTCTCTGTAACAAAGGGACACCGCATTAGCCAACATCACAATACACAAACAGTGTGGGGGACAGGGACAATAGGGCCACCCCAAATGCCTGCCCCCCCCCTCGCTCCAGCCGAGTCACTCACCCCCTGTGGCGACCTCTGATGCTGTGAGCTCTGGTCCGCCTTCCATCCTCTGCCTCTGCAACGGTAGATGGATCTCTGTGAAGGCTGTGGACCTCGGGCCCCCTCTCTCCAAACAGCCGCCTCGTGCTACTGACCGCCGCGCTCGCCGCCATTTTGTTGAAGCCCCGGCGCGCCGGATATGACGTCACACCGGCGCCCGGCGGCTTCCGGACATGCGCACTATCGGTTACACACGCCGCTCTGCACAGCGGTCTATCCCTAAGGATGGTACGGCTCCCTAAGGAGAAAAAAACGTTCGGCCATTGGAGCCCAGCTTCCGGCCGACGTGGGGTTTATCAGCGCCCCCCCCTGACCATCCACCACTGTCAGGTATGGGGGAAAGGAAAAGAGGGAAGGTTAAGTGGCCCCTGGGGTTATGGACAACTCACCTGTCCTAGTGCCCCAGCCTCTCCACATTCAGGAATGCTTCTAAGGAGAGCAAGAGGGAAACCCCTTAATGTAAAGGCATTTAAAATGCTTGAACAGAGAACCCCACAGGCACCACTGACTGCTCTGGGTCTGTTCATTAAGGGGGCGACCATGGTCCCAGACCTGAGGTCTCTGAAAAAAAATAACAAATGGTTTCGCAGCCATCAGCGTGTGGGAAACACAATCAATAACTGAGGGTCAGAGGGAGGGGTGGGGCTTTTTAAACTTTGTTAATTGTGTTTCCTGCCAGGTGAGACCAGTCATCCTCTCAGGTGTGCCGTCCTGGAAGATGACTGAAGAAATTAGAATGGTCAGGCACACACATGAAATGGACTCTCACAGTGACACTGACAGTAGTGTGCAGCAGCACAGATAGGGTTGCCACTTTTCATTCAAGCCAAACCTGAACACTTTAGTGGTGCACAGGAATTTAAAAAAAAATTGAATATACACTATAGGAATGGAACAGACCTGGGACACCTTTGGGCACTCCAAAGAGAATAGTAACACATAGTGCCCCCCCCCCCCTCACCCTCCTGTCAGGCCATTTTCTGAGCCACATTACTGTCTGAATAATGTGTCCGGGTTTCAGGTGGACTGAAACCTGGACACATTTAAAACCCGGACAGGTGGCAACCTTAAGCACAGATGATGATAACACCTCACCGACACGACACGTCCCTTCCTGAGTCACAGTGACAGTCTCTCTCAATGCCAGGTGATCCCTTCATGCCACTCCAGTCAAAACAGACAGTCCCACTCCCGGCTTGCCTTGCTCCTGTCCCACAGACCCACACAAGAGGCTCCGGCTGCTCTGCCCCCTTGCACCATGACATCGCACGACGCGCTCAGGCACCGCCTCTGCCAGACCCGCACTCCGCCGGTGCTCCTCAAATACAGTGGTGTGAAAAAGTGTTTGCCCCTTCCTCATTTCCTGTTCCTTTGCATGTTTGTCACACTTAAGTGTTTCGGAACATCAAACCAATTTAAACAATAGTCAAGGACAACACAAGTAAACACAAAATGCAATTTGTAAATGAAGGTGTTTATTATTAAAGGTGAAAAAAAATCCAAACCATCATGGCCCTGTGTGAAAAAGTGATTGCCCCCCTTGTTAAAACATACTATAACTGTGGTTGTCCACACCTGAGTTCAATTTCTCTAGCCACACCCAGGCCTGATTATTGCCACACCTGTTCACAATCAAGGCATCACTTAAATAGGAGCTGCTTGACACAGTAAGGTCCACCAGAAGATCCTTAAAAGCTACACATCATGCCGAGACCCAAAGAAATTCAGGAACAATTGAGAAAGAAAGTAATTGAGATCTATCAGTCTGGAAAGGGTTATAAAGCCATTTCCAAAGCTTTGGGAATCCAGCGAACCACAGTGAGAGCCATTATCCACAAATGGCGAAGACATGGAACAGTGGTGAACCTTCCCAGGAGTGGCCGGCTGCCCAAAATTACCCCAAGAGCGCAGCGACGACTCATCCAAGAGGTCACAAAAGACCCCACAACAACGTCCAAGGAACTGCAGTCCTCACTTGCCTCAGTTAAGGTCAGCGTTCATGCCTCCACCATCAGGAAAAGACTGGGCAAAAATGGCCTGCATGGCAGAGTTCCAAGGAGAAAACCACTGCTGAGCAAAAAGAACATCAAAGCTTGTCTCAATTTCTCCACAACACATCTTGATGATCCCCAAGACTTTTGGGACAACATTCTGTGGACCGATGAGACAAAAGTGGAACTCTTTGGAAGGTGTGTGTCCAAGTATATCTGGCGTAGAAGGAACACTGCATTTCAGAAAAAGAACATTATACCAACAGTAAAATATGGTGGTGGTAGTGTGATGGTCTGGGGCTGTTTTGCTGCTTCAGGACCTGGAAGACTTGCCGTGATAAAAGGAACTATGAATTCTGCTGTCTACCAAGAGATCCTGAAGGAGAATGTCGCAGAGCCGGGAAGCAGAAAGTGCAGGGTCTGGAGGAGGAGCAGAGGAGGGCTATCAGCTGTTGAAGACCAGGGGTGGCAATAGAGTGCTGTGGCTGCACAAAGAGGTGCAGGATCTATAGGAAGACTGTGTCCTTCTCTAAGCTGCTGACATGTGGGGGCAGAGGCAAGCATCTCCGCAGCAGCACAGGATCTGACAGAGGAGTTCTTTCCTCCTTTCTGTTGCCAACTGCTGAGACAAGGTGTGGACCAGGACAAGGGAGGTGCCACAGTTACAGAACTGCGAGGGCCACATGATATGGCCTGGCGGGCTTAATTTGGCCCACTGGCCTTGTGTTTGACATATGTGTGTTATACTTAACTTCTCTGTGCAATGGAATTGCATAGAGTGTCCCTGAACCTTCTCTTCTGGACCCCCCCCCCCCCCCCGCCAGCGATCCTTGCTCCTCCACCTGATTTCTAGACTCTGCGACCATCGAAAAAACTTCGACCAGTATGGCAGGTGCCAGTGGGTAGATGGGAGGGAGATCAATGAGCCTCCATTTGCTGATCTTCCCTTCTTGTTAATGTAAAATGTCACTTTCGGGTCCTTATGTCACTTTCCCCAGCCTATATAAAAAAAAAAAAAAAAGAGTGCAATCTGCACTTATTTCGTTTCATTGGATGGCAGGTGAGACATGAGGTGTCTTTATTAAAGAGAACCTGTCACCAGAAATGTATCACATAGAGGGCATTTTGCCCTAATGTGATAGAAAAAAAAAAAGGTTAGAAAAACATTTTCTAAGTGTAAAAAAAAAAAAAAAAAGTGCTTCTGCCAGATCACTTCCGCATACCCCAGAAAATGCTGGTCTCCTACTTGTTCTGTCTCCACATTTTTCTGGGCTCCATGTACCCATTGGTGAACCCAGAATCTGCATGGCGGATGCCACTGGGTAGAAGGGAAGAAGATCAGCAAAGGTGACCTTATCTCCTTTTTCTGTTTTAGGCTTCGTCCCTATCGGTGAACCCAGGACCAGCATGGCAGGTTCCATCAGTTTTTTTTTTTTTTTAATTAAAATAACAAACATGTTATACTTACCTTCTCTGTGCGATGGTTTTGTACAGAACGGCCCCTAACCTCCTCTTCTGGGGTCCCCTGCTGGCAATCTCCTTGACATGTAAAACATAATTTCCAGGGCCTTGTGTCCCTGGCTGGGGAAGAAACTAATGGAGTGAGATCTGATATTTAACCCCTTCAGATCCGTGCTATAGCCGAATGACAGCTACAGCGCGGATCTACTTTGCCGGGAGGCCGTCAATAGACATCCTCCCCTTTGCACGCTCCCAGCGTTTGATCACCGAGTCAATGAGACTTGGGTGGCCCCTTACCGCGTGATCAGCTGTCAGCCAATGACAGCTGATCACATGATGTAAACAGATCGGTAATCGTTTTTTTTTCTCCTCGCGCTGACAGTGTGAGGAGAAAAAAAAGCTGATTATCTGCTTCAGTGCAAGGGACATCAGTCCCGAAGAGGAAGAGGCGAAGCCATCTCATCTGTGCCCACCAGTACCACCTTCCAGTGCCCACACAGTGCCATGAATCAGTGCATAAGTGCCAGCAATCAGTGCCACCTATCAATGCCCATGAGTGGCACCTATCAATGCCCACCAGTGGTGCCAATCAGTGCCTCATCAGTGTCACCTACCAGTGCCCATCACTGCCACCCATCAGTGCCCATTACTGACACCTAATAGTGCCAGCTATCAGTGCCACCTATTAGTGCCCTTCAGTGCCACCTATCAATGCCTTTTAGTGCCACCCATCAGTGCCACCTCTCAGTGCCCACCAATGCCACTTCATCAGTGCTGCCTATTAGTGCCCATCGGTGTCGCCTATTAGTGCCCATCAATGCAGCCTATCAGCGTACATCAATGAAGGAGAAAAATGACCTGTTTGCAAAATATTTTAAAAAAATAATGTTTTATTTTTTTTCAAAGCATAAACAATTACCATTACTACTACAAGCATGCTGTATAAAAAGAAAATATCTGTTATACTTATACATTTATACATATATATTTATACAATTTTATTTTTATTTGGTTCAAAACTACTATAAAACTACTACAAGCATAAACAATTACAATTACAACCATGCTGTATAAAAAGAAAATATATGTTATACTTATACATGTATACATATATATTTATACTTATATATAATTATTAATATATTAATACCGTTTTTTTTTATGTTTTTTTTTTTTTTCAAAACTACTATAAAACTACTAGCATAAACATTTACCATTACTACTACAAGCATGCTGTATAAAAAGAAAATATCTGTTATACTTATACATATATATTTATACAATTTTTTTTTTTGGTTTTTTTTTTTTTTCAAAACTACGATAAAACTACCACAAGCATAAACAATTACCATTACTAATACAAGCATGCTGTATAAAAAGAAAATATCTGTTATACTTATACATTTATACATATATTTATACAATTTTTTTTTTGTTTTTTTTTTCAAAAATACGATAAAACTACTACAAGCATAAACAATTACAATTACTACTACAAGTATGCTGTATAAAAAGAAACTATCTGTTATACTTATACATTTATACATATATATTTATACTTATATTATATATAATTATTAATAAAAAAAAATGTAATGTTTTTTTTAATGTTTTTTTTAAAAAACTACTAGCATAAACATTTACCATTACTACTACAAGCATGCTGTATAAAAATAATATATCTGTTAAACTTATATATTTATACAATTAATACAATTTACAATTACCAATACTACTACTACAAGCATGCTGTATAAAAAGGAAATATTTGTTATACTTATCCAATTATACATATATTTTTATACAAAATACATTTATTTATTTTTTTGCTATATCAAGAGAAAAGATATGTTATTCTATACATTTATACAATTTTTCATTCATTTTCAAATCATTAACTACTACAACAATCCTCTATATATATATATAAAGAAAAAATGTTACTCTATAGGGACCATTACCACATTACTACCTATCGATTAGCACATACTCATTACCATCTTCATGAATCTGAAAGTCAAACCTGTAGGTTATCATCATTTCAAAGTACAAACCAATTATTACCATTTTCATCTACCTGAATTTCATACCTGACGTTGATCCACTCGTCATCGTCAAAGTGGATTTCGTGGTCCTGTTGGGGGATGGGGATAGCAGCCCGGCACAGTGGACAGGTTGCGCTTTCCTCCATCCACTGTTGGACGCATCCCGTGTGGAAATGGTGATCGCAGGTCAGAATGGTCGGGTCTTCTCCATCTTCATACCCTGCAAGACAAATCATACAGATTACCTGCTCCTCGCCACGCGGCTCCATTGCCGGCGGCGGTGCTGGGAGAGGTTCAACAGGCCTGTCGCGGTCTCGTGGCGAGCGGCTCCTGTTCCTGGGTGGGTCCTCCTCCGGTCTCCGCTGACGTGGGGCTCTGGATCGTGTCCGGTGGGCGATTGGTGACTCGTCGCCGTCCTGACGTGAGCGCCTTCGCCGGGATCTGGGACGTGAAGGACGAGGCATCCTGGTTGAGCTGGACGCCTGTATACCTGAAAAAGTCTAAAAAATTATAATATTAATAATAATATTATAATAGGGGGTAGTGATAGCGATAAATATCAATAAAAATCGCAGTTATTCGCCGTCAGTCGCAGAAAATCGCAGTGAAATGCAGGAGATATCTCTCTGAATGTCACTCCGTCAACTCGCTAAGGAGAAGTGACCTGAAACCGCCTCAGACTGGAGTAAAGAACCTGTGACCAACTGCCTCACACTGCAGTACCTGACCTGATACGCCTCACACCAACTGTCATATCACACAAACCCATATCAATGTTATATCATTTTATTGATTTTACTTATAATTAAACAGTATTGGGTTATTTTAATGGTTATTCTTAAATTTGGCCACAAGATGGCAATCTATGTCCTCTCCGGCTGTAATACCGATCCCCGCCATAGGTGTCTCCTATCCCTAACAGCTAAATGCTGTGTTTTATTGGTTTCATCATCACCCGTCGGCCATCTTAACTACTGGAATCCCAAATTAAAGCGGTAGTAAACCCGCTGAACTTTTTTTTTTTTTTTAACACCTGTAAAGGAAAAGGCATAATGAGCTAGTATGTACCGCATACTAGCTCATTATGAAATACTTACCTTTGAACGAAGGGTCGGTAACTCACCTGGTCCACGCCGAGGTCGCTGACATGTTGCCTCGGCGTGTCTTCCGGGTATCGTGGCTCCAGCGCTGTGAGTGGCTGGAGCCGCGATGTCGTCACTCCCGCGCATGCGCAGGGGAGACTTCTTCCCGGCAGGGTTCGGATTCTGCCGGCCCTTCAGCCGAGAATCCCCCGTGCGCATGCGCCGCTGCAGTCAGCGGCGCATTGCACGGGGAATATCTCCTAAACCGTACAGGTTTAGGAGATATTTTTTTTTACCTACAGGTAAGCCTTATTATAGGCTTACCTGTAGGTAAAAGTTAGTTTTTTGACTTTACTTCCACTTTAAGGGACGAAGGAGAGACTGTTACTGAGGGGAGAGCTGAGAGGAACGGCCCGGGGGGCAGAAATGGCGGCCGGGGGGAGCAGAGCTGTGCAGGTGAGGAGGAGAGCCGGGGGGGGCGGCAGAGATGGAGACCCCCAATCACCCCCCACCGTGTTCACTAATTACCCCCAATCACCCCCTCTGTGTCCACTAATCGCCCCCCCCTCTCTGTGTTCACTAATCGCCCCCCCCTCTCTGTGTTCACTAATCGCCCCCCCCTCTCTGTGTTCACTAATCGCCCCCCCCTCTGTGTTCACTAATCCCCCCCCCCTGTGTCCACTAAGCGCCGCCCCCCTCTGTGTTCACTAATCGCCCCCCCCCTCTGTGTTCACTAATCGCCCCCCCCCCCCTCTGTGTTCACTAATCCCCCCCCCCTCTGTGTTCACTAATCGCCCCCCCCCTCTGTGTTCACTAATCCCCCCCCCCTCTGTGTTCACTAATCGCCCCCCCCCCCCTCTGTGTTCACTAATCGCCCCCCCCCCCTCTGTGTTCACTAATCGCCCCCCTCTGTGTTCACTAATCGCCCCCCCTCTGTGTTCACTAATCCCCCCCCCTCTGTGTTCACTAATCGCCCCCCCCCCCCCTCTGTGTTCACTAATCGCCCCCCCCCTCTGTGTTCACTAATCGCCCCCCCTCTGTGTTCACTAATCGCCCCCCCCCCCTGTGTTCACTAATCGCCCCCCCCCCTGTGTTCACTAATCGCCCCCCCTCTGTGTTCACTAATCGCCCCCCTCTGTGTTCACTAATCGCCCCCCCTCTGTGTTCACTAATCGCCCCCCCCCTCTGTGTTCACTAATCCCCCCCCTCTGTGTTCACTAATCCCCCCCCCTCTGTGTTCACTAATCCCCCCCCTCTGTGTTCACTAATCCCCCCCCCTCTGTGTTCACTAATCGCCCCCCCCTCTGTGTTCACTAATCCCCCCCCCCTCCTCTGTGTTCACTAATCGCCCCCCCTCCTCTGTGTTCACTAATCCCCCCCCCCCCTCTGTGTTCACTAATCCCCCCCCTCTGTGTTCACTAATCCCCCCCCCCTCTGTGTTCACTAATCTCCCCCCTCTGTGTTCACTAATTGCCCCCCCCCTCTGTGTTCACTAATCACCCCCCCCCTCTGTGTTCACTAATCCCCCCCCCTCTGTGTTCACTAATCCCCCCCCCCCCCTCTGTGTTCACTAATCGCCCCCCCCTCTGTGTTCACTAATCGCCCCCCCCTCTGTGTTCACTAATCGCCCCCCCCCCTGTGTTCACTAATCGCCCCCCCCCCTGTGTTCACTAATCCCCCCCCCCTCTGTGTTCACTAATCGCCCCCCCCTCTGTGTTCACTAATCCCCCCCTCTGTGTTCACTAATCCCCCCCCTCTGTGTTCACTAATCCCCCCCCCTCTGTGTTCACTAATCCCCCCCCCTCTGTGTTCACTAATCCCCCCCCCTCTGTGTCCACTAATCGCCCCCCCCTCTCTGTGTCCACTAATCGCCCCCCCCTCTCTGTGTCCACTAATCGCCCCCCCCCTCTCTGTGTCCACTAATCGCCCCCCCCCCTCTCTGTGTCCACTAATCGCCCCCCCCTCTCTGTGTCCACTAATCGCCCCCCCCCTCTCTGTGTCCACTAATCGCCCCCCCCTCTCTGTGTCCACTAATCGCCCCCCCCTCTCTGTGTCCACTAATCGCCCCCCCCCTCTCTGTTCACCAATTCCCAATAAGTATTTCCTTCATTACTTTTGGTGACATGGTGAATTGTCGGTGTGAAGTTTTGGGCTCAGCTGGACATTTCTATCCCCTCCATGGGATCCTCCTGGGAGAAGAATGTTGTTTTATCAGCAGAACAAGCTGTCATGCAGATGTAGCAGTTAGAGGGTTGGGACAAACCATTTGCCACTGATGGGTGATTGCAGTGATCGGCTCTTTTATTTATTCATGTAAAACCTTCATCCCCAAATATCTGTTGTGAGTCTAAAGTGTGACCTGGAGATTGGCTTCAATTTGGTAGTGTATGTAAATCTGCTAGTACATCTAATACCCCCCCCCCCCCCCCCCCAAACCAACAACGCTTCTGTCCTAAGATGTGCCCCCTGTGCTCCTTCATCCAGAGTGGGGGAACTCTAGTACAGGGGGTGTGTTACCAAGTGGAAAAGCCTTCGGCCCCTTTCACGCGGGCCGACCAATCAGGTCCTCCTGTCAGTTTTATAGGGGGACCTGAGAGGAGGCTCCATACAGGTCTATGGAGGGACATCCCACCCATGGAAGACTCTACGGTCCGTCCTCATCCCATCCCCCACAGGGGAGGGCGGAGCTCTGACAGGTCCGTCCTCATCCCATCCCCCACAGGGGAGGGCGGAGCTCTGACAGGTCCGTCCTCATCCCATCCCCCACAGGGGAGGGCGGAGCTCTGACAGGTCCGTCCTCATCCCATCCCCCACAGGGGAGGGCGAAGCTCCGACAGGTCCGTCCTCATCCCATCCCCCACAGGGGAGGGCGGAGCTCCGACAGGTCCGTCCTCATCCCATCCCCCACAGGGGAGGGCGGAGCTCTGACAGGTCCGTCCTGCACAGTGTGTGGAGATGGAGTCGTCATCTGTCTGCTGAGCGGGGATCACCGGAGCGATCCCTACTGAGCAAAGCCCAGTCCGGACACGTCCGTGTGAAAGAAAGCCAATACAGCCGCCACATCTAATGATTGTTAACCACTTCAGCCCCGGAAGAATTTACCCTCTTCCTGACCAGACCACTTGCGATTCGGCACTGCGTCGCTTTAACTGACAATTGCGCGGTGGTGCGACGTGGCTCCCAAACAAAATTGACATCCTTTTTTTTTCCTACAAATAGAGCTTTCTTTTGGTGGTATTTGATCGCCTCTGCGGTTTTTATTTTTTGCGCTATAAACAAAAAAGAGCGACAATTTTGAAAAAAACACATTTTTTGCTATAATAAATATCCCCCACAAATATATTTAAAAAAAAACAATTTTTTTCCTCAGTTTAGGCCGATACGTATTCTTCTACATATTTTTGGTAAGAAAAATCGCATTAAGCGATTATCGATTGGTTTGCGCAAAAGTTATAGCGTTTACAAAATGGGGGATAGTTTTATGGCATTTTTATTAATATTTTATTTTTTATTTTTTTACTAGTAATGGCGGCGATCAGCGATTTTTTTTTTTTTTTTAATTGTGACTGTGACATTATGGCGGACACATCGGACATTTTTGACACATTTTTGGGACCATTGTCATTTATACAGCAATCAGTGCTATACAAATGCACTGATTCCTGTGTAAATGACACTGGCAGTGAAGGGGTTAACCACTAGGTGGCAATGTAGGAGTGAAGTGTGTCCCGGGGGCGTGTTTCTAATTGTGGGGGGGGGGGGGGGGGGGGCGTGGCTGTGTGTGACACATCACTGATCTCTGCTCCGATCACAGGGAGAGCTGATCAGTGACACTGTCACTAGGCAGAATGGGGAGATGCTTGTTTACATTAGCATCTCCGTGAGACATCGCGGGTATCCCCACGGAGATGGAGTCCACAGGACCCTCGACCCGACTTGCGGAGCTTGCGGTGCGCCCACCGGCCGCCTCTTAAGGGGCAACGTACAGGTACGTGATTCTGCTGCAGTATATCTGCGCGAGGTGGTCGGGAAGCGGTTAAGCTGCAATAGATGAGATCCAATCAGAGGGCTGGCTGAACGTGTCGCCAACACGTCTGTTTTTAGCGGATCAGATGGCAGGCGGGTGTCGGGGGACACATCTCTGCTGACATCCTTCTCCCTATAGGAGTCAATGGCAGGCCCGCTCAGATCCACCTGAAAAAGGATCAGATCAGAGCGGGGCGATTGTGTGGGAGGGGCCGAAATGTTTGTGTGCGTCTCGAGTTCCTTTATTTACTCTTCAGGTACATTTCATGTTATATTCCAATGAAGAAGATGATTGAAGTGAGAAATAACGATGACATATGTAAGGAGATGTCAGGAACACTTAGGGCTGCTTCACTCCGCAAAAACGCCTTCCACATGGGTTTTGCATGTATGTGTTTAATCGTTTTTGGTGCGTTCCGGTGTGTTTTTTTGACGCATTTCCTGATGCTTTTTTCAGTTTTTCACTATACTGGGGTCCGTGCATTTTTGATGCATTCCAGTGCGCTTTTTAATGCGTTTTTATTGCCTTCCAGTGTAGAAAAAAATGCAGCATTTTTTTTCCTGAACTGGAAAGCCCCAGTGCTCTGCACTGGTGTGACCTATGTCATTGGAAACCATATAACCTACTTTCCAATGCGTTTGGGGGAAAAACGCACTGGACTGTATGTGGTGTGAATTACATTTTATTTTATTTATTTTAATTAACAACTTCAGCTCCGGAAGATTTACCCCCCCTTCATGACCAGGCCATTTTTTGCGATACGGCACTGCATTATTTTAACTAACAATTGCGCGGTCGTGCGACTTTGTACCCAATTAAAATGTATGCCCCCCACAAATACAGCTTTTTTTTTGGTGGTATTTGATCACCTCTGCGTCTTTTTTTTTTTTTTTTGGCGTTAGAAACAAAATTTTGGAAAAAAATAAATATTTTTTTGCTTTGTGTTATAAGGGCCGGTTCACACTGGTGTGCTGTGCAAGATCGCATGTGATTTGCACCACACTGCAGTGCAAATCACATGCGTGCAATGCGTTTTCAGCCATACAGATAGTATGGCTGAAGTCGCATCGCATTCGGACCAAACTCACACAGGACCCTTTTTTTGGTCCGCACCAGAATCGAATCGCAGGGGTGATAAAACCAATGCGATCCGATTCATGTCCGAACTGACAGTTCGCCGTGCGATATGTGGGCTGAAATGGGGGTGTCATTAACATTGTATTGACACTCCCAGCGACTCCCATATGGCAATGTGAAGTGCCGTGCGAGTCGGGTGCGATGTGAGAACTTGCAGGGTTTCCGCATCGCACTAGTGTGAACTCTGCCTTAAACACATCCAATAAAAAATGTAAAAAAAATCACATTTCATTATCAGTTTAAGCCAATTTGTATTCTGCTACATATAAAATCCTGATAAGCGAATATTTATTGGTTTGCACAAAAGTTATTGTGTTTACAGACTATGAGATATATTTATGGAATTTTTTTTTTTTTTACTAGTAATGGCGGTGATCAGTGACTTATAGCGGGACTGCGAGATTGCAGCTTTAAAATTGGACACCTTAAAAAATTTTAGCACATTTTTTTAGGAACCAGTGACGCCAATACAGTGATCAGTGCTAAAAAATATGCACTGTCACTGTACTAATGACACTGGCAGGGAAGGATTTACCATCTTGGGCGATCAAAGGGTTAAATGTGTGACCAACGTGTGTTACTGTGTGTGCTCTGTGCTATTTTCTACTTCCTGAGAAACAAACCGCACATTGCTGCTGTCAGAAGAGATTACATCGGGCTCTCTTCGGTAATCTCCGGCTGCACCCTCTGATTGGTTGGTACTGCAGCACAGCCAAGGGCATCGGCAACGTACGTGTGTTCTCTCTACCCTACTAGAGCGTCCGCCCTGCCGCGGTCTATCTACGGTTCACCTTTGGGAACATGTTACAGGGTCCACCTGATTTTAGGGTGAAATATGTAACCTGTTTCCAGTGCTGTAGCTACCCTACAAAGTCCACACCTCATCAGTGCCACCTATCGGTGCCCATCAGTACTGCATATTAGTGTCACATGACATAAAAAAAAGTATCGTTAATCGGTATCGGCAAATATTTGATAAAAAAAAATAATCAGTAATATTTAAAAATGGAAGTATAGGGGAAACTTTTTTTTTTTTTTGGATAGAGCAAGAGAGGGTTATAACCCCTACCAGATTATTTTTTTTTTTTTTTTTCACCATCTGTGTCCCATTTTGGAGATTTTCCCTCACTTTCTGTCCCATAGCCAAGAGAGGAAGCATACAGTGCCAGACCTTCAGAGCCCATGCCGTAAATGGCGGCTCCTATGCGCATGCGCGGGAGTGATGTCATAGCGCCCCTGGCCACTCATGTAGCCGGAGGCCATGAACCCAGAAGGAAGGCCGGGTGAAGATGGAAGTCCTGTCAGCAGTGAAAATGCAACGCTGGAGGGCTTTGTTTTAAAGCGGTGTTCCGGCAGAAATATAACCTTTTAGATATAAATACCCCTCTAATACTCATGCTTAGTGTAGTCTAATAAATGCTGTAAACAAAGGAAGGGCCGTTTAGTATTTGTGCAGCGTTGTTTTCTTACTTTGTGAAGTCTCAGCAGACTGCGGCCATCTCCTGTGTGGGCATCTGAAGCCGTACTGTCCTTCCTGTATTCCGTGCATGCTGACTACCCAGCATGCACCTGCCGATCTCGCACATGCGTAGTGCGACGTGAGCGAGCCCAATTGCTTGTAGGACTGGTTTCCATTAGGGGTGCACCAAAAAAACCCGAAAAAGTGCCGAAACCGAAAATGGAAAAAAATACACTAGGCCGAAAACCGATACCGAAACTTATTTAAAAAAAAATTTTTATACAGGAGATGGTCAGAGACTGGGGACATGGTGTAGGAGATCGATGCAGCCTCACCAGTGCCCATCAGATGCAGCCTGCCTGTGTGCCCAGTAGTGCAGTCAGCCTGTGCAGGGGAAGAAAGAGGGGAGCCGCCGCCACCGCCTGGTTGATTAGAGCGATGTGATGTTCCCGGCGCTCTAATCAACCAGGCGGCGGCGGCTCTCCTCTTGTCTGCGCTATAGGACACCCCGCGATGGGCGGCACCAAAACTGGTTTTCGGCTCTATTATCAGACATTTTTTTTTCTTTCGGCAAATAGCTGAACAGGCCATTTTTGGCCGATGTTTCGGCGGCCGAAATTTCTGTGCATCCCTAAATATTTCGGCCGGAACTCCGCTTTAATTCTACACCAACTTCACTATATGGACTACTTCTATATTTATACATGCCGCTCTTATCCCACCTTAGTCTTCTCTTTTTCTCTAGAGAGAATAAATTGAGTTCAGGTGATCCTTCCTTATAGCTGAGCTCCTCCTCCATGCCTCTTATCAGTTTGGTTGCCCTTCTCTGCACTTTCTCCAGTTCCCCGATTAGCTCAACTGAACTGCATATTCCAGATCAGGTCTTACTAATGATTTGTACCGGGGCAAAGTGATCTCTCTCTCATGATCAATGCGCAGACCACCCATCAGGAGAGCTGCTGATCAGCTCTCCTCTACTCATGAAAAGTGTGTTGGTGGATAGCTGCGCTTTCCCAAAAAATGAAGCTGCCAACACAACAATGTGACAAATTGTGAATTAATATATATATATGGAAAAAGTGTGGCGCTAAATAAAACATGTGAGAACACTCCTTGTGGACGAGAATGAGAAAATCTCGACCACTATTGAGTGTTCAAGTTTTAGCTGAAAAAGTGAAATGGACGTCAGTCCTTTGTGCACGACATGAAAAAACGTGTACCATTCAAAGGCAGTTATCATCTAGTGCACATTGTGAAATCATCAAGATCAACCAATCTCCATGAGAGGAGAGGGTGACACTATAAGTTAGCACGGTGTACTAATCATAAAAATAAGTGATAACAAATATCTATGATGTGTGAACCGTGATGGTCTCAGTAGGGGTCAGGCGCTCTTGGCGAGCGGTAGTGGCGATCACGGCCAACTAGGTATGAGGGTCCACACAAAAAAAACGAAACAGGGTGAATAAACAATATATGACAAATAGAGAAATCATGATTTCTAATGGCCCAGACTGGTTAGACGTAAAAGTAGAGTGCCTTTCTGTGCATTTAAACCATATTTATAGCATCATTCGAGGTGATGGAGAAATATGCTGGGTTATGCCAGGAAAGACTTATAATGCCTCAAATCTTGTACATGAAACTAAGGGCAAACACATCAAGATTGGCATATATATGTACACTGTCTCATTGGGAACTGTTCAGACACTATTTTAAAATTATAATAATGTCCATAACATATATGGGTCCAAACGGTTTCACATAAAGAAGCTTGAAAACTGTGTCCTCTTAATGTCGGATTCAGTTGCAAACAGGGAAGTATAGAAATGAATTCGGTACGCTTACCACATCCGGTGGACCCACTAACCGGTGGTGAGGGGTCAAACGAGCTTTAGACTGTAAGGCTTGAGCCTGTACTGGATCGATGCATGAAGTGGAGCTCAGCAGCAGGTGTCACTCTACACTCACCGAACAGCAATGGATCACCAGGAAACAATCAACAGGTAAACTTTCACCGCCACGCACAGATCATCACGACATGTGGAGGTATGTGGATAAAGAAAAAAGAGAGGGCCTCCTCATTGCGTAAAAAAGTCCAGGAAAGGACATGGAAACGCACTAATGGTAGTATATCTGCAAGGAGAACCTTGCAGATATACTACCATTAGTGCGTTTCCATGTTTTTGCTTTGCTTTTAAATATTTTTTATCAAAATGTATTCCGGAAGCTAATGCAAATTTTTTTAGTAATAAATTGAGTCCTTTCCTGGACTTTTTTACGCAATGAGGAGGCCCTCTCTTTTTTCTTTATCCACATACCTCCACATGTCGTGATGATCTGTGCGTGGCGGTGAAAGTTTACCTGTTGATTGTTTCCTTTAACATAAATAGCACTTCCTGGTTACCATGTGATCAGCTGTGGTTTAACACAGCTGATCACGTGGTAAAGAGCCTATCTCTTTACCTAGATTGGAGATGCAGTGTGTCGGACCGTCACGATGCCCCCCCCCCCCCCCCCCCCCCCCGGTGGTTTATCCTGCTAGATATCATATGACGCCCAGTCAGGATAACTGATCCCCGCTGCGGCCATCATTCTGCTATAGGTCATGCAGGCTGTGGTTAAAAATTTTTTTTTTTTTCCTAGCAAAAAAAACACGTCTATGTGGTCTTTTATTAAATTCCAGTATCCTCCCAACTATATGATCTAAACTAACAGGTCTATAGTTACTTGGTAAAGACTTTTAGGACCCGTGGGTTTATGCCATCTGGTCCAGTTGCTTTATTCACTTTTATTCTGTTTATATGTTTCTGGACCATATACATTTTTGGGCTGTGGCAATATTATCCCTATTATGGACATGAGCCCCCCATATGCTCCTTTGTATACACAGAGCTGAAGAAGGTATTTTATACATTTGCCTTTTTTGTCCCCAGTCACCCACTCTAGATCATTTGGTAATGGGCCTACATACTCAGACCTTTGTACTATTATTATATTTGAAGAATTCTTTTGGATTTGTCCTACCATTTTTTGCAGTCTGTCGTTTTGTTTTTGAATAATTGCGGCCTTAATTTCCTTTTTACTTGCTCTGTTATATTCTTTGTAACATTTAACCACTTCGGCCCCAGAAGGATTTACCCCCTTCCTGACCTGAGCGTTTTTTGCGATTTGGCATTGCATCGCTTTAACTGACAATTGCGTGGTCGTGCGACGTGGCGTCCTTTTTTTCCAACAAATAGAGCTTTATTTTGGTGGTATTTGATCACCTCTGTGGTTTTTATTTTTTGCGCTATAAACAAAAAAAGAGTGACAATTTTGAAACAAAACGCATTATTTTTTACTTTTTGCTATAATAAATATGCCCCAAAAATATTTAAAAAAAAAAAACATTTTTTTCCCTCAGTTTAGGCCGATACGTAGTAAAAAAAGTAATAGTGTCTACAAAATAGGAGAAAGTTTTAGGGCATTTTTATTAATAATTTTTTATTTTTTTTACTAGTAATGGCGGCGATTTTTTTTTTTATTTTTTTTTTTTATCGTGACCGCGACATTTTGGCGGACACATCGGACAATTTTGACACATTTTTGGGACCATTGGCATTAATACAGCGATCGATGCTATAAAATTGCATTGATTACTGTAAAAAATGTCACTGGCAGTAAAGGGGTTAACCACTAGGTGGCAGTGTAGGGGTTAAGTGTATCCTAGGGGCGTGTTTCTAATGGGGTCTGGCTGTGTGTGCGACACGTCACTGATCTCTGCTTCCGATGACAGGGAGCAGACGATCAGTGTGCTGTGACTAGACAGAACGGGGAGATGCTGTTTTACATCGGCATCTCCCCGTTCTTGAGCTCTGTGACACGATCGTGGGTATCCCCGCGGCTATCGAGTCCGTGGGACCCGCGACCACGGTCACAGAGCTCTCGGCAGGCGTGTACGGCGGGAAATTCAAAGTAAGGTACGGGTACGTTGCTTTGCCCAGCCGTGCCATTCTGCCGACGTATATGTACAGGAGCCGGTCGGGAATCGGTTAAATGATAGTTTCTGGCTGCACTTCGAGCTGCAGGGAGTGCCCAGTTTTTTTCCTCTTGGGTCTGTTGGCGATGGTTTGCTTCTTTGCTGACCACTCGGTTCAACTGCTTTTGGATGTACCAAAAGTTAATGACTTCCTGTGTCCCTAAATAGATTAGAAAGGAAATAGGATTTTTGTACTCGCATAAAATACTTTTCTTGGATTTCTTTTTTTTTTTTTCTTGGTCATGCTGTTTGTACAGCATGCTTTTGTAGTAAAAGGGGTTATCCTGGATTGACTGGCCTATGGTTTTTAGTTTGCCAGTGGCTAGTCCTCTCATAGAGAGCAGTATAACCCTCAGTGTACTCCAAGAGAAGGACTTTACAGTGATTGCAACAATCCTGATGTTACATACAGCTAGCATAAGTACCTCAATCTGCATGGATATTATTCTCTTATCCTTGCAAAGCTGTGCTTAGACTGAGAAGGAGGGGTATCCCTAAGGCCTCATTCACACCTATGGCATTTTTAGTGCTTTTTGCATTTAGCAGATTTGCACTACAGAACGTGTTCCATAGGAAACCATGTCAAATGGACTGTAGTGCAAATCTGCAAAATGCAAAAAGCACTAAAAATGCATAGGTGGGAATCCAGCCTAAGAGCCAACCAGCCTTTGCAGCATGCACCTGTGTTGTTTGGAGGACCAAGTAGAATGACCAGGGTTGAGAACTTTTATCGGTGTGTGGCTGCTTCTTCATAGTCCATTCAGCAAGCTGAGAGGTACCACCACAGAATTCCTAAACGCTTGACAAACCTGTCACCCTACTGTTGTATAAATCACAAAATTGGCTGGACAGAATTATAAATTCTTTATATTTGTAATTCTACTCTGTTTAGCTGTTTGTGTGGAGTTCAGTCTTTGAGTGTTTTTTGTTTCTTTTATGCAATAATTGAATCTAATGCCTTTTGTATTGTACCTGTTGGAGATCATCTCATTCTTAGATCAACAACTTCTGGCTGAATGAAGGTCACATTCCACCGGCTGGACAAGAGGAAGGTCTTCAGTGTAACCATTCAGTGTTTCCATATGAAATATCTTCCATTTCAAGTGTCCAACATCTCCCACAGTAAGTATATTCAACCCCTCCGAGTCTTTTTGAGTTTAATGGAACATGGATAAAAGATAATTGCAGTTGAAAACGTTCAAATGCATTTATTTGATTTATGTTAAAAACATTTAAAAGCCTTTTAACACTTGCTGTAAAAAGTGGCTTTCTTTTAGTGCCCGGAAGATACCTCAGGAATGGTAACCACATGAGGGAAGTGGCCCCCAACTGTAGTGGTCAGGGGTAAAAATTGTCCTTTGATGGCTGTAATCGATGATTGAGTTCATAGTAGCAGTGGCCCCTGGTAAGGTTGCCCCCCCCCGTGCAGCAGCGGCCGCTGGGGAGGTTGGCCCCCACCCCTGTTCGATGGTGGCCATTAGTAGTGCAGTAAATCATGTCATTAGTGTTCAGTGGTTCCTTTCCTTTGTTGTCTCCCACCTCCCTGAGTTTTTGTTAACCAACTGTGCCAGAACTATGCCGGCCACATTGGGCAGGATATATTCTTTTTACGGGGCTTGAAATTTTATAAACACATTTTCAACCATTTAAGCACAATTTGGCCTCCCAATGTCTTCATAACTTCCCATTATACAATCTACCCTCCAGGGGGCGCAATAATACGTTTTCTAGAGACGAAATTGTACAAGTTATCATTACTTTCAATGCCCCATGCTCTAATTGAGTAATAATGACTGAGTCTTAACATGCTGGCATCCTGCCCATTCATTTAGGAGCTCTTCTGCAGATATCCAGGATTACAAATGCTGACTTAGAGGGAATAAAGTGTACAGTGCAACTCTTGGTTCAACCCCCCCCCCCCCCCCCCCTCCAGTTACCCCAGTAGTATTTTAAACTCTTATTATTAATCTTTATTTTCTTGCTTTTTTTTTTTTCTCCCTCCAAAGGCTTTTGACTAATCATGTAACAGGCTGGGTCAGGGGTCATCAACTAGTAGGGAGTTTCAACTGAGGTGATTGGGTCCTTCTGAGTCTTCACAAAGACCTAAACCAGTATCTGAACCCACAACGTCTTCAAGGTCCCTGATGCCAAGACCTATATCATTATTTTATTAAGCCATTTTGCTATTTTTTTCCATTTATTTACAGTATATAACTTAATTTGCTGATATTGAATACATTATAATGTTTGTGTAAAACAAATAAAAAAACAGTTAAGCACAATATGGCATTGTTGAATGTGTCTTTATTTTTTTAATTTTTTTTATTATTCAGTCCCGCAGAGATTATGGTGTGGTATTTGCAAGACTGTTTGTTTAAATGGCCTTTTGAATGCGCCCTCTGCAGCATTCAAAGAGTATACTGCAGGCCAGCATGATGGCGCTGTGCATTGGCTCAATCAGATACAGGATGAAGGTGTATGTTATGCTAACTCCAGGCCAGGATATGGTATGAGCAGGGAAAAGTGTACCAGAGGTATGTGGACTGAGCAGGCTAAGGTGTGAGGAGGGATCTAGTCAGAGTATGGGGTAAGGTCAGGGCCATCTTTAAGGCAGGGCAGCTGCCCCGGGGCCCAGTAATTTTTGTAAGGACCCAAAGCAGCTGCCCCTTGAGTCCGCTATGGGCGTAAGATCATGGGTCGCTCAAAGCTACAGGGGCCCGTGTGGCCTCTCTGTCATATCAGTGTAGCTGAGCGCTCTCCCATCACATCACTGCATTAGCCACTAAGGGTCTTGGGTCAGAAGGTACTCCAGGGGCATAATGGGACATGTAGTCTCAAGGAATGGACTGTTCACGGTAGTCCAATTGGGCCTAAAAGCAACCCTACTTTTAAAGTAGGAGGGAGTAAGAGTTGCCCAGGCAAAAAATAATTCACCAGGACAGTGCAGTGTTCTGGGGGGAGTTGGTGATGTGGTACAGTCCCCCCCCCCCCAGTGAGAGACTGAGCTGCTGAAAAAACACCAAGTGGGGGAGACTGCAAGAGTGAGAGGACTTGCTAAGACACTGCCAGCATATGGACCTTGCTGCACTGCCTACTGGAGTCGTCACAGGCAACCCAGAGTGAGCAACCAATCAGTGAGCCGTAATGATGTGCTGTAATCTCTAGCAACCAATAAGTATGTGGTAATGATGCACACTTACCTATAGCAACCAATCGGTGGTTGGTAATAATGTACAGTAACTTCTAGCAACCAATCAGTGAGCATGAACGTGCAGTTACCTCTAGCAACCAATTGGTGAGCAGTAATGTGTATTAACCAATCAGGAGCAATAATGATGCGCAGTAACCTCGAGCAATCGGATCAGTTAGCAATAATGATGTGCAGTAACTTCTAGCAAATAAGTAGTGAGCCGTAATGTGTGCTCTAACCTCTATCAACCAGTTATTTAGTGGTAATGATGTGCTGTATCCTCTGGCAACCAATCTCAATTGCTGCCTGATCTGCTGTAGTAAACTGATTTTGAGTCTAGCTGCTCTCAGAGCAGGTGGAGAGTGAAATTGCATGGAGAATGGCCCAGGGTCCGATTTAATATTAAAGACAGCCCTGATAGCATACAAAGACATTTTATACAATTTTGTAATTCCAACCTTGTGGTAATAGTTTACGGAAGGCCCCCTTTTGGTTTCGGCAATGTCGGTGCCCCTGTGCACAAAGCCAACTCGCTAAATATATAATTTGAGGAGTTTGGAGTGGAGAAACTCCAGTGGCCCGCACAGAGCCTTGACCTCCGCCCTACTGAACCCCTTTAGGTCTTCTTGTCCGACACGAATGGCTGACCTCACAAATGTTCTTTTGGCTGAATGGGCACAAATTCTCATTCACTCCAAAAAACTTGTGGAAAGCCTTCCAAGGTGAGTGAAGAAGGTTCTAAGCTGTAAAGGTGGAAGGGGGCGTTTTATTAATGTCCATGGTTTTATAATAGGATGTCCAACAAGCTCACATGGGTTTGATGGTCAGGTGTCCACAAACTTTGGCCATATATTGTATTATAATATTTAGTTTAAAAGGCACCCATGAACCATTCTATTGATATCAATCAAGCTTTAAGAAGTTCCAGCTTCTCTACCTCCAAATCCCAGGCTGGTTTCTTTTTTTGTGAAAAAGGTATAACTAAAGGCAACTTTTTTTTTTTTTACCCCCCTGCATTTTAGAGGGATTAGAACCCTGTCTGTGCCCCCCGTTAAGGTGATTCATCCTCTGTTTTACTTTTACTGATAATGGTAAACAAGACAAAGAAAATCCCACATTTTGGGTTGTCCCCAGAAAAGTAATGGAGGCGAACACTTCCACTGAGGCAACTAGTTCTGATGACCTGGGGGGTCCTCAAGGAATTCTCTTAATTTGCATGGATCTTATCTCACTTCTTGTTTGGCTATAGGACAGGAAGTGAAGGAAAATCTCCCAAGTGGGGCACAGATAGTGGGGAAAAAAATGGGCAGGCTTCATCACCCTACCTTGCTCTATCCAAAATTTAAAAAAAAGTTTTGCCTATAGTTGTACTTTAAGGGCTTGAGAATGAAATCCACATATGCTGTTTTCTACATTTAGTGGGGAAAAGTGCAGGTACTGATGGGGAAATTACACTGAAGGTGCAGTAAAATATGTAAGATCCATGCTCTGCAAATCTAGGGAGAGGGGACCTGGGATGAAAATCTTGCATCAAGGAAGAGAAGCCGGCGTTTATGGGAAAAGAAGCAAGAGTAGACGAGGCACCTCTACTATTTCATGGAGCCTGACAAAATTAGATGATTTTCTCTGAACCCTTCTATATCTAGCATTGCAGGCAGCACAATACAAACTCTTATTGTAAGGGAAAAGTAGTTTAATTCTCAGCAAAAAACAAAACCTATTTTATCATTCAGGATAGAATACAGCAAATACAATGTATTCATATATTTACAATTTTATATAGTTTTAAATGGCATAATACAACCTAATTAGACACCCTCTGTGTAGTTACCATAATCAATTTTCATACAAAGGATATAAAAATAAACTGTACAGTAAGGGGAAAATGTGAATTTCACCAAACATTCGCTGGTGGGAAATCAATCACTGGCATTTAATGTCTATGGATGATTCTCTACCATAATGTTTGGGAAAAGACTCATTTAGAAAAAGCCCCCTAAATGTTATCGCAGAGCAGAAAATTCTGATTCGGACCAATGTGTGAGATTTCAACCTAACAGCAAAGAGTAAACTTACTGGATCATTTTGAAAAACCTTGGCATGTATGCGATTTTTTATTTTTTTACCTTCGTTCAAGTTAATGATTAGATGCTACCCATCTTTAGAAAAATATAGAGATGTCATTCCTGAACTTCGTTTAAAAATACTAGATACTAGCTACCTGGCTGTTATCAAGAGAAGACTAGACTGGGGCCTGGTACTAATAATATTTTGGTATAGTGTTAAACCGCGCTTAGTGTCTAAGATATAGTGCTGGCTGCTTTGTACTTGTCAGTATAAGACAACTTGTGCAAAAAAAAATATGGAAAACAGTGCAGCACTAAATATAAATAAATATGAATTATTGAAGTACAACATTTTTTGAGAAATATATATATATATATATATATATATATATATATATATATATATATATATATATATACACAGTAACTCATGAAAAGTTTATATTTGAAAAAGGCGAGTCCAAATGTTCGTGGGTCAAATAATGATCACCCAAGTGAAAAAGAAATTGCTACTGTGAAAACCTTCTGTCACCAAATGGAATACAGGGGGTCCCCGAGTTACGAACTCGTTAGGGACTGTCCTGTTCTTAAATCGGAAATGTTCGTAAGTCGGCCGCGCATGCGCAGAACGGCCGAAGGTCCGCGGAAAATGGCAGAGGGTCCCCGCAGCGCCTGGTTCGTAAGTAAGAGATGTTCGTAGGTCGGGCTTTCATAAGTTGGGGACCCCCTGTATAAGGAGGCTTACCGGAACAATTGGACCCTATTTAGCATATACCAAATTGGTCAATATTTCAGTAAAACTTCAAAAGTATGGAAGGTCAAGTGGTAGTGGCATAGACAGGACAGTATACCAACACATTTAGTTTCAGACACCCCAGATGTCTGAGACTAAATGTGTCAGTCTACTGTCCTGTCTATGCCACTACCACTTGACCTTCCATGCTTTTGATGTTTTACTGAAATGTGATTTACCTTTTTTTTTTTTTTTTTTAATACATTTTTTATCTATAGTTTTACACTATGTTGAGTCTTCTCATCAATACTCCGTTAGCACATGAATCTAGGGAGAAAGGATAGAAGGCTCCAGACTCTGAAAAGCCCTACAAGTTCAAATACCATTACATTGGCTTTGGTGGCTGTCGGTATTTTCCTAATGTTCCAAGGTCCATGTATGAAGATTCCAGTGAAGTGTCCATATTTAGGTCTTGTGACACCTATTGCCTGCTTGACCCATTTGGTATATGCTAAATAGGGTCCAATTGTTCTGGTAAGCCGCCTTATAATTCAAATATGAACTTTTCATGAGTATATAATATATAGAAATAAATATATATATTTATTTGTACTTCAATGATTCATATTTATGTATATGATTTATGTTTAGTGCTGCACTGTTTACACCTACTAATATTTGTTGGGCTAGTGGCCTTGAGTGAAGATACTTCATTCAGACATCGAACAGAGAGTTGGACTGAAAGTACAATTCTGTTTTAAATACTTATCTCAGATTGTATAAAGGAGTATTGTGCAGTAAATTCTTTATTTTTCACTCCAATTACTGCCTGTTAGCTACTCCCCTGCCAGAAGCTGATTTTGTGGGCTTTCTTATAAGGACTCATTTACAATTACTTTGGCTTCAACACACATGGACGGCTAGTTTACACTTGCTGCAAAACAAGGCTTCGGACAGGCTTTGTTAAAGCTCTCTGAGCGCTGTCACTAAATAAAATGGTTAGCTTACACCTGCTTTTGCTTTGCTTCAAAAATTATACCCCACGTAGCTTCCTTGGTGCTTCACAGCGCCTTCAAAGCCTCCATAGAAGTGGCAAAACTTGCTCGAAGCACCAAGCAAAAGCAGGTGTTAACAAGACTGTAAGCTAACCATTTTATTTAGTGACCGGAGCTTTGGTGTTCAGGGAGCTTTAACAAAGCATGTCCGAAGCCATGTTTTGAAGCAAGTGTAAACTAGCTCTTAGGCAGTTTAAGCACAGCTCTGTTGCTCCCGCTCCCTACGACTGCACATCTTAGGTACCCCGACTCATCAGCACCAGTGCGTGGAGTACAGGTAGAGCTTTACTTTCTCCAATTCCCTCTGCTGGGAGCACCCCTGTCTGAGCTGGTGTTTTTTTTTTTTTTCCCTTTCCTGCCCATGCATGTGAAGTGATGATGCCAGAGCTGTCATTAGAAATCATGGGACCTCATACAGCCTACCTGACAGGGCCTGCCTCCCCTCCCCAACTCTGTGCAAATATCTGTACTACTTTGTGCAATATGCAGGGCAAGAATGTGCAGGGCAGTGAGCAACGTGCAATGAAAGGGCAGAAAGCAGTAGTCATTAAGTACAGGACCATGCACAGTACCTAGTAGCAGTGCAGAGCATACCATGAGCTGTATGTACTGCCAATGGTAATTCACTGAGCCCATTATGTAATGGAAGGACAGGGTAGTGCAATTAACAGTATGAATTGGCAGGGCAAAACAGTGAGCAGTATGTAGTGGCAGGGCCGTCAGTGAGCAGTATGTAGTGGCAGGGCCATCAGTGAGCAGTATGAATTGGCAGGACAAGACAGTGAGCAGTATGTAGTGGCAGGGCCGTCAGTGAGCAGTATGAATTGGCAGGACAAGACAGTGAGCAGTATGTAGCGACGGGGCAGTCAGTGAACTGTATGTAGTGGCAGGGCAAGACAGTAAGTGACCAATATGTAGTGACAAGACAGTAAGTGACCAATATGTAGTGACAAGACAGTAAGTGACCAATATGTAGTGACAAGACAGTAAGTGAGCAGTATGTAGTGACAGGGCAAGACAGTGAGCAGTATGTAGTGCCAGGGCAGTCAGTGCAGTGCAACTTAAGTGTTGTTTAGAGAGAGGGCGTCTTTACATTTCAGACCTAGAGCAGCAAAGGTAAGTGGAAATGGTGTCCTTCAGGGTCAAAAGATATTTTGAGGGTTTGAAAATAAATGGCAAACTAAAGTATCAGAGTATCAGTTTCACAGAAGGTTACGCTGACTAACTAACAAATGCAGCAAAAAAAAATAAAAAATACTCTAGTCCTTTTGCCTTTTAACACATACACATTTATGATGAGCCATTACCACAGGTAGTAACTTGGTAAATCCATTATAAGCAGCAAGAGTTCTTCCATGGTTTATGCCTCGGCTTAGAAGAATATATCAAAGGATGACCAGTTTCTCTAAGATATTGGGGTTTATTTACTAAAGACAAATCCACTTTGCACTACAAGTGCACTTGGAAGTGCAATCACTGTAGATCTAAGGGGGACATGCAAGGAAAATAAAAAACAGCATTTTTGCTTGTACATGATTGGATGATAAAATCAGCAGACCTTCCCCCACCCATTTCTGATCTAAAGCGACTGCACTTGCAATGCAACCTGAATTTGCCTTTAGTTAATCAACCCCCATAGTCATCTAGCAAACACCAGAGCATGGTAACAATTTGTTTTTAGTCCAGGTTCACATTGAGCTGTGGGAATGAAGCCATTTTCACTCCCGCGTGTCAGTCCTGATTTCACAGACATCTGTGTGGGTTTCTGCACAGATTTCAATGGAAATCGTACATCAAAATAGCAAAAAGTAGTACAGAAACTACTTTTTGAAATCGGTGCGGCACCGGATTGCACCAATGTGAACCAGGGCTTAGGGTCAATTCACATTGATGTTTTGGCAATATGCATTTCACCACATTACTGCAACACACATAGGTACAAAATAAATAGTTTGCCTTTAAAACTGCAAGCCTGTGATAATACTTTGCATTACGGTACCACATTGTGTGAAGGGGCCCTATAGACTGACATTGCTGAACTTTTCTTCCTGAATTATTTGCCTAGCTGCCATGCTGACTCTCAGGCTTCAGTATCTTTCAATTTCACCTTTAGGCTAGATTTCCACTACTGCGACTCCAAAGTCACATGATTTACAGTGTGACTTTGCTATGCGATTTTTAATGCGGTGTCATGCGACTGGTTAGAACCATGTTAGTACAAGTCACACCAAAGTCAGAACAAAGTAGTGCAAAAACCTTTTTTGGAGTCGCACCAATTAGAAGGGGGACCATTGAAATACATGGGTTTTGACTTGTGTCAAGTCGCACGACAACTCACAGTAGTGAAAACAGGGCCTAAGTGAAGTTGTTCTTTACTAAATGTACTTTAAGGGGACACTGAGTTCGGTCATCTGTAAGAATAAATAAGGCTGCAGCGCATGCATGGGAGGGTTTACCAAAGGGCATTAAGTGCATTGGAAATGATTCAAAGACAGAGGATCAATATGACAGCCAGGCATCTTTAAGGCTGGATTCACACTTGCATTTTGCACTACAGTCCATTTAACATGGTTTCCTATGAAGCACGTTCTGTAGTGAAAATCTGCAAAATGCAAAAAGCACAAAAAATGCATAGGTGTGAATCCAGCCTTAGTACAGGTTCCCTTTAAGGTGTACAGAAAGGTACCAGATCTACTGCCTCACTATTTCTACAAAACCCCCTGAACAGGTGACCTCAGCAGAAAAATGTAACCAGCAGCTTTTTAGAATCCAATATAATAAAAATACAATTATAAAGAAATACACGGATAAAACATTTTGATTCTAAACTATATACATCTCATACTGAAAACAATACAGTATTTTTTTTAAAATTAAGATTAGAAGAAAAATATACAACTTTCATTTACACAGAAAGGTATTGTCATTTGCTATCACTGTTTTACTTCAATAGTAAATGTTGATGGCCCGAATATACCCTGTTTCCCCGAAAATAAGACCTAGCGTGATTGTCTGTGATGGCTGCAATATAAGCCCTACCCACCAAATAAGCCCTACCCTGTTTCCCCGAAAATAAGCCCTAGCCTGAAAACAAGGCCTACAACGACTTTAACTAGGGCTTATTTGGGGGGTAGGGCTTATATTACAGCCATCACCGACAATCACACTAGGTCTTATTTTCGGGGAAACAGGGTAGCACTGGGCTGTGGTAACGCACCTCCACAATGCACCCTTCACCTCCAAAACCTGTTTTGCGTTGAGCTGTGTTACGGAAAATGCAGCAGGTATGCTTTTTGATCCATTGTGGTGCATTAAGCGGCCCAATCAATTGAAAGGAGACAAAAGGTGTGCGACAAAACCTAAATCTCCCAGGATGCTGGGAAAAGAGTTGGGAATTATGGAAGAGATGTCACTGTTATCTGAGTATCCAAAAAAATATTAGACAAGGCTTATAGCTAATCTCTTACATCTAGTGTATGGACTATTTAACATTGCAACTGTGCATCATAAATATTATAGGCATAGGAAACAAATATATGTACCGTATATACTTGAGTATAGGCTGGCCAGAATATAAGCCGAGGCACCGAATTTTACCACAGAAGACTGGGAAAAGGTATTGACTCGAGTATAAGGCTAGGGTGAGAAATGCGCAGCTACTGTAAGTGGAAAAGAGGGTCAACAATGCCCATTTGCAGCATTGTTTGGTAGTTTAGGGTTCCTAGATGCGTCCTAGCTGCAGACAAAATTTGCTAGGAACCCCGAATTTGGTGTGCAAACCCAGTGGAACTTCCTAGCTCCAAGTGGCCCTGAGATACGGGGCCCCAAAGTCGGTTCGGAAAATGTCAAGCACTTTTCTGTAGCAGAGAATGACATTTTCCAACCGACTTTGGGGCCCCGTATCTCAGGGCCACTTGGTGCTAGGAACCCCATCTTTGGATATGTTGTAGTGCTAGTTCCACTGTGCACACCAAATTTGGAGTTCCTAGCACCAAGTGGCCCTGAAATACAGGTCCCCAAAGTCAGTTCGGAAAATGTCATTCTCTGCTTCAGAAAAGTGCTTGACTCCAGTATAAGCCAAGGGGGGGCATTTTCATTACAAAAACATGTGCTGAAAAACTCGGCTTATACTTGAGTATATACGGTACTTTAGTAACAAATGCACAAAGCAAATGCTTAGCTTTTCAGTCAGTATAAGTTTTATAAACTTGTCCCCCAGTATCTATATACAGTATGTACAAAAACCTACATATATAAAGTGGGATAGCTAAGCTAGGGTGAGATCACATTTTCAGCAACAACTACCGTGCAGAGGAAAGCTTAAGGCCGGGTTCACACTATTGCGAATTGGATGCGGCATATCCACATCCAATTCGCATTAGCAGTAGAATGTGAATGGCTCTCTATGGAGCCGGTTCACATATCTCCGATGCGGCTCCGGTGCGAATTTGCACAGGAGCCCTGTGCATCTTTTGGTCCGTTTCAGGTCCGAATTCAGTCCAAAATTTGGGCTGCAATAAGACCTGAAACGGTGAACCAGGATGCACAGGACCCCTGCTGGGAGCCACATTGGTGTGAGCTGAGCCTAAAGTAGAACTATAGGCAAAACATTTTTCTTCGTTTTGGATAGAGCAAGAAAGGGTTATAACCCCTGTAAGGTTTATTTTTGCTATCTTTGACCCATTGGGGGTATTTACCTTCACTTTCTGCCCCATAGCCAAACAGGAAGTGAGAGGAAATCCCTGCAAATTAAGGGAATCTCTTGGGGACCCCCGGGTCACCAGAACTAGGGTCCACATTGCAAGATTTCCCTTCTATTACTTTTCTGGGGATAACCCAAAATGTGGGATTTTCTTTTACTTTCCCTGATAATGGTAAACAGGACAAATGGAGAGAGAGTGAATCTCCCCAATGGGGGCACAGACAGCAAAAATTTATTAAAAATACTGACAAATGTTCTAATCATTTTCCCCTCATATCCAAAACAAAAAAAATGCCTTTAGTATACTTTAAAGCATTTCTGTTGTTGAGAAAAAAAAATTAAAAACAAAGTACCCTCTGCAAAAAAAAGTGAATTCATATCTATCTCTCCTTAATCTGCACTGTATTGCAGAGATACAGATGCTTGAAGATTCTGTGTTCTGTAGAGACACAGGCAGCCAGTGGGAGGAGCCGTAGAGCACAGGAAGGGATCAGGCATCTGACACTCCTGGAAGTGTCGGATTGTTCGAGCTGCTGTAAAGCTGGCCATACATGGCGCGAAATTCATTCAGTAGATGGCCCTGTCTGTACCACTCTGTTGGACATCTCTTAATTGAAAAATCAAATGAGCCAGGGGGAAATTTGTCTGCTGAACAGCACCTGCATCCAATCAGATGCAGGCACTGTCCAGGTATTTTGACAGCTGGTGGGGCCAGCTGCCAAAATACAAATAGTCGCAACTATTCACCCATCTGCCGCTGTGTAGTGTAGATGAAGGAATTGGTTGGATTTCTTCCATTCAGCCTGTGCACAGGCAGCGGGAAAGAATGTATGATCTCCCTTCTTTGCAGGGAACACTTTGTTTTTCACTTGTGTTGTAAGCTACTGCAAAAAGTGGGTGTGGCTATTAAATAAGGGGTGTGCTTAGTATGAAAACGGTGGCTTTTCATGATTACCAGAAGAATACAATGGGAATTATTTACGAAAGGCAAATCCACTTTGCACTGCAAGTGCACTTGCTCTAAATCTAAGGGGTAGATATGAAATGAGTGGAAGCTCTGCTGATTTTATCATCCAATCATGTGCAAGCTAAAATGTTGTTTTTTATTTTCCTTGCATGTCCCCCTTGGATCTACAGCGACTTTACTTCCAAGTGCATTTTCAGTGCAAAGTGGATTTTCCTTTAGTAAATAACCCCCAATGTTTTTTTTTTTTTCCTATAGTGGGCCTTCAATGAGGCTACTGTGAGGAACAAATATAAAGGCTGCTTTGCAGGAAAGTGTCACCTGCCAACTATGCTGTGTAAAAAGCTGGGTCCAGTCTATGGAGAATGAGAGGAATCAAAGGAAGTGTATACATCGTGCAGGGTGGTGGGGTAAATAAAACATGGTGGCTCCCTTGATTTTAGTGAGACCGCACATGTAGCAGCTCCAAATTTATAACTACTACATTCTCTTGTATACCTTCTATCATAGCTGGCTGTTCCATCTTTTAGTGATCATTTATAGCAAGTAATTACAGTTGATTTTAGAAACAGGAATATTTTCCCACGGTAGCTTACGCCTATCACAATTTGATATGGTAACATCAGGATAATGCATCATTCTCTGAACTGAGGGTAGAAATATTCTTCAATCTAGATCCGAGCTGGGCCCTTTGTAGCCATAGGCCCAATAGCGGTCATCACTCCCATCTGTGTTACCCAACCGATGACATCTGCCGGTCAGAATCCATCCAATGCAATCTTTGGCTTCTAATTCTGTCAGTAAAGGTAACTTGCAGTGCTATCTCCAAGAATCGTAGTTCGTTAGAAATCTGTAGTTGTTAAGGTGCTCATCCTGGCTCAGCATGCTCTGAAATGGAGAGATTTAATGTAGATATGAGTATTAATAACCATGTACAACCCTCTGGACGGGTGCAGAAATAGTGTAGGACAAGGTTTTATGATCTCTATGATGGCCTGTGTTGATGGGCTTCTGCTTTATACCCTACCCCTCCTCTTTTATTTTTGGCAATTTTTGGGGGGGGGGGGGGGTGGGGGTGGTGGAGAGTAGAGGAACGGGTACCTGGTCTTGACAGGTACCTGCTCTCTTCACTCCCGGTCGGATCGCTGCAGTGATTCCACTGGAAGTTCTCCCTCCCCTCCCCTCCCCCTGTTCACAGCCTTCGGTGACACGTCACAGATCCCAGAAGGCTGCGGAACCATTCACAAAGTGCAGAGCCGCTCAAACATTTGCAGTGTGTAGCCACAAGGAGTCACAGCCGGCTTCACAAAGTAATCATGCCAGCATGGGGAACCCAAAGACTGGTGAAGAATCAGCCCACGTGGGGATGGCACTGGATCCTTGGACAGGTAAGTGTTCTTTAATCAAAAGTCAGCAGCTACAGTATTTGTAGCTACTGACTTAATTATTTTCAAATGAGGCAAAGATCCTCTTTAAACTGCCAAAAGTCCAGGAAATTGGTCAACTTACTGTGATGAGGTGTATTCTGGTGTAAAGAAGACTGTCCAAGCTTTAAAAATGTCAGCCAGACAAAATGGAAGAATTGGAGAATTAAACCAACCAGATACACTTGTGGCAGCAGCTTTCCCTGCTAGGCGGCTTCCCGCTTTTCACGGGTCATCAATGCGGTGGCGACTTCCGTTTCCTCCCTCCTCCTTGGCGGCCAATTGGGAGTCTTCTCTTTTTCGGCCAATCGAAAACCGGGTCTCATACCTGTTTCTGATTGTCCGGATTGAGGATCAGTGTTTCAACAGCGAATATTCATTCACTGTTGTAAGACACCTGGGTGGGCTCTATTCGCATTCTCTGTGACCCGAGTCCACCCTTTTTTTAAAGCCTAGTAGAGCCTCTGGAACCAACTAATCAGGTGCTTAAATAAATAAAAATAAAAAACCCTGACCGCTGTAATTCATGGGCCGGATGCATGAATAGGGGGTGATCGCGGCAGCCATGGATAGATTCATGCTATGCATGAATCTATCCATTGCATAGAGAGGGTGGTGCCCGGTCGCCCTAATGGAAGGGCCGCCACTGGAACCAACTAACAGAATCTTATATCTCTTGGGGACTCCATTAGGAAGAGGCATCTTTCTCCCTGTTGGATTATTATTTTCATTTTTTTATAAAATTGAGAATGCAACAGGAAGAGCAGAAACACAAAAAGGTGCACGGAAACACTCAAAACTTTGTCAGGGTGATTGTGCCATTGGTATATCCAAAACATATTAGAAAGCCAGGAACTTACTCAGCCCACCAGGCTCTACCTGCAACAAAAATATTTTCGGGACCGATCTTTTAACAAAAAAAATTTGGAGTGCCTCACATTTGGAGTTCACCTTTAATATCATTTATGTTAATTCTCTATCATGACAGCTGTATTTAAAGAGGAGCTCCAGTTTCCCCCTAAAAAAATAAAAGTCAGCAGCTACAAAATACTGTAGCTGCTGACTTTTAATATAAGGACACTTACCTGTCCAGAAAACCAGGTTGTCCTCACCTGAGCCGAGACGGGATCCTAAATAAGGAAAACCGTCAGTGAAGCTTTGTGGTTTCACAGCTGATTTCCTGCCGCGTGGAGCTTTGTGAACGGTCCTGCAGTTTTCTGGGACCTGTGATGTGTCCCAGAATTTTGGCTGTAATGGCCAAGGCGATTTGACTGGAAGTGGGTACATATCAAAACCAGGTACCCTCTCCCCCCTATAAAGTGCCAATAATTAAAGAGGAGAGAAGGAGGAAGCAAAACCTCCCCTTTTGGGTGAAGTTCTGCTTTAAAATGCATCTAAAACCAAAACTTTGATACAGTGTGGAAAAGTTAACAACTGGGGTGACCACAGATGAAAATTTTGAATTTTGATCCATGTATAGTCACTGAAGTTGAACAGAAGTCCATCAACTGATCCACTTCTGTTCAACTGCCCTGTCAGATAAATGCCACTTGAGTAGGGGCTGCAACGCTGATCTGTGTATTCTGACAGCTGTCAGAATGCTGTCAGAATACAATAGTGCAGCAGGGAGGATTTCCCCCATGAACCTTGAATGTGTGGATAGAGGAATCTTAATTTTTTTGTTCATCCCCTGGCTGAACCAAAAAAAAATTAACCATGTATGGCCAGTTTTAGGTGATGTATCCCTATAACAGTATCTAATTCACAGTTTTATGTGCAATAGATGGATAGCAGTGTGTTTACATTGGGTAAGCAGCTCTGATGTGTTGACCAGCATCTTGGGGAGCACTTCAGATTGAAATTCAAGAAAAAGGTAACAGTACCACATGCCAAGATTGGAGTCTAAAGTGTCCTTATTTACTTAAATAGTCCACTAAAATCAAAATTGTAGCTGTTTCGGCACTCAAACCTGCCCCCTTCGCTTTTGGACCATCTCTACATTTGTGTGTCTAATAGCAAATACTTCATATTTCCGGTGATCCCTAGGCCATTTTCAATCACAACAAATGACCACAAACCCTGAAGAAGGGAGCAGCTTTGAGGTTGTTTTTGCTGTCCATGTCTCCATCAGGCTGATTCACTCGCTATTGTCCTGTTAACCATTATCACTGGGACTAAAAGTGAAGAAAAATCTAAAAATTAAAAGCGGTAACTGGAAAGGAACATAGTTGTCACTGCAATAAAGGAGTCTCCACTAAGAGGATTTCCCTAACTTTAGAGAGATACTTTCTAATTTCATGTGGTGTCTATAGGAAAGGAAGTGGAAAGTGGAAACTGCATAAAAATTTTTTTTAAGAATTCCAACACTTCACCACTCTGTCCAAAACATTTAGGTGATAAAAAACTGAATCCTTGTAGTATGACTAGCTGGTCCTATTTGGTCTACATGGTCTAGACCAGTGATGGCGAACCTTGGCACCCCAGATGTTTTGTAACTACATTTCCCATGATGCTCATACACTCTGCAGTGTAGTTGAGCATTATAGGAAATGTAGTTCCAAAACATCTGGGGTGCCAAGGTTCGCAATCACTGGTCTAGACAGTGCTGAGATGCAAATATGTAACCAGAGGAACATATGTTTGGCACGCAACAGTACAAATGCTGTACAAAGGTAACACAGTGCTATTGACAATGCAGGGTCGACCATTTCTAAGTGGTTCTTCATTATTAGCCCCCTAGGGATACAGACTAAAATTGGCCATACAGGTGATCTAATGAACCAGCTGAAATCTGAGCCATGAATGGCCCTGTTGGCACTCTCCCGGTTGACATTTGATCTGGGAAAAAAAAAAGCCAAGTAGTAAATTGTTGACTAAACCATGGCTGCGTCCAATCAGATGCAGACGCTGTTCAGGCCTTCTGACAGCTGCAGGTGCCAGCTGTCAGAACACAATAGGCAGCAGGGAGAATTGTCCATTGACGCCACCACCCATATGTTAAATACATACCGACACTTGTTAATCCTGCAAAATAAATTTGTGAGAATTACTCTTTACTATAACCATCAATAGCTTTATACTGTGTATATACACTATATTACTGAAAGTATTGGGACACCTGCCTTTACACGCATCCCGGTCTTAGTCCGTAGGGTTCAATATTGAGTTGGCCCACCCTTTGCAGCTATAACAGCTTCAACTGTTCTGGGAAGGCTGTCCACAAGGTTTAGGAGTGTGTCTATGGGAATATTTGACCATTCTTCCAGAAGTGCATTTGTGAGGTCAGGCACTGATGTTGGACTAGAAGGCCTGGCTCGCAGTCCCTGCTCTAAATTCATCCCAAAGGTGTTATATCGGGTTGAGGTCAGCATTCTGTGCAGGCCAGTCACGTTCCTCCACCCAAACTCGCTCATCCATGTCTTTATGGACCTTGCTTTGTGCACTGGTCCAAATCATTTGGTGGAGGGGTGACTAGGGTGTGGGGTTGTTTTTCAGGGGGCGGGCTTGGCCCCTTAGTTCCAGTGAAGGCAACACTTAAGGTGTCAGCATACCAAGACATTTTAAACAATTTCATGCTCCCAACTTTGTGGGAACAGTTTGGGGATGGCCCCTTCCTGTTCCAACATGACTGTGCACCAGTGCACAAAGCTAGGTCCATAAAGACATGGATGAGCAAGTTTGGGGTGGAGAAACTTGTCCTGACCTCAACCTGATAAAACACCTTTGGGCTGAATTAGAGCGCAGACTGTGAGCCAGGCCTTTTCATCCACATCAGTGCCTGATACTCTCACAAATGCACTTCTGGAAGAATGGTTAAACATCCCCATAAACACATTTCTAAACCTTGTAGGCAGCCTTCCCAGAAGAGTTGAAGCTATTCTAGCTGCAAAGGGTGGGCCAACTCAATATTGAACCCTACGGCCTAAGACTGGGATGCCATTAAAGTTCATGTGTGTGTAAAGGCAGGCGTCACAATACTTTTAGTACTATAGTGTGTGTGTGTCTGTGTACACAGTATCTCACAAAAGTGAGTACACCCCTCACATTTTTGTAAATATTTTATTATATCTTTTCATGTGACAACACTGAAGAAATGACACTTTGCTACAATGTAAAGTAGTGAGTGTACAGCTTGTATAACAGTGTCAATTTGATGTCCCCTCAAAACAACTCAACACACAGCCATTAATGTCTAAACCGCTGGCAACAAAAGTGAAAACGTCCAAATTGGACCTAAAGTGGTAATATTTTGTGTAGCCACCATTTTCCAGCACTTCCGTAACCCTCTTGGGCATGGAGTTCACCAGAGCTTCACAGGTTGGCACTGGAGTCCTTTTCCACTCCTCCAAGATGACATCACAGAGCTGGTGGATGTTCGAGACCTTGCGCTCCTCCACCTTCCGTTTGAGGATGCCCCACAGATGCTCAATAGGGTTTTGGTCTGGACACATACTTGGCCAGTCCATCACCTTTACCCTCTGCTTCTTTAGCAAGGCAGTGGTCGTCTTGGAGGTGTATTTGGGGTCATTATGTTGGAATACTGCCCTGTGGCCCAGTCTCCAAAGGGAGGGGATCATGCTCTGCTTCGTATGTCACAGTACATGTTGGCATTCATGGTTCCCTCAATGAACTGTAGATCCCCAGTGCTGGCAGCACTCATGCAGCCCCAGACCATGACACTCCCACCACCATGCTTGACTGTAGGCAAGACACACTTGTCTTTGTACTCCTTACCTGGTTGCCGCCACACACGCTTGACACCATCTGAACCCAATACGTTTATCTTGGTCTAGTCGGACCACAGGACATGGTTCCAGTAATCCATGTCCTTAGTCTGCTTGTCTTCAGCAAACTGTTTGCAGGCTTTCTTGTGCATCATCTTTAGAAGAGGCTTCCTTTTGGGAAAACAGCCATGCAGACCAATTTGATGCAGTGTGTGGCGTATGGTCTGAGCACTGACAGGCTGACCCCCCACCCTTCAACCTCTGCAGCAATGCTGGCAGCACTCATACATCTATTTCCCAAAGACAACCTCTGGATATGAAGCTGAGCACGTGCACTCAACTTCTTTGGTCGACCATAGCCAGGTCCGTTCTGAGTGGAGCCTGTCCTGTCAAACCGCTATTTGGTCTTGGCCACCGTGGTGCAGCTCAGTTTCAGGATCTTGGCAATCTTCTTATAGCCTAGGCCATCTTTATGTAGAGCAACAATTCTTTTTTTCAGATCCCCAGAGAGTTCTTTGCCATGGAGGTGCCATGTTGAACTTCCAGTGACCAGTATAAGCGAGTGAGAGCGATAATACCAAATTTAACACACCTGCTTCCCATTCACACCTGAGACCATAACAATAACGAGTCACATGACACCAGGGAGGGAAAATGGCTAATTGGGCCCAATTTGGACATTTTCACTTAGGGGTGTACTCACTCTTGTTGCCAGCGGTTTAGACATTAATGGCTGTATGTTGAGTTATTTTGAGTGGAAAAGCAAATTTACACTGTTACACAAGCTGTACACTCACTACTTTACATTGTAGCAAAGTGTAATTTCTTCAGTGTTGTCACATAAAAAGTGATAATAAAATATTTACAAATATGTGAGGGGTGTACTCACTTTTGTGATATTGTGTATATGTATCCTTAGAATGATGATGTATTGGGGGGAGGGGGGCTGTATATATGTACACACCCCGATACATCATATTTCTAAGAAAAGGTTCTCCTGAACGGGCTGACTCATAGCAGTAATATTAATGGTCCCCACCTCTTAGTATCAAACTTCCCAGTATAGTATTTAATGGACTAGAGCAGTGATGGCGAACCTTGGCACCCCAGATGTTTTGGACCTACATTTCCCATGATGCTCATGCACTCTGTAGTGTAGTGGAGCATCATGGGAAATGTAGTTCCAAAACATCTGGGGTGCCAAGGTTCGCCATCACTGGACTAGAATAAATTCCCTGAAATGCAGCAATACCCCTGGATGGGCAATGTGACAGTGTTTTGTCTTTAAGGGCAAACAATTTAATTTAAATTTGTATTAATTATAAACATTATGCTATGAAGAAGAACCTTCTGAGATAAAATCCCAAGCAGTGTTAGCTGAAAGAAAGGAGAAAGGATTTAATACTCACAGTGAGGTTATTAATTCCTTCAGAAAAAGCACCTATTTGCTTTACCATCCCCTCTGAATGCTCCATCTGTAAAATCAGTCAGCAGCCTCATAAATAGGAAGGAAGTTTGACGACTTTACACACAGCACTGAACTAGTACCCATGCACCGCACACAGGACACTACAAAAAAGAAAACTCACACCATCTGTTATGAAAGAAAGCAATGCAGTTCATGCAGAGAAGACCTGTACAATGTTATTCAATGCAAATGTACATTAACAATTATATACCTGAATACGTCTTTATATGTTAGCTTTCTATAACTCAGGCAGGACTCAGACTAGGGGAGGAAGGGGGCAGCCCTCTGAGCCTATAAGAGTTTTACTGCTTGTTAAATGGGCAGAAGGATGACCTTATCAGTGTGCTGCTGCTCCTTTTATTATTCATCTAGCAGGCTGGGGGGTGGCTCCCTGACTGACCAGTTATTGTGTAACTGAAGCAGACCTAGTTGTACAATCTGGCAGGGAAGGCTGAATGACGAGACCAAATAAAAAAAAAAATAGTGTGTATATATATATATATATATATATATATATATATATATATATATATATATATATATATATATATTCACAAATTAAAATATAAATAAAAAAGATAATAATATAAAATATATATATATATATATATATATATATATATAATATATATATATATATATATATATATATATATATATATTTTTTTTTTATTATATTTTTTTTTTTTATTTATATTTTAATTTGTGAATATGTAATGCTGCACTTTCTGTGGAAACTACATACAGAATGTATTTACAGAAAATTAAGTAGTATCATAAAAGTGCAGCCCCCCCCCCCCCCCCCATTTTAAATCTGAGATTTCCCATGGCTTAGCCTATAAGCAGTGTGATACACACAGAAAAAAGATTTAGTTTCAGCAAGAGAATGGCTTTGAAATCTCATGGCACTGTGATCTCCGATTTTCCAGTAAATACCGTTCTTGTTTTGCTGTACTTTGGTCCAGCTATTTCTAGTAATCACCTTGGCAGTGTTCAAACAATTCATAAAATGCCTAACCCCATGTCTAAGGCGGAAATATTAAGGCTGCCATTACTGACCTCCTTTTCTAAATGACTAGTTTGACCTGGGGACCGCGCTGGACTGATTAAAATGGTTACTGGTATTTTATTAGCTGGTTCTGCAGATGAGTGGTGGTGCCAATTCCTTTGGAGGATTGGGCTGTATCTTACTGGTATGACGGAGCCATCGTTTCAGCTTAGGCAAAACTTAAACAAGGTAAGAGTAGCACCTGGTGCACCCCGGGCACTCCTCCTCTCTCATTTACTACGTCCTCTTCAAATGGTAGCTTACACGGTTCAACTGACCCACTCGCTTTAAAGAGTTGTTCCATGCAAAACTGATAATACAGGACTTAAGTAGATGCTGCAAACCTGAAAGTTGTTTCCATCTATTGGGATTCTAGCATCCAGGACATAAGAAGCCAGAAATTGACTCAAGTCCAGCAAGCTTGTTTAACTTTTGAGTGGACAGGTCTGTAGTACTCTGAGTCACCAACCCATAAGAATAAAAGTATGGTCTAATATCCTTAAAGTGGAACTTCACCCTAACAGGTAAGTTCCTCTAGCTCCCCCCCCCCCCCAAACACTTTTAGGACATTTTTGGGGGAAGAGAGCGGGTACCTATTTCTAGCAGGTACTCACTCTCCCTTCCACTCCAATCGCCTAGGCGATATCACTGAAGTTCTCCCATCCCTCGCCACCTGCAATCACACCACAGCCTCCTGTGATCTGTCCCAGGAGGCTGAGGGACCATTCACAGGGCACAGCACGGCTCACTCATGCGCACAGTGGGGAGCCGGCTGAAAAACTGCTAGGAATCGCAGCCAGATTTCCTCAGTGAACATGGTGGGGCCAGGGACCTGAAGACCAGTAAAGAATCAGCCTGGGTGAGGCCGTCGCGGGATCCCTGGACAGATAAGTGTCTCTATTAAAAGTCAGAAGCTAGAGAATTAGCTGCTGACTTTTTAAATGACTAAAGAACCTCTATTTATACACTCAGTCCAGGTCAGTGCCTCAAGGAATTAAAGCAAGGTGGTAAGCCTGTGAAAACCAAAAAGAACGCCACACACCGCCAGCTCAACAGGTGAAGAAGAATGAACAGCCTCAGCCTTGGGCTCCTCCTAAGCCATACCACTGACGCATTTCGCCCCACCCACCAGGACTTAATCGTAGCGGTGCAATGGGGTAAGCCTGACAGCCAGCCAACTATTTTCAGTAAAAGAGGTCACCAACAGAAATCTCAGTTTTTTTCTTTCGTGCCAGCTTTCCTTTATTAAAGTGGTAGTAAAGTCCATTTGTTTATGTTTTACCTACAGGTAAGCCTATAATCAGGCTTACCTGTAGGTACTGTAAAGGTCTCCTAAACGTGCAAGGTTTAGGAGATATTTACTTGTGTAGCAGCCGGTGATGTCACCTGAAGGAGTGGCCTACCTGTGCTGTTCCTTCAGAGCTCAAACAGCGGGAGCGATATCATCGCGGCTCAGCCATTCAAAAGGACCAGAGCTAGCGAACCCGGAAGGAAGATCAGATGAATGGATGCCCCATGAGTGGTGACAGCGTGCCACTGGAGGGCTTCATTTTAAGGCAAGTTTCACACAATGTGCTAGTATGTGATGAATGCGAGCACATTGCCTTGCAGAGGAAAAAGGGAAAAAGTTTTTTTTTTTTACTTTTCCCGTTTACTAACGCTTTAAACTTGCTTTCATCTAAAATGAGGTCAGGGACCAATGTGACTAGGTCTAGTCTAAATTACTTCATAGCTTTTAGCCCAACATAAATGGCAGTACAGGACTGTTGCGAAGAAGTCAACATCCATGACAGCAAACCATCAGAAGATAAAACCAGCTTATACATCTAAAGGCTTTGATTTTCGGACGTCAATTGTGATACAACAACCGATCGTCCTCAAATCTTACCGTTAGTACGGTGCTTTCGACAGCCGATTTCACTTTTTCGCCAGACAAAAGCTGGATGTGCAGACTATAAAATTTATGTCAAATGTGAACTCAACATCTGGATTTTTGTTTCATTAGTACGGTTTTCGTAAGAAAAAAAAAATCATAAGAGCAAGACTACGCATGCTCAGAAACGAAAGAATACATAGAAAACTATTCAACACGTTACGTCACGTCTGACGTATTCTGTCAAACGAAAATTCTCGTACTGTCACTTTCGACATGAGACTAGCATGGGCGGCACAGTGGTGTAGTGGGTAGCACTCTCGCCTAGCAGTAAAAAGGGTCGCTGGTTCAAATCCCAACCACGACACTACCTGCCTGGAGTTTGCATGTTCTCCCTGTGCCTGCGTGGGTTTCCTCCGGGTACTCTGGCTTCCTCCCACACTCCAAAGACATGCTGGTAGGTTAATTGGCTTCTGTCCAAAATTGGCCCTGGTATATGAATGGGGACCTTGGATTTTGGGCTCCTTGAGGGTAGGGACCGATGTGAGTGTGCAATGTACAGGGATAGGGGCAACTCAGGTTGAACTGGATGGACTGGTGTCTTTATTCAACCTTACTAACTATGTAACTATGCCACAAAAATCTGACATTCTGACGTCCGAAAATCAAAGCGCGTGTACGAGGCTTTAGCCATAACTGGCCCTAGTCATAGCTGTTTTTATCATTTGCTGTTAAACCGTATAGAAGGTAATTTTGTTGGTTCATTATAGTAGATGTTGGCTTTTTAAAAAGAAAAAGTCTACAATTTACATCAAGGGGCAATAGGATCATGCAACCCACAACACACGGCCTTTTCCCTTAGGCCCCTTTCACACTGGGGCGGGAGCCGCGGTGACGGTAAAGCAGCGCTATATTTAGCGCTGCTTTACAGTCGTTTTGCCCGTGGGATTCGGCCGCTCGCGGTGCGGTTTTACCCCCCGCGAGTGGCTGAAAAAGGGTTAAAATCCTCCGCAGAGCGCCGCCGTATCGGCGCTTCGCGGCGGTATTACCGCGGTGTCCCATTTAAATCAATGGGAAGGAGCAGTATAGGAGCGATAAATACACCGCTCCTATCCCGCTCCAAAGATGCTGCTATCAGGACTTTTTTTGCCGTCCTGCTAGCGCACCGCTCCAGTGTGAAACCCTGCCGGCTTTCACACTGGAGTGAATGGGGCCGTTTTTTTCAGGCGGTATACAGGCGTTGTACCGCCTGAAAACCGCCCCAGTGTGAAAGGGGCCTTAGTATTAGTACGCTCAATAAAAGTGCTGCTTGACAAAGTTCAGAGCTTGAGACATTTCAGGAAAGCATTGCAATATGGCCACTAGATGGAGCTGCTGATCATTTGAAAATAAACAGATTAGACACATTATGGGGATTTCTTTTGATGTCTCGGACATTTGCACAGTATTTTTTAGTAGATGATAGAGATATATATCCTTTGAGTTCTCCCAACTTCTATTCACAAAATGTTGGCTCCACTGTCTGCATTTACCATAACCAATAGGACACACAAGCAGTTATTAGTAAGAGATTAAAAAAACATACCCACCAACATGTTATGTAATGTTAAAATTAATATCTGGAGACATTTAATCCCTGGAGCCCACTACGTCCATGTTAGGGTTGCCAACTCAAAATGTATTCATCTCACATGGATTTAAAATTTTCCCACAGACTTTGCATACAACTATCAATTTTAACCTCAAGCCAAATATTATATAAAAATTGCAGCTTACCCATCCTTAGAAGTGGTGACTGCATCAGTTTTTTTTGTCAGAAGAAAAAGCTAAGAACATTCCTAGCAAATACAGAAAATTCCTGTTGATCTTGCCAGAAATGCAATGAGCTTGATGCTTCCAGTGAGCCTAAAACAAAGCACAAAGGACCTTCTTTATTGTGTAAACTATGGTATCTACTCGAGTATAAGCCGAGTTTTTCAGCACATTTTCAGCACAGTGCTGAAAGTGCCCCCCTCGGCTTATACTGGGGTCAATCACTTTTCTGCAGCAGAGAATTACATTTTCCGACCCGACTTTGGGGCCCCGTATCTCGGGGCCACTTGGTTCTAGGAACCCCAAATTTGGTGTGCAAACCCAGTGGAACCAGCACTATAACATATCCATATAATTTGGGGTTCCTAGCACCAAGCGGCCCAGAGATACGGGCCCCAAAGTCGGTTCGGAAAAGGTCATTCTCTGCTGCAGAAAAGTGCTTGACATTTTCCGACCCAAATTTGGGGCCCCGTATCTCCCCGTGGCCCCGAGATACAGGGCCCCAAAGTCGGTCAACTGTGTCCATCTGCAGAAATGTCATTTCGGGACCCTTTTCGGGATTTTGGCTGCAGCTAGGGGGCATCTAGGAACCCTTAAAGTGGTGGGACACCCTGAAAATAAAAACTTGGGAGAAAGTAACAATTTAAAAAAAAAAAAAAATTTTTTTTTTTTACTTCCCAGAAATGGCTGTTGCTAGGCAGATCGTCCTAATCTGCCTCCTCCAGCGCCGCTGTGATCTTCTCTTCTTCCGTCTTCAGGTGAATAGGGCGCGGTGTGTTGTGGGAACTGTGTCCCACAACACACCCCGCGTTCCCCATTCACAAATACGACTCGCGCATGCGCAGTTGGCCGCATGCGCAGTTGGCCGCGCGCCGACTCGCGCATGCGCAGTTGGCCGCGCGCGGACTCGCGCATGCGCAGTAGGAAACGAGAAGCCGTTTCCCTTACTCAGGATGGCGGCGCTGGATCCGGATAGCCGAGGGACATCTCGGCCTCCAGCAACGACATCGCGGGCGCCCTGGGAGGGTAAGTGTACTTTTAAAAGTCAGCAGCGACTTTTTTTTTAGCTGCTGACTTTTAAAATATTTTTTTTTTTTTTTTTAGGTGAAACCCCGCTTTAACTACCAAGTTTGGGGACCTATAGCTGCAAATGGGCACAGTGAGGCTGCAAATGGGCACAGTGAGGCTGCAAATGGGCATTGTTGACCCTCTTTTACACTTATAGTAGCTGCGCATTTCTCACCCTAGGCTTATACTCGAGTCAATAAGTTTTCCCAGTTTTTTTGTGGTAAAATTAGGTGCCTCGGCTTATATTCGGGTCGGCTTATACTCGAGTATATACAGTACTAGTCCAATCAATCCACCATAATGGAGATGAACAAAGGCAAACATGTACTAAGGCCAGTGATAAATAACCAAGGTTGCCTCCGTAGATACAATGGAAAAATGAGTGTAGACATTAAGGGACAGAAGTGTGCTATTAGCAGGATCTAGGTGAAAATAAAGGGAAACATTTTTTAAAAATAAATAAAAAAGGAGAACACCACAGATGCCGCCACCACATCCAGAATTGGTAAGTTGTAATATGTGAAATTTTGGGGTTTAAATATGCTTTACCAGACAGTCTATACATTTTGCACAGTTGACCACCCCGAATTGGGAAGGTTTGATTGAACAATATGTATTCACCACAATACATACCAAACAGGTTAGAATGAAGGATTACAATGAAATGAAGCCAGGAGATGGATGGTTTACATAACTTAATAATGTTCATTTATTACATCTTCAGTGATCAATAATCTAGCAGTCTTCTTATATATACTGTACACGTAACATTTTCATCCGAAAACTCATTTTCTTCCATACTTCTCCTCAATAAAAGCCAATCATCATATAACACTGCTCAGCGACTATTTACACAGTTCATAATCTTAAATCATATTTAAATATTTGTAGTTAAATTAGAATTTTCTTCAGCAGACAACAATGCAGCCTCTGTATAAAATTGGTAAAGTGTCCATGATGCCACTCCAGCGCCAGGCCATGCTCGACATCATATAAAAATATCTCAAATATAGATTTAATTCTGCTACAAAAGCAAAGTCTGTCTTTTGGGTGAAGCCATGCTGGTAAAGACGGTTGGATGGTTACATGGCGATACGTGGTTAAAAGACACAGATGACAACAAGGGGGGGGGGGGGGGGGGGGATGCCAAATGCGGATGCCATCAGATTAGTCTGCCCACCTGCTCCAGTTTGTCAGCCTCTTTGACAGGACTGTTGTTGGGGGCCTTGACTTCGCTTTTCTGGGGGCTGGCATCCACCGGGCACACATAGTCCGTAGAGTCGTCAAATTTCTTCTTGCGGAGGTGGCCAAAATTGGACAGTCCAAGCTTCTTTGGCTGAAATAACAATGGTATCAATGATTGAAATGGAAGATTACACTTCGAAAATAAAAAGAAGTCATTGGTATTCTATGGGGGGGGGGGGGGGGTTGTGCAAATTGGTTTAGAATAGCTTTGGGAATGTGGATGGGTTAGTGTTAGTATATAGCGAGGTAAACCTGTCTTTTAAAGTGAAAGTGTAGTCAGAAATAAGAAATACTTACGTTTAAGGTGGCCATAGATGGAGCAAATGTTTTTCCTGCAACCGCGGGTTGAAGGAAAGAAGTTTGCTAGATTACCCCATCAACACAGTCAGTGTTGACAGGGGAATCCCTCCCTCTGAGCCATTGTGTTCTCCTGGCAGGAGAAGGTATCCCCACCAGGAGAACAAAGTACTCATTGCTAGCGGCTATACCAGCCGCTTGCAATAAATCGCATGTAAAATCCAGCAGGCTGGTTGTACCCAAGTAAAATCGATCAACGTGGGTACATTCAGCCTGCCCATACATGGTTTGAATCTCACCCGGTCCCTGCTGAACTGGCCGAGATTCGAACCATCTACGGCTGGCTTTGGTTGTGTTTTTAATGGTGTATAAAGCTGGGGTAAATGGAATATTTAATACTACCCTCAGTAGGTCTTTAGATTAGCCTCTGGGAGCTCACTGCACAGCAGGATTTACACAGAAGAGAGGGCCAGCATGGAACAAGGATGAACATGAGCTATTGACACCCCCCATTCATGCTAAGCAGTGTGGATGGAGACATCTTCCCTGCTGGACACTGTATCATGAAAGCCAGCACCCATGGCTGTCAGAATACACAAACAGTGGCTGCATCTGATTGGATGCAGCAGCTGTTCAGTCAACAATTTTCCAACTGGTTCTTCGGATTTTCAGGTTGAAGGATGTTGGGTGGAGGGTGCCGACAGGGCCAACCATGGTTTGAATTTTGGTTAGTTCACCAGGAAATTGGCTTTGTGTTTGGCCAGCTTAAAGGGTCACTAAACCCACATCATAAAAAAAAAAAAAAAAAAAAACTATCAATAAATGTTTTTCATACTCAGTCCCCATGAGATTTGTTTAGTGTATTCTGCAAACAAAAAAAAACGGTTGATCCTGCTGTTCTCCATCTCCCCCTTCTGTCCTTGTCCCCAACGCAGCTAGGATACTGCAGAGCAGTGTTGGTAGATCTGCACATGCTCAGTTTTCAGTGAGTTTCTATGCTGAGCAGCCCACGTGACTATATAATCACACTTGTGGGTATATACACAGTGGTAAAATGACAGCCCACTCCCTCCTCCTTAATGTCCACTAATTAGCTAAACAAAATTGGGGCGGGATATTGCATGTAAATTGATGGAGGCTTCACCTCCCTTTTATTCTAAGACACAGGCTGGAGGGGAGCGACACAGCCTGTGATGGGCAGAAATTCACCCACACCAATGTTATTTCCAAAAAATAACACAAAGATTTGATTTTAAATATACATTAGTATGATGATTTAAAAAGTTTTATTGATATTATTTATTTTTACTCTGTATTCCAAAAGAGTTTTTGTTTTTTTTTGAACATGTGACCAGTAGCAGAGGAGAAGCTCCTCCTGCTTAGGTTTCCCTGCAGACCGGCTGGGAAAGATCTGGGTCATGTGACAGCTGCACATCAATTAGGAAAAGGGTAATTTTTTTAATAAAAAATAATTACAGTGTCATCATCCATATGCAGAAAGAGAAGGGGCAATATAAATTAAACAGTGGGTGTTTAGTATCATTTTAAGACAATGACACTAGTACATTGTACAGAACAGAGGCAGCTAGCTGATTGGATGAGAGTGCACAGGTCCAACCTCATTAGTGTGTTGTCCTTTCACTAGCCAATCATATTCTGGGGAGGTACTTGACCAAGCTCTATTGCCTTAAGTGCAGTAGAGGGAAGTGAGGTCAGAACCTGGCAGTGCTGTCGGAGGGATTTTTTAAATTCGAGGACTAGCTGAATTTTTTTTTCCCAGCACACAGGAAACTTCATACTTATACATATTTCAGCTGCAAATTTAGCTGGTTGCCTTCACTTCCAACTTAATTATCCCCATGATGTGGATATATATTGCCAGTAAAACACTACCTCTTAATTGTTAACAAATGTATTCCAAGAACTATATTTCTATAATTAAAAGCAGAGATGCAGCTACATAGCTAAATTCCACTGTGCACTAATGCAAAAAAGCAAACTAATTAGCTTCATTCATGCCAAATAAAACTACCATTCACGCAATTTCTTGGAAACCATTACCCATGTGCGAGTAGGAAGGATTTTTTTTTTTTACTAATAAACACATCATGATGACACCGTCAATGGTGCAGGGGGGAAAGAGAAAATTTCAAACAAGGGCAAATTTGGACCGTTTATGATAATGGGCCCAGTGCTAATTGCTGTGCATGTTACCTAGGCTTCTATGCCATTCAAGAAGCACAATGACTTCAATATGTTTTGTATAACAAGCTCAAATACTGTTCTGCCGGCTGAAAACGGAGTGCTGTGGTGTGTCTCTGAGCATTCTGTAGACAGGCCCCATGTGGTGATCAGCATTAGACAAAATAAAATTCCTTTAATTAGAAAGAAACCTTGAAATGCAAAGTGGAGTAGCAAAAAAAAAAAAAAATCCTAGTTATGTCAGATTAATAAAAAAATAAAAATAAAAAAAAGTACGAGGGCGCAACAATCTAAGTGTAGAGTATTTATTGCACAAGGGGTTAAAATAATAAAATGCACTCCTATACTGTACAAAAGTGTGGTTATGGGCACATCATCAGGCATTGCAAGGGGGACTTGAGATATGAATGCAGCGGTGTCTTGAGAAAGGGGTGCATCTGGCCCTGAAATGTGTAGCCATGCCCCATAGTCTAACATCATCTGCTCCCCTAGAAGTGGACCTGCTATGCCCACACCTGAGCACTCTGTGCACCACGCCGACTCTGCAGTGCATCCTCCAGTGGCAGCCACTTCCTGTACTACTCTGCCCGCTTCCAGGCACCACTCTGCATTACCCAGCTGCCCACACTGCGTGCTCTGCTTTAAAGTGGATGTAAACCCACATATACCCAGTGAAGTGAACAGCCTGAGATAATACACAGAGATGAAACAAATCTCCCTACATAAGTTTTACATGTACATCTGCTGTGTTCCCATTTCTACATTCTTTTGGAAGTGCAGTGGGTGTGGAGTCTGGGCTTACACCGTGTGAGAGCTGATTGGCTGGTAAGGCTTACATGCACCCCCCCCCCCCCCCCATATAGGCAGAGGAACGAAGATACTTCCAGAGATGCATTCTGAATAGATAAAATAGACAAGCTCTCTGCTTATCTAAGTTCCCTCCCTGACACAAATTTCCAGCTGCTTTTATCTCCAATGTCAGAGTTTGTCAGAAGTTATCATGCTGATAACAGAAGAACGGAGCAGCAGAAAGACATGGGACTTAGAGCTTTGGAGAGAGATAAGTAAACACTGCAGATATACGTGCACAGGTCAGATTTCATGAAATCGTGTTTACAACCACTTTAATATCTCAGGTCCAACTTATGATGATGTGCCAATAACCACACTTTTATGTCAGTGCATTTTATTCTTTTAACCCCTTGTGCAAAAAATACTTTACACTTAGATGGTTGCGCCCTCTGTACTTTTTTTTTCTTTGATTACAGTCTTGTATCTGGAGGATTAACCCAGACTCTGGGCTTAAGAGGAACAGCAAGCCATCAATTTAAGAGTGACTATGTAGGGAGCCATGCAAGTGTTTAATGACCTGGGGGTTCGTACCATAATATATTATTATTTCAGAATAATATATTTCGACTTGCTACTATGTGTGCTTGTTAAATCTCTTAGATTTTTACCCTATTAAACTTGTGTTGTCATTAAATGTATTAAAACTGTCTGATTGTAGGTGATTTTACCAAATCTGCCAATTTCCAAAATTCCACGATAACCACCCTGGTTAAAAAAATTAAATAAACCAAAAGCTAGCTTCGCCTTTCCAACAATACGCATCTTCCCACTGGTTTGTGATGATGCCCTTTTAGATGTGGTAGGCAACATGAAGGTGGGAAAGAAAGGTCAGATCATGACCATGCTAGGTCTGGTTGACATTTGCATTACAGAGTGCTCAAGATTTTTGGGTACCCATGCTACCCTGGGACTTAAATGGCAATCCATTTGGGCATGACATTCCAGCATCTATTTTATCAATTACTGCTCATGCATATTGGAGATGTTTTTTTTTTTTCAGCCTGTAAAATGCTTCTCTTCTAATACACATGTAAACGCCTATGTATGCATGGACACACACAGGGTAACGGAGGTGCTTTTACAGTCAGAAAAAGAAACACCAAATGCCTGTAAAAGATCCTCGTGTGCACGAGCACTTATAGACAACACAGGTGCACCCTAATGCTGGGTTTACACCAGGGGTCTCAAACTGGTGGCCCTCCAGATGTTGCGGAACTACAAGTCCCATCATTCCTCTGCCTGAGGGAGTCATGCTTGTAACTGTCAGCCTTGCAATGCCTCATGGGACTTGTAGTTTTGCAACAGCTGGAGGGCCGCCAGTTTGAGACTCCTGGTTTACACTGATGTGACGCATTACATGGGATTCGCACCGCATTCATGTGCAAATCACATGCGATTCTGTGCAGTGCAATTTGAGCCCATCATTTTGTATGGCTCGCATCACACCGCATGAACAAGCTGCAGGCGCCTTTTTTTTTGCCGCACTGGAATCGGATCGCATGTATTCATACCCATGCGATCCTATTCAAGCAAATTAACTGCATTCTGTGACCTGCTTTCGGGGTGTCGTTAACATTTAACTGACACCCGCAGCAGATCGCATGAACACAGGACAATTGCTATGCGGTGCAGTACGGGAAAATGCATCAATTCCTGTGCGTTTCCTGCATCACATCAGGCTCAGTTCACACTGATGCAAAGTGTGAAACGGACAGGAATCACTGCGTTTCCCACATGGCATAGCAATCGCAATCGTGTGTTCATGTAATCTGCTGTGGGTGTCAATTAAAAGTTAACGACACCCCAAAAGCAGGTCGCAGAATGCAGTGCAATTGCTAGAATTGGATCACCTGGGTATGAACACCCACGCATTCCGATTGCAGTGTGGCGCGATGCAGTGGGATTTGAGCCATACAAAATGATGGTCTCAAATCGCACCACGCAGAATCGTATGTGATTTGCATAGGAATGCGGTGTGAATCACATGCGATATAATGCCTAAAGCTGAAATTTAGGTATGGCAATTTTTACATTGCTTGAACAAATGTAAGAATGTGCCATCCCATCCTCTGGAACTCCCTGCCCCGGTATATCCGATCAGCCCCTAACCTGTCCACCTTTAGGAGATCCCTGAAAACTCACTTATTCAGTGAAGCCTATCCCACACCCACCTAACAATCCCAGCAAATCATTCCCCGCATCCATTACCTTTTGTACCACCACCCCCTCCCTTTAGAATGTAAGCTCTACGATCAGCGCCCTCCTGTATTGTACTGTAATTGTGTTGTCCCCCCTCTATATTGTAAAGTGCTGCGTAAACTGTTGGCGCTATATAGATTGTGAATAATAATGATGATAATAATGATAATAAGCCATACCTGTGGGATCGCCATGGAAGTTTTAAATCTGTATAGTTGGCATGGCTCATACAGTGATTGGTGCTCAATTCCGAGTCCCGTGCAGCTACCCAGCTTACGTACTGAACACAGGGGGCGACTCACTTGGCACAGGCACCATTCAGGGAACAGTTTGCATTTTTTAAATGAAAGTAAAGCATTACTTGATTGGACAAGATGGGGATTGTGATGTCACCGCCGCACCTCTTCCAATCAGAGAGAATGGCTTGCACCAATTGAGAACATGCAAAGCGTTCCCTTATTGGTGCCTGTGCCAAGCGGGCGACCTCCTTTATACACAATGGAGCCACTTGCCATAAGACCTGGAAGTTAGTTGAGATGGTAGTGGTGACTACTACAGTGTTTTCCAGCTTCCACTGGGACCCCACAAGTATAGAGTCTACATACTTACATTATTCCAAGCTGAATCATATGCAACAATATACCTACCTGAAATTCAGCTTTAAATAAACAGAAAAATCCAGAATCACATACGTAGAGTGCTAGGGTTTATAATATTTACGCACCCGGACTTTGGCAGTGGTGGACAGAGGCGAGTAGGTTGTGGAATCCATAATCTCTCTTTTTTCCTGTTGAGCTTCTGGGCCAATCAGCAAGCTGAAGTTAGTGGCTAGATGTCTCCTGAGTAGCGTCTTCTGCGCCGGAATGTTTAAGAGCATGGCGAGGGTATCCGAATTAAAGCGAGGTTCTAGTATCTGTGGAGACAGAACCATCTATTCATCAGCTGAGACTACGCCATGAATAATTCATTCATCACTCATTCTCTCATTTTCAGATTCTCTTAACAAATTAAGCCTGCGTTTGGGGTAGACTTGTTAATCAAAGAGAACTCCCTAGAACATTGGCTGAGATTTTTGTCCTCAGAATAAAACAAAATCTTGATTTTTTTTTGAATAATGGAATAACAAGGTCCCGATGGGCAGAACACGTGACTGCTATGAATTCCAACAGCACAGGGGGGCTGAATACTTTTTGTTTGCATCCATCTATAGAACACCGGCATCTGGCAAAATAAATATGGGTCCATTTAACCACTTCAGCCCCGGACCAATTGGCAGCCAAAGGACCAGGCCCCTTTTTGCGATTCGGCACTGCGTCGCTTTAACTGACAATTGCGCGGTCGTGCGACGTGACTCCCAAACAAAATTGGCGTCCTTTTTTTCCCACAAATAGAGCTTTCTTTTGGTGGTATTTGATCGCCCCTGTGGTTTTTATTTTTTGCGCTATAAACAAAAATAGAGCGAAATTTTGAAAAAAATGCAATATTTTTTGCTTTTTGCTATAATAAATATCCCCAAAAAATCTATAAAAAAACATTTTTTTTTCCTCAGTTTAGGCCGATACGTATTCTTCTAAAAATTTTTGGTAAAAAAAAAAAAAAAAAAAAAAAAAAAAAAATCGCAATTAGCGATTATTGATTGGTTTGTGCAAAAGTTATAGCGTTTGCAAAATAGGGGATAGTTTTATAGCATTTTTATTAATATTGTTTTTTTAACTAGTAATGGCGGCGATCAGCGATTTTTTTATTGTGACTGCGACATTATGACGGACACATCGGACATTTTTGACACATTTTTTGGACCATTGTCATTTATACAGCAATCAATGCTATTTAAAATGCATTGATTCCTGTATAAATGACACTGGCAGTGAAAGAGTTAACCACTAGGGGGAGGGGAGGGGTTATGGGCTGTGACGTGTGTGTGTTTTTTTTTAACATTAGGGGGCGGGGCTGACGTCATTGATCGGCTTTCCCGATGACAGGGAACAGCCGATCAATGACAGGCAGAGTAGGAAGCGCGGGGAAGTTTGTTTACACATACCTTTCCCCGTTCTTCAGCTCTGTGACCCGATCGCGGGTTCTTCAGCTCTGGTCCCGCGGCCACAGAGCTCCCGACCGGGTCGCAAGCGTGCTGCCAGCGGCGCGCGCGCGACCCGCGGCGAGGCTCTTAAAAGGCCACGTACCTGTACGTGGTTCTGCCTAGCCGTGCCATTCTGCCGACGAACATCGGCGTGAGGCGGTCGGGAAGCAGTTAAAGTAGAACTCCAGACAAAAAGATTATTTTTTACTTTAGTGTAGCATAAGTAGAAAGTCTTTAGTGCTAGCTGTTCTATTGATGGACTACTACTCCCAGTCAGCCCCCCATGGCTGCAGCTGCCCGACTCTGCTGTCCATGACATTGCAGTCCTCACTACTGGCTCTGCACCCATCTGACTGTTTCCCCTCAGTCCTCTCAGGCATGCCTCCCCAGTCGTCCTGACTGTACACGTCACTCACCAGCCCTCCTGGCTGCAACCGGTGGTTCCCTCCTAAAAACTTAGATTTATAAAGCAAATTAAAAAAATATATATTTTTCTTACAATTAGTCCTCCGTGAACGCCGCTGCCCCGAAGATTTGGTGCGTATTCAGCCAGATCTACAGATCGCAGCCACTCCATGACTCTGTGGTTGGACCACTGGACCACTTCTGAAGGGGAGATATTATTCTGTCCAGATGATAAAGACACAGACATTAAGCGTTTTGGAAAGGAGCCAGTGCTAAGGATACAAGCCTTATTTCTTAAGTTCAACTTAAAAAAAAAATGAAAATTATTTTTGCAGGTTAATGTGCATTTTATATTTTTTAAACAGGTGCCTACAAAGTATTGTATTAGTAGATCGCCGGTGCAATTTCAAGCTTCTACACACTTTCCCTTCAGCTTTCAGCCCATGCCACTGTACAGGGTGTTAGCTTGCAAACTGGAGGGAGTATGAATGGACTACAGGTGTACTGATCAGCACACTCGTGGCTTATTGAAATCTCAAGTTCGCCTGCTGTAGTGAAAGACAGGTAGTTTTCTCATTCGCAGATTCCTTTTAATGAATGACGCTGATTTTAAAATGTGACAACGGGTGCGGGAAGAGGAACCCCTGCACACTGTCATGGGGAAGGAGGGAGGTTGTGGAGCATTTTACATAATACACCCTACGTAGGGGTGTAACCTGTTCAAGAGGTGAACTTAGCCTTTATATAAAAGGAGAAGTAATAATTAAAGCAATTTGCCAATTAGCCACTGGAGGCAGCAAACATACAATTTACAATCACAGCTCTATTAAAGTGGCAGATTCTAAATGACTGATATCCAAAAGGTCTGTGGAGCCTTGGTTGAGAAAGGCTGGTCTAATATAAAAACCAGTAAAGAAAACAGCAGAGGGCACCTACTAAGTGCAGTATATAGGAAAAGACATGCTTAAATGTAATATTACAGTACACTGAATTTGTATTCATTTAGGCAGGCCTTTGTACTACATAACAGTAAATCTTAAAGATTGTACAGAGTGTAACATGTAGGGCCAGCTTTAGATTTGCCAAAACTATGTAACACAAAGACCAATCTAGACTAACAATCCAAATCGTATCCAATCAGACAGGCCCCTACACCAGTTAGTTTTAGTAGATCTAAAGAGGTTGTACAGTCAGATCGTAATATGTACGGTGAGCTTAAAAATTGTAGATATGAAATGCCTAGAATATGGAAAAAAACATTGAAAAAAGACTAAGCATTTCCCCCAAAAGTAATAGCAAACCTCTAGTTTTTTTTTTAGCAGCTGATTCAATTACTTATGGAGTATGCAACTTCTTCAACTTTTAATTCTTACATATGTTCCAGTTTAAGTTGGTGCCGTGACTCTGTCCCAGGTTTCCCATTTAAGGTCAGCTCCTTTCTCTTGCAGTGTCCTATGGAGCTGTTCTTGCATGCAGGGACTGGAATTGTGTCTCCCTACACTATGTGCACCAGTAGGTGCATAGCCTTGTAGTCTAGGATGGCAAGTCACTCCCCTCCTCCTCCCCACTCCTATCTCCAAACTAACATACTGGCTCAAGACTGCACCGTCAGCTCTTTCCCGTGAAGATGGGAAGCAGCAGAGAGCAGTACTACAATGCATATGGAAAGTATTCACAGCGCTTCACTTTTTCCACATTTTGTTACGTTACAACCTTCTTCCAAAATTCTACAAAACAATACCCCATAATGACGGCATGAAAGAAGTTTGAAATTTTTGCAAATTTATAAAAATATAAACAAAAAAAACCCATGTACATAAGTATTCACAGCCTTTGTCATGACACTCAAAATTTTGCTCAGGTGCCTCCTGTTTCCACTGATCATCCTTGAGATGTTTCTACAACTTGAATGGAGTCCACTTGTGGTAAATTCAGTTGATTGGACATGATTTGGACAGGTACATACCAGTCTATACAAGGTCCCACAGTTCACAGTGTATGTCAGAGCACAAACCAAGCCAAGAAGTCCAAGGATTGGTCTGTAGACCTCCGAGACAGGATTGTATTGAGGCACAGATCTGGGGAAGGGTACAGAAAACTTTCTGCAGCATTGAAGGTCCCAGTGAGCACAGTGGCCTCCATCATCTGTAAATGGAAGAAGTTTGGAACCACCAGGACTCTTCTTAATGCGGGCCGCCCATCCAAACTGAGCGATCGGGGGAGAAGGGACTTAGTCAGGGAGGTGAACAAGAACCCGATGTTCACTCTGACAGAGCTCCAGCATTTCTCTGTGGAGAGAGGAGAACTTTCCAGAAGAACAGCCATTTCTGCAGTACTCCACCAATCAGGCCTGTATGGAAGAGTGGCCAGACGGAAGCCACTCAGTAAAAGGCACATGGCAGCCTAACCGGAGTTTGCCAAAAGGCACCTGAAGGACTCTCAGACCATGAAAAACAAAATTCTCTGGTCTGATGAAAGATTAAACTCTTTGGCCTGAATGGCAAGCGTCATGTCTTGAGGAAACCAGGCGCCACTCATCACCTGGCCAATACCATCCCTACAGTGAAGCATGGTGGTGGCAGCGTCATGCTGTGGGGAGGTTTTTAGCGGCAGGAACTGGGAGACTAGTCAAAATCGAAGGAAAGATGAATGCAGCAATGTACAGAGACATCCTTGATGAAAACCTGCTCCAGAGCGCTTTGGACCTCAGGCTGGGGTGAGGGTTCATCTTCCAACAGGACAATGACCCTAAGCACACAGCCAAGATAACAAAAGAGTGACTACGGGGCAACTCTGTGAATGTCCTTGAGTGGCCCATCAAGAGCCCAGACTTGAACCCGATTGAACATCTCTGAAGAGATATGAAAATGGCTGTGCACCAACGCTCCCCATACAATGTGATGGAGCTTGAGAGGTCCTGCAAAGAAGAAGGGAAGAAACTGCCCAAAAATAGGTGTACCAAGCTAGTAGCATCATACTCAGAAAGACTGGAGGCTGTAATTGGTGCCAAAGGCGCTTCAACAAAGTATTGAGCAAAGGCTGTGAATACTTATGTGATTTTTTTCATTTTTAATAAATTTGCAAAGATTTCAAAACAAACTTCTTTCAAGTTGTCATTAAGGGGTATTATTTGTAAAACTTTGAGGAAATGAATTGAATCCATTTTGGAATAAGGCTGTAACATAACAAAATGTGGAAAAAGTAAAGAGCTGTGAATACTTTCTAGATGCACTGTATGCATAATTTTAGCAAATAGTTTACAGGAAAAGTTTTCTTGTGCTCAATGCGTTAACCTTAGAAAAAATAAATAAAAATATCTGACGATTTAATACTACTTCACTCATACCTCATCAGCAGGCCTCCGGCGCAGGCAGTTCGGGTTGAACTTATTTGCATGTAAAACATGAATGGCACATTTAATACTGAGATGGTGCATCTGGCTGGTCACTTTTAGGAATAGGAGATCATTCTAGAACACAAAACAGCAAAATATTACCAAACAGAAATATTGGGATCATTGATCAACAAGCTTACCCCTTTTATTTGTATAGCACCATCATTTACCACAGTACTGTACAGCAGTATAAATTAAACATACATAGATCATTGACAATATAAAATGAGAATAGCATTGAACATAGCATAGCATAACCATAGCATGGAACATATGGTTTTGTTTTTGGTTCTTCCCGCCTGCCCCAGTGTCCCTTTAAAAAGTTCTGTACGCCCAGGGGTTGTCTCGTCCAGGATCCGATTAGACACTCTAAAGCCTCGTACACATGGTACGATTGTTGGCAGGGCCCTGTCTGTTGACAGACTGTTGTCCTAAAATCTTACCATTAGTACACTCCTTTAGACAATTGTTTTCCAATTTTCGGCCAACAAATGTTGGATGGCAGGGTAGTAAATTTTTGTCAGACAACGGCTCCACGTGAGATTTTCACATGGTCAGTACACAAATCCGTCATAAAAAAGTGGAAAGTACAAATACGCATGCTCGGAATCAATGCTCAAACACAAAACTAGCAGAAGGGGCTCAAAGGGTGGCGCTCACGAGCTGGAATTCCTCATAGTACGTCACTACAATTGTGTTTGTGGCACGAGAATTGTGTAACCTTAGTATGCAAGACAAGATCCTGGCACACGCCCTTTTGACAAAAAGGAGACGCTCGGTTGGTTAACAATCGTACCGTGTGTACGGACGTTTAGGAGCAGTTGGGCATTTCAGCTCTCCTCTATGTTAGCTTATCAGTACATGTACACAGGATCGTTTATAGTCGTTTCTAGGCAGTTGAGTTGAGAAGCAAAAAAAAAAAAAATGCGCTCAGGACCGATGTTCAGAGGCATTTGAAACGTCAAATGCTTGTAAACACAGCTAAATGTGGTGATTTGTGTTTATAAGTGTTTTTGTTTACAGGCATTTTCAATGTGGAATCATTTCGGACCATTTGAAATGGTAAGAAAACAGTCTTTCCAGATCCATTGTATATTGTGGGCCGCTAGGGGAAGGAGAGAGAGGCGAGAGAGAGGCGGCGAGAGAGAGAGGAGGAGACGAGAGAGGAGGAGACGAGAGAGGAGGAGACGAGAGAGAGAGAGAGGAGACGAGAGACGAGAGAGGAGGAGAGAGAGAGAGAGGCGGCGAGAGAGAGAGGCGGCGAGAGAGAGGAGAGTTACCTGCCAAAAATGCTTCTAAAAAAACGGAAACGCTCATGAATGCCGCAAAATGCACATAAACATCATGTAAAAGTGGCAAAATTTATGTTTTTAAAGTCGCTTACTAGCTGTCACGTTCCAGCGTTCAGTAGAAGTTTTAAAACATCTCGTGTACATGAAGCCTTAGGGCCTGGTTACATTTCCAGTCGGGGCCAGTTAAAAAAAAAAAAAAATAGATAGATGGTTGAGCTGCGTTGAAAAATGTTCTTGCATGAATGAATACAATTTACCAGTATACGTAGTTTTTTTTGTCCAGTAAAGGCCATTTGTTCCAAAGCCTAATGTTAAAAGCAAACAACATTTCTACGTACCGAGATACAGGGCCCCAAAGTCGGTCAACTGTGTCCATCTGCAGCAATGTCATTTCGGGACCCTTTGGGTCCAGAGACCCCAAATTTTGGTTGCAGCTAGGAGGCATCTTGGAACTTTGAACTACAAATTTGGAAGTTCGGGGACCCATGGCTGCAAATGGGCACAGTGAGGCTGCAAATGGGCCTTGTTGACCCTCTTTTCCACTTACAGTAGCTGCGCATTTCTCACCCTAGGTTTATACTCGAGTCATTAAGTTTTACCATTTTTTTGTGGTAAAATTAGGTGCCTCGGCTTATATTCGGGTCAGCTTATACGCGAGTATATACGGTACCTGTACGTTGCCCTCCAAGAGGCGGTCTGCGGGCGCGCACGCCCTCGGCAAGCTCCGTGAGTCGGATGGCGGGTCCCGCGGACTCGATGTCCGTGGGGATACCTACGATCGTCTCATGGAGAGGAAGAACGGGGAGGCGCTAATGTAAGCAAGCATCTCCCCGTTCTGCCTAGTGACAGTGTCAGTGATCATAGCTCCCTGTGATCGGAGCAGAGATCAGAGACATGTCACACATAGCCACGCCCCCCACAGTTAGAATCACTCCCCAGGACACACTTAACCCCTTAACTGCCCCCTAGTGGTTCACTGCCTGTGTCCCCCCCCTTCACTGCCAGTGCCCCCCCCCCCCCTTCACTGCCAGTGTCATTTACACAGGAATCAGTGCATTTGTATAGCACTGATTTCTGTATAAAATGACAATGGTCCCAAAAATGTGTCAAAAATGTCCGCCATAATGTCGCAGTCACAATAAAAATCACTGATCGCCGCCATTACTAGTAAAAAAAAAAAAATTAATAAAAATGCCATAAAACTATCCCATATTTTGTAAACGCTATAACATTTGCGCAAACCAATCGCTTATTGTGATTTTTTTTTCCCAAAAATATGTAGAAGAATACGCATCAGCCTAAAAACGGAGGAAACATTTTATTTAATTTTTTTATATATTTTTGAGGGATATTTATTATAGCGAAATGTAAAAAATAATGTATTTTTTTCAAAATTGTCGCCCTTTTTTGTTTATAGCACAAAAAATTTAAACCGCAGAGGTGATCAAATACCACCAAAAGAAATCTCTATTTGTGGGGAAAAAAGGACGTCAAATTTGTTTGGGAGCCACGTCGCACGACCGCGCAATTGTCAGTTAAAGCGCCGCAGTGCCGAATCACAAAAAGTGCTCTGGTCTTTGGCCAGCAAAATGGTCCGGGGCTTAAGTGGTTAAAAGACGTGACCAGTTTCCATAGACAACTTTGCTGGAAGCGCAGGGATTTTCCAACTATTCCCCTACAAGATGAAGAATTCCCATTGCTAGACTCTGGTTACTCCAAGACACAGCTGTTCCTTCTTAACTCAATCCATTTAACGCTAATAAATGTCATTTTTATTTTGTCCAATGTGATATTTATAAAATGTAATCGGCCTCCGAGTCCACTTTAAATTCTGCTGGCACGACTTCAAGTTTATTTTGCAAGCTCGGAGAAGCATTTGAACTTCCTATTTCACATTTTCTTGCCTGTATGAAGCTTGTTGATTGGATTAGCACATGTCTATTTTAGCACTTAAGCCTTGACTTCCTCCCCCCCCCTCCCCGTAATGGTCCCTTCAGTGGACCAGGCCAGAGCACCTGTCCCCAGATCCCGTCAGGAAAGGATCGCTTTCTGTCTCCAGCGCTCAGGTTCCTCATTACAGGTTGCCAGGCAAAATATTTACACTGGCAAGGACAGACCCCTACCGTGCCACAAATAGAACAGACACCCTTTTTCTTCTTCCTGGGCAGGGAATAGTGATAGAGGTCTGATTCTCACAGACTTAAAAGAAGAAGAAAAGAAAGAAACAAAGAAAGAAACAGAAAGAAAGAAAGAAAGAAAGAAACAAGAAAGAAAGAAAGAAAGAAAGAAGAAAGAAAGAAAGAAAGAAAGAAAGAAAGAAAGAAAGACAGAAAGAAAGAAAGAAAGAAAGACAAGAAAGAAAGACAGACAGACAAGACAGACAGACAGACAAGAAAGACAGACAAGAAAGACAGACAGACAAGACAGACAGACAGACAAGACAGACAGACAGACAGACAGACAGACAAGACAGACAGGAAAGAAAGAAAAGAAAGAAAAGAAAAAAGAAAAAGAAAGAAAAGAAAGAAAAGAAAAAAAAGAAAGAAAAGAAAGAAGCTAATGGCTTTACCCAATAAAGTGTTGTAATTCCTAAATGCAGTAGTGCATATCAACCAATAAGAATGCATCTTGCACTGGGCCGACTATCTTATTTTTTTTAGAACGATGCAATATGATTTCAGTATCTAAATCATACAAAAAGGTAGAACACTATACATATTTTGCAACCTAAATAATTTCTAACTCATTGTTACCAATCATAAGGTTCACTTTAAAATTTTTGCATTTTAAAGTGAACCTGTAGTTTACCCATGTAGCTGAAAAAAATAAAAAATAAAAAAAACATTTAAATTAAATTTACTTATGTGGGCAGCGCAGTGGCTAGCACTTCCACTAAGCAGCACTGGGGTTGTTGGTTCAAATCCCAACCATGGCTCTACCTGCATGGAGTTTGCATGTTCTCCCTGTGCCTGGGTGGGTTTCTGCCCACACTCCATGTTTGGAGGAGGAGGAATGCCGCTTCTGACCCAAAGAACATCATCACCACCGTCAAACATGGAGGTGGAAAAATTATGCTTTGGGGGTATTTTTCTGCTAAGGGGACAGAACAACTTCGCTGCATCAAAGGGACGATGGACGGGGCCATGTACCGTCAAATCTTGAGTGACAACCTCCTTCCCTCAGCCAGGGCATTGGAAATGGGTCTTGGATGGGTATTCCTGCATGATAATGACCTAAAAACACATGGCCAAGGCAACAAAGGAGTGGCTCAAGAAGAAGCACATTAAAAAATGTCCTGGAGTGGCCTAGCCAGTCTCCAGACCTTAGACCGCTTTCACACTGAAGCGCCGGTCATTTTTGAGGTGCTTTAGTGGCGCGACAACGTGACCTTAACAAAAAACACCAGTTTTGAGGTGCTTTCGAAGGACTTTTAAAGGTGCTTCGGAAGCGCTGCCCATTCATTTCAATGGGCAGGGGCATCTTTGGAGTGTTTTTTACAGCGCTCCAAATCTGCTGCTTGCAGGACTTTTTCTAACATCCCGCATGCGCCCCGCCCGAGTGTGAAAGCACCTATGCAAATGAAGGGGAGGCAGTTTTCAGGTGCAATTTCTAGTGCTAAAACGGCCTGAAAACTGCCTCAGTGTGAAAGGGGTCTTAATCCCATTGAAAATATGTGGCGGGAGCTGAAGGTTCGAGTTACCGAACGTCAGCCTGGAAACCTTAATGACCTCAAATACTTATTTCACTCATTAAAATGCAAATCAATTTATAACTTTTTTTAAATGTGTTTTTCTGGATATTTTTGTTGTGTTGTCTCTCACTGTTAAAGTAATCCTACCATTAAAATTATAGACTGATCATTTTTTGGTCAGTGGGCAAATGTACAAAGTCAGGGGATCAAATACTTTGCTCCCTCATATATATATATATATATATATATATATATATATATATATATATATATATATATATATATATATATATATATATATATATATATATATATATATATATATATATATATATATATATATATATATATATATATATATACATATACATACACACACACACACACACACACATATTGGTACTGAAACGGACGTATAAAAAGAAAAAAAAAATTAATAAACATATAATTATATATATATATATATATAAATTATAATTATATGTTTATTTAAAAAAAAAAAATCTCTTTTTTATACGTCCATTTCGGATATCAATATGTGTGTGTGTGTATAAAATATATATATATATATATATATATATAAATATATATTATATACATACATACATACATACACACACACACACACACATATTGGTATCCGAAATGGACGTTTTATATAGAATTATATGTTTATTTAAAAAAAAAATTTTATTTTTATACGTCTGTTTCGGTACCAATATGTATGTATGTGTGTGTGTGTAATATATATATATACATATATATATTATATATATATATATATATATACACACACACACACACACACACACGTACCGAAATGGACGTATAAAAAAGAAAAAATAATTTAATAAAACATATAATTATAATTTATACATAATTATATGTTTACATTTTTTTTTTTTTTTTTTTTATACGTCCATTTCGGTACCAATATGTGTGTGTATGTATGTATGTATGTATGTATGCATGCATGTAAAATATACATTATATACAATATATATATATAGATATATAAATATATATATATTTATTAAAACCTCTGTTTCGGTAGCAAAATTTTCATTTCGGTGCACAACTACTGTGAACTCAGTCTATTGTTTACCTGCCCCCAAATAGGGAGCATTATCACACAGGCAGAGCTCAAAGTACTCCAGCAATGACACTTTGTGGTGGAGAGACGTGAACTTTTTCAGGGTGGGTGATGACATAAAAACCCAAATCCTCCAAGAATGAGCAGATTGATCTTTTAACAATTAGAGCCGGTTCACATAGGGGCAACTTGTCAGGCAACTTAGCCGCCGCGGCCTGACAAGTCGCACTCTGTTCTGTACAACGGAACCGGTCTAATAGGAGCGACTCAAGTTGCTCCGACTTAGAAAAAGGTGCCTGGACTACTTTGGGGGCGACTTGCATTGACTTCTATATAGATGTCGTTTTGTAAGTCGCCGCTGAAGTCGTGTTCAGGTCCCCTCACAGAGTCAGCCTGCAAGTGGTGTTGCCCCTGTGTGAACCGGCTCTTAAGGTTCAGATACATCCAAAGCCAACAACCTCTAACATTTGTCTGAAAACAGCAGCTTACCACAGTTAAGTACTGTAGCATTCTTCCATCCACACGAGCATCATGGAACTGATCCTTGTATTGGGGCAGTCCAATATCATCGAGCCACCCTGTTGGTGTAAAAAAGGAAGCCTCACTAACCCATTGAAACACCCATTATACTCAAAGTTTTATGGTCTATACAAGATCTAAGGCACTTACGTGTCACCCACACATGGTCTAGGTTCCCTGATTTTTCCTCCTTTTTTGCGTTAATGGAATTCATAGCTAGCTGAAGTTTCTTTCTGTGCAAGGGATGCTTGATGCCGAGTTCCTTTATCAAGAAAAAAAATACCGTAAGCAGTCCTTTTATGTGGCTATAATTCTGGTCATATGATATCATCTTATTATGTACAGTATAGAAAAGAGCAATGTGAAATATAATATTACCACTTATCTTTCATTATAATTACATGGAAAGTATAGAGTACTTTCAGTGGGCACATTGAGTCAACTTATTGTTGCTTTGGTTGTTCCCATAAATCATGAACCCGTATTAAAAAAAAAAAAAAGATATAATAAAAACTTACCAGTCTTGCTGTGCAAGCTTCCAACCTCTGCTGCTTTGTAGAGCTAAGCTGGCCAAAGATTCTTCAGCATCCAACACACTTCTAAAAGTTATAGATTCCCGCATCCTCCACCATGCACTGTGGGTCCACCTTCTGCGTCACTGCTGTGTCCCTGCAGAGCTGTAGTAGAAACCCCAGCATGCAGATGGGAATGCAAACATCTGACACACCCAGAGTGTTGGATGCAGAAGATTCCTTGGCTGCCGCAGCTCTTCAAGACATGGCGCCAGTAAAGGTAAGTATTATCCTGGTTTTATTACAGGGTATTTTTTTTTGTTTTGCCTTTAAATTAATTTTTGACTGTAATATTTTTACACTATTATACTGGCAATTTCATAATAACATTTTTAAATCTGTGGATTATCTAGAGTGGGGGGTAGGTAATTACTACAGCGATGCCACCTAAATGCTCATTGGCTTTTGCGATAAGATATCAACCTGACCTCTATGGAGCCGGTTCACATATCTCCGCAGCAGGTCCGGTGCGTTTTTCAGAAAAAAAAAAAAAAAAGAAAAATCTGTCACGATATCTTAGCAACCCCTGCACAAATTTAGATGCGGGCAAGTGCCATGTGTACAAGACTAAAGCCTAGTGCACACTAGCAGGGCTGAACGGAAAAAAAAACTGACAGCTCACGAGGAGCCGCTGTACTAACTATCCAATGTTAGTACATCGATCTCTTCTGCTGTTCTATTGTTTTCTGACAAGGAGATGGTCCCCCGCTAGAACACTCAGGTCAGCCCTCTCAGCCATTGGCTAAGAGCGCTGATTGGGAGCCGATCAGCAGACTTTTTCAGTCATGCCCCTTCGTCATAAGCCAGGCCGAATGGCTGGCTTTTGTTGGACCGACTCCAGTACACACGGGCCGAATGTTGGCCGGTTCCTATTGAACTGGCCGATGCTGCCCGACATTCGGCCCCTATGTACTAGGCTTTATGTTCTCCTGTTGATCAATCTTCTGTAAAGTATATCTAAAAATCTGTGAAACAAATTTACATTCCTTCTAAATGGTACTCTCTCACCTTTTCTAGGCTCTGAGGTGTGGCGGTTAGTAACGTATGACCTGAATTCACCCATTGTCTTGCAAATATGACGTACTGTCCCAGACCAAAGTCTTCCAGCCAGTTGCAGACCTGCTCATTACTCCACTGAGCAAAAGGAGCGTTACAATCACTGCCAATACAAAAGCATAAACGTGTTGATTAGTGTAGGAATACCACAGAGGAAAACAAAAAATTTGCCTTGACTTTGAATATTTAAAAATTTGAATATAAAGTCCACCTAAAGTCCCACCTTGGTTTATCCCTTTATACAGTGGTGTGAAAAAGTGTTTGCCCCCTTCCTCATTTCCTGTTCCTTTGCATGTTTGTCACACTTAAGTGTTTCGGAACATCAAACCAATTTAAACAATAGTCAAGGACAACACAAGTAAACACAAAATGCAATTTGTAAATGAAGGTGTTTATTATTAAAGGTGAAAAAAAATCTAAACCATCATGGCCCTGTGTGAAAAAGTGATTGCCCCCCTTGTTAAAACATACTATAACTGTGGTTGTCCACACCTGAGTTCAATTTCTCTAGCCACACCCAGGCCTGATTATTGCCACACCTGTTCACAATCAAGGCATCACTTAAATAGGAGCTGCTTGACACAGTAAGGTCCACCAGAAGATCCTTAAAAGCTACACATCATGCCGAGACCCAAAGAAATTCAGGAACAATTGAGAAAGAAAGTAATTGAGATCTATCAGTCTGGAAAGGGTTATAAAGCCATTTCCAAAGCTTTGGGAATCCAGCGAACCACAGTGAGAGCCATTATCCACAAATGGCGAAGACATGGAACAGTAGTGAACCTTCCCAGGAGTGGCCGGCCGCCCAAAATTACCCCAAGAGCGCAGCGACGACTCATCCAAGAGGTCACAAAAGACCCCACAACAACGTCCAAGGAACTGCAGGCCTCACTTGCCTCAGTTAAGGTCAGCGTTCATGCCTCCACCATCAGGAAAAGACTGGGCAAAAATGGCCTGCATGGCAGAGTTCCAAGGAGAAAAACCACTGCTGAGCAAAAAGAACATCAAAGCTCGTCTCAATTTCTCCACAACACATCTTGATGATCCCCAAGACTTTTGGGACAACATTCTGTGGACCGATGAGACAAAAGTGGAACTCTTTGGAAGGTGTGTGTCCAAGTATATCTGGCGTAGAAGGAACACTGCATTTCAGAAAAAGAACATTATACCAACAGTAAAATATGGTGGTGGTAGTGTGATGGTCTGGGGCTGTTTTGCTGCTTCAGGACCTGGAAGACTTGCCGTGATAAAAGGAACTATGAATTCTGCTGTCTACCAAGAGATCCTGAAGAAGAATGTCCGACCATCTGTTTGTGTACTCAAGCTGAAACGAACTTGGGTTCTGCAGCAGGACAATGATCCTAAACACACCAGCAAGTCCACCACCGAATGGCTGAAGAAAAACAAAATGAAGACTTTGGAGTGGCCTAGCCAAAGTCCAGACCTGAATCCGATTGAGATGTTGTGGTATGACCTTAAAAAGGCCGTTCATGCTCGAAAACCCTCTAATGTAACTGAATTAGGACAATTCTGTAAAGATGAGTGGGCCAAAATTCCTCCAGGACGCTGTAAAAGCCTCATTGCACGTTATCGCAAACGCTTGGTTGCAGTTGTTGCTGCTAAGGGTGGCCCAACCAGTTATTAGGTTTAGGGGGCAATCACTTTTTCACACAGGGCCATGATGGTTTGGATTTTTTTTCACCTTTAATAATAAACACCTTCATTTACAAATTGCATTTTGTGTTTACTTGTGTTGTCCTTGACTATTGTTTAAATTGGTTTGATGTTCCGAAACACTTAAGTGTGACAAACATGCAAAGGAACAGGAAATGAGGAAGGGGGCAAACACTTTTTCACACCACTGTAGTTCTGTACTGTTGTCACCCTATTTAACTTTTATGCAGAGTACATCATGCGAAATGCCAGAATCGACGAATCACAAGCCGGAATTAAAAATCGCTGGGAGAAATATCAACAACCTGAGATATGCAGATGATACCATACTAATGGCAGAAAGTGAAGAACTAAAAGAGTCTCTTAGGCCCCTTTCACACTGGGGCGGGAGCCGCTGTGACGGTAAAGCAGCGCTATATTTAGCGCTGCTTTACCGTAGTTTTAGCCGCGGTATTCGGCCACTCGCGGTGCTGTTTTACCCCCCGCGAGCGGCCGAAAAAGGGTTAAAATCCCCCGCAGAGCGCCGCCGTAGCAGCGCTTTGCGGCAGTATTTCCGCGGTATTACTGCGGTGTCCCATTCAAATCAATGGGAAGGAGCGGTATAGAAGTGGTGAATACACCGCTCCTATACCGCTCCAAAGATGCTGCTAGCGGGACTTTTTTTACCGTCCTGCTAGCGCACCTCTCCAGTGTGAAAGCCCGCCGGCTTTCACACTGGGGCGTTTTTCAGGCGGTACAGCGCTAAAAATAGCGCCTGTATACCGCCTGAACGCATTGATTGGAATGGGACACCGCGGTAATACCTATGGCGGCGCTCTGCGGGGGGTCTTTAACCCTTTTTCGGCCGCTCGCGGGGGGTAAAACCGCACCGCGAGCGGCCGAATACCGCGGCTAAAATGACGGTAAAGCAGCGCTAAATATAGCGCTGCTTTACCGTCACCGCGGCTCCCGCCCCAGTGTGAAAGGGGCCTTACTCTCCCCACCCACTTTATCACCCCCCCTTTCCCTTACAACCATAATTGCATTTATTTACAGTTTATGTTTTTAGGGGTAGCACGTCCTGTATTTTCACAGAGAAAAAAGAGAAAATTACATATGTAGTACCCACAGACTCCCGGGATATACATGTCATGCATAACAGGAGGCCATGGGGTATTCTAGTGTGCATACACTTCGCTATGAGGGGAAATCAGGCTTTTGTTTCATGTTTTTTGCAGCCCGGCCCCTGATGACGTGCAACAAGAACCCAAAGAAAAAAAAACAGCTGGCCCCCTAAAGATGTCGCAGAAGAAGATGATGGCACAGGACCCAATGTACTGCAGAGGAGAAGCAGATCCCTGAAGAACACCACTGGGTGTACAAGTATGTTTTTGGTGAATAACCCAGCGAAAAGGTAGCAGGGGAAGGCAAACAGAGTGTACAGCCTTCATATGTAATGAAGAACTGTGGTTGCCTCAATATAAATTATATCAGAGCAAACCCAAAGCAAGGTTTTTAAATGGCAAGCAGTCGTAAAATAATTTAGTTTAATCTCATGTCAATCAAATCAAAAAAAAAAAAAAAAGCACACAAAAGTGGAACGAAATGTGAAAAAAAAAAAATGGTAGCGGGTCAAATTATTTTGGTAGAGAAGACTTTTGATGGTTCTTCTGCCAGAAAACTCCTTCACATGTCTGATAGCACATTTTGTGTAAACTGCCTGCAGTGCATGCATGGGTCTGCGTACAGCAGTCCCAGCCCATTCCCAGCATCTGCACAACGTCATGTATTGAACTAGATGCTGGGATGATACATCTCCAGCTCGTATGCATGGGATTTACATCAGTGGTCTCCAAACACCAAAGAGAGGAGAGGAGAGGGCTGAGCAATGGGGAGACCTGAAGAGGACAGAGGCAGTGGATTGAGTGACAAGGAGAAGTGTGGACCTTGTATTGTTGGAGGAGACAAAACTAGGGGGTACAAGCATTGTAAAATATGGAAAATGCTTTGGGCCCCATGTGGTTTTAGTTCTCCTTTACATAGTACATAGTAAGGTTTCTCAAAAATAATAGATCAAGTGTATATGGAGCTTACCTATTTTTGGTGCGGGCATCCTTGGACCTAGAAAGTCTTGGTCCTGCCGTTGCGCGCATTCCTCCTCTTTTAAATTCAGAAAGTCCGAGCTCATCTGCATTAAAGTGTCCTGATGGCGTTCGCCTTAATCTGAAAAGAAAGTGCACGAGATTGGAGCATGATTTTCCTTGGTACATCCCTACGTATCTTATGGTCAACAACAAAGCAGAAAGAATTGTGGTTTGCCAAATTTATATCGTATTGGCTAAAGCCCAACTCCAAAAAGGTCCCCCCCCCCCCCCCATTTTGGATAGACTGTGAATGGGATAGCAGCTCTGGCAAGTTTTTATGGTGGGAAAACTTCTGTCCAGTTTTAAATCCTGTCTTCCTGTGCGTCCACAAGGGCGATTTGCCTGCATATTTGTCCAGCATCTGTCACCTGAACTGGAAGTATGGGAGAGTCTTTCATGGGGACAAAGGCATGCCTTGGGGGGTCTCTCTTTGGGAAAGTTCTAATCTAGTACTCGGTTGATTTCCACTGATCATTAGAGGGGTCTACCTGGCCCTTTGCTAGGTGGATCAGAGTGTCTTCCTGTGCGTCCACAAGGGCGATTTGCCTGCATATTTGTCCAGCATCTGTCACCTGAACTGGAAGTATGGGAGAGTCTTTCATGGGGACAAAGGCATGCCTTGGGGGGTCTCTCTTTGGGAAAGTTCTAATCTAGTACTCGGTCGATTTCCACTGATCATTAGAGGGGTCTACCTGGTCCTTTGCTAGGTGGATCAGAGTGCCTTTCCCCCACCAGGAGTCTTGCGCCCCAGGGGGTCAGGCAAGGGTCCTTCCTCTTTGGAAGGGTATCATATTACACACCCTAGTGTACTTTGTGTGTGTTCACATACACTTTTTTTGGTTCACTTTGGTGTTTAGCTTTTGCGCACCACACTTCAAGCTTGTAAAAAGCAAAAATTTGGATTGATTATCCGTCACTTCCTGTTCTGCCTGACACCCCTCGAAAACAGACAGAAAATAGGGAAAAAAAGCCGATAGTGATTATAACCCTAAAGTGGGCTAAATAGAAAAAAGAAACGAGGGATGCACTGATATATCAGCCTCCGAAAATTATCGAATGTTCACAGCTCATGCGACTCAAAAACCGCATCAAAAACTCAACATGGGTGCACTTTTGATGGGTTTCTGATGCGTTTTCGATGCATTTCAATGGGTTGGTGCATTACACCGCAACAGAGCAGTGTGAAGACATACAGTTGTGCTCAAAAGTTTACATACCCTGGCAGAATTTATGATTTCTTGCCCATTTTTCAGAGAATATTAATAACACAAAAACTTTTCTTTCACTTATAGTTAGTGTTTGGCTGAAGCCATTTATTTTCAATCAACTGTGTTTACTCTTTAAATCATAATGATAACAGAAAACTACCCAAATGACCCTGATCAAAAGTTTACATACCCCAGTTCTTAACCACTTTAAGACCAGCCTCGTTTTGGATTTTAGGTGTTTACATGTTTAAAACATTTTTTTTTGCTAGAAAATTACTTAGATCCTATCCGATTATATATTGTTTTTTTTCTATCACCCTAGAAAATAAAATGGCGGTCGTTGCAATACTTTTTTTCACACCGTATTTGCGCAGCGGTCTTACAAGCGCACTTTTGGAAAAAATTCACTTTTTTTGAATAAAAGAATAAGACAACAGTAAAGTTAGTCCAATTTTTTTATATATCCTGAAAGAATGTTACGCCGAGTAAATTGATACCCAACATGTCACGCTTCAAAATTGCGCCCGCTCGTGGAATGGCGTCAAACTTTTACCCTCAAAAATCTCCATAGGCGACGTTTAAAAAAAATTCTACAGGTTGCATGTTTTGCGTTACAGTGGATGTCTATGGCTATAATTATTGCTCGCACTCTACCGATCGCGGCGATACCTCACATGTGTGGTTTGACCACCGTTTTCATATGCGTTCGCTTCTGCGCGCAAGCTCGTCGGGACGGGGCGCTTTAAAAAATATAAATAAAAATTTTTTCTTCTTATTTATTTTTCTTGATTTTATTAATTTTTACACAGTTTTTTTTTTTAAAAACCTTTGCAATAGAAAAAAAGCATGACAGGTCCTCTTAAATATGAGATCTGGGGGTCAAAAAGTCCTCAGATCTCATATTTGGACTTGAATGCAGAAAAAAAAAGAAAGAAAAAAAATGACATTTGAAAAATGTGCCTTTAAGACGCATGGGCTGAAGTGACATTTTGACGTCGCTTCCGCCCTTCTATGGTATAGAGACGGGTGGGGGCCATCTTAGCCTCACTCGTCTCTATACCCATCACGCAGCAGGACCTGATCGCCTCCGCCGCTGCCGACAGCTCCGGTAAGCGGCGGAAGGCGCGGGAGAGGTGGGGGCACTTCTCCCGCCGCCAATAATTGTGATCTCGCGGCGAATCCCCCGCAATGACCACCATTAATCGGAATTATGACTGGCGCCTGAAGAGATGGATATCTCAGTTGTGGCTGAAATGTTAGTTGGTCTACCTGACCCTGGTTTGGTTTCAACAGAACCCCTCATTTTACACTTCTTGATTAGAGTTTGAACACTTCTGATTGGCATTCTCAATTTCTTGGATATTTTTTTTTTATCCCTTTCCTGATTTATACAGGAAACTACCTTTTCCTGCAGTTCCTTTGATAATTCTTTTGCTTTCCCCATGACTCAGAATCCAGAACCGTCAGTGCAGCACTGGATGAGAGATGCAAGGGTCTGTCAGGAGTCCAGAAACTCATTGACCTTTTATACACACACTAATTACAAGCAAACAGATCACAGGTGAGGATGGTTACCTTTAATAGCCATTCAAACCCCGTTGTGTCACCTTGTGTGCATGTTATCAGGACAAAATCACCAGGGTATGTAAACTTTTGATCAGGGTCATTTTGGTAGTTTGTGTTGTGATGATTTAAAAAAGTAAAACAGTTCATTGATAATAAATGGCTTCAGCCAAACACTAACCATGAGTGAAAGAGACGTTTTTGTTTTAGCATTCATATTCTCTGGAAAATGGCCAATAAATTATAAGTTCCGCCAGGGTATGTAAACTTATGACAACTGTACATAGGATTTAAGGGGATACATTTTTCTTGTGCTTTTTTTTTGTTCTATTACAAAAAAAGCGGTTCAAAAACTATTAAAAAAGTTGAATATAATAATACATTTATATATAAAAAATGTATATATTTTTAAAAAAGTGTCCATTTCGGTTATTGGCCAAGTGCATCCTGCATTTTCAATTTCCGTCCAGAATTTAAATTTCAGTGCACCACAAAAAAAAAAAATATATATATAGCTGGAGCTGGGCTTTAAATATGGAAATATGTAGATAAGCCACTAGGGTGAGCTCTCATTGGCTCAATACAATGACTTTGTCTCTCTCTCTTTACAACTGCCGAGATGGGATCACACAGAGAGTGCATGGTTTTCAATGAGCTGGTAGGAAATTCTGAGAATCTCACATGTGAACCCACCACTGTCCACTTAAAAATGAGTGATCACTTTTAGGAAGCCTGGCCACTTAAAGTGGTGTTTCACCTTAAAAAAATAAATAAAAGTAAAAGTCAGCAGCTAAAAAAAAAAGTCGCTGCTGACTTTTAATAAGTACACTTACCCTCCCAGGGCGCCCGCGATGTCGTTCGTGGAGGCCGAGATGTCCCTCGGCGATCCGGATCCAGCGCCGCCATCCTCAGTAAGGGAAACAGCTTCCCGTTTCATACTGCGCATGCGCGAGTCGGCGCGTGGCCGACTGCGCATGCGCGAGTCTAATTTGTGAATGGGGAACGCGATGTGTTATGGGACACAGTTCCCATAACACACCGCGCCCCATTTACTAGAAGACGGAAGGAGAGAAGATCACCGCTGCGCTGGAGGAGGCAGATTAGGACGATCTGCCTAGCAACAGCCATTTCTGGTAAGTAAAAAAAAAATATATATATATATATATTTTTTTTTTTTTCATTTTAAATTGTTACTAACATTTTTTTAAAGTATTTGTTTTCAGGGTGTCCCACCACTTTAAAGCTGATCTCCGGCATGACCATCACTCTCCCACACTTGTACCGGCTCCTCTCCTGTACTGAAATCACTTACTAATTTCACTGCACACTGTGAGCTTCACAGACACAAACGCATGTATTTAATGAATGTGCAGTCCAATCATTTCCCACTTGATATAGGGCAGCGATGGTGAACCTTGGCACCCCAGATGTTTTGGAACTACATTTCCCATGATGCTCAACTACACTGCAGAGTGCATGAGCATCATGGGAAATGTAGTTCCAAAACATCTGGGGTGCCAAGGTTCGCCATCACTGATATAGGGTATTCCAACAAACTACTCAATTCAAAAATGAGATCAGGTGGGTCACGGGACGCTCATGTATGAGCAGAAATGAGAGAAAAAATAAAAACGTACTTTCCCAAAAACTTTTTGAGGCCTTTTGGACTTTTCTTGCCATCGGGAGATATTGGGGAGTGTGGGCCCGAGTCGGTGCCAGAGAGGTCATTAAATGTGATGTCCAGATTGTTCTCAGTATCACCTGTAAAGAGAGATTATTTATTAATATATTAACTGCAGAATCCTTAACAATACATTTATAATACTTCTGGTTTCAGGTTAATGCACAATTGCATGCCATTGAGATTTATCCATGCTTTCGTTCTCAGCAACCGTACTAAACATGATAAAAAAAATTAAATAAATAAATAAATAAAAAAATAAATAAAAAGTCAGTCCCATTATAGCCACTTCTTTGGGTTCCCATGTCTGGTTTGAGTATGTGCAACTGCTTCTCTGGGACAGCAGATGGTGTCATATATAATACTGCCGTCTCCTACTTCTTATTGAGGCTGCATTCCCACCTGAGCATTTCAAAAGTAGCGTGTTTTTGCTGCGATTTTGTACAGGTCAGAAAGGTCACCAATGTAAAAAGCAGAAAAACGCCTGTAATCTGCCCCAAAGAAGCTCATGTTTTTTTTTTTAGCTTAAAGTGGTGTCCCCATTATAAAAAAAAAATAAAAAAAAAGTCAGCAGCTACAAATACTGCAGCTGCTAACTTTTAATAATCGGACACTTACCTGTCCCAGGGTCCAGTGATGCGGGGGAATCGAAGCCTCGCTCCTCTCCCCCTCCGTTCGGCGGTGCCGGCATTGTAACTGTGGGCGCCCGGCTGCGCATGTGTGAGCGGCGCCGCGATTGGCCGTGCAATCATCTGGGACCTGTCACGTATCCCAGATGATTGACAAGAGGGAGGGGGCAGAGCTGATCCCTTACTGTGCCAAGGGAAAGTGATGTCAAGAGCCCAGGCACTGAAAGAGGGAGAAATCTTTTCCTATTTTTTTTTATTTATTTTTTTTAGGCACATTCATGCATTTTTTTTTTTTTTTGGGTGGAACACCACTTTAAGGCGTTTTTCAGGCGTTTTGCTTTAGGTGACCAAACGCTCCGATGTGAACAGGTGCCATTGAAATGAATGTGATTTTGCTTGTTGGGTGTTTTTCAGGCGTTTTACAAGCTGAAAACGCTCAGGTGTGAATGCAGCCTTAAAGTGGAAGTAAACCCTCCTATCGTTTTCAGCCAAGGAAGCTGCCATCTTTACCTCTGTTTAATCTTCAACTGCCACAGTGCTGCACATGTGATCCGTTATGACACCAGCCATTGGATGGTTTGACTGTTTGGTTGAGAGCACAGCCAATGTGCAGTGAGCATTCACGGCATGCCTTTTTTTTTTAGACTGTTAAATCGATGGGTTTACTTCCGCTTTAAGTGCAATTCCTACACTTTTTTGCTTGTGCTATATAAAAAATAATGTTTGGGGTTGCCGACAAAGGGATCTGAAAGGCATTTAGAGCAATAAAACTTATTTTTTTAATTCACAAAGGTGCAATTAGAATTTTTAAGTAGTCTATCACCAGGTAAGTATAAAAGACACAATTTATCGTAGCTCTGTAATTATTATTATAATTTATTTTATTTTTATTTATTTTTACCGCAAGCAGTGCAAGTCGCTGGATTTGACCATGTATTAGCCTGTATTTGGTCTAGCAGAGCTCAACCAGGAGGAGGGGTGAAGCAGAAAAAGGAGCCAATCAGTTGCGCTGCAGCACAAGCAGTACGCCAAAAGAAGGAGAGAGCAGAGTGAGAGCGATGAGCTCAACAGTCTACTGCTTCTCTTTTTACTCTCCTGTTAAAGGCGTAGGAGGGGGGACAGGGGAAAAAACTTGCAAATATTACTTGCCTGGATAAACCAGGTTCCCTGTGCTGCCAGACAGGACTGTGCTGTACAGCAAAGCTTTGTAAATCTCATGACTGGATGGACAGAAATACAAATCCTTTGGAAGGAAAAACAACTTCTGTATTTATTTAGCTATTTGCCTGGAGTTCAGCTTTAATAATTTTACACACAGGACCATGTAAGCCTGCAATAACGAGGTTGGTTTTTACTGACTCCTAAGTGAGAAATGTCTGGCTGGAGAAAAGGGAGAGACTGCCAATGACTCCTTGTTAAGTGAAAGCCAACACCTAGCCTAGAGATTAGTCTTAGTAATGCCTACAGTGAGGGAACATATAAGTACCATTGGCACTGAATGGCAGTCAGTGGGGTGAACAGGAAAAAGCAAAAAAAAAAAAAAATATAATAATAATAATAAAAAAAAACAAAAAAAAAACAATTTATATATATATATATATATATATATATATATATATATATATATATATATATATACATATATATATATATAAAACTATCAAATTCTGTATTACATGCTGTTCATACTCAGTCATTAGGAGATTCATTTTCTGTATTCTGCAGAAAACCTTTATGTGCATACCATTGTGATTTTATTTGTCACATTATTCACTGTATGTAGTTTCACAATCTACATCGGTTAGTGTATTTACTATTTGTGATCTCACCAGTCACATTTTGTGTACATAGTTTTTCCACCGGGATCGGCATACTTACCCCTTCCTGGATTATATATACTGTATGTTTTATACACTATTTTTACTTCATTGTACTTTTACATCACATCATCACTGTCTTTAGATTATGGTGACGTGGATATTTTTAGCGCTACACATTTCACTTTTTATATCGTTTTACAATTAGTCATATTGTTGTGTTGGCAGTTCCATGTTGAGGTTGGCGCAGTATTTTTATTAATTTTTGTACAAAATTGAATCTTAACACCACATGAAAATTTTGAAGTACATTCAAATGACATTTGTAAAGGCATTGAATGTGTTGGAGAGTTTTCATACGAATGTTCATTTGATAATCTACTAGTGTATGGCCAGCAGGGCCGGACTTACCATTGGGCTTGACTGGGCTCAAGCCCATTGGCCCTGCCCAATAGGGGGCCCCCGCGGGCTCCACCGAGATACATAGCCGAGTGATTCTCGGCTCTGCTCACAGTCACGCCCAGTCACGCCCTATGATGGACATAACACAGGGACTGGGCGTGACTGTGAGCCGAGCTGAGTACACTCGGCTACTCTCGGCTCCGCTCGGTACTGCGAGAGGACCCAAGAGATGCTGAGATACAGAGGACTCTGTATCTCGGCGGCGCCATTTTTAAACTTCAAGACTGCAATGGCAAGGCTGAAAATGACAAGGCTACACTGACAAAGCTGCAAATGACACTAACAATGCTGCAATGACATTGGACAAGGCTGCAGATGGATGGGCAAGGCTGCAGATGGACACTGATAAGGCTGCATTGATGGGCATTTAAATGTAAGTTTTTTCCTTAAAATTCCCTCCTAAACTTGGAGTGCGTGTTATACGCCGGCGCGAATGTATAGAAGGTAGGGCACGAAAGTGACTCAAGCCCAGGGGCCCCCCACCACCCTAAGTCCTGCCCTGATGGCCAGCTTCACAGTTGACTCCCTACCTTCTTCCCAACTGCCAATTTCAGTTTACCCCTTCCGAAGAGATCGACTAAAACTGGTGCAGCTGTGCATGATAGTCAGCTTCCAACTTCAGCTTGTTCAATTGACCTTTTGAAAATAAAAACTGGAAGCGGATTGGTTTCTATGCACAGCTGCACCAGATTTTGCACTCGTTTTAGTAAATCTCCCCCTATGTGTCACTGGGACAGGAAGCAAGGGTTCATCTTCAAGGACAGCAATAAAAACTCTGTAGAAATTCTTGTGGGTCTGGCAGGGGTTAATATTCTAGTAAGAACTAATTATCCGTAAAAATGGGTGTTTTTAAACAGTTTTACATTCCTGGCCGTCATTGGGCTCATTCCCTGGCCCTACTACAAAGGGCTACAGATAGGCACTGCAGTCTGTATGGAGAAGTGATGGACACCAAAGTCATCTGATAGGAAGCAAGGATGGGGGAATTCTCTAGCCTCATGTTACATGCTGTAAGAAAAACTGCTGTTGCCTAAATGGGTTTTATTATTCCTGAAATTTGTAAAAGCGAAGGAATTTTTTTTAAGAATGCTGTTGAAAGCTGTGCGGAGTGTTGGAGTCATTACAATGTAATAGACATGTGCAATTCGTTTCGTTTTTTTTTTCGTTTTTATTTTTTTTCGTTATTTTCGTTCATTCGTTATCGTATGAATGAACGAACGATTCGCTACAAATTTTAACGAATCGTTCGAATCGAAAAACAACGAAAATCCGAAAAAAACAAATTAGAAACAACGAATCTACGAAAGAAGAAAATCCAAAAAAACGTAAACAGGAACAACGAAAATCAAAATGAACGAAAAAAATTCGTACATTCGTAACTTTTTTTTTTTTGTTGAATTGGTAATTTTCCGTGTCCCTTACAATGGCGCTGCTTAACGTGCTTCGAATGGATTGAACGAAAAAATTCGTAAATTTTTTTTTTTTTCGATTCGTAATTTTCCGTGTTTTACAGTGGCGCTGCTTAACGTGCTTCGAATGGATTGAACGAAAAAAATTCGTACATTCGTAACTTTTTTTTTCGATTCGTAATTTTCCGTGTCTCTTAAAATGTAATAATAGCATACACATTACATAAAATTATAAATTATGCTCCGATTACGAATCTACGAATGTTACGAAAGTACAAATAAATACGAATGCGTCCGAATTTCGAATAAACGAAAAAATAACTCTTACGAAAATACGAATCGTTACGAATACGAACACCAACAACTTACGAATTTACGAATCGTTACGAATCAACGGAAACGAAAAAAACGAAATGAAAATAAACAAATTTTTTTGTTGTGCACATGTCTACAATGTAATAGTCTTTCTTCACACCATCTCTTTGCAGAGCTGTAAGCTGATGGGGCCAATCCACACAGGTGATAGATCTTTTAGGTTGGGCGCTCCTGCATGTTTAAGTCATAATGCATTAAGTGCATTATGACAGACTTACCTGGACACGGAGCCCTCCAGCACATCGCTGTTACGGTTCGCCGGCGCTTTAATTTTCACCCGGTCTTCAGCTTTATGAATGGCCAGGGCTGCGATACCTTCACATGTGCAGAGGCGCTCCAGCACGCAGCTCTGAAGGGGCGGATCGGGTATCCCGCCCCTTCAGAGTACATGTGCCATTGACGTCGCCAGCTGCATGCTGTGTGAATATCTCCTAAACAGTGAAAGTTTAGGAGATATTCACGGTACCTACAGGTAAACCTTATAGACCTACCTGTAGGTACAAGTTGAAAAGTGCACTTTACTTCTACTTTAACATTCTCTAAGTCAATCAAGACACCTGAAATTCATGCAACAAGTTTGTTAGTATGTGTAGGAGTATGTACAACATCACATACTATCTAGATATACTTTTGATTATTGCTGCAGTCCTGATGAAGGGGGGGGGGGGGGGGGGGGGGTAGTGTTCTCCCGAAACACGTTGTCTTTTTTATATGATTTTATTTTTTATTTTAACCACAATTAAAATAATCTTGGACTTATGCGGTTTTGGCCTGGCTTTCCTGTATTTCTATGGTTTGACCTATCAGATGCGCCATTGTTCAAGTGTTAGACTTCCTATGGGACAACTGTTGTCGGCGGTTCCTCTTCTACCCTAAAGCCGGTCACGTGACTAGGTGTCCTGAGAGTAGGCAAGTATTCTACAGAGTAGATAGAATAGGATTTAGAAGGTGGCTGAGAGCAGTTTAAGGCTGGTTTCACACTGGGGCGTTTGGGGCGCTGGCGGTAAAGCGGCGCTATATTTAGCGCCGCTTTACCGTCGTTTTAGCAGCGCATTTCGGCCGCTAGCGGGGCGGTTTTACCCCCGCAAGCGGCCCGAAAAAGGGGTAATACCGCCCGAAAAGCGCCGCTGCATTTTGCAGGCGGGTTCGGAGCGCTGCCCCATTGTTTTCAATGGGAAGGGGCGCTATAGGAGCGGTAAATATACCTCTCCTACAGCGCACCAAAGATGTGGCTTGCAGGACATTTTTCAGCGTCCTGCAAGCGCACCGCTTCAGTGTGAAAGCCCTCAGGGCTTTCACACTGAAGTCACAGCAACAGCTGTTTCGGGCCGGTTTGCAGGCGCTATTTTTAGCGCAATAGCGCCTGCAAACCGCCCCAGTGTGAAAGCTTAGTTAGAGAGCCTGGAGTCACAGGCAGCAAAAAATAACCACATCGGGTTTAAACCCTTTTTTTTTTTTAAGGAAGTATCGGCTATATATAGACCAGCATTTCTCTTAACCTTTTTTCACCCATGGCAATCTTTAGAAGTATGCACAATCATGAGCTACTGCAGTCTAAAATGTTAAAGTCTCCCTATCAGAGTCCTCTCATCACACCGGAATCCTCAATCACATATTCCCCCCTATTCCTGAGTCATCTCATCACACAGCTCCCCAATCACAAATTCCACCCCCCCCCCCCCCCCATCACAGAGCCTCCTTGTCACATAGTCCTTCCCCATCACATCATTCTCCCATCACAAAAGCCCCCCTAAAATGACACAGTCCCTTCGTTACATCAGAGCCCTATCCTTAGCCTCCAGCAGCAATGGGAGAGAAGTGGAGGAGGCAGACTTCTGTCCTCTCTTGAATGCTTGAGGTGGCACTGCATGCCCTTGATCAGCATCAT